>CM053785.1:138653610-139283610 GCA_028749045.1 Cupressus sempervirens | reverse complement strand
ACCCAGATGCAGATATCATCTCTCAGGTGTCTAAACCCCAAGTAGAGTGATTAGACTGTCCATCTAAATTGTATGAATGTTGCTTACTATTAACACTAGTAGTGGTAGTGGGGGAAGCAATTCAATGGGAGATAGAGAGAATAAAATGACCTATAGAGCCATAATAGGGATATATACTGCATCTCTCCTTTTTTAGCTGTATCCTAAAAACACTATTCCTTATGTTCTTCTATCAAGCATATATGCAAAAGTAGGTAGCTGGGTTGACATTCAATAAATAAGGAGGATAATGAAATATAGAGGGATCAATAAAATGCTTGGATGGATTCGATGCATGCCAATAAAATGGTAAATATGTTTTTGATAGTAGACTAATCATGTCCTCAAATTCAGTAGAGGTACCCAAAGCTGCATAAAATATTTTTTGCTAGATTAAAGACATGTAACTTGAAATATTTAAATGAAAATAATGATGTATAGAAAATGAATTATTCTTGACACCCAATGCAGAAAAGTTAGAAATCACATTTAGATTATTACATGTATCCTAGACCAACTATTAAATTTTTCAAAAACCTTCAAGGGTCTATTCATTGCCTTACTAAAACCAAGCTCATATTCAAGACCTAACAAAATAATTTACTCTAAGAAACCCATAAGTGAAGAAAGCTTTAAACATAAACTTGCAATTTAACAAGACGTGATGTTTGGTGATGTGAAGAAACAAGGAAACATATTTCTTTGTAGGCATAGGGCATGCTGAAGTACCACATCATAGGTCTTTGAAGACAAAACTTTAGACATTCCCTTTGCTTCTCTTCCCTTTTCTTGATGTTCAAAGTCTAACCAACTATCAGCTTTAAAATGTCTAGAGATTCTATAGTAGTTGGAATAAGATAGGTCATATCTACCTTAAATCATAAAACAAAAGTCATTTCTTAGAATTGCTTGAACAATGACAAAGTGGTCAATTTGACATCGATCCATCCTCACTAGAATTTTTTTTACTTTATCTTCCATAATATAGATGATGGTTGTTCCCCATCTTCCAATCATGAGGGTAATTTGAATGACCAAGGTTACCTCTACAAATCACCATTCCAATTGAAATCTTATAAAAAAATCCTTCCCTAAGTCTACATCAATTTCCTCTTGTAGTGGCTCATTGACACATGAGAGAAGGTCTATAGAGTACATGGGAAGGAGATCCACCAATTATAAAGTGCATTATGTGATAACAAAGATGATATTCTACATATTAAATCCATGGTTACCTTCATTTATGACTCTTTCCGATACAAATTCTGCCCAAGAAAAGTTTGATCATCCTCTTCTCAGATTTTCTTTCAAAATAATGAATGGAGGACCTTAAGTGGAAGATGAAAATGTTGACCTATTGCATACATTACATTTCTAGGCTTGCTTTAGGTTACTACATTGTGGATGACCAAGAGCGACTTCTAGTCACAAATACATTTCACATCCCAATGAAACATAGGCATTTGTTATGGACTATTCAGAGAAAACATCTCCTAATAATAGAAAAACACCATTGTTCATTTGCATTCACTTTCTATTTCATTAATAAGGACCTCATAACACAATATTTCATGAAAATTTTAGGCAATAGTATCATCTTGTGTAAGCCTCAAGATCCTTCGAACATATCCACTTCTCTTCATTTTTAGCCTTATTTTGGAAATTGATATCTATTTGAGCCTTAAAGATGACATATTCATACTAAAGATTTATAATGATTACTGTTGGATACAATTGTTAATTGTGTATTGTCTTTGATGTTACACAAATGTCATATTACTCATCAGACAAAGTCTACCGAGCTCAGATGATCTGCAAAGCATTTTATAGTGTCTACCGAATGTTCCTGAACATAACAAAGAAAAGCTAATGTTTACCGAGCTCACTCGGTTATCAAAGGAAAAGTGGGAAAGAGTTAGCTTCTACCGAGCTCCCAAGGTTAACAAAGAAAAGCTAATATTTATCGAGCTCACTTGGTTATCAAAGGAAAAGTGGCAAAGAGCTAGCTTCTACCGACCTCCCAAGGTTAACAAAGAAAAGCTAATGTTTATCGAGCTCGCTCAGTTATCAAAGGAAAAGTGGCAAAGAGTTAGCTTTTACTGAGCTCCAAAGGTCAGCAAAGGAAGATCAGTCCTAACCGAGTTCACTTGGTCTCCAAAGGATTTTTGCAAGGTTTGCAGTGTTTACCGAGCTTCACTTGGTTAACACTAGAAAACCATTCTGGAGTAGTGGTTATCGAGCTTGGTCAGCTAGCAAAGGATTTTACTGTTTTGATATTAAGTTTAATTGCTTCATGTGGCTAACTAATGTAATGATTTTTTAGTTATTGGAACCTATATTTAAGCTAACTTGATAATTTGAAAGGTATATATAGAGATGTTCAAGTTTTGAATTGAAGCATGAGTGTGAATATATGGATAAGGATGGAATAAACAAATTGAGTGAATTCTGATGAAGGATTAGATATCTTGGAGGAGATGCAAAGTTGTATTTGATCAGCTAGGATCCAGTAAGAGTAGAATAGAGATTCGTAATTAGAAAAAGATAAGTTGCATATCATTCAGGTCATCTCATTGTTGCTTTCTAACCATAGTAACAGTGAATCTAGAATCTCTTAATAGAGTTGGTTTAATAGCCATTTTGTAAATCCTCTAACAAGGTGGCAGTTCAGTTAAATTGTTCTCAAGACCTCTAATCAAGCCACTCCTAATAGGGTGATTAAATCCTCTAACAAGGTCACACCTATCAGTGTGTTTTGTAACCTTTAACAGGGTTGGCTCCTAACAGGGCTCACTTCAGAAGAGTGAAAATTGATGACTAGTTACTTAGTGGTTTTTCCCATATTGGGTTTCCATGTTAAATCAGGTGTCTCTTGTGTTCATTTATTTTAATCTTTGCAAGCATATTAATGACTATGAATTCTAGATAATCAATAATTAGTTAATCTACTGAGTTATATATTCCTACACTATTTACCAAGTATCAGTAGAAAGTTAAGATATCTAATGGATTTACTTTTGGGGTTGATTTTTTTTGGTAACTGATTCACCCCTCCCCTCTTAGTTACTTCATCTATATTTCCAACAATTGGTACCAGAGATTTTGGTGCTTGCAGGACAAGATTTCAAGGATCTAAGCCAAAGATCAGGATGTCTTATAAGAGGGAAATCCCAAGACTTAACAGGGACAACTTCTCAGCATGGAAAGGGTTGATGAGACTTCATCTAGCTTCTATTGGAGATACAAGACTAAAATATCTTGATGAAAAATATGCAGAACCATCTGGGACATTATCTGTCAATGATATTGCTGAAAAGAAGACCCACAACATTATGGTGATAGATATAGCGTCTTCTCTGAGTTATGAAGAATTTTATGACATTAAAGACTGCAAATCTGCCTTTGAAATGTGGGAAAATCTAAAAGAAATCTATGGAGGAGATGATAATGTAAGAAGAGCCAAAGTAGAAAGTCTGAGAGGACAATTTGATCAAATGAGGATGAGAGAGGATGAAAACATTGCAAAATATGTTGAAAGAGTCAAAGAATGTGTCAGTGCAATCAAAGCATCTAAAGGAGATATCAAGGAGGAGACAATAATAAGTAAATTTCTTAGAACTCTACTTCCCATTTACGCAATCAAAGTTTCTGCAATTCAAGAAATAATATGTGACGCAAATCACAAGATAAATCTAGAGGCCATACTTGGAAGATTGACTACATTTGAACTAGACAACTTTGACAACTATGTTCCAGCTTCCAAGAACATTGAATCAGCATTTGAAGCCAAGCTTTCACTCAAGGAGAAAAGAAAAAAGAAAAAGGAATCTCAGTCAAGAAGTGAAGATGAATCAGACCAAAGTTCAAACAGTGATCTTGAAGTGATTGAAGCTCTACTAGCAAGGAAATATTCTAGAGGCAAAGGTAAATTTAAAAGTAAAGTTCCTCTAATCTGCTTTTCATGTGAAGAATTTGGTCATATTTTTGCTAGGTGCCCAAACAAGTAGAACAAAGATGACAAGAAAGGTTACAAGTACAATGGCAAGAAAGACTTCAAATCATTCAAAGATAAAGGTAAGAAAATATGTTTTATAGCTAAAGATTCTAATGATTCTAATAATGAAGAAGAAGATAAAATTGTCTACATTGTTGTGAAGATGAATTAGATAATGATGGGGAAATGGCACTCATTTCTCATATGAGAAAAAATGATACATGGATCATAGATAGTGGTTGTTCTCATCACATGACTGGTGATAAAACTAAGTTTGAATACATTGAAAACTATGATGGTGGCAGTGTAAGATTTGGTAACAATGAACCTTGTTGTATAAAAGGAAGAGGAAGAATCTCTCTAACCAAAGAACTTATATGTGATAATGCATATTGGGTAGAAGGACTACACCATAATTTGTTGAGTGTGGCACAACTACTCAATAATGGATTCAAAGTAGAATTCATGCATGGAAAAGCAAGACTACTGGATGGCAAAGGAAAACTGATTGGATCGGGCACTCAAACAAAAGGTAACTTATTTTATCTCAAACTTGGTGAATGTCCATGTTTTATTGCTCAATTTGAGGAAGGTTGGTTATGGCATAAAAGGTTGTGTCATGTCAATTTTGATAACTTGGTAAAGATAAGAAAATTCAAGAAACTAAGAGGCATTCCTAACATAAAGAAACTTGAGGTTTGTCTATGCAAGAATTGTCAGATTGGTAAAATGGAAAAGACTAGTTTTAAAAGTAAAAACTATCAGTCTGAAGATATATTAGAAATTGTGCATACTGATTTATGTGGACCCATAGGAATTGAAAGCTATACTAGAGAAAAGTTCTTCATTCTTTTTGTTGATGATTAATCAAGAATGATGATTGTCATGTATCTAAGGAACAAATTAGAAGCATTTGAGAAATTCAAATGGTATTTGGCCAGAGTAGAAAAGGAAATAGGAAAAAAATTGAAATGCTTGAGGTCAGACAAAGGAGGAGAATTCATTTCACACGAGTTCAATAACTTTTGCATTGAAAGAGGAATCAAAAGATAGGTATCAACCCCTGGAACTCTAAACAAAATGGAATAGCTGAAAGGAGGAATAGATCTATCATGGATTGTGCAAGAACCCTAATGATTGAAAATAACATTGCTATCAAATACTGGAAGGAAGCTATCAACACTATAGTTCATACCTTGAATCAGGTATAGCTTAAAAAGGACTCATTCAAAACTCCCTATGAGCTATGGTATGGCTATAAACCTAATGTAAGTTATCTAAAAGTATTTGGAAGTAAATGTTACATTTTGAAAGAATCTAGAAAAGGAAAATTTGATGTAAAAGGTGATGAAGGAATATTTTTGGGATACTCTTGCAAAAGTAAAGCATATAGATGTTTGAACCTGTCTACTTACAAAGTCATAGAAAGTGCAAATGTGAAAGTTGATGAGTTTGCAGAAAGGATTGAAGAAGAAAGAAAAAGGGAACCAGAAGATTATAGAAGGTTTTTTTTCACTGAACCTGATACAATACCAGTCAATAAGGAATCTTCTACTCCTGAGTCATCAGTAACTGGGTTACAAGTAGTTCAAACCAAGCTTCATCAACCCAAGTTACATTCAGATACTACCGAGCAAGTGTCTACCGAGTCTGAAGGATCCAAGCCAATATCTACCAAGCTAGAATAGCCAGAACTTGAAATTGAAGTTCAAGAGGATAACAATGAAATTTTCTCAAAAAGAAAGGAACCTGTATTAGCAAAATATGTTAGGAGACATCATTCAGCAGATCAGATCATTGGAGACAAATTTGAAGGAACCATGACAAGAAGCAAGTTGAAAGGTACTTGTTTACTTGCTGATTTTGAACCTAGAAATATCAATGATGCATTGGAAAATGATAGTTGGATTGAGGCTATGAATGAAGAAATAGAACAAATAGAGAAAAACAAGACATGGACTCTTATACCCAGGCCTAAAGATAAAAATGTGATTGGAACCAAGTGGGTATTTAGAAAAAATTTGGATGAAGATGGTAAGGTATCAAGAAACAAAGCTAGACTAGTATGCAAAGGATATGCTCAAGAAGAAGGAATAGACTATGGAGAAACTTTTGCTCCTGTTGCAAGATTGGAAGGAGTTAGAACCTTACTTGCATATGCTGCTCACAAAGGATTCAAAGTTTATCAAATGGACGTCAAGTTAGAATTCTTCAATGGTATACTAGATGAAGAAGTTTATATTGAACAACCTAAAGGTTTTGTTGATCCAGATAAGAAGAACATGGTCTGCAAATTACACAAGTCATTATATGGTCTGAAACAAGCCTGTAGAGCATGGTATGAAAGATTGCATAACTATCTTATTTAGATTGGTTTTCAAAAGACTAATGATAATTATTAGTTTGTATATAAAGGAAGGACCAGATAATAAGATTGTTTTGGCAGAAATATTTGTAGATGATACTATTTTCATAGGAAATGATGATCTTTGCAAAGAATTTTTAGAGCAAATGAACAAGGAATTTGAAATGTCTATGTTTGGTGAAATCAAATTCTTTGTTGGTCTTCAAATTCAGCAGAATAAAAATGGTATCTACATCACTCAATCAAAATACATCAAGGAGATATTGAAAAAGTTTGGTATGAAAGATTGTAAACCAGTTGGGACTCCTATGTGTACTGGATTAAAACTTACCAAGGAAAATAAATCAAAAAAAGTAGATCAAACACTATATAGATCTATGATTGGAAAGTTGCAGTATGTAGTCCATACTAGGCTAGATATTGCTCTTGTAGTTGGTATTGTAGCAAGATTTTTAGCAAAACTAAGAGAAAATCACATGATGGCAATCAAAAGAATAATGAGATATTTGAAAGGAACTGAAGATTATGGTTTATGGTACAAATTTGGAGGTAATCTGGATTTGAAAGTGTTTACTGATGCTGATTGGGCAGGAAACCTTGATGACCAAAAAAGTACAAGTGGAGGAGCATTCTTTCTTGGAAAAAGGTTGGTTTCTTGGACAAGAAAAAAGAAAAATTGCACATCCTAATCTACAATAGAGGCAGAGTATGTTGCTCCTGTAGTAAACTATTCTAATATTGTTTGGTTTAAACAATTGTTGGAAGGCATGAAGGTGGAAATCAAAGAACCAATTATTATGTTCTGTGATAATACAAGTGCAATAAACATATCTAAAAATCCAGTAATTTATTCCAAAACCAAGCACATTGCAATAAAATATCATTTTGTTAGAGAATTGGTGCAAGACAAGGAGATCAAATTGGAATATGTTCATACAAAGGAACAAATTGCTGACATATTCACAAAGCCATTAGCTAAGGATGCATTCTTGTATCTAAGAAGTAAGTTAGGGGTCACTTCCCTATCTAAAGTTCACTAAAATAAAGTTTTAGTGATGCATCAATGCATACCAAGTTGAAGATCTATTAGTTGATGCAGCATAATCAAGAAATATTTCGTATAAATCAGTACTAAAGGTACATTAAAACCATTTGAGTTGTGTTGTCTTTGGCATGTGTTGTCAAAGAGAGAGAGTTTTACTATCATATCTTTCTAAAATTTGTTTGAAAGGAAGAAGTTTGCTATGATATTCCCTCACAGAAGGAGATTACTGAAAGAGGGAGAGTTTTCTATCTAACAAAGAAAGTTGTTCAAACAGAAAAAGGCTTGTTAGACTTGTTTTCAAATTTCATTCTGCTATGACATGTTGTGTTGCCATCAATGCCAAAGAGGGAGATTGTTGGATACAATTGTTAATTGTGTATTATCTTTGATGTTACACAAATTTCATATCAGTCATCAAACAGAGTCTATCGAGCTCAGATGATCTACAAAGTAGGTTATAGTGTCTATCAAACGTTCCTAAACATAACAAAAAAAAGCTAATTTTTACCGAGCTCACTTGGTTATCAAAGGAAAAGTGGTGAAGAGTTAGCTTCTACCGAGCTCACAAGGTTAACAAAGAAATGCTAATGTCTATCAAGCTCACTCGATTATCAAAGGAAAAGTGGCAAAGAGCTAGCTTCTACCGACCTCCCAAGGTTAACAAAGAAAAGCTAATGTTTACCGAGCTCACTCAGTTATCAAAGGAAAAGTGGCAAAGAGTTAGCTTTTACGGAGCTCCAAAGGTCAACAAAGGAAGATCAATGCTAACCAAGTTCACTTGGTCTCCAAAGGATTTTTGCAAGGTTTGCAGTGTTTACTGAGCTTCACTTGGTTAACACTAGAAAACCATTCTGGAGCAGTGGTTACTGAGCTTGGTTAGCCAACAAAGGATTTTACTATTTTGATATTAAGTTTAATTGTTTCATGCGGCCAACTGATGTAAAGATTTTTTAGTTATTGGAACCTATATTTAAGCTGACTTGATAATTTGAAAGGTATATATAGAGATGTTCAAGTTGTGAATTGAAGCATGAGTGTGAATATATGGATAAGGATGGAATAATCAAATTGAGTGAATTTTGATGAAGGATTAGATATCCTGGAGGAGATGCAAAGTTGTATTCGATCAGCTAGGATCCAGTAAGAGCAGAACAAAGATCTGTAATCAGCAAAAAATAAGTTGCATATCATTCAGGTCATCTCATTGTTGCTTTCTAACCATAGTAACAGTGAATCTAGAATCTCTTAATAGAATTGGTTTAACAGCCATTTTGTAAATCTTCTAACAAGGTGGCATTTTAGTTGAATTATTCTTAAGACCTCTAATTAGGTCACTCCTAATAGGGTAATTAAATCCTCTAACAAGGTCACACCTAATAGTGTGTTTTGTAACCTTTAACAAGGTTGGCTCCTAACAGGGCTCACTTCAGAAGAGTGAAAATTGGTGACTAGCTACTTGGTGGTTTTCCCATATTGGGTTTCCATGTTAAATCTGGTGTCTCTTGTGTTCATTTATTTCAATCTTTCCAAGCATATTAATGACTATGAATGCTAGATAATTAGTAATTAGTTAATCTACTAAGTTATAGTATTCCTGCACTATTTACTAAGTATCAGTAGTATGTTAAGACATCTAAGGGATTTTCTTTTGGGGTTGATTTTTTTGGTAACTGATTCACCCCTCCACTCTTAGTTACTTCATCTATATTTCCAAAAAATTACAACCATTATAACCCCTTACCTAAAAAATCTCCAAACCTTAGTATGCCTCATCCATTTGATAGGATTATCAAGCCCCAAATCGGGTCTGGCTAAAAAAAATTGAACTAAAACATCTGATCCATGGAATCCATTGATTTGACTCTCTAAACTAACTAGATTCAATATAGTTCAAAATAGACCATTAGTGTATCATTTAAAACTCTATTTACTCATTTTTTCAAACTATGACTTTCTGACAGGAAGGCCTATGAGCTGGCTTTAAAAACTAACCAAAACACCTAGCTAAGCCATAAAAAATAAGTATACTAATTCTCTGTTCCACATTCTTGTACCCTATTATATTTCATGTCATGAAGACATCAGGGTCAAAAGATATTCATCATCAAATTTTTTCACTTAAAACTACCTATAAAAAAACATGTTAGAAAACAATAAAGTGTGTTTGGTTTTGGCTTTGAAAGAAGGTCAAATAGACACTTGAGGGCACAAAAAATGGGGCATTAGTTCACTATCATGATGAGAGTATATGTAATGAAATGACTTGTACAATAGAAGAAATAATATGAAATATTGTATAAATACTTGATAATAACTGAGAGTAATAGGCCACTTCGAGGGGGAAACCTCCAAATATCTCCAATGAAAACACACTTCACAATCCGATGTTGAAAAAAGACTCACAACCTCCTGTATATACCTAATTATGCTTAGGTTAAATAGACACAACCCTACATAACACCTAGGCTGACCTACCTACCTAAATAATAATATAATAATTGTAACATGACTAAGTTATGGATTAAGATAGCCATAAGTTGACTATTCATAACCCTATATATGCCAATATTAAGGGCATGGCATGCCCCCTCTTTTGAAAGAAGCATTTTTCTCAATTCTAACCAAGTGTGGATTCTTTTGAATGAACTCCTCATCCTCCCATGTGGCCTCTTCAACTAGTAAGTTCTTCCATTAGATGAGATACTAAGTCAAGGTTCTATTCCTTAGCTTCATGTATTTTTGAAGAATGCACTCTGGTTCCAAAATTATTCTTCCTTCTTCATTAAGTTCTAGTACTATTGTTTGAGTAGGAATATTCTACCCAATTACCTTGTTCAAACAAGAAACATGAAAAACTAAATGTATCTTTTTTGTTAGTGGAAACTCAAGCTTGTAGGTAACACTATCAATCTTTTGCATGATTTGGTATGGTCCATAATATCTTGGAGACAAATTATTGTTCTTTTTTTATTGCTTCATTGAGATTTTTTTATAAGGCTACAATCTCAAGAAGACCCAGTCCCCAACTTCAAAATTTCTTTCACTATGATGTTGGTTTGCTTGTTGTTTCATTCAATTTTGTGCCATAGATAAATTCTCCTTGAGTCTTGAAAGTACCTATTGTTGATGAAGCAAGTGGTCCTCCAATACCTAAACTCTTGGTTACACCTTTAATGATCATGTGATGGAAGGAGGATGATATCCATAAAGTGCCAAAAATGGAGACATTTTTTATGAGCTATGAAAAGAAGTATTGTACCACCATTTTGCAAGAGGTAGCCAATATATCCATTCATATTCTTTTTTTTAAAGTGAAACAACATAGATATCCTTCCAAACATTTATTAAAAACCTTAGTTTTCCCATTTGATTAAGGATAGTATGAAGAACTATGAGCCAATTAATTACCCAAACATGAGAATAAATATTTCCAAAAGTGACTAGAAAAGATAGGATAATGATCACTAACAATAACCTTAGGTGTACCATGTAGCTTTTGGATACTCTCCAAGAAAACTTTTGCCACTATACTTGTTGTAAAAGGATGTGATAATGTAATGAAATGTGCATATTTAGTGAGGAAATAAACTACTACCATGATGAAATTATGACCTTTAGATTTGGGAATCCCTATGATGAAGTCCATAGATACCTCTTCCCAACATTGGATAGGAATAGATAAAGGCTACAAGAGACCTGGTGTCTTAATTGTTTCCCCCTTATTTCTTTGACAAACCAAACATTCAGCCACAAACTTTGGAACATCACTTTTTAGACCTTCCCAAAAAAAATATTTCTTGACCTGATGATATGTCTTCAAAAATCCTAAATGACCACCAATTGGGGACTCATATAGTTCTTTGAGAATCTTGTATTTAAGAGTGGAATTTTTATCAAGATACAAGCACTCTTTATACCAAAGAACATCCCCCTTTAAACAAAACTTATCTAAACTACTAGGGTCACTTTTTATTTGTTGGATGAGATTACTTGTTGCAACATCATTTTTCCACTCTTCTACCACCCAATTTTCTTATAATATTGAAAGGGCACATAGTAAGGCTTCATCTTTTTCTTCCTTCTTGGAAAGTTCATCGTCCGCAATATTTTCCTTCCCTTTCTTGTATACAATTTCAAAGTCATATCCCAACATCTTAGTGGCCCATTATTGTTTCTCTTCTCATGATAGTCTTTGTTCCAAAAAATATTTTAGGCTATCATAATCAGTCTTAACCTTGAAGTATCAACCCATTAAATAAGGCCTCCATTTTTTAACTGCATGAAGGATTGCTAACCTTTCTTTCTCATAAATAGGTTTGAGTTGTTTTTTACCTTTTAATTGGTGACTCTCAAAAGCAATCGGTTGACCTTCTTGCATGAGAACTACTCCTATCCCATTTCTAAAAGCATCACATTCCATAATGAATTCCTTGGTGAAGTCTGGAGTGGCAAGCACTGGAGTTGTACACATAGCCTTCTTCAATTGCTTAAATGATACATTAGTAGATTCATTACAATGAAAAGAATCCTTCTTCAATAGAGTGGTAAGGGGTGCTGCTATATGACCATAATTCTTCACAAATCTTCTATAGTATCCTGTTAATCCTAAGAAACCCCTCAACTTCTTAATAGTTTTTCGAATAGGCCATTCCATGATAGCCTTAATTTTGTTAGGTCCACCTTTACTCCTTCATGTGAAACTATGTGTCCCAAATACTCCACCTCCTTAAGACCAAAAGCACACTTGGATGGCTTGGAAAAGAGTTGATGATCTTCAAGTAATTGTAATTGTTGATCTACATGCTACAAATGTTCTTCCCAAGTCTTGCTATAAATTAATATATCATCAAAAAATACTACAACAAACTTTCTCAAGAACTTCTTAAAAATGAAATTCATTAAACTTTGGAATGTAGATATTTAATTGGTAAGACTAAATGGCATCACCAAAAATTCATAATGACCCTCATGAGTTCAAAATGCTATCTTACAAATATCTTCCTCCTTAATCCAAATTTGGTGATAACATGATCTAAGATCTAACTTGGTAAAATAGAAAGCTCTATTTAATTCATCTAGATCATCGATGACTAGACTAGGAAACTTATCTTTAATGGTGTGTTTTTTGAATACTCTATAATTTGGACACATGCACCAAGTTTCATCCCTCTTACAAACCATCACAATAGGTGAGGACTAAGCACTTTTGCTATGCTTGATAATTGCTACCTTTAGCATTTCCTCAATTTTTTCTATCTCACTTTTTTGTATGTGTGGGTACCTATAAAGCCTAATTTTTGTTGGTTGGCTCCCTTGAACTAGTTGTATGGCATGGTCATGATCCCTCTTAGGAGGAATTCCTTTAGGCATATCTCCAAGAATCACTAAGTGATGATCAACTATTGCTTGTAAATCTGGATGAGTAAGAGAATTAGATTAAGAGACTTCTAATGAACATAACTGGTCCACAAATCCATGTTCACCTTTCTTAAGAAGCTTTTGCATTTGATGAGAGCTTACCATCTTTGGGGATTTTTCATGTAATCTCCTTAGCTCCACTACCTTTCCTCTTGATTGAAATTGCATGAATAGTTCTTGGAAGTTCATATCAATTATTTCCAATGTAGTAAGCCATTGTACTCCCAAAAAAATATCTGTTGCACCTATGGATATCACATACATTGGGGTATCAAGTTGATAATATCCCATGGATAATTTGATGCTATTACACTTCCCTGAACAACTAACTATGCCCCCATCTACAATCAAAACCTAAAACTCTAGGGCTAGATATATAAAACGATTTAGAAGAGTTTCAAACTTTTTCTTAATGAAATTATGAGTACTACCTAAGTCAATCAACACTGTTACTTTTGTTGATCTCAAATTGGTTATGACAAGTGAGTTTCAACACACTTAAATTATTTACTTAGTTCATGTCAAACTAATAATGTGCCAAGTACATGTAAATATTAGACCATGCCGAGTCACAATGAGTGTTGAGCCACTCATCTACTAAGTCACTCAAGTGTCGAGTAGATAGACTATGCTAAGTGATGTCAAGCAATATAGGAACTAAGTCATAGTAGAAATATTAGTGTATGTTGAGCATCAAAGACTTCAGATGTCAAGTAAGTCAGTTTTGATATATTTGTTTGTAATGGAACAAACAACTATATAAACCATCTTTGAGCCAACTTAAGGATGAATTATGATATTTTAGAGATAACAATGAATCTCTAGTTGGATTCCCTATGCAATTACATGCATTCAATCATAAAATTGGAAGGATTAAGTGGTAAAATGGATGAATCTCAATGGTAGATTCATACCTAACCCTAAGCCACCAAAAGTCTTCTTAAGGAGGATGAAACCCTAAACTTTCTAAGAGTGTTGAAAGAGTGAAGAGCATAGTTTTTATGCATAAACAAAGCATTCATGGTGACTTAGAAGTTATGAAGCAAAACCACATTGCATAATCAGTTATAGAAGAATAGAGGATAGAGAAAAGGAAACAACAAAGAGACATCTAACCAAGAAGGATCAAGAAAACATTGTTTACAGGTGATTTGTTATTAGACAAGCAAGTGCCAACTACAGGATCTATACTGAGACATTATAACAGGTGATTTAAGTCAAATCTCTTAACAAAGTAGTCCTAATAGGCTATATGAAATCCTTTAACAAGGTTCTTACTTTGTTATAAGTTAAAGTCCTTTAACTAGGCACACTTCTAATAGGGTGTTGAAATCCTCTAACAAGGTGAGACCTAACAGTCTTTGTAAGCCTTTAACAAGGTAGACCTTTCATAGGGTAGATTATGTCTCATGATCAAAACATTATAACCTTCATTGGATACACTTTATTACTGTAGTAGTGAAGATTTGTGGGGGTCATCCCCACTCCATTTT
Source organism: Cupressus sempervirens (assembly GCA_028749045.1). Lineage (NCBI taxonomy): Eukaryota > Viridiplantae > Streptophyta > Pinopsida > Cupressales > Cupressaceae > Cupressus > Cupressus sempervirens. Next base: position 139,269,256 of record CM053785.1, on the reverse strand, counting down.
TACCTTCCCACTTGGAGGATTTCTAGGTAATCATATCTAGTGTTATTTGTGTGAATGGTTACATGTTTAAATAATTTAGATGTATATGCTTTACATGTTATTTCAGTATACTCATTGAATGCATGAGATAGATATGTGGTGAAAGTTTTATGGGTCCAATTTTAAACTACTGATTCACCCCCCACACCCCCCCCCCCCCCCCCCCCCCCCCCCAAGAAGTTTAACTTTCCTATTATATTTCCAACAATTGGTATCAGAGCTTTTTTCTCTGAAAGAGAAGCTTTGCAACTTTGAGGAAAGATCTTGAAATGGAAGTCTTCAAGTTGGGGAAGACCATTGAGAACTAGAAGATTGAAATACATACAATACAAAGAGATAGATACTACTAAGCTATTTGCAAATGGAGACTCCAATGAATTTTATACAAAAGTTGTAGATCTAGTGGAAAAGAATAGATTCCAAGCTAAGGAAATCATAAATCTCAAATTAGAGAAAGAATCACAAGATATAGTGTTATGTGAAGTGGTTGAATGAAATAAGAAAGCCATGGAAGATAAAGCCATGATTGAGGAAGAAAAAAAGGTTCTAGCCAACAAACTGGAAGAGAAATCATCAGAGCTAACCAAGATTTCTATGTAATTGGATACTCTAAGTCAAATGATGAATGCCAAGTATGAATTGAAAGTCAAGGACATTGAGATAACTACATTAAATTTTCACAATGAACAATTGAAAAGTCACCTAAAGAGGGAAAAGAAATTTTCTGAAAGTTTCAACGAGCCAGTTGAAGCCATCAAACACTTTGAGCAATTATTAAGATCCCCTAGATCCAAGAATGATACATCAAGACTATTTTACACAAGAATTGAAGAATGAGAGTCATCCAAAAGTGCAAAATAAAGGAACAAAAAAGGTAAGAATACCAAACCTACTTGTCATAATTGTGGTAAGAAAGGACATATTGCTAATCTGTGCATGAGCAAGACTGTAAATCAGAATGTCAAACCCAAGAACATGGTTCACTACCATAAGTGCAACAAGAAAGGCCATTAGGAAAAATAATGTAGGACTAGGACCATGCATACACAAAGATTCGAATGATATTGCTACAATTGTCAAAAGTATGGACATAGATCTTTTGAATGTAGATCCAAACCTATGTGGTCATCAAATAGGAAAACAAAGGTAAGGAACAATGACAACTCTTATAACTGGGATTATAATACAAGATATAGCTATCATTATTGTCAAGAATATGGACATGTTCCTAAGAATTGTATTAAGACACACTTCAGAGGTAACTACCAAAGGTGGTTGAGTCAAACCACATATTTCAACTATTTGAAGACTGGTCACATTAGTAGGTATTGCCCAACAAAGTCAAAGGCACCAAGTTGTGAATTTGATAAAAGCAAAGGAAAGGTAGATGTTGAACACATTAGAGATGAGATGAACAAGAAATGGAAGAGAAATAATGATTGCAACATATCAAATGGAGAAGGGATCACTTCACCCAATGGGTCAAGTGATCATAGCTCATCAAACTAGTCAATCAAGAGGTATGTGGGACTGATATTTATAGGCTATATAATACATTAGTTCCAAAAGGAGATAGTACTAAAAAGAGTACATTAGCATGAATAAAGATGCAAGTTGTTGGTAGGAATTCAAGATAAATCTTTAAGTTTTTCATGTTGTTGCCGAGCATGAAATTAATCCTATGTATGCTGAGTGAAATGCTAGAAGATGTTGAGCTAGTAGTCTAGCTAAGTTAATGTCAAGCTCATAGTGGTTGGTGAGTAATGGAAATGTAAATGGATTCTGAGTGAACCCAAAATTGGTTGATGCCAAGCTTACAACTATGTAAGCACTCAACACAAATTGCAAAGTTTTCAAAGTGTATTTGATCAATTTTAGCTCATTTTTCATCATTTCAAATTCAAGAAAGAGTGAGTAGAGTAGAAAGAAATATAGAAATTCATTCCAAGTAGTTGCAAAAGATTCTAGAAGTGGTCTCACATCCATTTGTCAGATTTCACAAGGTATTTATCAAGAGCTGAGCTATGCAATTTTAAATTTTATAAAGCCTAGTTTCACATAATGGTGTCTAGTTTGAAGAATGTTGAAGGGAAGGAAGTTTTGAATGTTTAATTAGTAAGTAATGAAGTCAATAAGCCCAATTTCAAAGCTATTCCTAACATTTCTTATAAGAAAGACCCTTCTGGTGCATTATTAATGATTCTATTGAATGTAATAATGGTGCAAGATGTGAGAAAATGCTACAACTATAAGATAGGAAGCATTGGGGATATGGAAATCATGGAAGCATACAAAAAACTTTGTGAAAATGGTGTTTTGAAAGAAGAGTTCAAAATTGTTTAGAGGAAGGGATTAACACAAGCCCTAGATTTTCCAAATATTTTTAAGATAGAACATATCAGAATAGTGCTTAGCTGAGTTTGTGATGATTCAATATGGCTAGACAATGGACCTATTAAAATCACTAAGAGAATAATCCACAGGGTTACTAGTTACCCAACCCTAGATTGGCCTAAGACACTGAGAAGTGATTTGAAGGAAGTGATTGAAAGAATACTAGAGCTGTCCAGAATAAGAGAGGCATGATAATAGACATAATCAATAATCCTCTAATAAACTTTAATATAAGGGTAATATCACACATGTTTTATCAATCCAATAGATTGAATAGTGTACCTTGTAGAGCTATGATTTTTTGATACAAAATTGTAAAGAAAGATCACACATATGATCTAGCAGAGCCACAATTGTAACAATTGATGGAGAACCTTGGAGCAATCAGAAAAACTAAGAGTGTAGAATGCAAATTTGGTTTAATTTTGATTTGTATATTCTTTTATGTACAAAAATAATTCCCCTTATTTGGTACTATGGGATGGAAAACCAATAGATCAATTTCAATATATATTGGTGGGTATAATGAGCAATTATGAGAGAATTTTGAATCTCTAATGACAAGCTATTTTGAAGACTTCAAGAAGTCAATGAAGGAAAGACTAAGAATACCAATATATTTAGTTGAAAAACATTATAACAATGTATTTTTCTTATGGATGCTGATTATATATTTTTACAAGCTGCCACACCAATGGTAAGATGGTTGAGACCCTTAGGCTATGAGATAAATGTGGATGAAGCCTTAGCATCTATAACAACTCTACTAGCAGAAGAGGTAGATAAAACTACAAAAAAAAAATTTAAACTATGAGATGGTAAAGTCCAAAATCACCATGGAATTTAAGACTGCTTCTTTGAAGAAAAAGGAGAAGATAGTGAAGAAGCTAAAAGCCAAATTTGGAGAGAGTGCCAAGGAAGAAGAATAAGGAGAAGAAGAAGATGATGATGATGATGAAGAGGAACAAGAAACCCAAATACAAGAACCTCTAGCATTGACATAGGGTATGGGAGAAGATCAAGAAGAGGAGGAGACTAAAGGTGCCAAGAGAGAAGAAGTTGAGGAAGCACCTACTCCTACTAAGCCAAAGAAGAGGAAGACCAATGCATAGCCTATGGCAAGGACTAATAAAATTGCCAAACCAAGTCAGCTAAAGCCCACTGCACCTACAACAAGAGCCAACACACATGTAGCTACACAAAAGGACAAGGAAAAGACAAAACAAGTAGAACAAGGAGGTCAAGAGAAGAAGAGACCAAGAAGGAAGTATGTTTCACAATTAGATTCTAAAGAGGAGAAAAAAAAAGTTAGATGACAACAACTAATTTAAGGTGGTGAGTCACAACCCTCTTTCAAATCTTGAAAATTTATTTGAAAATGTCAACAATAATGTAGATCTATTAGGATTCAGTCATGTTGATTTTGATAAATTGGGTAAAGAGGAGAAAAACCAAGTGGAGGAGGCCCTATATGTCATGATGGGAAAATCCAAGACAACACTACTAGAATTTTCCAACTCTGTACCTAAGAGTCTATATGACACAATTGAGAAAAAATGGCATCATTGTCTAAATCTAGAAAGACAAATTAGGAAAACCACACTGGCCTAAGTGATGCTAGAATTAACTAAGGGAAAAATTTATAAGGTTGTAAAGAAGTATGTAGATAGGTTCACACCTAAATATAGAGCCTTTAGCATTTTACAAAATAATATTGAGGATGTTGTCAAAAATTCAACATAGATATGGAAACTCATTTATGAGTTAACCATAGTAAAGAAAGGAGAACCTAAACCTTTTGAGATCAAGGATGATGACGATGAAGAAGATAGTGACAAAAATGATTCTCTTGGAGAAGGAACATAAATCCAAGTAAATGACAAGGCAACAACTAAGCCTAAGCAATCAGAAGAACAAAGTGTGCATGACACACAATTGCCAGGTATCAGTCCTCCACATGACACAACTGAGATTATTGAAACAATAATTGTTAAGGATGTTTTTGATCTATCAGCTCAAAACATCAATCCCCTAAATATAGAAGATTTAAAGAAGATATTAGATCAGTCTACACTATAGGCCAAAATTTGTGGCAATCTTATTTTGGTAAGTGTAGATGAACTACAAAAGTCAATGACTGATGTTACAAGGGAAAAGTTGAAACCATGAGAATCGCCTTCTATCATCCCTTTAGTCACTAATGTACAACCTTTGGTCCAAATTCTAGAAGCAACATCTACCAAGGTTGATACAATTTTCAAGATTGATATTTTTGAGGAGACAACAAGCCACTATAGGAGGATGGTAGGAAATAGGTTAAATAGACCTATCTGCACCTATAACACAAGGAAAAGGTGCAAGAAAAGTCACTATGGGAGAACAGGGAAAGCCTAAAGAGAGTGAAATAACACCACAGCTAAAGGAGAAAACTACCATCCAAGCTCTAGTAACCTTACCAATATCTAGTACTCAATCTAGTCATACTCTTTAGAAGCCAAGAACAGAAGCTATTCCATTGCAAATCTAAGTGCCAAGCCCAAGTTCATCAAAAGTTGAAAAGGTAATTCAATATGGAGATGTAAGCCTTGATGAAGAAATTTTTATACCCAAATATGATTATGATGCCATGACATTAGAACAAATAGGTATATTATAGTATGTCCTAGAAAGGAAAATGCATCAAGAAATGCCTAGGAGAGAACATAGGTAGAAGTAGAAACTACAAGACATTAAGGACATCTTTCTAGATGCATGTAGTCTTCCAACTCCTAAAGAGACCAAGCCACTAATGGAACAATTGAAAAATATAGTGGAAAAGTTCAGTAATGAAGACCTTGATACTAATGCCAAATTATTAGAATGGTCAGAAAAGAAGTTCCAAAACAAAGTGAATGAGAAAATATTTGGTGACATAGCACTCACACAAGTTGCATTAGCAACTAAGGTTGAGGATGTGAAAAAGGTACTTGAGAACATATTCTCATTGTACACTAAATCGTGTAACCCATCACTCTTCACCCAAGAGACCAAAAGTCACTTTCTGAGTCTAGAGAGTCAAATTACTTTGGTGCAAATATACCAATGAATCTAGCTTAGAGAGAAGCATTTTAGGATATTTCTTCAAATACAGAGTTAGTTAGCTGTATTGATAGAAAATGAGGCTAATGTAAGGGCTAAACTAACTATCATCCAAGCAACCCTCACCCCACATATGGAAATTTTGCACAAGGAGCTAGGCTATGCTGAAACTCTATGAAAGATAGACCCCAATCTTTCTACTCTAGATGGTTTAGTCCACCTTGCTACTGACCTTGCAATCCAAAAAAAGTTATTGGATGTTGCATGTGATAACTAGGATGTAGCCTTCAAGGTAATATTATATGTCCATAAATCTTTTCTAGAAAAACACACAATCAATGTATAGCCCACTAACATAAGTTTCAAAAAGGGGGAGATATATCATTGGGGGAGATATATATTTTTGGGGGAAAGAAAGTAGAAAGTGGGAGAATAAGATAAAGGGGGCAATATGTTTTTCGAGAGCACCAAAATAAAATAAGTATCAGATTAAAAAGTATAAGAAAGATGTCAAAGTGTATCAATAGAGACACGTTTACTCAGCAGTTGTACAAAATTTTGGTTACTAAACAAACTTATCAACTCAGGGGGAGTTATCAAATTTTGAGGTATACAAGTTATTACAAAATTTTGATGTTTTGAAGTTTTGTATATAAGTTGAGTTGAGATATGTTATGCTCGTAAGATTAAGGATGATGATGTATACTCAAGTGTTTTTGACACTCATTTCAAAGGGGGAGATTTTTTTTATCTCAAATTGGTTTTGACAAGTGAGTGTCAACACACTTAAGTTATTTACTTAGTTCATGCCAAACTAGTAATACATGCTGAGCACATCATGTAAATATTAAACCATGTCGAGTCATAGTCAGTGTTGAGCTAGTCATGTGTCAAGAAGACAGACTATGTCGAGTGCTTTAAGAGCTAAGTAAATAGTGGATGCTAAGTAATACATGAGTTGAGTCACAACAGAAAGATTAGTGTATGTCAAGCATTAGAATCTTTAGATGCCAAGTAAGATAGTTTTGACATATTGGTTTGTAATGACATAAACAACTATGTAAACTATTTTTGAACTGATTTAAGGATGAATTATGATATTTTGGATATAAGGATGCATCTTTAGTTGGATTCCCTATGAAATTATATGTAGCCAATCAGAAAATGGGAAGGATTAAGTGGTAAAATGGATGAATCTTAGCCATAAATTCATACCTAACCCTTAGCCACCAAAATTTTTCTTAAGGAGGAAAAAACCCCAAACTTTCTAAGAGTGTTGAAGGAGCAAAGAGGATAGTTTGTATGTGAAAATAGAGCATTCATGGTGACTTAGAAGTTATGAAGTGAAACCACATTGTAGAATTAGTTGAAGCAGAATAGAAGATAGAGGAAAGGATATAGCAAAGAGACATTTGATCAAGAAGGATCAAGAAAACATTGTTTAGAGGTGATCTATTATCAGGCAATCAAGTGCCAACCATAGGATCTATGCTGAGACATTCTAATAGGTGATTTTAGTCAAATATCTTAACAGAATGGTCCTAACAGAGTGTATGAAATCCTTTAACAAGGTGCTTAGTTTGTTGTAAGTTAAAGTCCTTTAACCAAGAACACTTCTAATAGGGTGTTGAAATTAGCTGACAAGGTGAGACCTAACATACTTTGTAAGCCTTTAACAGGGAAGACCATTTATAGGGTAGATCATGTCTCATGATCAAAACATTGTAACCTTCATTGGACACACTTTATTGCTATAGTAGTAAAGATATTTGGGTGTCATCCCCACTCCAATTTTACCTTCTCACTCAGAGGGTTTCTAGGTAATAATACCTGGTGTTATGTATGTGAATGCTTACATGTTTACATGATTTAGATGTATATGCTTTATATGTTATTTTAGTTTACTCATTGAATGCATGAGATAGATATGTGGTGAAATTTTTATGGGTCCAAGTTTAAACTACTAATTCACCCCCCTCCTCCCTCCCCCCCTTAGAATTTCACCTTTCCTATTGTACTTCCAATAACTTTTTGCTTCTTTAAGAAACCCACTACCTTGAGAGTTTGTGGTGCACTGAAACCTTAGGTGCATGACAAGAAATGATCAGTTGAGAATCATGTGGTTCCTCGCCTGACTCCCTATCCTCCTCTGATATGGGTTCATCCTCTTCTTCCTCACTTGAACCTTCAATATAGGAAAATGTCTTTTCACTACATTTATGTCAACTATATTTTCTATCACAATTGAAACACAACCATTTTTCTCTTTTCTCCTCAATTTTTTGTGGAGTTAACCTAGTAGGCTGAGGAAGAGAAGGTGTTGAATATTTGTTTTCTCTTGACACATTAGCCCCTTTCTTTCTAGGAATCAAGAACTTATCCTCTACCCTGTGTGCCAATATAAAAGTCTTATTTATTGAGTAGGGACGAAACATGCATACCTCATGTTGAATGTGATCCTTAAGACCACCTAGGAATAAATCATTCAAGTTCTCCTCTTTAATTGTATCCACTCTTAATGATAGATTTTGTAATTTTTGAATATAATCCTTAATTGATCTTGTTTGTTAAAGCTTAACAAGTTGGCCCTTCACAAGTCATACAAAATAAAAACCAAATCTTACAAAATTTCTCCCCCTATCACCCCCAAAAGTGCATAACAAAGTACTGGCACATGCAACCCATACTACATGCTTATCCCTTCAAAATATTGTAACCTTCATTGGACACACTTTATTGCTATAGTAGTGAAGATTTTTGGGTGTCATCCTCACTTTAGTTTTACCTTCGCACTTGGAGGGTTTTTGGGTAATAATATTTGGTGTTATATATGTGAATACTTACATGTTTACATGATTTACATGTATATGATTTACATGTTATATATGCAATAGAATTTCTTAGTCCTTCCCCAAATCTCTACAAAATGTCTTACCAAAAATCTCTACTTCTAATCTAATCCTAAACACCCTATTTATACTTGCCAAAATAGCTTATAGAAGATTCTAGAACATTACAAAATAGAAAGACTGACCCAAAGATGGTCTGTACACATCCAAATATAGAATTGATTGAGGATTTATATATGCATATGATTTATTTATCTTGGACTGCTGATATGTGGTTTGAGTGTGCAGGAAATAACCATGGTAGAATGGAGAACCAAGACTATACCTTTGTATTAATATAGATTTCCAAGGTTAGATCTAATGAAGAGATCTTAACCTCTTCATTAAGTATTTTACTTTGTGACTGTAGTGTGAATGGATTTTTTAGATTAGATTCCTTTTTGTGAAAATTGATTTTCCACTCATAATGTTAAATGTATATTTATAGTGTCACTTGACACTTGTGTTGTGAGAAATTCTATTGCATATATAACATGTAAAGCATATACATCTAAATCATGTAAACATGTAAGTATCTACATACATAACACCAAATATTATTACCAAGAATCTCTTTGAGTGATAAGGTAAAACTAGAGTGGGGATGACACCCAAAAATCTTCTCTACTACAACAATAAAGTGTGCCCAATGAAGGCTCTCTACTTTTAGAGACTTTCAGTTCCAAAGATTGGAGTAGGGAAGGATAGAGGGCTCTTCTCAAATTGGTTCAATTACCATATCTTGGAGAAAGGTTGGAGTTTTTCCCATGTTTGGAAACTATGTAGTATATTTTTTTTCTAAATAAAAGATGTGTAAATTTTTCTATAGGTGCATATGTGTGTTGTTCATTGTCTCTTTTGTATTGCTGGGTGTGAATGAATTTTTATTGCCTTATTTTCATTTTATTTTGAGAGTGTGATGTTATGGATATGGAAGGACGTCACTCAACCTTGGGAGGGAAGAAGTGGCCTTCGTGTGAAGGGGTTAGTTGGGCCTATCTCCTGAGTGCAAAGTCTCTTCCTTGGAAGGAAGAGGGATAAGCATGTAGTATGGGCTGCATGTGTCAGTACTTTGTTATGTAGTTTGGGGGTGATAAGGGGAGAAAGTTTGTGAGAGTTGGTATTTATTTTGTATGCCTTGTAAAGGCATATTTGGTTTTCTATATTTGGCTTCTCCTCAAGGTTTTAGGCACACCTTCACCCATTCTATTTGTTTTTCTAGTAACCTATTATGTAAACCTAAAACAAATATTGTATCATATATTTTTGTTTTATATGTGAGTGCTTGATTGTTACCCAGTTGGTCTTGGTTCTCCAAGCTCAGTGGGTGGTCTCTTAGAGACCTAGGCTAGGAGGTGAGCTCACTATGGTTTATAGGGTTGTCTTGTATAGTTTTTCTAAATGGATATGTGTTGAAGAAAATATTGGAAGATTTTTACTTTCTTTTGTAGATTTGAAGATGTTTTATTATGAACATTTGTAAAAGTTATGTTTTGTAAAAGATCAGAAGTAAATCTTCTTGTAATTTGTAAATTGATGTAAGGATCCAATTATGATTGTAACATTTGAAAGGAATTTTCAAAACTATGAATATATTTTAGTTTAATTATTTTTTAAATTGTTTCCAAGAAATAAAATTGAATATTATTATTTCATGTGTGTGGATAGAACATTCAACACCCTTTTTGAGCTTACACAGTAGGTTACCAGAGAAACTAGTAGAATGGGTGAAGATGTGCCTAAAACCCCAAGGAGAAGCCAAATATAGAAAACCAAATCTACCTTCACAAGGCATACAAAATAAATACCAACACTCACAAAATTTCTCCCCTTATCACTCCTAAAGTGCATAACAAAGTATTGGCACATACAGCCCATACTACATGCATATCCCTCTTCCTTCTAGGGAAAAGACTTTGCACTTAGGGGATAGGCCCAACTAACCCCTTCACCTGAAGGCCACTTCTTCCCTCCCAAGCGTGACTAATGTCCTTCCACATCCATAACATCACACTTTCAAAATTAAATGAAAAAAAGGCAATAGAAATTTATCCACACCCAACAATACAACAAAGATATTAAACAACACACATATGCATCTATAGCAAAATTTACACATCTTTTATTTAGAAAAAAAATATAATGCATAGTTTCCAAACATGGAAAAACATCCAACCTTTCGCCAAGCTATGGTAATTGAACTGATTTGAGAAGAGCCCTCTATCGTTCCTTACTCCAATCTCCAAAACCGAAAATCTCTAAAACTAGAGAGTGGGTGAATGCCAACTCTATTTTCTAATTTCCTACTAAAAGAATAAAATTCCTAATTTTTCTCCATCATGAAAGAGAACAACACTTTAACTCCACCTAAGTTTCCCTATTTGATTGGAATTATCAACTCACTTGAGATAAGATGGGAATTTGGATAAGTCTTCTTCCATTTTCGTAATACTTAAGAAATGAGATTTTAAAAGTGTTAGAAAAGATATTTTAACTCTAGTAAAGCCAAAACTAAAGCCCTAACATATAGTACTAACATGTAGGTAACTTAATTTCACTAAAAGAACACCCTAAGACTCAAATAAAGCCTTCTAAAGTCACCCTAAACTTGAAATCCAGAATTTAACTTAATTAAAGCCTTCATAAGATATTTTTTATGCAAGGGGATAAAAACTTAAACATTTCTAACTAGATTTAGTGTTAGAATCTGATAAGATTAATAACCCAGAAAACTAGTGCAAAGAATAAATATCTAAACTATGAATACAAATGATACAAAATCAAAATAGCATCATAGAGTTAGTCTCCAAGAGAGTAATGCAAATGCTGGAAGAAAAATAGCATTAAGAGGATGCAAAAACAAGAGATGCAAATACAAGCCAGGTAGCATGCTTATATAGGCTAGGAAGAGGGAGGAGGTGGAAACACCAACCAATGAGGAGCAACCATCTATCGGACTAAAGATAGCAAAGTATCTTCTCAAGATAGCTAATGGATGCTCACATATAGGAAGGTGACACCTCACAACCATTTACCTAATAATACATGCTTTATTAGCCTAAGCGAGATTATAAAAGTGTAGGAAAAACCTAGCAAAATAGGAAAAATAAAAAACTACACTAACATTTAGATCATCATAGTTTGCAATAAATCTTCTCACAACCAAACCTTAATGCTAGATAGAGAAGATGGATGGAGTTCTTATTTGAGTATGATTTATATGTTCATTACATCAAGGGCAAGGAGAATGTGGTTGCAGATGCTCTGAGTAGGAGACAACATATGATGTCTTCCAAGACTATTACTATAGATTTGAAAGAGCGCATCTTATGACATTTACCCAAGGATAAGTTATATGTAGAGATTTTTTGAATTGTGAATTCTTAGAGACCCCTAGTGGGAAAGTTTATAGACTATTCTTTGGAGCCTAATGGGCTTTTATGTCATAAAGGATGCATTTACGTACCTTCTTTGGGTGACCTACAAGAGTTCATCATTTTAGAGGCTCATCAAGCACCATATGCAACACATCCTAGTGTCAAGAAGTTACATTCAAACTTGAGACAGTTGTATTTTTGGCCAAGGATGAGGGTACAGATTGACAATATTATTGCTAGATGTCTTGAGGGTCAGAGAGTGAAGGTAGAGCACATCCATCTAGGGGGACTTTTATAGCTGCATGAGGTACCTATGTGGAAGTGGGATGTGATATCTATGGACTTCATTGTTGGCCTCCCTATGTCTTCTCATCGTCATGATGCTATTTTGGTGACAGTTGATCCATTAACTAAGGTCACTCATTTCTCACCTATTTGTACTACCTTTATAGCACCAACAGTAGGACAAGTGTTCGTACAAGACATTGTCAGATTTTATGGTATCTCTTGTAAGATCATTTCTGATCAAGAATCTCTATTCACATCTTCATTTTGGAGTGAACTTCAAATAGCTTTGGGTACTAGTCTTAATTTCAATACAACATATAACCCTCAAATAGATGGACAAACAAAAAGGGTCAATTAGGTATTAGAGGATATGTTGCGAATGTATGTGATGGACCATCAGGTCAAGTGGGAGGAGTACCTTAATCTTGTAGAGTTTTCCTATAATAATAGCCACCGTACTTCTATAGGTATGCCTCCTTATATGGTACACCTTGCAGTACTCCTTTGAATTGGGATAGGATTGAGGATAGAGTATCCATTGGACCACAGTTAGTCAAAAACATGGAGCAATGGGGTGATTTGATTAGACAACATCCTAGGGAGGCTCAAGATAGACATAAAAAGTATGATGATGCTAAGAGGGTAGACAAAGAGTACATGGTTAGTGATAGAGTTTTTCTAAGAGTGCATCTACATAAGAGTCTGATTCATTTCAAAAAGGGTTCTAAGTTGGCACCTCATTTTGTTAGACCATTTGAGATACTTGAGAGGATAGGACCAGTTGCCTACCATTTAGCTTTGCCACCTAGCCTATCACGCATCCATGATGTGTTTCATGTTTTAGTATTGAGGAAGAATATTTATGATGAGTCTCATATTATAGATTGGAATGCTTTGCAGGTGGAGTCAGATGGACACTTGGCTCTGGAGCCCATTCCTATTTTGGGTTGATAGACCCTAACACTTTGAGGCAAGGAGCTAGACCAAGTTAGAATCTAGTAGGATTGTTATGATGAGGTCACAGATTCATGGGAGGACACAATATAGATGAGAGCTCAATACCCATACCTCTTTGATGAACTCTAGGAGGATGTTCATGCCTAGTAGGGGAGGATGTGAGGCCTCACCCTGGCCCATTATAGCATATCATAATAGTTTATTTGCATTCTAGATACTTTATATTTTTCATTGCAAATACTTTATATTTTGAGACCTTTTTATATGTTGGACTATTTTGGACTATTACTCAGACTATTTGGTACTATGTGACACTTTATTTTATGGTAATCATTTATGTTGTTAGAACTTATTTATTATGCTTTGTGAGTAGTTACATTCATGTACTTGGTTGATTATTTTATTAATGAGTAGGAAGTTATATTTGAATATAAATGTTAGATGGATTATATGTATGTATGAAAATCATGAAATGTGCAAAAGAGTTATTTCATGTTTAGATCAATAATGGTAGTACTATATATGCACAATGGTTAGAAATGGAAAAAGTTATTCAATTGAGAAATGCCTTATGTTTTGATTGATTGAGGATTTATATATTCATATGATCTATTTATCTTGGCCTACTAATATGTGGTTTGAGTGTGCAGGAAATAACCATGGTAAAATGGAGAACCAAGACTATACGTTTGTATTAATATAGATTTCCAAGGTTAGATCTAATGAAGAGATCTTAACCTCATTGTTAAGTATTTTACTTTGTGAACATAATGTGAATGGATGTTTTAGATTAGATTCCTTTTTTTGAAAATTGATTTTCCACTTGTAATGTTAAATGTATATTTAAAGTGTCACCTGACACTTGTGTTATTATGTATTTAAATGGCAAGTCAGGTTGAGACATTGGCAAAAGACACCCAACCTTATTTCTAACTAGTTTGAAATGTTTAAGTTTTTATCCCCTTGCATAAAAAATATCTTATTAAGGCTTTAATTAAATTAAATTTTGGATTTCAAGTTTAGGGTGATTTTAGAGTGCTTTATTTGAGTCTTAGGGTGTTCTTTTAGTGAAATTAAGTTACCTACATGTTAGTACTATATGTTAGGGCTTTAATTTTGACTTTACTAGAGTGAAAATCTCTTTTCTAACACTTTTAAAATCCCATTTCTTAAGTATTGCGAAAATGAAAGAAGACTTATTCAAATTCCTTCCTTATCTCTAGTGAGTTGATAATTCCAACCAAATAGGAAAACTTAGGTGGAGTTAAAGTGTTGTTCTCTTTCATGATGGAGAAAAATTAAAAAAGTTATTCTTTTAGAGGGAAATTGGAAAATAGAGTTGGCATTCACCCACTCTCTAGTTTTAGAGAATTTTAGTTTTGGAGATTGGAGTAAGGAAGGACAGAGGACTCTTCTCAAATTGGTTCAATTACCATAGCTTGGAGAAAGGTTAGAGTTTTTCAATGTTTGGAAACTATGTGTTATATTGATTTTTTGAATAAAAGATGTGTAAATTTTTCTATAGATGCATATGTGTGTTGTTCATTGTCTCTGTTGTATTGTTGGGTGTGGATGAATTTCTATTGCTTTATTTTCATTTTCATTTTTTTTTAGAGTATGATGTTATGGGTGTGGAAGGACATCACTCACCCTTGGGAGGGAAGAAGTGGCTTGCCAATGAAGGGGTTAGTTGGGCCTATTCCTTGAGTGCAGAGTCTCTTCCTTGGAAGAAAGATGGATAAGCATGTAGTATAGGTTGCATGTGTTTGTATTTTGTTATACACTTTTAGGGGTAATAAGGGGAGAAATTATGTGAGAGTTGGTATTTATTTTGTATGCCTTTTGAAAGCAGATTTGGTTTTCTATATTTGGCTTGTCCTCAGGGTTTTTAGGCACACCTTCACCCATTTTATTGGTTCCTCTGGTAACCTACTATGTAAGGTCAAAAAGGGTTTTAAATTTTGTATCTTGTATTGTTGATTTATATGTGAGTACTTGATTGTTACCTAGTTGGTCTTGGTTCTCCAAGCTTGGTGGGTGGTCTCTTTGATGCAGGAGCATCTTGGGTTTGCTTGGTGACTACTTTGAAGTTCATGGGAGGAGGCTTAGTATTTTCTTTGGTGGGTTCTTGGACTGGTGCTCAATCAAAGAACAACTAGTGCTTGGCATGCTCTAGGAGATTGGTATTTTCTATGGAGCTCAACATGGTCTTTGGTCACTCGGCATGGTCTTTGGTTGCTTAGCATGGTCTAGGAGGAGCTCAGCCTTGCTTAGGAATTTGGTGCTTGTTGTAGGTCGTGTAACTAATTTTCCACAATGAATTAGAGGATTAAAATTGAAGGGTTGTAGAGAACCTAGATTTCTACCTATGGTTTGAAGTGTGAGTTCTAATTCAATCGGAGCTAGGGGATATTGCAATTTTACTTAGACATCAATTTTGAGAATTTAATTATTGTTGCAAGCTGAGTTGTGGCATTTAATTTATGTATTTGTATTTAATTTGTGTTCTGGGCTGACTTGTGGCTTAGATTGGTATAATTAGGGGTTGTGGGGAAGTCTTTAGTCATTATCCATTCATCATGGAGAAGAGGAGGAGCTTGAAGAGCGAGTTTGGAGGAGAGCTAGTAGCTTTAGCTTGGAAAACAGGGGGATTTCTTGGTGGGCTTGTGAGCACAAGTTGAAATCTTTCTTGAGGGTTTCTACTAGAGTGTGGATATGGACTAGCTAGTGTTTGGGTTGGATCTAGAGGGATCTTGCAAAACTATTACTTGCTTTATATTTGGTCATAACCGTGAAGGCCTTATAGCTTGACACATTGCATGTAGTTAGTTATATTTTATGAATATATTATTGTAATTTGGTATCAGATCTTGTATTATTGCTTCTTTTTGTTGCATTTCCACTATGTGGTTGTATAGCTGGGGACTAGGACATCTCCTTTGTGGATACGCCTACCTTGCACTATATCAGGTGATATCAGAGTGAAGGCAGTTCCTAAGAGTGTAGATAGATTGTCAAAGCTGAGGTTGTTTGCACTAGGACTTGGGTTGGAGAAGTAGATCTGAGTTGGTCTTGATCTGGTGGTAAATTTTCTTTCTAGTGTCCTAGATCTCTTGGTTTTGAGGTGGTAGATCATGGTTGTAACTTGAAATTATAGAAGGATTGCAGATGGATCGATCGATGCTAAGATGGAAGACTAATCTTGTTGAGGCATGATTATAGAGAGTTGTAGATTACAAGTCCATGGTCCTAGACTTGTGATGTGGTTCTTAATTATTTATGTGAGGTGGCAAGTTGTGATCTAACTTGAAAATAATTCAATTTTTTCACAAGGAGCATAAGAAGTATTTGTTGCAGAGGTTTTTGTTGGTAAACAGATTTGTCCTCTCTTGTTTCTTGTGAAGATATGACTCTTAATGCATGAATGATGAACAATATCTATTTACAATAGTTGAAAATCCATTCTCTGATTATTGGCTTCTCTCTGAATTGGTAGGTATAGCTCCCTTTGTGAATGATGTTCAAGGAATTATGTCTTATTCCTAAAACTAATGTGGGGTATGCTCTTAACTCGAGAGCAGAAGAGGCAAAACAAATTAAGCCTAACTAGAACTTAATTCAGGCAAGAAAGACTTCTAAATATTGAAACAGATTCACGTATCAACACCTCTTATGAATCCATAAATCTATTCACATAAGACTAGAATAAGTTGAAATTCATATCTAAACTACAACTGATGAATCAGGAAAAACTAACAGAATCCTTTCATCAAATGAATTATAACAATACTTATTACATTCATTTGTATTTTGGAAAACAAGGGAAATGAAACTCTGTTCTTCCTTAGTTCTCTGTAAAAAAGAAAGGAAATACTAACTAATCACAATATGTACTAGAATGGAAAATGATTGAAATAAAATACCATTCAATTGTCTCTGCAACAAATAGTACTTCACACCAAAATTTTGTCGACCTTTCATCAATCATTCAACTTCATACATATAGAGTTGAGAGATGACCATTGCAATAGGAATTTTAATCAGTTCATCTTCTGAGGATGACAAATGGCAAGATGCCAATTTGTCATTTTACAAAATTTACAAAATTTACCAAAATTTGCAAAATTTACATCAAAGAATGAAAAGGGAGTGTCAAATGAATTACTTAGACTTCTTTCCCTTCTCATTTTTTGCCCTATATGTTTTGGCAACCACTATAATTGGGATCATTTCTTCGTGACTAGGCACATGTACATTAGTGAATATTAAGAGCCACTTTGAATGCTCCCGAGTCAACTCCTTTACTGCATTTAGTTGACTTGTCAATTCTTTAGCCACCACATGTACGTATCCACCAAGCGTCTGCAACTCCACCACTCTGTTTTGACCACTTGAATTCATTCCAGATAGATTACTCAAGTATGTGGAGAAGTTATTTTTCATTACTTCTACCCCAATGAGAGCTTTTCCT
This sequence comes from Cupressus sempervirens, assembly GCA_028749045.1. Lineage (NCBI taxonomy): Eukaryota > Viridiplantae > Streptophyta > Pinopsida > Cupressales > Cupressaceae > Cupressus > Cupressus sempervirens. Next base: position 139,251,764 of record CM053785.1, on the reverse strand, counting down.
TGCCCACTATTTTGTGGGTCAGTGTGTAATCCTCGCATGAGTTCAAATTCTCTGTCTTGGATCTTCTTCACCTTTTCCTTTATTTCTTTGAGTCCTTCTTCAGCCTCTTAAATCATCTCCTACTTGAATTGCATGTTTTGAAGCCATTCGAACAGAGGCTCAATCCCCTTCTTTAAAATATTCACTTCAATTGCCTCTTTTGCCTTCATTTGGATGACCATATTTAGGAGAGAAATGCATTCATCAAACCTTGCCTTTTTTACGGCCAAAGTGTTGTGATTAGAAGTGATATTATCCTTCTCAACTTCCAATCGAAGGATAACATTTCCAATTTGATCAATCAGAACAGCTCCATCTGCATTGAGTTTCTCAATCCATTCTTTTTCGATCTAGCCAAAATGCCTATCCTTTTAAGGCTGTGAGATGAAGGCTTGCACTTCTTCTACAATAGGGTTCTTAGTAGCAAGCACACCAGTAATGGTTGCCAATGGAACAACTAATTGCCTGATAAATCTTTTCAATTCTTCAATCTTGTCTTTCATTTTTATTTTTGATAATTTGAGGTTCTCCAATTGTTCTTCTATCACCTCATTAGTTGACCGCCATAGGCCCACCTTTGTATCATGCCTAGCCTCTCCAAGATCAATCGAATGTAGAGTGAAATCTTCAGGTGTCATGTCCTCAATTCTCCCTACTTTATTTGGCTTTTCTACCTCCATTGTTAAGTGTCCTATTTCTAGATCTTTCCCAAGTATTGATAAAGTCTTCTACTTCTTAGCTTTTGCTACTATAGATCCAGGGAAAACTTCTTGAGACATAGTATCCTTTGTAGGGATACTCTCCTTTTTCCTCTTTCTCTTCCTTTCTAGAGTATCTTCTAGCCAGGATTCTATGCTGATTACTTTAGAAGTAGTCCCAAGTGATTCTATACTAAACATCTTCTTCCTCACTGGAGTCATTGGCGCTGAAGTAGTAGAAAATGGATTCTTAGGATCCTAAAATAGAAGCCTAGAAGAACTTGGGACTTTCTCTTGCTCTTGAGTTTTCCTTGTAGCTTCATCAAATTTAGTGGATTTGCTGCTACTGCTCTGTTCATCCTTGATCTCTACTATCTAAATGGGGGAACCAATTGGCTTCAAAAGGGGAGTGCTTGCAGATGGAGCAGGGCTATGATGAGGAGATGGAGTAGTAGCCACATGAGGAGGTGAAATTAGAGCAACCATATGAGGGGGTAAAGCTGGAGCGATGGTTCCATCTTTTGGCTCTTCTATCCCTTTTTCTACAATATCAACTTGAGCTCCAATCACTAGTAGAGAACCTCATTGGCAAGTGGGAGCTATTGGAATATTCTTCTCTAGGGGTTGATCACCTCCTCCTGCAAATTGAGCAGGTCTTGGAGTAGCTAAAGTTGTAGCACTAGGCATGGCACTTTGAGAATAAGTGGGAGTAGCAGCAGCTAGTGAAGCTTGAGTAGTCTTGCTCCTACTCTGGCCCTTTTTTGCTGTCCACTCGACGCATTTCCCAGTTCTTTTGATAATCTAAGCCATCATAACATCAAGGTCTTCCTCCACATTGACATATGGCTTAGAACTGATTGGAGTATTTCTCAATTTGGTCAAATATGTATTACTATACATATTTTTCCCATCATCTTCTAGCCCTTCCACATCCAAGTTGATGCCATGGGTCTAGATTTGATCTATTATGAGTCTAGCAAAGGCACGGTCTCGACTCTCTAGCTCATCTTTGCAATCAACCCAGTAATCTTCTATAGTAGTTACATGTTTGATGACGCTTCTAATTTGAAGCACATCTCTAGCATACCCATTTGGATCAAACATGAGCCTTATCACTTCATACTCCTCTAGTTTGTATTTGTTCTCAAATGCTTTGAGTATGTTCTTCACATCTAATCAGGACTCACAACTGTATGCTCCAAATTTTACAAGAAATTCATATCCCTTTTTCTTGTAACTTGTGCTTAGCACATTTACTTGAATTGCTTGCCTAATGACTGTGATGAGCATGATCATATCATCTAGATATCTAGGAAACTTTAGGGGAAATCCGTCAAACACTGCAAGATGAAAATAAGAAAAAGATGAGAATTCAATAAAATAATAGCCAAACTAGCTGATGATCGCCATCACTTTTGGGTTGAACCTCCACTCCAGACACCCTTGAAGTTCCTTGCAGATTCTCATAGTAAATGCCTCATTAACCCGGATATACTCTGCATAGCTATTCTGTAACTACAAGCATAGATAAAACTCATAAATTTTTACATTTTCAGGAAAATTCTCTATTTTGGGGAGTCCCGGCCATAGTTGTAGGGAAGCCAACATATATATCAAGAAAGATGACATATAAAATGAATTGTAAAACTTAGCTGTACTGAGAGCCCTAGATAGATGTTCACTAACTTCATATGCCCATTCAACATACTGTGTGTTTGAGCAGATAATTTGCACCATAAAGAAGTATTTTTCTATAAAATTGAATGCTTCTACCTCACCTTTTATTCGATGCAAGAGGAGAAAAATATCCACAATTTTAGGCTTAAGATCCATGTCAAACAGGGTTTTAGGGACCTTACTCTTTGCCCCTCTGGGATTTTAGAACCAGGAATTCATGATCTCCTTCTGCCACACAATCTTCTTCAAGGATAATTTGGACATGGCTCCTCCGATTATTAGCTCAAAGAACTCCTCTCATTTTGAAATCCAAAGACAATTCACCATTGCTTGCCTATCAATTGAAATCAATACTGTTTGATTAGGCAATAGGATCTACTTGGTGTCCAGGTTGTAATGATTGATACATTCCACAATTAGCTCTGAAGCTTGTACTGTGATAGGAAACCCGGCTGCTTCCACCAATCCACTTCCTTAGAGCTTCTCTGTTATAGGGTGAGTCGGCTTAGTTCTCAGCCTTCTCTGAAAATCTTGCATATCAAAGAAACATAGTGAAGTATCAAAGATACTCTGCCATGTTGACTTGATTCCACCCAGCCCATCAAAATTGGAGAATCTTGATGCCATCTTTCCTAATATAGAATGATAGAAATTAAAAAATTGTGATAATGTAAGAAAATAAACCCTAAACTTTGAAGTTTCTTAGAAGCACTATTCAATATAAAAGTATAACAGTAAAGCGGTGATTTGAAATTCTGTTATGTTCTTCTTTATATGAAACCCCTTGATCTACCCATTAAATTTCATAATTTGCACCGCACGAGTGACTTTAAGCACAAATCCATTGGGTTAGTAAATGTAAGGGTTCTAACGGATTTCTCCTTGTCATTTCACTATTTCTGTTGGCCCAACGGTAACTCACCTTTATTACTGACTTACCTTTCCATTTTCACTCAATTCCAAAAAAGTAAGAATGGAGTACCCCCTGAAGAAAAAATTACTTGGCTAGATTCTGCTCAAAACATCCTTACAAATTTCATTAATTTTCTTCCATCTTTGTTCCAAACACATCCTGTGATCTATTCAAACACTTATCCTACTTGATGCAAAATATTGGTCTCGAGGGTAGGAAACTTGCATCGGAGAAGGCGATTTCCATTTTTCTGCCTAAGCTTTCACTTTACCTTTTCTTCCTTAAGCACTTTACTATAAGCCTTCAAAAGACATAAAGAAGGCTTTGCAAGTGAAAACTAGGGCCCAATTCTAACTTTACCCTCCTATTTAGGCCTTTTCAAAAAACTTACTTCTTGGTTCGAAACTCACAAAGGAGAAGCCGTTTTTGAGTTTTTCGTTGTTCCCCTTTTTAATCATCTTAGTGAGTTTTGAAAGGTTCTTGTAGTGAAAACATGGCAAAAATTGAATGATCTATCCATAACATAATTTTCTTCTCTTCATTTAAGCTCAAGAATTGCATTTAGGAATCTCGATGAAATTTTGCCTTCAGGGTGCGAAAACTACCAAGGAGAAGATAAAACTAGATTTTCCACCAGTCCAACTTTCTATAAGTTCAGAACAAAATAACTTGTGAGTAAGTTCATCTAGAGTAAAATAATTTAAGAATCTCCATTGAGCAAGGTCCTAAACTACCCCAAAGACTCATGATGATAAACAAAACCCACCCGACCATATAATGTGAGAAAAGACAAAAGATTAAAACCCGATGGAGAAACTTAACACTTTGAGGAAGGAAGAAACAACTGACTTGACCGACCCATACACAATATGAGTTAAATCCTCCACTTTGAAAAATTAGACTGTGGTAAAAAGTGGGGCAATAGTTTTATAAAGATCTTGGAAGATGGCTCTGAGAGGATTGGACCTTGAGATGATTGCAAATCTTCGTGATGTGGAGAGGAGGTTTTCTGAGATTTTTGCTCAGTTTGAAGCTAGCTTGGCTGATCGAGTTAAGGATGGGGTGAGGAAGGAATTCTATAAATGTTTATGGAACTGGAGTCTACCAATTCAGAAGAGAGTTGTTTGGCCAGTTAAGAGATTTGTTCATAAAAGAAGATGGCATAGCAAGGTCTAGTTTGGTTTTGTTGATCAGATTGTGGACTCTGATAAAGAACTTGCAAAGCATCTAGAGGTTATTGCTAAATATATTACTAACCTTGTTGATGTTGGGATGGAAACTTCTTTTCATGATCATTTGGTTCAGTCTGACATAGAAATTGCAGAGCACTTGGTTGTGGATGATCTGGTTGCTATTGGTGGTGAGTTGTATATTGCAGAGTATCTTGTTGTGAGCAATGAGATTTTTGGGGTTGTGAGTTTGGCATGTGTTGATGGAGATCTTCATATTCCTATTGATGTGGATCTGATTTCTATTTGTGTGGATTCACTAGTTATTAATGTGGATGAGGATTTACTGATGAAGCATTATGTTCAGTTTGTTCTTGGGAGTGAGCATGTTGATTGGGTGGTTGAGCTTCTAGTGTTTGACATAATGATGTAGATGTGGACAATTTGCAAATTGGTTTTCTTTTCCTTGTTGGAGTAGAAGCCTTTGTTGAAGATGAAGTTGTTTGTTGATCTTTCTTTGGGCATTAAAGTGTGGGACACACTTTTCTATTTACATAGGGAGTCTGATGCAGGAGCATCTTGGGTTTGCTTGGTGACTACATTGGAGTTCATGAAAGGAGGCATGATAGTTGCTTTGGTGGGTGCTTAGACTGGTACTTAGTCAAAGAAGGACTGGTGCTTGGCATGCTCTAGGATCTCGATATGTTCTATGGAGCTCAACATGGTCTTTGGTTACTCAACATGGTCTTTGGTTGCTCAACATGGTCTGGGAGGAGCTCGGCCTTGCTTAGGAATTTGGTGCCTATTATAGGTCATGTAACTATTTTTTCAAAATGAGTTAGAGGATGAAAATTTAAAGGGTTGTAGAGGACCTAGATTTCTACTTTTGGTTCAAAGTGTGAGTTCTAATACAATTAGAGCTAGGGGACATTACAATTTTACTCAAACATCAATTTTGGGCATTTAATTGTTGTTGCAGGTTGACTTGTGGCATTTAATTTATGTATTTGTATTTAATTTGTGTTTTGGGACAACTTGTGGCTTAGATTGGTATAATTAGGGGTTTTGGGGAAGTCTTTAGTCATTATTCATTCATTTTGGAAAAGAGGAGGAGCTTGAAGAGCGAGTTTGGAGGAAAGCTAGTAGTTGTGGCTTGGAAAATAAGGGGATTGCTTGGTGGGATTGCGAGCACAAGTTGAGATCTTCCTTGAGGGTTTCTACCAAAGTGTAGATCTAGACTAGCTAGTGTTTGGGTTGGATCTCAAGTGATCTTGAAAAACTTTTACTTGCTCTATATTTGGTTGTAACCAAGAAGGCCTTATAGCCTGGCACATTGCATGTAATCAATTATGTTTTATGAATATATTATTGTAATTTGGTATCAGATCTTGCATTATTGCTTCTTTTTGTTGTGTTTCTACTATATGGTTGTATAGGTGGGGGCTAGGAAATCTCCTTTGGGGATACTCTTTCCTTACATTTCATCACTCTTAGAGACCTAGGTTGGGAGGTGAGCTCTCTATGGTTTATAGGCTTTTTCTGTACAAGTTTTCTAAATGGATATGTGTTGAAGAAAAGCTTGGAAGATTTTCACTTTTTGTTGAAGATTTGAAGATGATTTATTATGAACATTTGTAAAAGTTATGTATTGTAAAAGATCAGAAGTAGATCTTCATGTAATTTGTAAATTGATCTAAGGATCCAATTATGATTGTAATATTTGAAAGGACTTTTCAGTACAATGAATATATTTTAGTTTAAATATTTCTTAAATTGTTTCCAAGAAATTAAATTGAATATTATTATTATATGTGTGTATGTGTGTGCCTTTTTCAAGAAAATTTGGGCATGACACATCCCCACTCCAATTTTACCTTCTCACTCATAGGGTTTCTAGGTAATAATACCTAGTGTTATGTATGTGAATGCTTACATGTTTACATTATTTAGATGTATATGCTTTATATTTTATTTTAGTTTACTCATTGAATGCATGAGATAGATATTTGGTGAAAATTTTATGGGTCCAAGTTTAAACTACTAATTCACTGCCCCACCGCCCCCCCCGCCCCCCCCCCCCCCCCCCCTGGAAGTTCACCTTTCCTGTTGTATTTCCAAAAAAAAATTGCTTCTTTATGAAACCCACTACCTTGAGAGTTTGTGGTGCACTGAAAGCTTAAGTGCATGAAAAGAAATTATTGGTTGAGAATCATGTGGTTCCTCACCTGACTCCCTATCCTCCTCTGATATGGGTTCATCCTCTTCTTCCTCACTTGGACCTTCAATTTAGAAATATTTCTTTTCGCTACATTTATGTCCTCGACTATATTTTCTATCACAATTGAAACACAACCCTTTTGCTCTTTTCTCCTCAATTTGTTGTGGAGTCAACCTAGTAGGTTGAGGAAGAGAAGGTGTTGAATATCCTTTTTCTCTTGACACATTAGCCCCTTGCTTTCTAGGAATCAAGAACTTCTCCTCTACCCTATGTGCCAATATAAAAGACTTATTTACTGAGTTGGGAAAAAACATGTGTACCTCATGTTGAATGTGATCCTTGATACCACCCAAGAATAAATCATTCAAGTTCTCCTCTTTAATTGTATCCACTCTTAAGGATAGATTTTTTAATTTTTGAATGTAATCCTTAATTGATCCTATTTGTTAAAACTTAGCAAGTTGGCTAAAGAAGTTTTCTGTCATACTATTGCTATATTGTGCTTGGAATTCTTTCGTAAAATTGATCATGATATAGTGAGTCTTTTTTTCCTCCTATGAATACAAAGCCAATGGTACCAAATGAATTGATTTGGTTCTAGATATAAGGAAGCCATCGTGACCTTTTGTCCATATGGGATTTGATGTACTTCAACAAAATTCTCCATTTGATTTATCCATGTTAGAGGATCCTTGTCATCAAATTTGTGCATATCCACCTTTGGAAAAAATTCCTGCATATCTACCTTTGGAAAAAATTCTTAGATCCTATAGGATTAATAAAATTTGTGTCATTATTAGTCGACTTGAAGGTTTCACCTTGATTTCTTGAGAGCTCCTTCCTTGTTTCATTCATATAGGTGCTTAACATGCTTTGCATATCTGATATATCTCCTCATAGGTCACACATATCCCTCTTAACCTCTTCCTTGAACTTACTAATTTCCCCATTGGGATTGCAATCCTCTGTTGCTTTCCAATTTTGATTAGAGGATTTCTCCAGTGTGGTAGCATTATTTTTGCCTCTTGTTGAAGGCCTCATCATGATAGAAACCAATGTTTTTGAAATAAATCACACAAATGAAATGTAAATTCTCTAATTTTTATTTTTATTTTCACTGTAACTTACTAGGGCCAACATACCATTACTCAAAAACAATAACAATTTTTTTTAGCAAATTTGCTTCCTTATTAGAGAATTTTCCTAATTTTGCAATATCTTGCTTATTTTTGTTTTTCCATTTCTCCAAGCTTTGAAATTAGGCTCCTCTACTATGTATTAAAAAACCAAAGACAAGTTGTACTCCAATTTGGCAGGATGTGAGAGATATGAAGATCTCAATAAATTGTGTAGAAATAGTAATTCTACAATAATTTTCTCAAATTTTCTCCTATTACTCTAAATTTTGGACTATATCTTCTTTAGTATGGTCTTAAAAAACCCTTTAAATATCTTTGAAAAATTTACTAAAATCTGAAAGTTATGCTCTTCCCTAAATCATCCCAAAGTTGAGAAAAAATCTTGCCTCTGTGGTGCAAAGATCATGCTCAGATACCACTTGTAATGAAATAACTTGTGCAATAGAAGAAATAATATGAAATATTATATAAATACATGATAATAACTAAGAGTAATAAGCCACTTCGAGGGGGCAACCTCCAAATATCTCTAATGAGAACACTCTTCACAATCTAGTGTTGAAATAAGACTCACAATATCCTATATATACCTAATTATGCTTAGGTTGAATAGACACAACCCTACTAACACCTATGCTGACCTACCTACCTAAATAATAATATAATAATGATAACATGACTTAATTAAGCATTAAGATAGCCATAAGTTGACTATTCATAACCCTACATACACCAATATTAAGGGCATAGTAATTAGTGATTTGGGCTCATGAAGAATAATAGGGTGTATTTGGCAAGCGGTCAAAGTGGAGTACTTGGATTTGTAAAATTAGAAATAGTGGCAGGATAACAATTTTGAAAAATAGAATGGACATGGGAAAGTGTTCAAATTGATTGGTAAAGATTCAAAAAGTGGCACACTTAAAGTATTTTTAGTGTATAACATAGTGGTACAATACATTTGGTTTCATCATGCATGGATTCAGAGTTATAACATCCTAAATAGGGCTACCGATCAATCTGTACTTTAAGACACTAGTAAAATTTTACAAATTGCATTTGGAATCACATTTGAAAAATAACCAAAAAAATTCTTCATTGGCTCAAAACTAGAACATAACAATTTTATAACCTCTAGAATGAAATACAAAAGGAATTTTCTCATTTTAGTCAATTGGGTCAAAGTTATAATTGGTCAAATAGGGCTTCTCAAAATTCTGAGAAATATGCATCAACATGACAATAATAAACAACCAACTTTGAGGGACTCGAAACCTAATCAAAAAATATTGAAACAAATTGAAAAATGTAACATATGTTCTCTAATATGCATACTAAATACTCCAAAATAGTGAGTCATGAAACACAACTAGGTGCAAGATATTCAAATGCAAACTAGGCTTCCTATTGTTGATTGACACTTAAAGCAAAAATGTAGATCTAGACAATGCTCAAAATGACACTTTATGAAATGATTCAAAATAAAAAATTATCATCATGGGATATATGGAAATGCTGAGTGAAAGGTGTTAGAAACATAAAACACCTCATAGGCCTCAAAATGACAACCGAGCACACATGCACAACAAACTCTTATAGGGGCTCAATTTGACTCAAAATTTTAGAATGGTACTCAAAATGGGGATGCAATTTTGAATCCCATCAAAAGGAATGATTAAAGTGAGCCAGTGTAAGCTGAGAGAGATAGAACAATTGAGACCAAGCTACCTAATTTTGATAGAGAAAAAGAACATAGTGATGGCTGAGTGTTTGCAAAATAAGAGTTTGTGAAAGAATAAAGATACGAGGCTAATATTGTTAAATTTTAAGATTCGTAAAAATGTGTGAATGATAAGGATTGATGAGCTGACATATTTAATCCATGAATTGTATTTGTTGAGTGATCTAAGGAAAGGATTTAAAGAGAGCTTTCAATAGTTTTCAAGAAAGGAATAGATGGAAAAAGAATGGATAGATTCCATGAATATGTTGAAATCCTAAGATCTATGATGATATTTAAGAGACAAAAGATCAAAGCTTCATATTTAAAGGAGGGAAAAGAGATATTTTACTTTTGGTTGGCTATTCATGTTGAAAACTTACAATTGGAACAATTATTGCTTTATCATTGATTTCAAATCTATGGATGAGAGATATTGCTACCTAATCTAAATGTCATATATATTTGATTGATGAAGAGGGTTTGAGAGTTACACATAACTATAGAACCTAGAGGAAAGGTTTAAGTTATGAAAAGGAAGTTACAATGGATATTTGATCCTAGATAGACTCTAATAAAGAAAAGTAATTGTTTATGTTAAAGATGCTATGCCAAGTTGAATAAAAGAGTAAAATACTAAGTAGTGTCAAGTAATACTTGTGTCAACCAAGCCATAGTTAGTGGTGTGCCTTCTTTTTTTTATTTGCATACCTCAATAGGTGCCTGCAATATTTCCTAGGATGTTTTCAAACCATATAGTGATTTCCACATCAAAGTAGTATTTTGCACAATATCCTCAATGTTATTCTACAATATACTGAATGTCATATATTTTGGTGCAAATTTTCCAATATGTTTCTTAATGGATTTTTCCATTGCACCCTTAGTTCTAGCATTACCTAACAAAGTGTTGTTTCTCCTATTTGTTTTTTAGTATTCAGACAATAGTGTTACTTTTTCTCAACTCTCTCATACAAAATTTTGGGTATGGAGTTCACAAGTTCAAGAGGAGCCTTTTTAAATATTTCTATCATGGCATATACTACCTCTTCAACTTGATTCTTTTTAATCATCCCAAGATTGTCAAACTCAATGTAAGAGAATCTAGAAAAATCAACATGATTTATAATATTCTCACATAGATTATCTAAATCTAAAGAAGAACTGTAACTTACCACTTAGAACTGGTTGTTATCATTAGATTCAATTGGGCCAACATATTATCTCCTCAGTCTTTTCTGAGATTTTTCACCCTTGCTAGCTTGACTAGCTCTCTTCTCCTTTGGCTTGGCTACTTCCTTAGCCTTTTGTGCAATGGACCTTGTGCTAGCCCTTGTTGTAGGTACTATAGGTTGAATAGGTTTTTCAACCCTCTTTGGTTTTCTTACTATAGGTGCATTTTCTTTTATTTTCTTCTTTTCCGCAGTTGTAGGTGCTTTACTGGCTTCTTCTCCCTTGGCACCTTCTAAAATTTATACTTCCTCTTCTTGTTGGTCCTCTCCTTGACCTTGAGAAATGCCAAGTGGTGCTCGGATAGGTGCATTTTCTTCTTCATCATCATCATCTTCCTTTCTTCTTCTTCTTCTGCCCCTTCACCAAATTTCTCTTTCAGTTTCTTTGCCATCTTATTCTTTTTTCTAATGACTGAAGTGGTCCTCAAGTCCACTGTGATTTTTTACTTGGCCATATCATAGTTCCCAAAAGTTGTAGCCTCCTTGTCCACTTCTTTTGTAAGTAATGTTTTTATTCCTATAGAGACTTCATCAATGTTGATTTCATATCCCAATGGTCTTAACCATCTATGTCTTGGAACCATTGCCTAAACATATGTATAATAAGTGTCAACTAGGAAGAAAACATCATCAAAATGTTTCTCCACTAGTGAAATTGGTATCCTTAGTCTTTTCTTCATTGTCTTCTTGAAGTCTTCAAAGTATCTTGTCATGACCGACTAAAAATTATCACTTGTTTTCTCAATGAATTCACTATTTGCATTGCAATAGGTATATTTACTTTCCATGCAACTTTAACAAAATTAGGAAATGTATTTTATACATAAAAGATTAGATCCAAATTTTCATTGTGCATATTTGGTCTTCCTTATGGATACCAAATTCTTAGTCAATTGTTGTAACTACAACTTGGCAAGATCATAAGTATGACCTTTCTTCACTATCTTGTGTCCCACATCCACTACAATACATGGAACATTGTTAAGCCTATTGGATTGATAGAATTTATGTGCTATAATCCTCACTACAAAAGAAATTAAGGGATCTATGATTGTGTCTATTGCCATCCCTCATGTATTCCATATAACCCTTGTATTCCTTTTAATTACCTCTTTTGTTTCACTTCTCAATGTCTTGGTCTGATCTAGGGTTGGATACCCTGTAACTCTATGCATAATTTTCTTAGTGATTTTCATGGGTCCATTCTCTAACCATATAGAGTTTTCATGTATCCTTCTCAAAACTATCTTTATCCATTCTGTCCTGATGATGTTGGGGAAATCTAGGGCATGGGTCAACAATTTTGAATTCCTCCTTCAACACTCAGTTTTCACACAATTTCCCATATGTATCCACAATTTTCATGTCTCCTATGCTTCCAACCTTACATGTATAGAAACATCTACCATTTTGAATCATTAAGACTTGTAGTGGTATCATTGACAATGCACCAGATGAATCTTGTTTATACACTATGTCTGGAATAGCTCTAATATTAGGTTATTTAATCTCATTACTTATCAATTGCACATTCAAAACATCCTTTCCCTCTACAACCTTGGTTGTTGAATAATTAGACACCATTTCATAAAACAAGGTTTTGCAAAAATTTAAACTATGTAGCTTGGCACTTGATAAATACCTTTTTGAATCTGTAATAATGGTGTCGAGTGACTGTTGAATTCATCTACAAATGATCAAGACAATTTCTCTAGTTTTTCTTTAGCTCTTTGTGCTCTCCTTTAAATTTGACTGATGTCAAATGAGTACAAATCAATCTTATAGACCTCAAAACCTTGCAATTAATTCTTAGTGCTTACACAGTTGTAAGCTCGACTTCAATAGAGATTTTGACTCGCTTGGCTTCCATGAAGTTTCCTTTCCACTTGAAAGTGACTACGGGCTTGGTCAACACTAAAAATTTTGATAGCTCATCATCAACTAATCATTTTACTCAGCAACCATAGTGAAACTTTTCATGCTCAACAATAACACGCAAACTAACAAAACTTAAAGATTTTTTCTTGATTCTTAACAACACTTTGCATCTTTCTTCATGCATATGTAATTTTTTTGAACTAGATCCTTAGAAATGATGTAAAGTATATCTTTTTAGATATTAGTCCCATTAACCTCTTGATTTCTTAATTAGAGGAGGTGTGATCACCTAACCCATTGGGTGAAGTGACCCCTTCTACACTTAATGCATTGTAATCTTCCTTTCTCTTCCATGTCTTGTTCATTTCATCTCTGACATTCTCAACATCTATCTTTCCTTTTCCTTTTTTGAACTCACTATTTGGTTCCTTTGACCTTATTGAACAATATCTACTTATGTGACTAGTCTTCAAATAGCTAAAACAAGTGGTTTGACTCAACCATCTACTATGGTCACTTCCAAAATGTGTTCTTATGCAATTTTCAGCAACGTGTCCATACTCTTGATAGTAGTGACAACTATACCTTGTATTATAATACCAATTATAAGAGTTGTCATTGTGCCTTACCTTTATCTACTTGTTTGATGACCATTTAGGCTTGGATCTGCACTCATATGCTCTATGTCCATACTTTTGATAGTTATAGTGATATCCTTCAAATCTTTGTGAGCTTAGGGTCTTGGTTTTGCATTCATATGCCTAATGTCCTTGTTTGTTACATCTATGGCAATGACCCATGAACTTTTGCCTAGGATTCTAATTTGAAATCTTGCTCCTATAAACATTAGCAGTATGACCTATCCTACCACAATTATGACAAGTAGGTTTGGAGTTCTTACCTTTGTCACTTCTCTCTTCACCACTTTTTAGATGATTCTCCTTCTTTAGTACAAATGTATCCCAATCCAAAAGTATCACTATTGGATCTAGGGGATCTCATCAATTGTTCAAAGTATTTGATGGCTTCACTAGGTTTGTTGAAACTATCACCAAACTCCTTTTCTCATTTTAGATCATTTCTAGTTGTTCATTCTGCAACTTTAGTGTTGTGGTCTCAATATCTTTTGCATTTAATTCATGATTTGCAATCATCATTTGACCCAAAGTTTCCAATTACATTTTAGCAATCCTAGTTACCTCTAATGTTTCCTCTTCCAGTCTATTGGTCAAAATCCTTTTGTCATCTTCAATCATGACTTTTTCCTCTTCAACTTTCTTTTTTAGCTCGGTCACCTCACATAGCAATATTGATTGGACTTCTTTTTCTCTCTTTAGATTTCTGACCTCTTTAGTTAGGGTTCCATTATTTTTTATTAGATCTACAACTACTACATCAAATTCATTGGAGTTTCCATTTACAAATAATTCAATAGTTTCAATCTCTTGGTATTGTGTTTCATTCTCTTGAATAGAAATTTCCTTTCTTCTCTTCAATGATCTCTTCAATTCATCTATTTCTTTATTCAGTTGATGTAGGGCAAGTTGCATTTCAATTATCTAGTTCTCAATAGTCTTTCCCAATTTGTAGACTTCCATCTCCAAGATCTTTCCTCAAAGCTACAAAGATTTTCTTTTAGAGAACTATACTTTGATACCAATTATTGGAAATACAATAGGAAAGTAAACTCTAAGAGGGGGATTGAATCAAAACTTTAAAACTTTCAACCTCTAAAACTATCCACCACAAATCCATCTCACAATCTATGCATATAAACTGAAATACCAAATTACACATATACATCCATATCATGAAAGTAAATATTCAACACATATATGGCACAAGATATTTGATTACCCAGAAACCCTCCAAGGAGAGTGTAAAATTGGGGTGGTGATGACACCCACAAATCTTCACTACTACAGTAATAAAGTGTATCCCATGAAGATTAATATATTTGGCCATGAAACATGATCTACCCTATGAAAGGTCTTCCCTGTTAAAGAATTTAAACACCCTGCTAAAAGTGTGTTTGGTAAGAGGACTTTAACTTACAATGAAGTAAGCAACTTGTTAAAAGATTTATAATAGCCTATTAAGACTACTTTGTTAAAAGATTTAATTGATTCACCTGTCAAAATGTTTCAGCAATGATCCTTTGGTTAGGACCTTTTTTCTTGATGTCAGATCACCTTTATGTTGATGTGTACTTGATCCTTTCTAATCAGATATACCTCTATTATCCTTTGATTTCTTTCCTCTATTCTCTTTCAACTGATTCTACAATGTAGCTCAATTCATAACACATTAGACACCATGAATGTTATGTTTCTGCATGAAAACTCTCTTCAATTCTCCTTAGCATTCCATTTCATTACTTAAATAGTTTAGGATTTTTCTTCCTTAAGAAGACCTAGGTGATTTAAGGTTAGGTACGAATCAATGGTAGTGATTTACCCATATTGCCTCTTAAACCTTCCCTTTTTCTGATTGGATGCATTTAATGCATATGGATTCATAATTAAGATTCATTCTTATCAAAAAAGATCATAAAACAATACTTAAGTCAGCTAAAAAATGGTTTACATAGTAGTTTGTGCCAATACAAACAACTATGTCAAAACTATATTACTTAGCATCTAAAGTCCTTGGTACTTGACATTAACTATTACTTCAATGTTGTCACTCTATGTCTGAATGACTTGGCATGCACTACTTGCTTGGTACTTGAATCACTCAGCATATACTATCTGCACAGCATCTGAGTGACTCAACACTTGAGTTACTCGATACTCACTATTTACTTGGCATGCTCTATCTTATATGTTATGCTCAACATATGTTACTTGTTCACCATGAACTAAGTAAATGACTCAAGTGTATAGACACTCATTTGTCAAAACCAATCTAAGATCAACACTAATTCCCTCCTTGTATCAAGATATTCTCTACTCTTATGGCAACCTCATAAGCATTCGGTAGAGTGTCCCCTCCCATAGATTGCAGAGTGGTAGCAATATCACTATTGAAGGCTCTAAGGTAATACAAGAATGCATTACTAGGAGAAGGTTTTACTGTAGTAGATATTTTGTCTCATGTCTTCTGAAATTTATAATTAAAATTAGTTATACATTCATGGGGTGTCCTCTTGATAGTTTTTAGCTATTCTAAAAGTGATAGGTGATTACTTTTGTCCTTACAATGCTTGCATAGGGCTTCTCCTAACCCATCCCAATCAAACATAGAGTTATGAGGAAAGCCTCTATACCACTTTAGCATTTTCCCCTTAAGGGATGAAGCTAGAAGCATAACATCAACATCATCCTTAAATATTTTGTATATATTACAAACATTTGAAACTTCTTGGATGTGTTCTAAGAGGGAGATGGAGGTTTTTCTAGTTAACTTAGGTGTACTTTTAAGAGATGATATTGGTATGTCATGCCTTTGGGCTAACAGGAGAGGACTTCTACCATTAAAGGTGGTGAAAGCATGAGCTCTAGCCATGTAAAAAAGTGATTTATTGATATGAGAAGATGGTATTCTAAGCTGAGATCTAACAATAGAAGGAGTGGAGATGGATCTTATAGGGGTATGTGTTACTATTACACTCCTAACTAGTGATAGAGATACCCTAGCATTCTTCTTGGATTAGAAAATGAAAGCTCCTAATGTTGGAACTTACCTCTAGAAGATGTCTTTGTTTTAGATTTGGGCATGAATCAAAACAACCTAGTTTGGAAGCCAGATATGGAATGGAGTAGAGTCACCAAGTGCTTAGATATGAACCTCTTGAAGGCCAAAAAAATTGAGAATAGCACTATCTTCTTAGCACATATTAAAGCTTTTGTTCTTTAACACTAGTGAAATTGAAATCTTTTAAATATAGTCCCACTAGGCATGCCAAAAATTGTTGTCATAAAATCTTTCACCCTTGTCCAAATTTTTTACCTAAGAAAAATATTGTGAAACATAGAAGTAACCTTCAAGCTATGGGACTTGAACTATGAGGTTGAGTCTCCAGAGAAGTCTAGCTTCCTTTACTATCAAGATGCACCTAAACTACACCTAAAGAGGAAAAGGGAGAAGGAATACATGAAAGTAGCTATCTCATCTATTTTAAGGAGGTGATGCACCAAAATAGGGTGTTTAATCTTACCTCTGCCCATATATGCACAGTTAACCATAGATTCATATGTTTTTTAATCTAACAACCACATGTAGATTAGATAACAAAAGAATACTATAGGAAGGAACTCCACTCAATATCATTCAAATGCCAAAAATAGATACAATCATGTGAATTGCAGAATATAGACAAGAACATTAACTAGAGGCAAAGAAGTCTTCCATAGTGTGTTAATGGTTGAAAGAGATAGAATGGAGAATTACAATGTCTTAGAGACAAAGTGAATTTACAATGCGCATGTAAAACATGCCAAGGAAGATAGAGAAGAATGTACAAAATCTTCTTTTATAGCTTAAGAATAACTAGATATTTTTGACCAAGAACCACTTCACAACTACTACATACAACCATTATTACAAATATGGAAAATATCTAATCATGTTACAAAAATGAATGTTGTAAATTCACTTGTACACCAAAAAAAGCTCTAAGAGGTTAGGAATAGTAGCTATTGACTTTTGATTGAGTAGATGGATAAATTGGTGGTGATGGAGTGTTCTTTTACATTTATCAAACCTGGGGAATGATGAAAGTGGTTACAAGAGATCAAAAAGATTAGATCTATCATCGAAGAGTTTCTTCCTCTATCATCAACTTACCAAATCAGCTATGTGGACCAATCATCCTTTACCATTCTACCACTCTATGAAGTCTTTGTACCTTTAACTTCTTATGATTGCAACTTCACTACTACTTTTCTTCATTAATAGGTATTGCTTGTGAGACTACGACCAACTAACTATCATTGCTTCATAGTCTATCCTTGACATCTTCCATTAATCACTGTGACCTTGTGATGACTAAGATCTTGACCACATTCACACTTTCACCATGGTGACCTAAGGTTTACTTTCCAACCTTGCAACTAAGAGAAACAAATAAGTTTCTTGATCACAACTCTAACCTAAGCTTCCTCTTAACCTACTATGATAGCACACTGTCCATAGATCTAAAAAGATCTAATGATGTGAAATCCATCCTTGAAACATTGAAGATTTTTCCCTTATTGCATTGTCATGATCTAAACCACAACATGTCAATTTAACCTTGTGACCAAGAAAATAGAGTGCAATCACACCATCAGGACCTGAACCTTAGTTGAGTCAACTAATTAGAGAAAAAGTTCCTCAGAATTGGTTATTATTGGCTTACTATGGAAGTTGATGCCTATCATTTTGTAAAATGTTGTGCTCCTTATTAGCAACATAGAAATTTGATACATGCTCTTGCCCAAGACCTTTAACCCACCATCACGCCATGGCCCTTTTCTTGTTGAGGATTCAATCTTGTTGGTGAAATATATCCAAATTTTGCAAATGGCCACAATTATATTATTGCTGCCACTAAGTATTTCACAAAGTGGGTTGAGGTTATCCCTTTAACCTACACCACCAAAAAACAAGTTTTGAAGTTCATCTTGAACTACATTATCTATCATTTTAGTATACCTCAAGACATAATAATTGGTATTGGGACTCCATTCAAAAATTAGGAGGTCACCACATTGTGTAGAAAATTTGGAATCACCCAACATTTCTCCACTAAATACTTCCTCTACAGAAATGGCCAAGCTAAAGCTACTAATAAAAATATTTTGAAAATCCTAAAGAAAATCATTGATGTAGCTAGTTGTGACTGGCACCTCCAAATTGCTCTCGCCCTTTAGGCCTATCGCACCTCCATCTATACCCCTACAAAAGCCACTCCATTTTCCCTTGTTTATGGTTCTGAGGTTGTTTTACCCATTGAAATTGAGCTCCCTCCCCTCAAAATCTCTCTCAAAAATTTGATGTCTAAAGAAGAATACCAAGCTGCTCACTTACAAGAGCTACAACTCCTTGATGAGAGATGTCTCAATTCCGTAAACCACCTCTATGTGTATCAAAATCACCTTCAACTCTAGTTTCACAAAAACGTGAGACCTTAGGAATCTGAAGTGGGTGACCTAGTTTTGTAGCATAACATGAAAAATCTCCAAAACCATGAAAATAAAGGAAAATTTGAAGCTAATTGACTTGGTATGTTTATCATTACAACCAAATATGGTTTTGGGGCATATCAAATTGCCACTTTAGAGGGAGATATGCTCCCTAAGCTTATAAATATCTAGCATCTTAAGAGATTCTATGCTTGAGTTTCACATTTCTTGTACAATTTTGTTAAAGTTCCACAAAAAATCAAAACAAATTAAAAAATCAAAAAACTCCAAAAACATTTGTAAAATGTTCCTAAAGAAAAGACTAAAAAGAGAAAAGAGTTCCTAAAAAAAGCTTGTTGTCAATTAGGTCCATTATCTAAGGTTCATCTCACTTAACCACATTTCTGCCATTTCATTCCATCTTTGTGCAGAAATCTTATCTAATTCTTTCTTTTCATACATTCAATAAAATACCTTTTGTCTACAAGGCCTCCATCCACTTTCATCTTTCAAAAGACTTCTAGTTCGCAATGCACTTTTTATATATTGGTATCATGCTTGCATCTCCCTAGTCCTGCCCATGTACCTATGGCATTAGCTGCATGCCATTCAGGTACTAAATCCCCATAATCTACCATACTCTCAGGATACCATTGGATTTAGGAATCTATCTGGCACAACATCCTGAATCTGACCAAACTGTCACTAAACCCCAGAGGGCATATACTACATGACAATGTGCATTATCTGACCAATCAACCAATAGTCTAACTGAGCATACTACAAGTAGAGTTGATTCTTAGTATCATCCTCTCCCCCTAGAGGTATTATGGCTCCCCACTACTCATCACCTCCATACAATGTCCAATCAAACATGATGATATCATTAAAGCATCACCACTAGAATCTTATCAACTTGGTAGATATATATGAATAGGTGACCTATACCAACATGCATACAGCTCCCTAGGTTTTCATGTCTCCCATCTAGTAATAGGTTGTGTAATGCCTAAATGCTCCCAATACCATACCATCAATAGATTCAACCCTTGACCTATGGTCTGTTGTGTCCTTTAGGTGTACATATACAAATCATAGTACAACTAAGCCAAGATGGTGTGGCCCTAGTAGAAAATCATGTCATCATTCTATAATAGAGTGCTAAGCACTCACACCCATCCAATTAGAAATCCATGCCTAGCATGGTCTTGTGCCATCCTCCATATTAGTGAGGCCCAAGAGCTAACCATGATAGTCTCTGGTCTAGTACCTCCCTCCATATCAGCCATGACTGTTGAATCAGTAATCTTTGTCTCCTCTATCCAAAACACTCCCATAGATATGGATCTACCCCCTCTAGCACATACTTTGGGTATCTATCGTGGATTAGCACTTGTAGTATCTTCCATACATTTAGCAAGGAGACCATCGACTCTCATGTAGGAAGATGGAAACTAGAGGTCAATGTATGCCACTACTCTATCAGTACTAGTAGTTATGCTAAATGAGCCCTCAAGTTTGGTCACTCATGGATGTGCTCAAGTCCACATAGCCACACATGTCCCCACTCCACCTTTATAAGTCTCTCCCCTAGCACCATCATCATTGGATAATGATCTTGCAACCAAAATGTCATCATTTCCATCTACAACATAGACATGCGATAGTCAATATACCATTTGCTTCTCGCTCTTTTCTCTTTATCTAAGCAAGGGGCATCATGCTTTGTGCACCCCATAAATCATCCCTATCACCTAAATTTGCCAATTTGTCAAAATTGGTGGAGATGCCAATCCATGCAGATGTGGATTATTGGAGATGACAAATAGTAGAGATGTTGATCTGACATCCCTTGTGGCTTCGTAAATATTGGTTTTTGCACAAGTGGTTTTTGTATTGTTGTATGTGGAGATGATGAAATGAAGATCATCATCTCTAACCTAGTCCCTACCCCTTTCATCATTTTTACAAATGATAGGATGTACCATGTCATCTTCGAAGATGACAAGATGTATCATGTCATCTCCATGGAGATGATTTCCCTACTTTGTCATCTTCATAGACAATGAAGTGAAGAACTATCGTCTTCACCCTGACCTAGTTTTTCACCTATTTTCTACCTAATAAATGCATATTTTTAGAGTTTAATTCAAAATTTGACAAGTTGGGATAGTCAAATTACAGGTGGTCCCATGTCATTTGGTCTCTGGTGCACTCAAATGCCCTCTCCAAGATGTAATCTCTCAATCAGATCCATCTTTTGCTCTGGTTCTCTGCTCTCTAGGTGTGTAAATGACTCTTCCATGAGCCCTTTGGAGGCTTATATAGGCCCTCCAAGGTCCCCTCTTGAGCCTGTACCCATTCCTTGGTGATGCCTAGCCATTTTTATCCCCAAGTCATGCAAAATATTCATTTATGTCTTTTTCCTACCCTTTCCTTTCTTCTGAGGTCTTTTTTGCGAAAATTGCACAAAATTTATTTTTGCTCTATTTTCATGAGGGGGCACCCTCCTCCTTTTTCCTCACTATGACACAACTCCTAGAACTCCTATCTTCTCTAGGGCAACTTTTTTTTTTTTTCATTGATATAATGTCATCCCAACATCACATCAAAGAGGAGCAAAATGAAGATGCTTAAAATTGCCCCAAATGCTACATTAACTTATTTAATATTTTCTTTGACATTATAATTGATTATTTATTAATTAATTATATTTTTCATATTCTTCTACTTATTTGATTAAATAGGTTCACTTCCCTAATGTATTTAAATTTAATTTAAATGCATCCCCTCTAATGTATTAAATTTATTTAATGCATAGTACTCCATAAATCCCCTTTTAAGTAAATCCCTATTTATTTAATTCCCTACACTTTATTAAATTCTTTAATAAGTTATGATTAATTTAAATCCTATTTAATTTAATCCTAATCCCACCTAAAACCTACTCTACCACCCATCACTCTTATCCTTCTAACTCTACCCATTAGTTAATCCCACTTAATTAATCGTAAACACCTTTCTAAAAACCTTTTAGTCCCTATGTGTTTGCACACACATGTGTGAGAAACTCAAGATCCAAGAAAGCCTCATTTTTCTTAATTTATTCAAAAGTCTCTTACACTTTTACACACTTGTCCCCCTTTCCTTTCTCCAAGGTTGCTCACACATGTGTGAGCAAACCTTGAACCATTTCTTTCACCAAAAAAACTTATGTTGACCTTTGCATGGCTTATCCCCTTAGCCCATGCATCTCTCTTGTGGCACCTACATGGATGCCACATATATGCCACCTCCCCAAGGTCTCTCTCAAATCTATAAATAGGGCCTTTGTCTCAAGCATTTTCCATCTCCTCCATTTGTATTGTTATCATGCTAGTATAGTGTTAGAGCTTTTAGAGATTTTCATGCTTAGAGCTAGCCCTTGGTAGTTGTTTGCATTGTTTAAATTTTTTAAGTTTACATAGTTTCATGGTAACATAACATTGTTAGGTTTCTTTCTTCATTGCATCTCATCTCCATTCACATCCATGGAACCCTTTGAAGTTAGCTTACTCATAGCCATTTTTTGAAGATACTTCACATACCTCTTAGCATAGTTTTCATACATATATTCTTGTATTCATTCAAATGAATTAAAGGGATTCATCCATAGTTGTGTTTGAGGAGAGCACATCCACATCCCTCATCTTGAGCACAACATGGCCTCTTATGGGTGCCCTTGTTGAGCTTCGTTGAGGTTGCATGAGGAATTTTATTTTTAGTTGCACTAAATTTTAAAACTCAAGTAGAACTAGTTGTATTCCAATCTTATATGAATCTTTGATATACACATGATACTAATTTTTGCTTGTTTATGGATGTTCCTAACAAGTTAGGTTTTCTTGTATACACTTGATAGAGAAATTAGAGAAGAAAGAGCTCTAATTTCCCAAGTTGAAAAGAAATTTGATTGGATAGTTGATAGTGGTTGTTCACATCACATGAATGTTGATATGAATAAGTTTGTTAAATTCAAGAACTATGATGGAGCTATTGTTAGAGTTGGTAACAATGTAGCCTATCATATTATAGGGATTGGATCTATTACTTTAGATGGAAGAAATAACACTAAATTTTTTTATTTTGTTGATGGATTGAAGCATAATTTTTTGAATGTTGGATAGTAGGTGGACAAAGGGTTTCAATTGCAATTCATAGAAAAGACTTCTACTATCAAGGATAAGGATGGTAAGATGATTGGAACTGGAACCCACTAAAAGACAAAACTAAACATAATAAGTTTAACTTTAGCAACTAAACATGTTATTTCTATGGGATTTAACTAAAATACATTACCAAAGGTAATGCATTTTAGTTGAATCTCACTAAAATACATTACCAAAGGTAATGCATTTTAGTTGAATCCCACTAAAATGAAATGTTTAGTTGCTAAAGTTGATAATAGTTGGTTATGGCACAAGAGATTTTGTCATATAAACTTTAAAGTATTGTGAAATCTAGTAGCATATTTGTAGTTTGAGACTTTCCTAAGATAATAAATCCTACTAATATTATTCACGCATATTTGAGTGGTCCTACCAGAACAAGAGGATTCTATGGTGAAAGTTATTTCATTATTTTTGTTGATGATTTCACTAGAATGATGTGGGTAGCATTTCTTAAAGATAAATTTGAAGCTTTTGATAAGTTTAAGATATTTAATAATAGAGTTGAGAATGAATCTATAATGCCCCGCCCGGAGATCCTTGGAAACAAGGATTCAAATCAAGCCAAGATATTTTTTTTTACGAGTATGAATGCACAAGACAACATCATACAAGGATCACAAAGATCACAATGGAAGACTTCAACACAATCCCCACAACCAACGAATCTTCGAATGCCACTACCCAACTGACACACCCAAAAAAAAGCCAACAACTACCACAACAAGATGAGGGCACAAGAAAAGACCACTCATCAACAAAACACCAAGCTGGGGTAAAATGCACAATCCTGAAATTTGGCTAAGCCTGAAATCTTGAAGCCCTAAAAATTGGCTAAGTCTGGATTTCTAAAGCCCTGAAATTTCCTAGAATCCATAACTTATCTCTGAGAGGTCTGAAACCTATCTCAAACGATTTGTCGCATATACTAAAATATATCTTAAGTATAAGGAATTAAATATATGTCAACTTATACTTGAACGATAGATTTTAAACCCCAAGAGACTAAAACAGAAACACGAAAACTCAATTTCAAGAGAAACTGACAAAATTCAAAATGCAATAGCATAGGGTCGAAGAACGCCCAAAAGGTTATCCAAAACAACTCTCAAAAAGATCGGATCACAAACAAAAGTACCCACTGATGGCACACGCAGGTTTTTCACAAAAATTGTGTGACACTTTTTACTATGGGAGGGAGATACTTCTCCCTTACTGTGTGCGACACTACTCAAGAAGGTGTGCGATACTGGAAAAGTATCGCGCGATATTTCTCATAAAGCCGTGCGACACTCTTCCAGTTTCATACGAAACTTCTCCAGTAATGTGTGTGATACTTTACAATATCGTACGACATTCTTTCTATGGGCGTGCGATACTTTATCAGTGTCGCACAATGCTGAACAAATGTTGCCCATAGAAAGTAAAAACACTTCCAAAACTCAAAAACGAGGAAAAATTGACAAAAGAACCTCCACACCAGGGAGTACTAGATCCATGAAGGCTCGAGGAATGAACACTCGAGTGCAAGAACAACATAGAAAGGAGAACATCCATCCATCTAAACTACAACAACAAGGAACACACTGAAAATAAGCATTGCAGAGAACAAAAGCAACATCGCAATGTACATAAATACATCTCAGGAACAAAACAACCAAACTAAGTACGTGGTTCCTCCCAACCATCAATAGCATCATAAGACCATCGTGGATCTTAGCCATCCCTCACGCGTAACATCCCAAGCCACCGACCAAATCATCGGTACTGTCATAATAGGGATATCACTACTAAAAACATGCAACAATATAAGCATAAAGAAATCTAACATGCTAGTGATAACGCATAAGATAATCTTGCAGTAGATAATATCACCTATCACATGTTAAACAACAGGAAGCAACAGATATACTACTAAATCAAATAACATCATCTAAACATATGCTAAACATCATTATAAGAAAATGTGTCAGGCAAACTAACATCATCTAAACATGATATCCAAGCATTCCAATGAAAGCATAAATCACAAGAAAGCATACTCCAGAACCCGAAGTGCCAAGTGAAAACATCCAGCAACGGTCACACTAGGATAAGAGACCGTCTCTGTACACTAGTCCCTAGTAGTGGTGAAGGTAGCTACGCCTCCCAACCACGTGGCACCCATAGGTCCACACCCGTCGTGCTGATGGAGATAATGATCCAACCACAACCACACATAAAACGCAACATCCATGGCTAACACTCACGCCAGATAGTATGATGGCTGCAACCAAGAACCTAAGACAATGCAAGGAGTATAGGTCCTGGTCAGACACTCAATAGGCTACTATGTAGGGACTAGCATCACAGAGAGTCGCTTGGCATCGAAAAGCCCAAGCTCGGATCTGTGTAGCTCAACTCCCTCAACGGAAGGCCAATACATCGTGTAGCTCAACTCCCTCAACAGAAGGCCAATACACAAAAGTACCATTTTATTATCTTAAATTTTATTAATAGTCACACATTTTATTTAGTTACCTCTTATATAAAGCTTCCTCTGCCAACCCATGACGCCATGATTGTCGGGCTGCGAGATAGAAGCCCCCTCCATATGCTACCCTACCCTACCCATGCTCATCCTACGACAAGTGCCCGTGGGCATGCATACTCCCATCCCAACCCCAATGATCATAACTTTCAACAAATCCACAGAAGATCAGGCCTCGCAAGTCACCCAACAAATGTACGCGTACATACTCGTGTGTGGCGCACCACCATCACGAAGATCATAACACAAGGACAGGAATGAGAACACAATGCAAAACAAAACACCCAACTAAAAGCAACTCAAGAGGATGGATTCTACATGAATCCCAAAGCCAATAAAATCATACATCATGAAATCACTCAATCAACCTCAATCCGAGAGTATGGATTCTACACGAATCCCAATGATGTAACAAGACCAAAAGTCATGAACTTACTCAACCGGCCTCAATCTGAGAGTATGGATTCTACACGAATCCCAATGCCCATGAAACAAGGCAAAGGTCCAACAAAAAACCATAACAATTATAAAATCACTCAACCAAACACAACGTCGGGAGTACGGATGCAACACGCATCCCAATGCAACATAAAAGTGCAAAAGTGGTCTGATTGATATCCAAACGAATCATTAAGGTCCACGACCCACATTGTGCCAAAAAAATCTCGAGAAAACAGGGCGGCACGCAAAATGAGGTAAAAACCCCAAAAATTTGGAAAACTTCAAAATTAAAACCCATTTGGCCTTTGGGTTCAAAAACCCAAAAATCCAAAAATAAATGGAATCGGACACCGTATGCAAAAACGGCCAGCATAACGGCGTAAAATTCCAAACCCTCATCCCAAAAAAATAGGGAAATTTTCATACCCACCCAACCAGGTAGAACTAGCATACAGAAACGAAGGGGAACACTAGTTCTCAACCTCGAAACAAACAGCTACCAAAAACCGAAGCAGAAACGGAGCAGAAACAATAAAACAGGAAAGCCCTACCTCATAGCCAAAAGGGCAAAACGGGAATCTAAACCATAAAATAAATATCTCGCGGAAGTAGCTGAAAATCATGGCAATCCAAGGTTTCCCTGAGCTGGATCCAATGAGCCCAACCTCGCGACGATCCCACACTCGTAGCTCCCACAATGAACAAAACAGTAAATCCTCATGAAGAGGATTTTGGGTTTTACTCTCCAACTTTCCAATTCAAAAGTGAGAAGTGAGGAATTAAATTCCTCTTTGGATATTTATTCACTTTTCGGGTGAATATTCGATTAGGGCATTTAACCAGCCAATCTAGTTAAACCCCGAATTGACCCAAACGAAAACAAGCCATTCTTATAAATAGGAATTCATCTATGGCAAAGCTACTAGAAATTAAAATAAATCAATTAAAAAGCCCGAAAACCCAAAAAAACATAAGTCTCCTAAACAACTTTCGCGACAAAGCGAAACTCTAAATGCACAGACACGCTTACTGGTCTAATCACATAATGCAAATGAGTGCGGATTTAATAATCACCGAAAGGTTTAAATTAAACATGTAATAAAGGATACGTCGACCATATAAGGACGACATTGGTAAAATATGAATGGCTGAATCACTAACTCCATGTGCCATTGCCAGGGATATAAATCCTGCACACTAAACAACACGATCAAGTGCAATTGCATATAATAACATAGCCGAAGCAATAAATGTATTAAATCACCTAATTTAACCATTTATTTAATTATATTAAAAATAATCTATTTACATCACTCACGTTCGCAAAAAGCATAGCAACGTAGGAATGAAGTAAATAACCATAGCATTAAATCCATCACATAACAAAATTAGAGGTATGTCCAAATACCAGATAACCAGATAACATCATAAAACACACTATCATCTCAAAATGGCATCATCATGCAATATGATTAACTGAACAACATAGTAGTCTAAAATCTATGATACTGAAATCAAAGTGAACATCTGACCCTTAGGTCATCTCAAATGTAAAACATCACATGAGTAACAAATATCTCTCTAATCAGAAATGTAACAAGGTAAATGTCTGCAACACATAACCAAATAATCCAACAAAAGCAATCCATTCTAATTACTTAAGCATTTAATAATGATTGATTAATCTGCATTAAAAAGGCATTTAAAACACATAAGCAAGCATAGTCATAAACATGACTAACCACTACTATAGAAACCTAGTCTAGTGTAGCATGGTAATGGTACATAATGCAATCTCTGCACACATCTCACGGTAATCATGAAACAACCTCATGATACCACATCGATCCTGGTAACCACTGGTACAAACCTTAGTGAACCAAAAATTACATCATAATCTCATAGATCAGTCAAAAGCATAAATAAAGCAACTGATACAAAAATATAAATCCAAACACCTCAACGGTGTAGACCACTCAGGGTCACAATCATGATCCATCACAACAAAAGATCAGCAAGGTTGCATCCATCAGGATGACTTACAGAAGTCAAATGGGAGAGGCACTACAGAATCTGATGTTAAGATTAAGTGCTTGAGATCAAATAGGGGAGGAGAATCCACCTTTAGAGAGTTTAACATGTTTTGTGAAGAGAATGGAATCAAAAGATAGTTATCTTCACCCAAGACTCCTAAGCAAAATGGGATTTCAAAAAAAAGGAATAGATCAGGTTCAAAGGTAGCAAGAGAAATGTTGTTTGAGAAAGATGTATCAAAGACATTTTGGAGAGAAACAATCAATACAACAATGTACACTATGAACAATGTACATATAAGAAAAGGTATGAGCAAGACCCCTTATGAATTGTGGTTTGGTTATTCATCATTGATTAAGTATTTTTGAATATTTGGAAGCAAATGTTACATTAAGAGAGGTGATGGCATTAGTAAATTTGATCCAAGAAGTGATGAAGGTATGTTTCTTGGCTATTCATTGTAAATTAAGGCATACAGATATTTTAATCACAAAACCAAGACTATAGTTGAACACACAAATGAAAAGATTGTTGAAAATTTTGGAACTAAAGAAAAGATGGTAGATTATAATTTTTATGAAGAAGAAGAAATTTCTTCAATTGTTAGGAAGGATGTTGAAGTTTTCTTTGAGACTAACAATAATCTACAGAATGATTTGCTAATTGAGCAAAGAGGAGAATAGAGGTTTGAACTAAGAGATGAGATAAGAGTTGAAATGGCAACTACTACCTCTTACAATAACATGAGAAACAATCACCCTCCAGAGAAGATAATTGGAAGTAAATACAAAGGTGTGATGACAAGAAACAAAATTAATGAGGAATTATGTATAATTTCTCAAGTTCAACCTAAGAGTGCAGATGAAGCATGTCAAGATGATCATTGGATTCAAGAAATTAAGGAAGAACTAGATTAGATTGTGAAGACTAAGACATGGGAGTTAGTTCCTAGACCTAAAGACAAGAATTTGATAGGAACCAAATGGGTATTCAGAAATAAGATGAATGAATAAGGTGAAATTGTGAGAAACAAAGCCAGACTTGTATGCAAAGGTTACTCATAGAAAGAAGGCATAGACTATGAGGAGGCTTATGCCCCTATAGCTAGAATGGAAGCAATAATAATATTCTTGGCTTATGCAACAAATAAGAAGTTCAAAGTATGTCAGACAGATGTTAAATTAGCTTTCCTAAATGGAGAAATTGAAGAAGATCAATACATTGACCAGCCTAAAGCTTTCCCTCTAACAAAAGACAAAGAGATGGTATGTAGACTAAAGAAAGCCCTATATGGTTTGAAACAAGCACCTAGAACCTAGTATGCAAAGTTGGATAAGTATTTGAAAAATCTTGGATTTGTTAAAGGTATGACAAATGGTAATTTGTATTTAAGAGAAATTGACAATGGTTTGTTGATCATAGTAATATTTGTTGATGACATAATATTTGGAGGTAATGATGAAGCAAGTGATAAAATTGTTGAAGAAATGAAGAATGATTTTGAAATGAGTATGATAGGAGAAATGTTTTTTTTCCTAGGATTATAGATTATGTAGAACAATGATGGTATTTTTATTTCACAAGCTAAGTAATTGAAAGATTTGTTGAAGACATTTGAATTGGAAAGTTGTAAGCCTATTGGTACACCTATGATAACTAGTCAAAAGTTATTTAGCAAGGATAAGACATCTAAAGTTGAGAAGAAGAAGTATAGATGCATGATTGGAGGATTGCAATATCTAACTCATACTAGACTAGATATAGTAAATGTAGTTGGGATTGTATCTATATTTCAAGCTAATCCTAAAGAGTATCATTATGCAATAGTAAAGTTGATATTCATATATTTGAAAGGAATATCTAACTATGGAATTTGGTATGATAGATCAAGTGATTTCACTTAATGTGCATATACTAATGTGGATTAGGTAAGTAGTATGGATGATAGAAAGAGCACCAATGGTGGAGTATTTTTCCTTGGAGGAAGATTTATTTTTTGGCTAAGCAAGAAACAAAATTTCATTTCACAGAGTATAATTGAGGCAAAAAATGTAGCAACAACAAATAACTATAATCAAGTTATGTGGATGATGAAGATGTTGAAAGATATTGGGATTGAGTTTACAGAACCTATTATCATATACTGTGATAACACAAATACAGAAAGTATGTATAAGAATCCTTTATTGCATTCTATGACTAAGAATATATCTATTAAGTATCATGTCTTGAGAGAAAAGGAAACATAAAAATAGATCAGGTTGGAGTATGTGAGCACTAAAGATCAGATTGCACATATATTTACAAAACCCTTACCTAAAGATACATTTGAGTACTTAAGAGGTATGTTTTGGGTTATAACCCTACCTACTTCTGAGTAGATGATGCAAAGACTGCATCAGTCCTGTAGCACAAAGCACTATTGTTAGATTGGACTAAATGTTGATGCTTCCTATATGGGAGTATCTATGATGAGTTGAGTCATTGAGGACTCTTGGTATTTGGTATTCAATTTTGAATAGTGTCTTTGGACACTCGTGCTAGTTGTAATTTGGAGCAGTAGATTGACATAATGAGGTATTTTTCATTGATGTCAATGGGGGAGATATGCACATGAAAAACCTCTAGTTGAAGGGGGGTAGAGACATTTATTAGGGATATTTAGAAAGATTCATGTAACAAAGGAGGAATATCTCTATGGGGGAGATATGCAGCACAAAGAATTCTTATGTATGGAAAAAAAATTAATGTGAATTTTTTTTGCTGATCCTAAGAAGATGATGAATAGAGTAGTGCTCAAAAAGATTTCAGATTTAATTGATGAAGAGGATTTGAGAAGATGATAGCAGCACCAACAACAATAGAATATTATTTTGGTATTCTTGGAACTTAGATGGTTTTCATCTATGTTGTCATCAATGCCCAAGGGGGAGATTGTTAGCATGAATGCTGATGATACTACTTTGGGGGAGTATCCTAAGCATTGGAAAGTATTGACATGTTGCATTCATGACTATATTTGTCACTGATGTCAACATAGTAGTAAGTCTATGAAGATTGCCAAAGTAGTAGACATAAATCATATATCTATAGAGAATGGTTTGATTTGGTGGTAATGTACATGTTCCTCACTATGTCCTAATGACATGGTTAAGTACGTGTGACATAATTCAAAGATCTATGAAATTTGTACCTGATTTACATAGAGCAATATTGAGACAAAGTGCTTGGAAAGTAGTTTTTGATGTTTGTTTGATATCTTCCATCTTATATGTAATGAGAAGATGTGTAGTTAGCAATGAAGGGTTAAACCACCCATATCAACTCATAACCAAGAATGTAAAAATATGGAGACAAAGAGATGACAATATGCTTCACAAAGCATGCTTTTATTATACTTGAAAATTCTTACAAGATGAACAATATGACATCATAGATGTGACTTCTTCCAAATAAAGTTTATAAATGCTTCAACATAAGATAGCTCCTAAATAAGAGCTTCCACAAGAAGATTTTTTGCACCAAGAGCTTCACCAAAAGCTAGAACTTCCATAAAGAAGAGCTTCAAACCAAGAGCTTCCACCAAGAGAACTTTCACCTCCAAGCTTCTTTACAAGAAGAGATTACACCATGAGAGCTTCACTACAAGAGCTTACACTTGAAGATCTTACATTTGAAGAGCTTGATTAGAAATTTTCATATGCCTTGCTTAAATAGGCACTTACCATCCAAGATATTACAAACACAACCAATGTGGGATATGAAATTTGTACCTAATTTACATAGAGCAGTATTGAGACAGAGTGCTTGGAAAGCAGTTTTTGATGTTTGTTTGATATCTTCCATCTCATATGTAATGAGAAGATGTGTAGTTAGCAATGAAGGGTTAAACCACCCGTATCAACTCATAACCAAGAATGTAAAAATATGGAGACAAAGAGATGACAAAATGCTTCACAAAGCATGCTTTTATTAAACTTGAAAATTCTTACAAGATGAATAATATGACATCATAGATGTGACTTCTTCCAAATAAATTTTATAAATGCTTCAACATAAGAGAACTTCTAAATAACAGCTTCCACAAGAAGAGTTTTTGCACCAAAAGCTTCACCAAGAGCTAGAACTTCCACAAAGAAGAGCTTCAAACCAAGAGCTTCCACCAAGAGAACTTTCACCTCCAAGCTTCTTTACAAGAGATTACACCATGAGAGCTTCACTACAAGAGCTTACACTTGAAGATCTTACATTTGAAGAGCTTGATTAGAAATGTTCATATGCCTTGCTTAAATAGGCACTTACCATCCAAGATATTACAAACACAACCAATGTGGGATAAAAGGTAAATACATCTACCTTAAAACAAATATTAAATTCCTACTCATATACAACTAAGCACCAAAATGTGGTCCAATTAGAAATTTTACCTTGAAAATAGAAATTCCTCTTTTCTCCTATTTTTTCTATTTTTTCTATTTTAAATTATTTTTCCTCTATTTTTTGTCACTTTCTCTCTCCTCCACAATGTTTTTATTTTTATTTTTTTTTATTTTATAATTTTGACCACACCCCTTTTTTGTGATGTAAGATGCTCCTGCATCAGACACCCATGTTACAAAAAATTTTGTGGATATGAATTCACAAAATGAAGCAACTAACAATGACATTTTTTTTCCTTCTCTTCCAACACCTCACTGGAACAACTATCCATCATTGATATATTTCCTTCTTTCTTATTTTACAACACCTAGCTAGAACAAGCGTTTGCTGCTGAAAATACTCCTCTGCAATGAACTTTGTCCAAGTATAACTCTCGTCCTCCTCCAATCTTGTTGAATTAAACACACCAATATTAAACTCAACAAAACCATACCAATCTTCCTTTTCATACCACACATCACTAACAAGATCCTCATGTAAACTTCATCAATATCTTTCAAATTCAACATCCCATGATTCATAAAAATTTACCTCTTCCATGCATTCATCTTTGATGTTTTCAACAATGCATGTAACTGCTTCACTTGCTTGATCTCTAACTAAGACACTATACCCTTCCTCCATTCCTACAGTTTTCAAATTATCTTGATCTACTTTGGGCTCACAAATCTTGTCATCTTGATGCTCTTCATCTTCTTCAACTTTAGGTTCACAAATATATGTATCTTCATCCTCTTGCTCTTCTTTTGTATCACATGTGTGATACTCCATTGGATCTTCTTTCCTTTTTGCATCCAAAGAATTATCATCATCTCTTTTCTGGTGATGTGCTCTTCTCTTTTACAAGTCTTCTTCTAATTCATTCACTTGCTTCTACAAATAAAATAATGCAACTCGCAATGCTTCTTGATTTCTTGCTCTAATTTTCTCAAGTCTAGGAACCCTCAAAATCCATCCAATAAAAAAAGTCATCTTCTTCTTTCTCTTCTCCATCCTCAAGTCTATATAATACAAACTTCTTGCAACATAAGAACCTCATGCAAACTGCCTCACAATTGATGATCTATCTACACAATCAAGAACTCCTTCTTGACAAACTTTCCTGAACTCAAGGTCCTAGTGCAAACTACCACATGTTCAGTGATCTGTCCACACACTCAGGATCTCTCACTCAAATACCAATTCATGAAGGTATGCTCTGATACCATTTGATGAATTGTCAAACCACTCTTACCAAATCTTAACCAAGAACATAAAAATATGGAGACAAAGAGATGAAAAAAATGCTTCACAAAGCATGCTTTTATTATACTTGAAAATTCTTATAAGATCAACAATATGACATCATAGATATGACTTCTTCTAAAAGAAGTTTACAAATTCTTCAATAGAAAAGAGCTCCCAAATAAGAGCTTCTAATGCAGTGCAAGGTAGGATAATCCCTAGAGAAGATGTCCTAGCCCCCAACAAATACCTACATAGTGAAAGGATAAATAATAACACAAATATTTAGATCCAAAACAATGCCAATTCATAATATGATCATAAGATTTACATCCAACATGTTTGACTAGAAGGCCTTCCATGTTATGACCAAATACATAAGTAATTACAATAGTAATTTTGTAAGATCCCTCAAGATCCAATCACAACACTAGCTAGTCCAGAGCTACACTCTGGTAGAAACCTACAAGGAAGATCCAAACTATTGCTCACAAGCCCACCAAGCAATCTCCTTGTTTTCCAAACCTTAGCTACTAGCCCTTCTCAAACTTAATCCAAGATCCAAGTACAAACTACCTCACATTCGACGCTCTGTCCACACACTCTAGAAATCTTCTCTAACTCAACTACTCCATCTTCCATGCTCTTCTCCAAGCTGGATGATAATCACAATCCTACTATAAATTGCCTCACATTCAGTGCTCTATCCACAAACTCAGGAAAAACTCACTCTTCAACTACTCTCCATGCTTACACCTAAAAAAATGAATTAATAATGATAAGACAAGGCCCTCTACTTAAACCAAACCACACCACAGGTTGGCCACTAGCAAGTTACATTAAATAAACCCTCTAGCCACAAGTACATTTAACAATGCCACTTATTAGATGCCTTTTCCCTTTTTTCTCCAATTTTATTTATTTATTTATTATTTTTCTTCTAATTTTCATCACTTTCTCTCTTCTCCACAAATTTTTTTTTTTTTATTTTAATTTTTTAATGCAAGATGCTCATGCATCAGACCCCCCAAGTAGATAGAAAAGTGTGTCCCACACTTTGATTCCAAAAGAAAGATTGGGAACCATCTTCATCTTCACCAAAGGCTTCCACTCCAACAGAAGCAAGAAAACCAACATGCAAATCATCCACATCCACATCATGTTGTCAAACATAGAATCTCAACCATCCAATCAACATGCTCATTCCCAAGAACAAACTAAACATAATGCTTCATTAGCAAACCCTCATCTACATCAGCAACTAGTGAATCCACACTAGCAACAACAAACTCCATATTGGCAGAAATATGTAGATCTCCATGAACACATTCCAAACTCACAACACTAGAAGTCTCATTGCTCACAACAAGGCTCTCTGCAACATACAGGTTACCACCACTAGCAATCAGAACATCTACAACTAAGTGCTCTACAATCTCCATGTTAGACTCAACCAATTGATCATGAAAACCATTCTCCATCCCAACATTTACAAGGTTAGGAATATCCTCAACAATAGCCTCTAGTTGCTTTTTAGGTTCTGTATCAAGCTCCATAAACTGATCAAAAAAACCAAACTCATCCACCTTGACCTTGCAATGCCATCTTCTAACTAGCTAGACAACTCTCTTTTGGATCTGTAGACTCTAGCTTCATAGCATAGAACTTCCCTCTTCCATTCCTTGACTCTTTTAGAAAAAGAAACATCCACAACAACATCCATCTAAGCTATTTTCTCATTAATCCTCCTCTCCACTATATCATGGAGATTCACAATCATCCCAAGGTCCAATCCTTTCATAGCCATCTTCCAAGATCTTTGCAAACCCTCTACAACAAATCACCAACATATCAATCTTTCCAAACAAGATCAAACTTACATGTTCTCAACCATAGATCCATCTACATGTCTTCCCAAGGTCTAGGTGCAAACTACCTTAGCATTAGTGATATGTCTACATGCTCAAGAACAACCTTCGCTCTAATAAGATCAACAAACTAGATCAAATCTTTGCTCTGATACCACTTGATGTAGTGCAAGGAAAGAGAATCCCCAGAGGAGATGTCCTAGCCCCCAAAAAATAACCACATAGTGGAAGGATAAATAATAACACAAATATTTAAATCCAAAATAATGCCAATTCATAATATGATCATAAGATTTACATCCAACATGTTTGGCTATAAGGCCTTTCGGGTTCCAACTAAATACATAAGCTATTACAATAGTAATTCTATAAGATCCCTCAAGATCCAATCCCAACTCTAGCTAGTCCATATCCAAACTAGTGCTTGCAAGCCCACCAAGCAATCTCCTTGTTTTCCAAACCTCATCTACTAGCCCTTCTCAAACTTAATCCAAGATCCAAGTATAAACTACCTCACATTCGGTTCTCTATCTACATACTTTGAAAATCTTCTCTAACTCAGCTACTCCATCTTCCATGATCTTCTCCAAGCTAGATGATAATCACAATCCTATTGTAAACTACCTCACATTCAGTGCTCTATCCAAAAACTTAAGAAAAACTTGCTCTTCAGCTACTCTCCATGCTTACTCCTCCAAAAATGAAAGAATAATGACAAGACAAGGACCTCTACTTACACCAAACTAAGCCACAAGTTGGCCACTAGCAAATTACATTAAATAAACCCTCAAGTCACAAGTTACATTTAATAATGCCACCTATTAAATGTCATTTCCCTCTTTTCTCCAATTTTATTTATTTATTTATTATTTTTCTTCTAATTTTTGTCACTTTCTCTCTCCTCCACAATTTTTTTTTAATTTTTTAATGCCAGATGCTCCTACATTAGCTTCCACAAGAAGAGTTTTCACACCAAGAGCTAGAACTTCCATAAAGAAGAGCTTTAAACCAAGAGCTTTCACCAAGAGAACTTTCACCTCTAAGCTTGCTTACAAGAGATTACACCATGAGAGCTTCACTAAAAGAGCTTACACTTAAAGAGCTTGATTAGAAATGCTCATATGCCTTGCTTAAATAGGTACTTACCATCCAAGATACTAAAAAAACAACCAAGGTGAGATAAAAGGTAAATACAACTACCTTAAAACAAATATTAAATTCTCACCCAAATACAACTAAGCACCAACATGTGGTCCAATTAGAAAAGTACATTACCTTTGTGGATCACAAAAAATATGAAATGCATTGCATTAGTTAGCCAGTGACTCATGATAGATTGATGTTGACATCAGCAGATGTGCAAGCCCTATTTTCGCACATGTGAGAAGTTGTGTAGATTGTGAATTAACATTGATATTGTAATTGTAATTAATTCATTATCTTATTATAATTAATTGGGAAAGCCTCAAGGCCAACTCAAGGAGTTATTTTAAAGATATGGTATAAAGGAAATATGTTTTCCTTGTATGTGATATGGTTGTATGATTAAAGTATATGCAAAGTGCAAAAAGGAGTAGAGTGTTTATTGAATGCATGTAAGTGATCCAATGGATTTTTGGATGCAAATTGTGCGATCTAGTTACAAGATCTGAAGGAGAAGAAGTCTAGTTGATAGGATAGAAGTAGAGGAAGGAAGGACATTTCATTTCTATTACTCTACAAGGAATAATACAGAGATCATTTGGATAGTGGATTTATTGTTCTTCCACCTAAAGTTATTTGGGCAGTGGGTCCAACTATCTTCTACATGGCATGTCCCCATTTTGGAGGCAATTTAATTTTATTAATTTAATTAATTAGGTTTTCCAAAATAATGAATATTTTATGAGGATGACTAATTAATTATATTAATTAAATAAATAAGTGGTATTAAGTTAATTATTTATAAAGTTATCAAATAAATAAATATTAAAAGGTAACTTTATATTTAATTAATTTAATAAAGTGACTTGAATTATAAAATATTTTTTATAAAGTCACTAATAGATAAAATAAAATAATGTTCTAGAAGTTTCTGGAGAAAGTGGAGAAAAAGAATAAATAGGCACCCCGGGCTTCATTCTAATCATCCAAATTTGTTGTTGTTGATGTTGATGTTTGTTGATGTGCATTGTAGAGCCTAGGGTTTCTGCAATAGTCACAACTGGCCATTGAGAATGAAAACTCTCAATTGGTATGCAATTTTGAGGGTATGAAATATCACTTGAATCATTGCAACTGGGAGGAAGATACTTCAGTCTTCTATTTGTGTTACATTGAGAAAAAATATTTGTGGCCATTGAGAATGAAAACTCTCAATTGGTACGCAATTTTGAGGGTGTGAAATATCACTTGAATTATCACAACTGGGAGGAAGATACTTCAGTCTCCTATTTGTGCTACATTGAGAAAAAAATTTGAGTACAAAAAGTAGGTCGAAAAAGCAGTTCAAAAAAGCAGGCCAAAAAAGCAGTTCGAAAAAAATAGGCCGAAAAAGCAGCCCGAAAATAAGCAAGCCGAAAAAGCAGAACCAAAAAAGCAGGTCGATAAAGCAAGTACGAAAAAGCAATAAAAAAAAAAAGAAATCCAAAAAAGCAAATTCGGAAAAGCAAAGAAAATTATTACAGCCATCTACAATCAGGGGCGGCAGCTAGAGAGGCACGACTTGGGCACTTGAGGAGGTTATTTTCTGTTCAGTGGTATTGCAATACATCTATTCTCTAAGGCGACTTCATATGCCAGGTCTGATATGTATTTTCATAGTTACCTTTCACTATAGAGTGTTGTTGTAATTGTCATTTCATATCAAACCTATCATTCATTAATAGATACATCATTCATTTTTACATTCCTCACAATGGTATCAGCAATCCATGGCTTCAGTTGTATTTAATCATGCATGTGATTAGCGTATTGTTGTAGGGGAGTATTGAAGTTAGATATTTAGTGTTGCATTAGTTTTCATTGGTAGCTATAGGTGCATATAACTTTACCAACAATCATCATATTTTGATATCTTTGTACATGCCAAGAGTCTTGGCTAACTTAGTATGAAAATTGTATTGGATACTCATTCTCAATCAAGGAGATACAATTGTTGGTCATTAATAGTTTTCTTTGAGCGTTAATATATCATTTTTAATCAACCAGTTAGCTTGCATACCAACTGTTTAATAAAATACCAGTTGGTTGTAGGTGATCATTTTTATGATTAGAACTCATATATGCATTCACTATTGCCAAAATTAGTTGCATATTTATGTTAGATCATTGTTTAGACAATTTGGAGTCTTTTGTAAGCATTCTCTTTGAGGCAAATCCAAACAAGAATCACTGCAGCAATCTAAAAAGTTATATCAGTCAGAGGACCCTTGCTTGCAAAGTGTTTGACGAAATGTCAAACAACTGAAGTATAAAGATTTTTGGTGTTTGAAGAAGTTATAACCTATTGGGGTTATTACAGTGGTATCAAAGCAGTTTTCTTGCCATCCTGTGGGGTGAGAATTGACTTACATGAGTGATTAGCACTCTACTTTATCCAGAATGGACAGGTACAGTACAAAGTCTCTGAGGACACAATCTTGGAAAATTGATAGACACAATATCAAAAGTCAAAATTGTGGAAAGGATGGCTATTCAGACATTCAAGATGAACTTAGGAAAATAAGGCATAACATGTCTGAACTGTTGGTTAAGCACCACCATATAAATGATAGGCTATCTGACCTAGCTAAGGTGGATAAGTCGACTAGATTTCTATTTGGAAAATCTTCTCGCAAAGCATTGACTGATACAATGAGAGGTGTTACTAGGAACCTTAATGAGGAGTTCGAGAAACAAGTTTGCAACTAGTCAGAGGTTTTAGTTTAGCAGCAGGAAGAAGTGGTGAAGGATATCACGCTGATGGATAGTAACTATCAACTTGGTACTCAAGTTGAGATAGTTGTATACAGGTCGTCAGAGGGTGATGTCACAGGTACTCAAGATGGTTTAGTTCCAACAAGTAGTGACTACAACATAGTGGCTTCAGATGATGATTATGAGGATGTTTTTGTGCGTGATGGTGAGATACCTGGTAGAGACGAGCAGACATTGAGCATTCATGACTTTGCTGAGAGAGAGTACCAAGCACAGATAGATGCTTCGTCACATGAGGTTGAGGCTGGTAGTACTTCACATGATTTGTCCAGTGAGCTGAAGGTGAGTGAAGATAGTATTATGACTTCATTATCTCATCATGATAGGATGCGAGATATGATAGAGGATCACATTTGGATGATTTAGTTATAGGGTAGACATAAGGGAGTTTAGGAAAAGTCTTCTTGTGTTGACTTACAGGAAATTAGGGAAGGAATGGGAACGATGAAGTTGAGTTATTTACATCTTCTATCAGATAATGAGCATCTTCTTAGCCTTGTTGGAGACTATTCAGATGCCTTGAGGAGGAAGGAGGAGGAAGTTGACAGGCTTTCTCGCGAGCTTGAGGACACTCGAGCTTCTTTGTTGAATACTCCATTGGCATTATAGGACTGGGAGAGACATGGGGATAAGCATGGCATGGAGTTGAGTTTAGTTTCATCTTGCACTCTTGATACTCAACTTTCTACAGTAGGCGAATCATATGTGGTCATTGATAGTGTTGTGAGTTCATCTTGCATTCACATCTAGGATACAAGGACAATATCAGACAGGTATGTGGAGTTACTTGGTACTAGTCATATTACTCAGGTGAGGAGTTTTCTTGAGTTACCAGCTGATTCTAGTTTATGGATATGGACTTGAGATTGTTATATTGGCGTTTGGGATTCAGTTGACTAGAGATTATTATCACTTTTTGGTAGCAGTGATTGTTTGGATGCTATAATGGATTTGATTAGTAGATTGCACGGTGTTGTCTTTCCTTGTGCCAGCAACTTGTCTGATGTTAGTATTAGTTTTTATTCACTAGTGTTGGGCATTGTTCGTATATCAAGTCGACCATTATTGCTAGAATGTGTTGATAATATTTCATATTTGGCAGTGTGTACAGATAAACTCCAGGATCATATTGGCATTGATGACATCCAGGAGGACGCAGTGGGTAGTTTTGAAGACTTAGTTTCCTTGGCAGTGTCTTTTGGTACAGAGGAGTTGGATAGTAGTGCTATAGTTTTTGATACTCAGTATGATGATATGAGCTTTGGAGTTGATTCCCAGGATATGGATGGTAATACTCTAGAGACCAGTAACTTTGAGGATACTCCTTTAGACAGTGCATCAGAAGAGGTTTGTAGGAGACAATCTAGCCAGTGCCATCATGTGTCTAATCAGTTCAAAGTTAGTGAGCGAGACATTGCTATCACTTGCCAGCATTTCAATGCTGCTCGTTAGTTGTTAGCAGTTTGTGGATGGGGTTCTCCTACTAGTGATGAGTAGGGAGGCAGTTATTTTTCATTGACAGAGATCCACTCTTTATGGGAGGCTATTTGGATTCTGAGATAGAATTATATGCAGTTGGTAGCTGACCGAGATTATCTTATGGAGTGGGGAAGTACAGCATACGATGAATTATTGACCAAGGAAGATGAGGTAAGTGAGCTTACTCAATAGCTTGAGGTGACTTCTGAGATTCTTGAGAGTACATAGTTGGCTTTCGAGGAGTCACAATTTCATTTGGCTAAGGTGACCATGGAATTAGAGTGACTGCAGTCTTTACCAGATTCTGTATAGTCACAAGTTGTGGTGTCTGATGATTCGAGGATGTCCATGGTCGAGATTGTCAAAGACAATGGAGATGGGGATGCATCCATCCTTGATGCTAACATTGGCATATTGAGTTCATTCCCACTAGAGACAGGTTCAGTTGAGTTGGGTGCTACAACAGATTGTTGTGATATGTCTGACATGGTGGTGGCCTCTAGCACTGATGGCACAGAGACTAGAGATGTTGTATCAAAGATCACGTGTGATGTTGGTGAGCCGACAGTTGGCATGGCTCCTGCTAGTAATACTACTCCCTCGGTGATGTCTTCAGAGGTAGTAGTCAATTCCAACATGGTTAATGATCAATTGCAATTAGTTTCATCTGGATTGTAGTCTAAGCCACTGACTGAGATTGGTGCATTCTATCGACATTATACTATGAGGTATGCTCATCAATTTACCTTTGATGACCATGTTGATGAAATGATGATACAGAGATGTAGTTTGGTTCATAGTGCTCGTCATCAGTTATGGGATGGTTTGACACCTCGGGATGAGAGTTATGATGGGCATGACATGGCGATAGGTTCTGCGGTTGACAGCTTGACAATACATGACTTAGAGCAGGAGTTTGGGAGTGATGCTTCAGCGGTGGTTGTTATTGATTCTACTCCTTTGGCTATGACATCTCTTGACTTAGCTGGTAATCAGTCATAGTGGGTTGTATCACTTGTTCATGGTGAGTTGTTGACTGAGGTTGGTTCTTTTTATCAGCATTATACTGCAGGGTATGTGCATCAGTTAGCATTTGATCCTTGTGCTAAAGAGTTGATGGCAGGAAAATTTGGTTTGGGTTCCATTTCTTGTTGTTTATCTTGTGATGTCTTTTCACCATCAGCAGTGCATGGGAGTTATGGCTATGAGATAGTGGTCGGTGATCTACAGAGTTGTGTTGACTGCAGGAGTTGTTTAGTGTGTGGATTCTCCATACTTGGTACAATTTCATTCGGGAGCATTCACCATTGTTGCAGAGTTGGATTGTACATTCCATATAGGCCAGTGGGATGCATTGATGGTATTTACTGTGTTGGCAATTGTGATTTTGGAGTTTGGTTGAGCTTTAATTGTCAGTTTGATTATGGATTCCTCTTGGTTATATTGCAGAGGATATTACAGGAGCCTGTGTTGATTGATAGCAGTATGGTACATGACTACATTTGGGATCCAGGTGGATTGATTGGTTTCTTGTTCAGCCATTGCTTGGGGACAAGCAATCTCAGGAAGGGCGAACTATCATGTCCCCATTTTGGAGGCAATTTGATTTAATTAATTTAATTAATTAGGTTGTCCAAAATAATGAATATTTTATGAGGATGACTAATTAATTATATTAATTAAATAAATAAGTGGTATTAAGTTAAGTATTTATAAAGTTATCAAATAAATAAATATTAAAAGGTAACTTTATATTTAATTAATTTAATAAAGTGACTTGAATTATAAAATATTTTTTATAAAGTCACTAATAGATAAAATAAAATAATGTTCTAGAAGTTTCTGGAGAAAGTGGAGAAAAAGAATAAATAGGCACCCCGGGCTTCATTCTAATCATCCAGATTTGTTGTTGTTGATGTTGATGTTTGTTGATGTGCATTGTAGAGCCTAGGGTTTCTACAATAGTCACAACTGGCCATTGAGAATGAAAACTCTCAATTGGTGTGCAATTTTGAGGGTATGAAATATCACTTGAATCATTGCAACTGGGAGGAAGATACTTCAGTCTTCTATTTGTGTTACATTGAGAAAAAATATTTGTGGCCATTGAGAATGAAAACTCTCAATTGGTACGCAATTTTGAGGGTGTGAAATATCACTTGAATTATCACAACTGGGAGGAAGATACTTCAGTCTTCTATTTGTGCTACATTGAGGAAAAAATTTGAGTACAAAAAGCAGGTCGAAAAAGCAGTTCAAAAAAGAAGGCCAAAAAAGCAGTTCGAAAAAGCAAGCCAAAAAAGTAGTTTGAAAAAGTAGGCCGAAAAAGAAGTTTGAAAAAAAATAGGCCGAAAAAGTAGCCCAAAAAAAAGCAGGCCGAAAGAGCAGAACCAAAAAAGTAGGTCGAAAAAGCAGGTCTGAAAAAGCAATAAAAAAAAAGCAATCCGAAAAAGCAAATTCGAAAAAGCAAAGAAAATTATTACAGCCATCTACAATCAGGGGCGGCAGCTAGAGAGGCACGACTTGGGCACTTAAGGAGGTTATTTTCTATTCAGTGGTATTGCAATACATCTATTCTCTAAGGCGACTTCATATGCCAGGTCTGATATGTATTTTCATAGTTGCCTTTCACTATAGAGTGTTGTTGTAATTGTCATTTCGTATCAAACCTATCATTCATTAATAGATACATCATTCATTTTTACATTCCTCACAATGGTATCAGAAATCCATGGCTTCAGTTGTATTTAATCATGCATGTGATTAGCGTATTGTTGTAGGGGAGTATTGAAGTTAGATATTTAGTGTTGCATTAGTTTTCATTGGCAGCTGCAGGTGCATATTACTTTACCAGCAATCATCATATTTTGATATCTTTGTACATGCCAAGAGTCTTGGCTAACTTAGTATGAATATTGTATTGGATACTCATTCTCAATCAAGGAGATACAATTTCTGGTCATTAATAGTTGTCTTTGAGCATTAATATATCATTTTTAATCAGCCAGTTAGCTTGCATACCAACTGTTTGCTAAAATACCAGTTGGCTGTAGGTGATCATTTTCATGATTAGAACTCATATATGCATTCACTATTGCCAAAATTAGTTGCATATTTATGTTAGGTCATTGTTTAGACAATTTGGAGTCTTTTGTAAGCGTTCTCTTTGAGGCAAATCCAAACAAGAATCACTGCAGCAATCTGAAAAGTTATATCAGTCAGAGGACCCTTGCTTGCAAAGTGTTTGACGAAATGTCAAACAACTGAAGTATAAAGATTTTTGGTGTTTGAAGAAGTTATAACCTATTGGGGTTATTACACTACAACTCCTAACAAGGTTGGCACTACTCCTAACAGGGTTGGAATCTCCTAACAAGGATTCAAAGTCTCCTAAAAGGGACTACTATGT
Organism: Cupressus sempervirens; assembly: GCA_028749045.1. Classification (NCBI taxonomy): domain Eukaryota; kingdom Viridiplantae; phylum Streptophyta; class Pinopsida; order Cupressales; family Cupressaceae; genus Cupressus; species Cupressus sempervirens. The sequence goes on along the minus strand of CM053785.1, from coordinate 139,207,384 downwards.
ACTAAATGTTTTTACATACTCCTAACAGGATCCATCCTCTAACAAGGAATATTTATGTTAGTACATCATCTTTTGGGCACCATCCCCTCCGAGGTTTTCCCTCTGGTCAAGGGTTTCCCTAGTTAACATATCTAGTGTTAACTATACATGAATATCTTGTTGTGGTTTCTAATTATATTTCTTATATGGTTAAAATATATTAATAAGGTTGATATGTGTGATATTAGTTGGATAACTTATTCACCCCCCCCCCCCCCCAGTTATACTAATGGACTATATATTCTAATAGTTTGATCAAGATTATATTTTTCTATGATTGGTAACTTCTATAGATAGTAACAATGACTTATTAGTTTATCTAAGACTAGATGGAGCAATATTATTATAAACCTTGGTAACTAATATAATTTTTGTGGACTTAATGAATTGTGATTAGAATTCAAGGGTTTAATGAATAGATTGTCAAATTGGGACATTGAATGACCTTGATTAGAGAAGTTTTTTATTCTTAATGGTAATGCGTGGTTGACAAGAGTGTCTTCAAGGTGTAGGTGGTTGTGAGGGAGTTAGGAGCCCAAGGATAGGGCTAGAAAAGGAAATTTATAGTAGAATGGATTTGATTAGTAGGATGAAGAGTGATCCTAGGAAACATTGAGAAAAAATATGAATGGTCAATCATGAAGAGCATCAACTATATCCATCTTCATCAACTACACAATAAATATATAAGCAATAACTCTATCATTAAAAATCAAGTTCACAAGTTCAAAGAATGAGTAATAATTATGTATAGAACATGGTCATCACCTAAAGTACCTGTAGTCCCCAAATCATGGCCACTAGGTAGATGACGATGTGTAAAACTCTATAACAACATGTACACATTTTATTCTAAGGTTACATTTAAGGAATCTAATAGTGAGATTGCATGTAAGGTAAAATGAATGAGGCTTCCATATATTTCATAAAGATTTTGATTTTTATACCATATTATTAATAGTTATTCGTGGTTGCATGAATACTATGAACCCCCCCTTTACATGCATCCAAATTTTAAAAAACTATAACAGGTCTAGGTGCAAGGTATATGTAACAAAAAATGACAATCTTATACATGTTAGTGTCCATTGAAAAAAACTATACAATAAATAATGATACATCTAGCTTAACTAGTAGTAGATTAGAAAGCTTAATTGCATAATTCAAATTAGGGAAACTAGATTTCTACAGTCTATTCTAAATCTAACTAGATCTTCTTTAGAATCTAACTATTTTACAAATGATTCCCTCAGTGACCTAGACACCTATGTTATAGAAATAATTCCAACATAACAATGTTGATGGATGATGGACATGGATAAGGTGTCTAACTTTAAAAATCATATTTGCACAATATCATAAAGAGATAGTAGGTAAATCAATGCTTAGTGGTGTGAGTCAAAATCTCCTTGTGTAATGTGTTCATATTAATTAAGGATTGGTCCAAGAAAGGTGTTTCTTGAGTGTTAGATATCTATCTTGGTGAGTAATTAGATAGAGTTCTAATTGAAACTTGGTTGTTAATACTTGTGAACAATATCTAAATTGGAGGAGTTTACCTTCTCAGTCTTTTGTTTAGGTTATTAGTGATTAGAGGGACAATTGTCCTTTATATTTGCATCAGCTTCATAGTCCAAAACCATGCAAAATGGGGTCAATCAACCAACATAAGTATAAAGGAATCAATACTAGGTTTACTTGTATTGGCTAATTGATCACCCACCAAAGAATTTTGGAAGGTGGCTCATATATAGGATTTTTTTTCCATCTTCCTAGTTTGTGGATGTTTCAACCTGCAATAAAATACCCAAATTTGTATAAAGAAAACCATTGGAGGCATAAATTAAAGGCAAGTGTTTATGTATATTCGAGACCCTAGATAAGGAACAACCTTATTGAGCTTCACTTTGTTTTTGAGAATAGTATAATATTCTCTACTAAATAGGGCCAACCATATGAAGGTGGAAGCTCCTGCCCCCCACCCCGCCAAACATCACTCTAAATTTATTGTTAACATCTAACACTCATTCATTCTTTCATCCATTAATATAATTTAACATTCATTAATTATCACATGATAACATTTATTAACACATAAGATTCATTAACATTCATCAACACACAACATTCATCAATATTCTTAAATACATTATATAATTCATGAACATTCATTAGCACATAATTAAATTCATTGACACATAAAAATGAGTCATTCTATGAATTAATTTTCTTGGATTACAATCGTTTCCTTATTTTCTTAAATTTAAGAAATCTCTAAGAGGAGGATCGATGTCATCGTGATCAATTCCCCCCTCATCAGTTCTTCAGTCCTCTTCTCATGATCTCAATGCATGCCTAGTCCTATGTCAATGCAAAGGGGGGTCCTTTGCAATAAAAAACAAAAGGGTTCAATTGAAAACATTTTATTATAATTGTTACAAGTATCTCAATATTTTAAAGAACTTAATTATGGTGCTCTTCACCTGATCTAGCCACATCATCTTTGAGATCATTTTGTATGGCCTAAACCTAAATGTTCTCATGAACACTAACCTCTACATCCTTTGGAGCTATAATAAAAAATGTTACATTAATCCAAACACTTACTTAAATTAAAATTGTATTAATATACCAATTTCAATTTAAGATGTTTACTTATATTACTATACCACTTTGAAATATTGTTTGCAAAAATGCACACATCAACATTTACAAGAAGGTTTAGATTTTTTGAAAACAAAAATTGAGAGGGAATACTACTATTTGTACAATTGAAGTCAACTTCACTCTCTACACAACAAGTAATTCACATGAATCAATGTTTGTTTCCTATCTTAAGGTGTTGAATGCAAAGCATCTACTTGAGGATTTGATAAATAATAAGAAGTGCATATACAACACCAATTTACACAAAAAGAAAATAACTCTAAAAGGCAATAATATGAATTACATTAATATAAAGATATTGTTAATACCATGAAGTCTAAAAATAAATTTTATTTTCTCAAAAGTTAAATTACATATATATTGTCCAATCACTTAATGACTGATTTTTTTTAGTTACAAAGTAGTATTTTTCTTCAAAGAACTTACACTTAGAAAAAGATGCAAGAACTAAGTAAAAAGAAACATAAATATATAGGTTTTATTACAATCCTTTAACAACATTCATCAAATTCTCCAAAAAATATAGAAGCATTAGGGAGATTCACATTTAGGATCATTTTCTCCTTGTTCTATGTTAGATGTGCTCTCATTCTTGAATATACAATTCATGCCATAGATCATCAAGTGATGGCTCAAGTGTGTCTTCTTCCTAATTGAGATCTTTTTGAAAATTGGTTGAGAAGGTGAGATGGGTGAAATTTTCCCTTGAAATACTTGAGACCTTAAAAATATCCATATTAGCTGACATTTCCTTGTCAAAGCATGAAACCATTCAAGTTTAGAAAAATGGCATGGGCTATATGGGCTAAAATGTCTCACAAACCATTGATTTATTAGATTAGTTTCAGTGGACAAAATCATAACTTTAAACAAACATGAATAAAAACTAAAATCATTTGAAATTCACAATAATCAACTAGAAATCGCTCCACAAAGAAAAATTGAATCATTTTTGCATGATTATTCAACCATTCATCTTGATTTTGGATAGCAGTGGTTCCTTGTATAGCTGCACTACATTCCTTTGAGAGAGACATTTTGAGTAGAGGTGGTTTATTTCCTCCATACATGTTGACCCAATAAGTTTTAATTTTTTCATCAATTTTTTGTGGAGGATGATATAACACGGCATGTTCCTCAACAAGTTTTGTACTTTTATCTCCAAATTATATAGGTTGTTAATTATAGTTGACCAACTGATAATAATGTAGCATATTGGTGTAACTTTCATATGCAATTCGGTATCCATCATAAAACACCTCTTTCCTAATCATATCTTATCCTTCCCTATTTGTTTTGTTAACACAAAGGTGTGGCTTATTCAATAATTATTGGAAATACATTGTTAATTAGTTAAATTTTATGAAATGCATCGAAGAATAAGCACTTGTTTGAATATGGACATTATTGTCTAACACTTGAAGCACTAACCATCCCAAAATTAATATTGATAATTTTAGAAAATGTGATATTGAAACTAGAAGTTGTTACCAGTCTACACATTTAAGCACACCTACAAGACTTCATGAAAGAAATTTTCAAAGAAGATTATAGATGGCATGCTTTTTCTAGGCAATGATGAACCAAATGATGAAAACTATAGTGACAACATTAGTTTTTGAAAATCGGGATCGTAAGCATGATAGGAAAATTCCCTTCTTGCTCATTGCCACAACATATGTACTTTGAGTTTTATATATGAGATTGTTTTACTTTTCTATAAAGACACATTGCTAGAACAAATCAAATCCAGTCCAAGGGGTATGACGTCTACAGGAGCTTTTTGTTAAATGAATCAGTGTTCATTCTTGATGCATCTGCGTTGAGTGTCGTGGACTGGGAGATGCAGGGAAAACCACGGCTGAGAGTATAGATGTTTCTCGAAACAGCTCACGTGCTTTGACATGTATATACCTTCTAATCATGTGTGGTTACATACAAAGAGACGCAGATAATTTGCTGCATCCACCTCTGTTCTGAATACTCCGGCCTTGACCACGTGGGCTGTCACATTGGTGGTAAAAGTCGTTGCTAGCTTCTTCACCTCTTCATGTCAATCCAAGACTCAAGAAGCATGTGCTTGGATGCTCATATATTTCATTCAAAACTCAAAACCTTTGTCACATATGGCTTGAACTATCTGGCTATACTGGAGTGCATACATGCTGGAGAGTATTATTCCACTGACTAGAACAGTTGAGGTTTTCCACCAAACAGTTCACATGCTAGCCTATGATCCGATGGGGGATGAAAAACTCGGACCACATGGCTCTCATGCCTTATTTTTGCTTGCAACTGTCGCTGATCTTCATGCGTTCAGGCTGGAAGATTACAATTCGCATTTTTTTCTTAATTACTATTCATATGCCACTTGGATTTTACAATGAGCCTAGCAACACAATTTATTTATTTATTTTCTTTAAAAGATATTCAGACGTCTTCACCTATTCTTCCACAGTCACCTCGTGGATATTGACTCCAATGATTGTGCATTGAGGGGCATTATGTCGAATAGTTTGTGTGCAGGAATGGAGCAATTTCAAGGGTTTGAATTGGTCATATCAGATGCACACATAAAAGATAGAGGCTCCTTTATGTAACATTATCCCTGACTGGAGAACAAACAAAACACTCTCTCCTTATGCAGTGGATTCAAATCATTGAGTCATGACATAATGGGGGCTGAAGATTGAAGCTTGGATTGTCATTCATATCCCCCGTGTTATAGATATATTGCAAAAATATATCAAGATCAACCCACTGAACAAAGGGAATCATGCCCATTGTCTACCATCGTACACAAATTTTGAATCTTGGAGAAACACATGCCATTGAATGGAGCACCAGATGAAAAGTTGAATTGATTCATAACGACTCACTTTTCAATTCTCATCCTTTAATAACTTGATAGAGGTTAATTAACCACCTTCAAAATACATATTTTGGAGCTTAACCTTAACCTTTGAGACAAAAAGTTAAGGTTAATGATGAGGGAGAAAATACGTGTTTTGACCCCCAAACTTTAACCTCTTTTTAAAAGGTTAATTTTGCAAACTTATCTTAACCTTTTGATGGAGAGGTTAATGGTTAAGCTCTTGAATTGAAATATGTGTTTTGACAATTAATCTTAACCTTTTTAGAGGTTAATGGTTAATGATCAAGTTGAAAATACGTATTTTGGTTCCTTCCATTAAATTGTGAGAACTTTTGACTCAAAGACTAGATTTTAAAATTTTGAAATGATGGATAGAGCTAGTGATTAGCTGAAGGATTTGAAGGGTGAAATTTCTCAAAAACTTTGAGGGAAAGTGACCATTCTAATGCTTAAAATGAGGCATATTTCAAAAATAACCGTATCATCAAAAAGATAGGAATTGAGGTAATTTTGATATCCAAGTAACAAACTTTAATTCATCAATTAAATAAATTATTTTTTGTAATTCTTCATAATTAATTTTCAAATTTATTAATTTTAAAATAACAATTTTCATCACTATATTTACATATATTTTCCAAAAATAAATAAGTAATTTATTTAATTTTAAGAAAAAGTTTTATACTCCCTAAAAAATTAAATTATTAAAATGGCTCATAAATCAAATATTGTCTAAACCTTAAATTAGGTGATAAATGAGAAAACATCCAAACTAAGTACAAGAGAAAGTTTGAAATAAAGCATTATTTTAAGTAGTCTTTGATTAATGCAAGCCACTGTCTGCGTAGGGATGATAACAATACAAAGAGATGTGATGCATGGATGGCATGAGGTATGTGGCATGGGGTATCCAGCCACAATGAATTTCGTGGCTAGATAGTCATTGCCTTCATGGTACATCGTGTCCTATCCATAAAGATGTGATCTTCGACTACAAGGGGTCAATTCTTATGGATGTTATTTTACAAATTCCTAATATGTTACGATAAAAATTGTTATGGTGACTCACCTCCCTTTAGCTTTGTTTATTTGTGAAAATTTTCACTCTCCCTTTCCTTCAAACCCAACATGAATAGTCAACTTTTGAAGTCTTGAAGATTGTTTTACAAGGCACAATTTGTCCCACTCTTCTTCCCTTATTTAGATGTGATCTTCTTAAATATCAACAAAATGGTTGACAAGTCAATATCTCCAAAAATCACAAAGCCATCTTCAAAAGGTGAATATCAACAACAAGAAAAATATATCAACGAACATAATCAAACAATTTTTTTATAATTTGTTTCATAGATCACTTATTTCTTTACAATATTAAAAAGAAGAATCCTAGAGAACTCAAAAGATGGTTCATAAATGTTGACTTATGTTCACTATAGCATAATATAGATTATTATCCCTCTTAAATTTGGGTTTCACACTTCTCTTATACCCTCGAATATATCATATAGGGTACCATTGCACCTCTTTTTTTATACAAGTGCTAATTAAAATAATGAAAAATCTGAGTCACTGATCTCTTGTTATTATTAGTTAAAAGGAATAACCACCACGGAGTTCTTGATTACACAATATATTAATTAAAAAAGTAGCTAGTGATGTTGAGAATTATTGGTTTGGAGTATTTGGTCCACACGGTCTTCAAATGAAAGATGAGTTTCACTAAGCAAGACGCGTGTAAAGTAACAAAACTCACGTTTAAATATATGTCTTAAAAATACACTTGCCTATCGCTTTCTCGTAGCCATTCCTACCATACTCATAACTCTCCTCTTTTACGAACATATGGCGATCCAGAGATTTAAATAAACAAGTTTCGCGTGAACAAATACGGCGAGCGGAAGGAGGCCGAGCTCTACGAAAGTGTCTGATACATACGTTCTCAAATCATTGCTGTCGGAGACATAAAATACTTTTTCCACACAGATCTGGAAAGTCGGAACTTTATCTGGTAAATTCGAAAGATTAATTATTCGAATAGTATGTCGAAGCTAACTTATGCTCTGAAAAAGTCCTGCAATGATTCTGTTTATTTTTAATTTTGAAGCATCAATTAGTGCGAACCTGCAAAGATTCTGTTTACTTTGTGAAAACCTGTAAAGATTTTGCATATTTCTATTTATAAAGCATAAATTTGTGAAAACTTGCAAAGATCTTGTATACTGCTGTTTGGAAGTATGAATTGGTAAAAACATGGGAAGTTTTTGTATATTACTATAATTAAGCATAAATTTGTGCTCCAAAGGAGATGGTAGTAAGTCATTTGTCCTTTAGATCTATAAATTTCTAGAACCTAGTTCCTCTAAATTTGTATATTTTTTAAGCATTACTATTTGCAAAAAGCGTAACTCTGTAAAAACGTGTGAAGATTTTGCATATTATAATTGTCTGTAAGCATAAATTTGTGAAACCCTGCAAAGATATTGTATACTGCTATTTGTAAGTATGAATTGGTTAAAAAACTGTAAAGATTCTGTATATTAGTAGTAGTAAGTCATTTGTCCTTCAGATCTAGAAATCTCCAGCAATTTCCTTTAAAGTTATGTTTTTTTTTGCTTGAATTCTTTTCAGGATGCAGAGAGAGAAAGCAAAAGTGGTGCTGATATACAAGGGAATAGAAGAACAGGTACGTAACTTTCGGCTCGCAGAAACATTTATACTGTTCAGTTTCCTAGGGCACAGAGAGAGAAATGGCAAATGGTGAGAAATTTTTATTTTTTTTCATCTACGGAAATCCTGTGGATGAGAAGACGGATTAGTCTCGGAGTTAAATATAAGATTACAAGTCTAATTGCGCGGCGACAATAATTTACTGTGCAGAGATGTAGAAATACTAGAAAACGACAGTCTAAAACTGAAACCTTCAAGTCTATCTCTTCTTCTATTTTTCCAAACGAGATTCGTATGAGTTCTGCCTTGTGGACCAGCATATCAGATCATTCATTTCATCATAGTACAGAATGGTGGATACTTGTACCAACAAATTTATTATAAAGTTTAATTTAAATGGTTTATAATTTAATGGTAGAATGTATTTTTAATATTAATTTTGTAAATGTATAAATGACATATTTTAAATTGGAAGCTTAAGTAATTTAGATGAGATGTTTTATTGTAATTTAATGAGCAGGTGCTGGTTTGTGTTAATAAAATGTTCTATTAATTTAAGATTTTAATATATATTTTTAAAAGATGGTTTACTTGGTAATGAAATATATATAGATTTTTTATATTTTTATTATATATAATTTATTTATTTTAAGATGCAATTGTTTAAATGACTCTAAATGTATAAGATGTAAATTAAAATTTTAATTTTATATATGTGATGACATTTAGATGTAGATTCAAAATGTTATTTTATATATATGATATATTTATTAATGTATTAAATGTTATGATATGATTATTAGAATTAACATATAAATCATTAATATTAATGACTATTATAACAACAATAGAAAAAGTTTTCAAAACCACAAATATGATGTGATTTGAATTTCTTTTAAAGATAAAATAACTTCTTGAATCACATATTGAAAATTTACAAGCTTGAAGTCCTCATAAGGAAAGGAGCTCTGAATATTTGATTTGAAAGAGCGAATCTCCTTTCTACTGTTATTCGAAAAGCTAACATTGAAGTCAAAGAGATTATGGAGTCCTGTTTTTTCTCAGAACCACAATCCATCGTATTTATCTTGATGGCGGACTAAAAGTTGGACAAATACTGGTCTCAATCATAAGATTGAACACTATATATTCCAACCATTAATGTACCTAAACTGAGAATTTTTCTTATCTATAAATGTAACTGCACCATTTATACACGAGTGATATTTTACTTAAGGATGGTAATAAGTGGGCCATTCATACTTAGATGAGTGGATCATTACCACTCATTAGAGATGGAAGAGGCATTGCTATTAACAGTTGAACACCCAAAATCAAGAACTGAACTCTGAATCTACTGTTTTCTGGGGATCATGCAGGCCATGAAGAATGTAATGGATCCAGTTTTCAAGTTGCAGTTGAACGCGAAAACAGCAATTGTGCACCGCAGCGAAATAACCTATGATGGAAAAAGCATAGCAGAATTGTTGCGCCAAAAGGTAGAATTCAAAAAGGTATATATTAATTAATGTGCTGAACTGATAGAGCTCCGAGTTGAGTAATATTTAGTAGGGATGATGATATAAAACATTAGTAATATTTAGACGTCGAGTTTCAAGCATGGCAGATTCTGCGGATGACATGGAGATCACTGCCAAAAGATAGCCATGGATGCCTCCACAGAGAATACCTGAGGGTTGCTCTAAATATCTTAGCCCCCGGTCTTGGTTTGCCATCGTTTGGGGTTGTGGAAGAGGTAACATAATCATTCTTGACATTCTTTAAGAAAAGTAGATGTTATTTTTATATTTTTTTATTTTGAAAAGTTTTGTGCACACTAGTAGTAATTACAGTCAAGAAAATTAGACTGCAAGAGACATTAATGTCTGCCACTATATTCTGTTACAGTGAAGTGCCGATATGGATGTTGTACATTCAAAATTAAACTATATTATTAGAGCTTTTAAAATTTAACTTAGATAATTGTGATATTGTTATTGTAGACACCTAAATTTGATTACACTGCTTTGGTAATCTAATTTAGCCATCTCTAAAGGCATCATTAATTAAAATCTTATTTAATTAATCCTTTGCCATTCCTAGTTGATTAATTTAATTAATCATCTATAGTCCTAATTGATAAATCAAATAATCTATTATTTATCAATTAAATCCTTTTCTCCTATCTAATTCCAAAAATCCTCATTTATTAAATAAATCTATTTGATAAATGAAATCCTCAAATTCAAAAACCCCTAACCTATCTCTAATCCTCCATTTAGCCTAATCCACCCCATCCACCCATACTAACCAAGCTTAGCCACTAACTCACCCACCCTCATTAATGCCATCCACTTGCACATCTCTAACATCCCTAATCTAATCCTAAACCCAAGCCTAATCCACCCCCTAATGTTGTCACATTCCTTAAACAAGTTTAAGACTTTCCTAATCCAAACCAAAGTCTCCCCTCAAAAAAACCCAACCACTAAGTCATGAGTGCTCTTACAAAACATAAAAGACTCTTACAAGCCCACTCATGACTCTTACACCCATCTTCTACACTCTTCCCTCTTCAACACTCATTCCTCTTACATCCCTCTTACATACTCAACCCCACTCATCATGCCTTTAACCAACCCTTTACCCTACCCTCTCACACTCATCCTCCTTGTGACAAGTGTCACCTTCCCATTGGTGCTAAACAAGCACAATCCATGTGCTCCCCTTTGAGTGCATCTTAGCCCTCCTTAAGCCTTCATCCATCCTTGCATCTAAGCCCTCCATCCCTCTACCCCTTAGCCTATAAATTGAATCTCATCCCAAGCCATTTCATCAACAATCTTTGAGCTAAAGTTACCATGCTATTTTGAGAACCAAAGCCATCAAATCTTACCCTTATAATGCCAAATTGAGAGCTCACAAAGCTACCAATTTGCCATTACCCATCTCCATTGAAGCAACTTTTGAGCATCTTGAGCATACATCCACAGCAAAAGGACACATCTACAGAATCAAGAAAGCATGGAGTGTTTTCTCTTGTGAGGTTTGCACTTCTTGTTTGCTTTCTTTGTCTAAGCATATATGTGAATTTAGTTTTTGGTTTGTGAATGTTTACTTTATTTGTTAATGTTCTTTGCATACTAAATCTTGTTCTACAGTTATCAACATTCAATTGTATATTTTTTGAGCCAAACGTATTCATTTAAAAATTACACATATGAATACTGATAGCAATATCACAATTACATAATAATATTAACAAAATATAAATGATGAATTAAACATGGGGAAAAAGTTGTGCAACATTCAAATTAGAATTAATTATAATTAGAATAAATATTTGAAACATTTTGAAGATGTATAAATATATAATAAATATTTTGTTTCTAATTTTCAAATAGATAATATTTTTAGCATGGAAGATGAAGGGTTTTGACTCTCAACCCTATTTCTTTATGTTGATTCTTTATTTTGGTGCCAAAAAATGATGTTAAGAAGACATTTGATGACCTTAGATTTTTAACCTAGAGAGATGAAAAACATATGCATTGGACTAAATATAGTGATTTGAGAAGAAAGAGAAAAATATTATCAAAGTTTCTTCCCTTTCAAGTGATTCTCTTGGTGTAACCATGTGTCCTAGCTTTTTCATGGTCTATTTTGCACTATTCACTCATTCATATTTAGTTGTGATAGAGTTATTTGAACACTAGATCTAATGATATTATAATCATCATAGTTGATAAAATTATTTTTAAAAGTGCACCTCTCTCTCTTCCCCACTCCCTCCCTCCCTCTGTCCCTCCCCCCCCCCACTCTACAAATAAAAATTAGAACTACATAACCATGAAATTGTACCTTCTAGATCTCAACACTTATTGGCACAATAATGTACAATGTTTTCTATAAAACCTTTTATATAGTTGTCCTTGTATAGAAAAAATATATATATTCCCTACAACAAGAAACATGCATCTACTATTATATGTGTACTCACACTTGTATATGTATATATGTAAGTGTAAAATACATTTATAGATAGTAGGAAAAAAGAATTTAATATATTTTAGTTGAGTTTATAGACTAAATTATATAAGATTTAATAAATAAATAAAATTAACTTTGAAAATTATTAGAATAAATATTTAATATTTTTTTTCAAAACAAAAATTTAAAGCAATACATAAATGTGTAAAAGATTAGTAATGCATAAATTTGGTGTTGATAAATGCAGATGGACGAAATGGTATCAAATATTTTTTATTTGATGAGAGAAAATGAAGGTGGATCCTTGACTAAAACAAAATTCAATCATTTGATGTTGAAAATACTTGGAAGCATGGTACTTTACCTCCAAAAGAACCCAATTAATGTATCTTTTATTAAAGTTTGTACTTGTTCTCCTATATGTAACAATGCCACATGATAAATTTTTATTCCTTATTGATTGATATACAACTAACAAAAAGGTCATTAAAAACCATAGAGCTAATTCCTCTTATAATCTATCCAAATTACAATATAATATATGAGAAGAGAATATGCTATAGAAGAGAGTTTAATTAAATTTTGGTTATGTCCTTGTTTATTTTTAAAATAAAAAATGTGTTCTTGTCATTGATTTTGAATAAAAAGACACATATGACCAATGCTCCCTTGGTTTGTTGGAGAAGTTGTTTGGTTATGAATGAACCCACCAGGGATCAAGTGTGGTTGAGTGAAAAGGCTTCAACACCATAAGATATGAGGTCAAGATCATTTTCTCCCTCTTTGTATTCCCTTATCTCCCCCCTCCCTCTTCTTCTCCCCATATCCCCTTCTCTTGATCCCACCCTCCATCTCCATGTCCCCTTCTCTCTCTCTCTCTTCCCACAAATTCTCCCACCCACCCACTTCTCCATATCCTCTCTCTCTCTCTCTCTCTCTCTCTCTCTCTCTCTCTCTCTCTCTCTCTCTCTCTCTCTCTCTCTCTCTCTCACACACACACACACACACACACACACACATGCATGTATGTATGAAATTTTTAGCTACTTTATATTAGATATCTTTCATTTAAATGGTACCAATAAAAAATTCTCAGTTCCACTGTAATAATTGTTAGCTATTTTTGCCTTCCCACCAAATTGAAAGATTTGAATTTAAACCTAGTTAACATTCATATATTTTAATATTCAAATATTAGGGCACGTGAAAATACCATTTTAAGACCTTGGGTTATTCCTTATTTCCTAAGTGGCTGAAAATTTTAAAAATTTCGCGAACCTAGATTTTGTCCATCGTTTGATCTCCTTAGATCTATGGCCGTTGCAATCTCACTCTACAGAAAAGCACTGAACCTTATTTTTTGTGAGAAAGCGACAGTGTGCCATGTGGCTTGGTGGGGCTTCCTTTCTCCGTGGCTGGTGAGATTCCAAACAAGGGTATAGCTCGTAGGTTCTGATTTGTGCTTGGTGTTGTGGGCTAGTTTTCTCTACATTTTTTCATCCACCATCAAATCTTACAACATCAAGGGTTGTTGCTTTTTTGCTTTTTGAAGATGCACAAGTTTTATTTCATATGATAAAGTGACAAACGGACATGTGTATCAGGTGGGCCTCCCTCTCTTTACGACTGGTCTAGTTGTCGGACAGGTTATAGCTGGCAGGATTTCATTTATGCCTTATGAGTGTGGGCTAGTTTCTTTAGTGTATTTTACTCACTATCAGACCAAAGATCATCCACAGTTGTTTCTTTCTCGCTATGTAGAGTTTCTCAATCTTAAATTTATGCGATGAAGTGAAAGGTTGACACGTGTACATAATGGGCCCAATTTAGAGGGAAACAACAAAAATTACCACGGTTAGGATTGGTGATTTCATGTAGTTAGCGGTCATGGTTAAGTTTTAAAAGGAAAAATCAATCAGATGAGTCTTTCAATCTTATGATGAAGCCATGTCGTAAGATTACAAGTGCAAATGAGGAAACCATTGAGGTCACGACAAAGGTTGGGATAACTGTTGTAATATCATAAGGATTATGGGATCAATTGTTGATGTTACACTAGACCATAAGATTGTAATATCATCATGTCAGTTAGTTGTTTCGTAACATCGTGAGAAGGAAAGAATGGTCTCGTGACTCTACAATATGGAGTTTTCATAAGATCAGATGTCTTGGTGTTGTCGAAGGATTATGACGAAAGTAAAAGGAAGGCTCAATGCTACAAAGAATGGATGATTGTAAGATCCTAAGGGTCAGGGTTGATATAAGGGTTTTGACCCTAGTTGATGATAGTAAGATTGTGAGTCCCAATGTTGACCATAATATAAGAAATTTTCCCATCCGAGCTGGAAAGTAAAGGGCCTTTGACCAATCAAGTTGCAGGAAAGGTACAAATGGACATTGGAAATGGTTGACCCATACTTCTATCTAACTTGGCGTACTAATATAGAAGAATATAGTTGTTTAATAGAAAATGGACAATATGCTCAATTGATTACCCAGTTGTTTCAACTACCTCCCATGCCTATTAAGTGCAAAGGAACACTCACTCATTGCTTGGTTATCTATCTACCTAGCTATGCATTAATGATCAGCGTTCCTGTCTTCGCAGTGTTGTTCTTTTGACAAAAGATTGGGTTTTTGTTGCATCTGGATGTGTACCACGATCAAATATTTTTCTAGATTTATAGATGATTGTTCTCAACAACTTTAATTGTAATGGTTGTACTTAGCTTCTTTCAAAAGTTATCTCAATTATGCTTGAACTATAAAAGCAAGTTTTGTTTCTCTTCAAAAGGGTCGAATCTTCTCTATTTCTCTAATATTGCTTTGCAAATTCACTATAAATCCCCTTTTCCTTTGGACCTAATGACATTTTTCCTTATCTCCTTTAGCTATTAATGATTGTGCAAGATCTATTTGCCTCTCTTCAATGTTTTGTGACTATCTACAATTTGCACGATTGTGTCTCTTTTGACGTATGAATGATATATAAGTGAACTCTCTTCTTCATTATGTTATTCATTTTGGTTATCTGATCTACATGTGATTGTTGGATTTAAACAAGTCTAAATCTGTATATCTTTGATGTCATAATAGTTCAATTATGGATGTATGGGAAGAGATTAGTTTGAACACTCTATTTTGGTGCATCACCTCCTTAGGATAGATTAGGTTAGTTTTTTGTGCATGCATTCTCCCCTTTTCCCCTCCAAGAGTAGTTAGGTGCATCCTAATAGTAAGGGAAGTCAACTTTCTCCAAAAATTCAACCTCATAGTTCAAGTCCCACAACTTGGAGATTGTTTTCATGTTTCACAAGGTTGTCCTTAGGTAAAAAAATTGGACAAGGGTGCAAAATTTTGTGACAACAATAATCATGAGACCATGTTAAGATGTCAGATATTGTATTAGTATCAATTATTTGGATAACAAATATCCATAATTTTCCACATAGAATTTGGTAGTGGGCTATTTTCCTTAGTCCAATGATCCCTACATTCACTTTACAATAAAATATCACAAGTTCTATGATAGAAAAAAAATGCACCTTTTTTAGCATCTCTAGATATATTTAATTGATTACATTAAATAGATTTTGTGTCAATAGAAATATTAATGCCTTGTGAAAATCACTTGGAGCCTTAAGAAGATGAGATAGGTTAATGAAGAAAGGCCTCTCATAATACTATAGAGTCAAACAAATCCATCACAAGTGGCATAAATTATGAGAAAAAATATGTCAAAGTTTGTAAGGGACATCATCAGTTAGGTATGAAACTAAGCATTTCAACATGTCAAGAAGAAAAATGGGATGGTTCTTAAGGTGATCTTGGTCAATCGAACATGTTCATACTAATAGTACCCAAAAAAACAAAGGGATATTTAGACTGCCTTGCACCAATGCATCAAATAATTTTTCCATCAACTTTTTAAATGGATATGTATGAAAACTGCTTCAATTCTTTAAAATGTGAGATAAGTTATTATAGAAGGGCCTTGCATGATATTGTGGGATAGTTTATTCTTGAATTTTATATGCGGTGACAATGAGAGTTCATTTTTACACTTTCAAGTTTAGACATAATACACTCAACCTTGAGAAAATGTATTTGCAACTATACTAGTTTTAAAATAAAAATGGCTGAGTTAATTCTTGAGCATTTTAGTATTGTCAAGGTGTTGAGGCATAAATGTGTGTTAGATCTAGATCCATTGTGAGTTTCATAGATTGCAAGAAGAAACAACCTGTCAAAATTTGACGATTTTATGAACTTGGTGAATTTAAGGGACATCATCAATAGGGAATGACACTAAGCATTCTAGTGAGTGGTGAGAAAAAATAAGACCATGCCTAGCATAAATGTACTAAAATTAATTTTTTTGCATTGATAATTTGTGCCCCAAAAAAAAAGAACGATATCTATACTACCTTCCAAATTCTCATTGAATACATCTAATAGTTTTTGCGCCAGCATAAAAATTATTTCCTTTTGAAAACTAGTCAGGGTCTTAAAAATGTGAGGGATTATTTTAATAGGGACCACACATGATTGTGTAGGTTTGGATAAATCCTTTGCAAGTGTCACAAATAACAAGAAACATCCTATAATCTTTTATAGATTTATACAGTTAAGGAACATATGTGGTAGGGTATGATGTCAAGTATACTACTGACCAGGGAAGGAAAATAAGACTATCTTTAGGGTAAACCCACCTAACTAGATTTGTTTGCATTGACAATTCATACGTGCATGATGAATAGAACAAAATTTAGGCTACCTCACAACTTCTCATTGAATGCATCTAATAATTTTTTGTGCAAACAAAAAATTGATTCCTTGCAAAGACCAAATTTACTATTAAAAATATAAGAGAGATTATGGTTTAGGGGCCTCTCATAATCCTATAGATCTAGACTGATTTGTTGTAAGTTTCATGAATTGGGAGAAATAGCTCATCAAGTTTGATAATTTTACGCAATTGGCGCACCTAAGGACATCATCACGAGGGCATTTTGTTGAGCATTTTGACTAGTGTGGAGGGAAAATGAGATAATATCTAGAGTGAACCCCTCCAATTAGAAAAGTTCATATTGATGGTTCATATCCATGATGAATAGAATGATATTTATTCTACCACACAACTTCTCATTAAATATATTTGATAGTTCTTACATCAACAAAAAAAATTCCATGGGTTGTTGTGATGGGTAGGAGAGGGAGCGGGAAAGGGAGTGGACATGCCTATTTGAAACATAGGGTTTATGGTAGTGCCAAGGGCATTGCAGGGGTGCCTCAGCTTGGTAAGGAAGAAGATAATGAAGATGAGGATGAGGATGTAGTCGACTATAGGGGAGGTCCTTTTTCTGATGTATGGGTTCTTTGATTGAGGTAGTTGGACTCTTTGTGGAGTGTTTGGGGCCCTTATCTCCTTTGGATCTAGTGGTCTTTGAGTCCCCTTGCTCTATGTGTTCTGAATTGGATACATGGGTCTTATGGTTGCATTTTTATGGGACAATGAGGTTCAGCTTGGTGTGGGGTTTTCCCCATTTGCGTGTGTGCCATGTTGGTCATGGACAACATAATGGAGGAGGGATTTGTAATGGACAAAGTCCTATTTCCTCTTTTGGTTGATCTAATGGTGATATTATTGATAGTTTTCTCCCAGATGTCACTATTTTCACTTGCAAAATGGGAAATGGAAGGATTGTTAGCATTTTCATGTGCTTTACCCATGCCTCCTTGTCTGCTTGGTTCACCTAATTTTTTCTTGAATTTTTTAGGAAGTATGAAGGATCCTATATTTTCCTTTCCTTTTGTTGGGATTTTTATTATTTCTTTGGTTTTTTATGGTTTGCTATGAGCAATGATTGGGTAGGTGTTGTCACTCCACCCCTCCCTATGTTGGATGTTTTACTAGACTATTGTCCTTGGGACAACGCTTGGTTATGGAAGTGTAGTGCTTGCCCCTAGATCACATTTCTGTTATCATTGTCAAACCCTTTTAGGTTGATTTTATGCATTGATTAGTTTTAGAGATACTGGATTTACGATATTATGATATTATTTCATGACTTGGATTAGTGATATATCTGCTATAATTGCTTAGTTGATTTCATTTCACATGTTGTTAATGATGTCTTGATGATTCCTAAGTTGTATTGATAGAGATGCATTATTATATGTACGCATTGGATATTAGACTTATGATTTTTATGATACTTACCCCATACTTGCATGTGTATGGTGCACGTGTTTGTTTTATCTTTCTATCTGACGTGTTTGATGTGGTTAAGGGAGAGAGTCATAGTCACCTATTAGTCGGGATCTATATGATGAACCACTCCCCGCCATTGCCTGTTTAGTTTAGATATATTTATATACATGTACATGCTTGTATTTTATGCAAGATGCAAGTACCGGGCATCGACTTCCCCAAATTGCTAGGATAAGCGTGCCCAATTGCAAATACTCAAATGGTGAGAATGGGAAGATAATGATCAGGTCCAATCCCAACCATAGCCTAAAATACTTGTCCTGCAAGGAGGACTCGTAACAGACTATCTACCCTTCTTAAAACCTGTGAGTCTTTTGTGTGTATGTTGTTTTATGAGTCTTTGATGAATTTTTTGTTAATTAAGCCTAATTAAAAGATTAAATTAATGATTTAATTTAATGGAAATTTAGTATGGCATTTTAACATTTAATTATATTTAATTAATTGAGAAATTAATTAAATAAAAAGAATGGAATTCGAAGATAAAAGTTATGAAAATAAATTTAGAACGTGATGATATTTATTCAATTTAATAATAATATATTTAGAGTTCATTTTTAAGTAAATACTAAATATTATTGTTATGTAAGTTAATAAATAATTATCAAATTAAATATTCAAAAATAAATTAAGAAGTTAAAAGAAGTTAAATTATGAATATGTTTTAAGTTCACATGAATGAGTTTAAAATATAGGAAATTAAATAAAAAGATAAAATATGTGAACTTAATAAAGATATTTTAATAAAGTGCACATGAGATCAAAGTTAATAAATTAAATTAAGCAAAGTCAAGTGGAAAATTAAATAAAGTAATTTAATAATTCACTTAACGTGCATGAAAGGAATAATAAAATAATATTTTAATTAAAAAGAAAATTAATTGTATGTTAAAGAATTAATTAAATAAAATAATTATAATTTTAGAAGTGGTAGTGACAAAAACCCTAAAAGGTAATTTGATTCTATATTAGAGGGTTTTTGGGGCATTATTACAGACAAGTTTCACAGAACTCACAGGTTTTGGGAGAGCAACTCGGAGGGTTTGGAAAAGAAGGAAATTTATCATGACATGAAAGAGTTTGCTCGCAGTAGGAATTCTCATCGAACTACCAAAGTTTAGCATTAATACAAGGTAGGGTTTGAAATCTCATGAATGCATTTCTAATTGAAAAATATGTATTTGCTCTGTGGTTGTTTGTATGGTTGAAATTACGTTTGTCATCTTAATTGTTTTTCCGATCTGATTGATTGAAAATTAGTCTCTCATTATTTATATAGAAGAATCATAGAGGAAATTAATTAAATCATGTAGGGTTTGAAGGAAAAGAAATTTTAAAATTAGAAATTTGAATGGTTGGTTGTGTCTTCCCTACTAGACTATATTTGCAAATGGTATTTAAAAATAATAATAAATAAAATAAAATAAAATATTGTGATTATTTATTAGGCGGGGGTGCTATTGATAAATTGTTTGTATATAAACAAAGTGATTTAAAATAAATATTAATAAATAAAATTTAAAGAATAAAATAAAATTGTGTTATTTATTAATTAAGAAATTGATATAAAATAAATTAATTTTTTTTAAAAAGAGAGGAAGACGTTTTATGTGATATGTAATATAATAAAACAAAATTTAAAATCAAATATAATATTATTAAGTTGGGGAGTACCCCCCCAACATTTACATTACCTTGCAAACACGCAGAGTACCTACGGATCACAGTACTTGCGAATTAATACAAGAGACGCAATGCATCATAGTTCCTACCTAACACATAATGGTTGTAGAGGTGTAGATGAGTGAGAATCTAAATTAACATTATGAATGCATTGATTTTTTCTTAGAAATGCACTTGTGATCTGATAGGACTGCTCATATTTTGTTGTTAAATTCTCGTCCTAGAAATGCACTTTTGATCTGATAGGATAGCTCAGATTTTGTTGTTAAGTTCTCATGCTATATTATTATATCTTTGGGCATTTAAGCCCAAGAATAAGAGGCCAAAGTTCCCAATATGGCACTAAGTACTTAATATCATACTATGATCAATACATATGCTTTAGACAAATTTGGACCTTCTAAGTTGACAACTTAAATTATGTGCAATGAGGAAAGATATCCATACCAATATTTGAATTATAGAACTTGAAGAAGTGATGAAGCATTTGGAGTATCACATTATATATTTAAGCATAATATGCATGCTACCAGACAACCATAAGTAGTTGGAATAACTCCCCCAACTATGTATTATTCTCATCTTGATTATCAAATGGAACTCACACTATTTTTAATCATTAGCACTGGACAAAAACTAGGATAAAGATATAGATAGAGATAAATAATAGTATACAACAATAACAACATAAACATATATGCAAAGGAAAAAAGGATAGATAATATAGAGGAGGAAGAGGAAGAGAGAAAATAGTAAGATAGAGTGGTACCAACATAAGTTGTGTGTGAGAGAGAGATAATTAAATATAATTATTTTTCTTAATAAAAAAAATAGTCAAAATAAAATCATGATTATAATAAAGAATTAAAATATATTATATTTTAATTAATAAAACTAAGAATTTAATTTTTATATTAAAACTCACATTTTTATAAGAAAAAATGAAATGTATTGAAATATAAAAATATTTTATAAGTAAAACTAATTGTTTAATTTTACACAATTAAAGAAGGTTTACTATTTAATGTTTTGTATTTCCAAATTTTTAATAAAATTAAGTAATTTTTAATTATGAAATAATATCTATATAATTTAATATGCACATTTATAAATAATAAATAGATGTAATACATATAAATTTGATGTTGATGAATAAATATGATGTAATAAATAAGAAATAAAATATTACTATTTAATTTTAATACATAGTTTATAAAAACCTAATAATAATTTAAATATCTTTTAGAATTGAATTAATTCTATTTTGTGGTTATTTCTTTAGTATGTTTTTTTATATAAAATATAATTATTAATTTAATATTAAAATATATATTTAAGTTTTAAATGTATTTAAACTAAATGATAAATTGTTTAAATAAAAAATATTAATAATAAAAAATACTATAATTTAAAAATTGTAATACTTATCAATTATACATATTACAAACACTATTATAAAATATAATTAAAAACTAATACTGTTTAATTTATTTTTATAAAAGTAAAATAATAGTAATAATTTAACCACTTTTATTAAAAAAGAAAAGTTCTAAAAAAATTAAAAATTCAAATACAAAGATATAACATATTGAAATTATGTTAAAAAGACATATATATATATATAAGCATAATTTGAACTTATGCATTACATGAAGTTTTAGGAACAAGTTATATCAAATAGTCAAAAATAAACATCAATGTAAAATTAATAATAAATATATTTAAAATAAGAAATTAAAAATATTTAATAGATTGTGATAATTAATATTGATTAGACATGTTGTGTCAGGTGGAAGATAAAATGATTTGAAAAAATAAAATCTTATCAACTAGTCACAAATGTGAAAAAGATAAAGTTATAATTAATACATTCATTAATGCAAAATGAAGTTGTTAGAAAATATTTGTATTTTTTGTTGAAGAAAATTAATTTTCTCCCCCACCAAAAATAGTATGGACTAATAGAATGGATGAAAAATATGATTTATAAAATACTAAAAAATTAGAAAAAGATATAAACATTTGAAATCTCATATAATCTTTTAAATTCTTGGATTTGATTGGTTAGTGTTAATGTCATATTTGGATTGACATGAATGCATTAGTATTCCTACCTTGGCAAGAACTAATAAAAAGCCGCATGACCTGATTTTTTTTGAGATAGCGATTTGAAATCGCTTATATAAACAGATTTGTATGTTATAAGCTGTATATTATTAAAGTTTTAATATAAGTTTTCTTATTAATATATAATGTTTACTATTAAATTTTAATTAGTATTTAATAAATACATTTTATCATTCATTTATAATATAATATCTTATTAATTTCAATAATACATTTATTAGGTTATTAATTAATATTGATAAGTATTAATTGTTAAAAAAAAAATGTTTATTATGTTGTTTTTAATTATTTAATAATTAATGAATATTACTTATTAAATAATTATTAAGAGTTATAATTAAATATAGAAATTTAGATTATAATGGAGTTGAATCGAAATTAATGTTAATCATAATTATTGTTGAGATTATTAATGATTGGTAATATAGCTAACACTTGAATAAATATTAATTAATTCAATTAAAATTAGAATAATTGAATTTAATTAATAATTAATATTGCTTAAGAAAGATAAAGAGTGATTCCTTTATTATCATTAAAAAAATTGATTTTTAATAACGTAATATTATTTAAATATCAATAATTATTATTTTAATGATTTGAATCAATGGTTACCCTTGATTAATTTGGAAAAAATTACTTAAATCAAATAGGGGTAGTTGCGTAATCATTTAAATATAGAATTAGCTTGATTGTAAGGGTTAATTGCAAAACCTATTACTTGAAACATGCATTGAACACAAAACTAAAACTTTACTTGTAATCCAATTATGTAATTTTAAAACAAATGCAAACAATGAAACTGGGTTTTGCTTGTGATGTCTATGCTTTTGGATTTTTGGGTTGATTAGATGTTGACCAGTCTAGGATGTACACTAGAGGTTTTGTGAGATTTCTTTTATATTATTTATGTGGCTAGATGTCATGATGTGTTTTGTGATTCATATTGGGGATTATATTTATGAGATTTGTTTTGTGGACCATTTATGTACTGGGATTTGGAGAACCATCTTATTATTAGGTTGACTATTAAGGAACTGAGTTTGATCTTCATGAGTGTTGTGGTATGGGACACAACTGTATTTTTATGTGCTTAGGAGAGGTTTTCTAGGTACATGACTTTGGGAGTGGCTTGCAATAGGGGTCCGGGACCCAAAGTGGTCAGTACTAGGGTAACCTAATGCAAGTTATATAATAAGTGATAATCTAGTAATTAAAACTTTTGGGGGGGGGGGGGGGGGAAACACACTAAAAAAGATAAGTTAGAGATATTAGACCCAACCATGCCTTGAGTGCTTGTATAGACTAAGGATGGAAATGGGATGATTGCCTCGTCTTCTTGAGAGCGCTTTCTAGTTTTCACGTGTCATGTTGAGGGTCCGAGGTTCAGACTAACTAGTCTAGGGTAACTCAATGCTTGAGGGTTCGGGGTCTATTTAGAGACCAGTCCAGGGTAACTCAATCAGCCATGTGATGACACTCCCTAGTATGTAGCCTAAGTCTCCTATGTAGATTTTGTGTACCTCTGGTGGTGTACTTATTGTTGGATGTGGTGTACTTATTGTTGGATGTGTCTATTGTGGATATATACTTTCATTGATGAGGATTGGTGATTCATGGATGTTGTACTTTTGACATGTGATTATTGACTTGAGGAGGATATCTTTCGTTGGCTTTATCTTATGATCTTGGTATTCGTTTTGTACTTGGTTCATGTATGATGTTTGGTTATGTGGTGTTGGTACTAGATTGAGTGTTCTTTCTCTTTGGATTATTTTATCTTCTTAAGTAGCATGTGTTGCCTTTGAGGTAGTGTGGCTATTAGGAATTCCTTTCCTAGGAATGTTTTATTTTTGATTAGCCATATGTGGATTGTTCATTATCTTCCCTGCATGGTGGAAGTGGAAGCTTGACTAGGTAACTATGTGGTCGAGAGGTAGTGTCTTCTTACCATTTGGGTTCCCCTCACATTGCCAGCTGTTGGATGTTCATTGCAGAAGATGTACCTTTATCATTCTTATTTCTTATCTCAGAGACTTCTTTTCAGATGATGTATATATGTTATCATGCATTCTGATGTATTGTATCTATTCTCACATACCTTGTGACATGTGCAGTGGATGTTATTTATTAGATGTACCTTCATTGTATTGTTTACACTTATGTATTTGCTTATGTGATTATATATCTGTTATTTCTTTATAATCATGAGACATTGTACTTGAAACTTAAACTAGTTAATTAAAATTATTAAATGTGACTCACCGTAAAGGAACCCTTGAGGAATTGAAACTATATCTATAATTGCTAGTGTGTATTTGATGTGTATGTTCATGTTGCTTCCGCATTAATGTTATCTTGATGTTGTTTAAACTTTTTTTTAAAAATAGTTCAGTAAACATTGTAACATGTTAGGTTTATTTCTCTTGGGTTCTCGAGCGGGGCGTTACAGGAAGCATATGTTGCTTGGTGGCCAGGTGTTTCACAAGCATATAGGTTTAGGGTTATTTATTGCCCTTACACATTTTGTGAGTAAAATCTTTGATTGGGGGTCTTATTTGTTGGATATCTCATTCGAGCCTTTCTCCAAGTATGTTAAGTTTCCCAACATTTTGTTTTGTTTGAGTATTGAATATTCTTATGCCTCTGTAACTACTGCCCAAGTTTGGTTTCCCCATTTTATGGGTGGTTGGGTCCTCGTTGAGGGGGGTCTCCAGAGTTCTTTGGTATTGAGAAATATATAGTTATCTAGGCGGTGGTCTTGGATATTTGTGTTCACTTCTTCTTGCATGGATTCTATAGAGGTGAAGCTTTTTTCTATCGAGGTGGAGAGAAGGTGAGAGATTTTGGAACTGGAGGAGACTCTTATTGAAGGGGGATATTTTTAGGGCTACCATTTGTGGAGGGGCTAGGGGATGGTGGCATCACTATCTCAGCCATGGTATTTTGATCTTTGGTCCCCTTATTTCTATTGAGGTAGGAAAGGAGACTATATTGGGTTGGAAGATCTTTGAGAGTGTTGACCTGAACAAGGGGTCTAGATAGGTATGGATCTTTGTTTGTAATAGAGAAGAATGGATAGGTAGTTTGTTGCTTGAGTTTGGTTATCAAATCTTATGGTGATGAAAGTGTCTTTTTGGCATTTGTCTTCCTATGATCGGGGGTATGTTGGAAGTTTTAAAGGACTCACCCAGGTCCTTTGCTATTGTTAGTGGTTAAAGTTTACAACTTTTGAATGGGCTTGTCCCAAGTTGACATTTTGTCAATATTGACATTGGTTTTAGTCACTTTCAGACCTTTGTCTTTGATAGAGGTAGGTCTAGATGTAGCTCTTTAATGCTTGATTTTATGGATGTCTAGCACTAGATGTTGTTGTTATTCTGTAACAATGCCTATTGTTTGCTGGTATACCATAGGTCAACACCCTCTTCCTGCTTTTCTTAATCAAAAACAAAAAAAAATCCCTAGGAAAAACTAGTTTTTACTTTGAAAATCTACAAATAAGAGAAAAAAGGAGAGGAGTATCAAATAGATGTTGAAGGCATAACTGTAAAGAGTTTATAAAAGACTTGGATGGGGAGTATAAGGATACGGAAGTGAAATTGTTATTGATTCTCCTAAATTGTGGTAGTTATGAAATTTTGTGACTCTTTCAATGGGTATAAAAGGATGAGGGGTTGTGAGTCTCTACAAAGGTTGTGTAGTAATGAAAGGTTGTATCTCTCCTAGCATGATAATATAAATTGGAGGCAAGTTCATTTTTTAAAGGCATGAAAGAAGGGATCACCATAAGATAACCTTAGCATTAGGATTAACCTCAGACATAAATAACAATTACATGCAAATATAACCAATATAAAAAATAAATAGATCACACATAAGAGAACACAAGACACCAAGATTTAATGCAATTCACCCAATCCCTAGGCTACATCCACCAACAAGAAGTCCAATATTATTATTATCTAGTGATTACAACCTAATTAAAATCTATAATCCCTTATAGCTCAATACTGACACAAGAACCAATTTTTGCATCAAACATTATAAAAATCCCTAACCCTAAGCCTTTTTATACAAGTTTTTTGTTGCTTAAAAAATTAGGGCTAGAATAATAATAAAATAGTAGCCAATGCCTTTTACAATATAAGGTCATTTTTATAAGCAAAAAAAATGGTATCCACTGCCCTAGGAACCCATAGGGGTGTTGTCCCCAAACCCCCATAGAAATATTATGGGTAGAAAATTGTGCCAAATAAATCTTCAAGTCTAATTAGGCTCTACATCACACCAATCTCCCACTTGGAGACTAATCAGGCTCCACAACAATAACCTCCTCCTTGGAGACTAATCATAGCACTGTTAAACATGTAGCTCCCACTAGAATATATCAAACCACCCTAGACTCTATTAGACTCATAGCCATTACCAAGCCATTCCAACTTTCAAGCAAAGAACACAAAATCAAGAGAGCCCTAATTTATTTATCAAAATTAATGCCCAAAGAAGATAACTAACCATCAATAGTATTAAACTCATTTAAATGATCTACAATAAATCCACCTTCTGTCATCTTCATATTAAATAAATGCTTCATGAGAAATACCTTATTTGAAGCGGAGGGATTTTCATACAATTTTGCTAGGGTTTCCATCAACTCTTCCATCATCCTTGTTTTTGTAATGTTAAATGTCACTGATGGTGCTAGGCATAACCAAATGCTTCCAAGTGCCTTTTTGTCTAAAATCTTCCATTCCTCATTTGTCATAGTTCCCTACTTTTAGTTTTTCTTCCAATGACTTACATAAATCCTTCTAATAGAGATAGTCCTCCATTTGCATCTTTCATAACTAAAAATTCTAGCCATTAAACTTGTCAATCCTCAGCTTACCCTTGTTTGTCATTGCTCCCACTCAACTGTGAGACCTTTTTGTAGAGAATCGATTTTAAAAAATGATAATGGTCTGGCTAAAAAAAAAATGATGACTATCTAGCTTTGATACCACTTGTTAGGATTAACCTTAGACAGAAATAAAAATTACATGCAAATACAACCAATATTAGAAAATAATAGATCGCACATAAGAGAACACAAGACACCAAGATTTAAGGTGGTTCACCCAATCCCTAGGCTACGTCCACCAATAACAAGTCCAATATTATTATTATCCAGTGATTACAACCTAATTACAATCTGTAATCCCTTATAGCTCAATACCGCCGCAAGAACCAATTTTTGCATCACACATTATGAAAATCCCTAACCCTAAGCCTTTTTATACAAGATTTTTTCGGCTTACAAAATTAGGGCTAGAATAATAATAAAAACATTAGCCGGCGTCTTTTACAATACAAGGTCATTTTTGGCTTCAAGGTTACTGCCCCCGAAATCCCTGCAAGGGCATTGCCCCTCGACCCCACCCTATACTATGACAAGGAGTGCACCTAGAGCATTGTCCCAAGACCCCGCAGGGTCACTTCTCCTTGACCCCATCTTGGAGGCGATGCCCTCAAACCCCTGTAGAAATAATATGGGGAGAAAGATATGCCAAATAAACCTTCAAGTCTAATTAGGCTCCACATCACAACACATAGTACATTTTTCTAGGAAATAAAATAGTTCCTATCATAATAAAGGGAATGTGAGGATTAAAATAATAGAGGAATGAAGGGGAAGTGAATAAGGAATTACCTTCTAAAAGGGGTAAAAATGATGAAGATTTGTGATCATTTCATAAGGTGGTAGTTTTGAAAGGGTGTGACCTTTGAAAGGGGTAGATATGGTGAAGAGGTCTCTCTTCCTCACATTGAAAGATATAAAAAGGAGAAGTTTTTGGAGGGCATTGAAGGAAAATAAATTTTGGGAATAATAAATTATCCTCAGAGTCCATAATAGAATGTGGTAACTCAATTCCAATATTATGTAATGACCCTTTATTAAATTGTAACTTATATAGAAGGAACTATTCTATACATTCAAGGGTCACTTATCTATTATCACTTATCAATACATCAAATTAACACACATCCAATCATCAGTTCTCAATCTATGAACTCAATATTCATTCAATCATCAATAACTAACATATCAAATAATTCACTAACATAACAAGGAAGGTGAATTTGAAAATGAAATATGGATGGGATTCCATCCTTAAGGGAGCTTACTTTTAGATTGGTGTGAAGTGCCCTAACAAAAAATAAATCCAAATGTTCAATGTGTATATTAAGTATGTAAAATACCAAATTATTATGAATATTCAATATTTCTTAATTTTTTCTAACTTAAATTTATAGTGATGTATGTGAATAACTAAAAATTGGTAGCTTCCTAGCAAGGGACATTACATAAAATATTATTAAAAATAAATAAATATTATATAAGCATATCAAATATCATTAAAACTTAATTACAAGTACAAGCCAAATACATCAAACATTATTAGAATATATCAACCACATCAAGAATAATTAAAACATGGAAAAATTGACACTGAAATAAGAAAAAATGCATATTGATTTCATAAACATAATTAATACATCTAGTGCACATAAGGAAGAAATCATATGGAGACTCATACTTTATATATTATTTTATTTAATAAGTATGCGCATCAATATTAAAATATGGCATAGATTCCACCTGAACCAATTTTTTACAAAATATATAATATGCCTTCTCAAAATCTCTACAACATATAATTGTGACAACTAAATGTCACTATGACATGCTAGGCTACTAATAGATCAACAAAATGAAGCCCCTTCGAAGAAATATATGGCTCTAAAGTTTTGTGCACAAAAAAAAACTCAAAGCACACTTAGAATCACTTAAGTAATATGATTTACAAATATAAAATTAGTATACATTGAACTATAATTGAAATTTAAAATTTAATTTGTGTATACCTCAACTCTATGTTTCCTAAAGAAGTCATGAGTCCTACAACATGTCACTAGTAGAAAATGGATATTGCTAATAATGGAAATGTTGACATATATATTTTCATAAGCATATAATTAATAAAAATTATCTTCTAAATTTATCAATGATAGGAACATATATTTACTAGTTATCTAGTTGAAATAAAAACTTACCTAGGTGGCTAGGTTTCTTCTTTCAATGTCAATGTATTCAACAAGGATAAGAACCTCTAGCCTCATACTTCCTCACACTAAGTCTTACATACAAGAGTAAAATGAGATAAAAATTTTAATTAATATATATTTCAAATAATGATTATTTAAATGACAAGTGTATATGTATGATAAAAAAAAATCACAACTAAGTGAAAAAATATATACCAAGCAACTACTGAGTCCAAATGGTATGGTCAAGATTCTGGGCTCATGAACTTGTGCCATGTCCTCATATATCAAGCTATTTTGAATAGACCACATGTAAATAAACATTGGTACACTCAAGTAATAGGTACATATATAAGCATTCTAATTTATTTAAACTCTTGATACCTTCCTCTTGTTAGTATGTGTTGTAACCACAGGATCAACATTAATATACCTCCATCGCACTAGGTGAAACTTGATAGAGTAAGACAATATAATAATAAAATGGTAATTAATATATGATTTTACTATCACAACTTAAATGGAATACATGTTTACTAAACAAACAAGTAAACAATTGAGTGTGGAAATATATATTGCATAGTGATGGAAATATATATGAAATGGTTGAGATCATGGAATCTTGGACCTATCGAATCTCATACTCTAACATCAACCAAACATAAATACATAATGCAAATAAACATAAATATGATGTCTTGGTATGCATATTCATTTAAAATCAGGTACACTATAAATTTATAATTTAAGTCATACCATATTATTTTTTGATGAATAATGGATACACCTCCTCACTTCTTGCATGAGAGTGCTCCTCAAGATGCATTGTAGTCTATATCATGTCATCTGGTACATCACTCATATCATTGACCTTATAACTAGATGTATCCATAGGATCCTTGACATGATTCCTAAGGGGACCCAAGTATATTTACTTGTACAAAGTGATTATGGGTCATAGAAATTGTGGGTCTAATAAGGATGTTTCACTACCACAAGATCCATTATGTGTCATCACCATGTGGTTGTGCAAGTAACATGAAATAGGTAATCAAATGCCTGATCAAATAATTAATTACCCTAATTTTCTACAAGGTAGCCCATGGAATGATTTTTGGATGTTGTATTATAGGAGGAGCAATGAGAGAAGGTAAAACATATGATCCCTATACTATTTGACACTCCTCTATTCTATCCTAGGGCATACTATTTTATATGCCTATGAACTCTCTCATACTCTAGTAGTTCATGTGCCTATGTAACACAAATGTGAGATCTAGTTTAATATCAAGTAAAATGGCTCAATGGTATTGTTGTTGGGTGCTTTATCATAAACCAACCACCAATGAGTCCAAGTTATCATACATTTCAATAGATTATAATCTTCTCTTTACTGGATGATAAAATAAGTGTATTGTTGTTTCTCTAGTGGATGTAGTCCATATCTAGTGAACCATGTTAAATCTCCACATTGTTGTATTTTTGGACTTCTTTTATTTATGCATACCTTAATATTATTTATTTCTCATATCTGTTCAAACTCCTAATAATTTGTATCAATATTTATCAGTGATTTGGCAAGAAATTCCATATTCTAGAGGGTTAAGTGGTAGAGGAAGTTGGGATTAAGGTTGATAACTTTGACAACCAAAAATATGAGTTATGGAAGAAGTAAATAGAGTATTGTATAAATATAATTAGGATCTTGTCTTACCATTAGCTAGAAAATTGAGTACTTCAAATGAACAATGGAAGGGTTTTGATAGAAAGACACTAGGAGAAATACGGTTGTGCCTACCATCATAGATGACTTAAAAACAATAAATAATGATGGAGTTTAATTTAGGAATCAGGAAAACTCTATGAGAAATACTTGACCTCAAACAATGTATTTCTTATGAAACATTTATTTAACACAGAGATGCTCGGAGGGTTTGCTAGTGATCATTTTAAAATGAGTTAAACATGGTTACTAGTGAGCTAAGTTTTTTAAAAATAAATTAATTCTGGAAATGAAGTTAGGATTCTTGGGATTTTATTTTCATCATTTGAAAGATTGAATGGATTGGTCATGATTGTAAGTAACTTTATCTCTAGTTCAAAAACTTTAAAGTTTGATGATGTTGTTGGTGTTATCCTTAGTGAGGAAACACAATGCAAAAGAACATGTGAGGTATCTTTTAATACTTTGATTGTTTAGAAAATGAGATCATCAAGGGAAAGAGCCAAGGTAAAAGTGGGAAATCTAGGTAGCGTAGATCCAAATCTAGGTTATATAGAGTGCTAGAATTGTGGAAAGAAATAAAATTTGAAGAATACTTTTGGTCTTCAAAGGGGAAACAAGGGGAAAAACAACTAGAAAAAAAATGAAGCAGATGTAGTAGGTGGTGTGTTACAAGATACTTTGATTCTTTCTTTGGATAATATTACTAATTCTTGGGTGTAAAATTCAAGGACTTCTTTTCATACCACGTAGCTCATATAAATTATTATCTCAACTATGTTTAAGATGATTATATAGGTTTATTTAGGAAGTGATGACCCATGCAAAATTTTGGAAATTAAAATATGTAAGATAATGTTACCAAATAAAAATCAACTACTATTGAAAGAGGAAGGCAAGTAGGAAGTGAAGGGTATAGATTCATTTTCATATACAATTTATAGAATGTTAGTAAAGGCTAATTGATAATAGAAAAATGGAAAAATCTATTTATATTCTATTTATGTACCAGTAAAACTAATGATTCTCTTAACCTAGATTCCAAAGGAATTGATACAACTCTATGGCATAATAAATTTGAGAACATGAGTGAGAAGGGGGTTAAGATTTTCCATTATAAGAATGTATTGCTAGGCTTGAAATAAGTTGTTTTGGATTTTTTAAGAACCATGTTTATGGAGAATATAAGAAAGTTTTATTTATGGGGACCATCCAAAATACCATATCTTGGTGGTCTTATTAATATGTTACATTTATTGATGATGCAACTACAAAGTTTGGGTTTATTTCATTCCCAAAAAATATAATGTCCCTTATATATCTATAAGAAATGGAAACTTTAGTTGGGAATGGCATAGGAAACAAATTGAATTGTCTCAAAACAAATAATGGAGGTGAATACTACAAAAAATATTTTTAAATTTATCATTCATACCATTGGATTGTGGAGAAAATATTATTATTAGAATTTCATAAGAAAATTGTGTGCAAGAACAAACATGGAACATGCAAGAAGTATGAGATTGCATCTAGGGTTGCCATTACATTTTTGGGCAGATGTTGTAGATACACTTTTTTACTTGGTAAACATAGGTTTTTCAAAGGAAATGGATGCTACTATTCAAGAGGAGGCATGGACAAGAGAAAAAGATAAATTAATCATTTCTAAAAACTTTTGGTTGTGAAGCATTTTTCCATAATTATATAGAAAAATGATCAAGATTGATGTAAAATCAAATAAGTGTACTTTTATTGTGTATGGCATTAATGATTTTAGTTATTTTTTATGGGGTTTTGAGAATTACAAAATTATTAGGAGTGGATGTGTCATATTCAATGAGAAGATATAAAGATCATTTATAAGTAAAAAATAGGAAAAACAAAATAAAGAATGTGCACAATGCTTGATGAGATCACTTAAAAAATACTAAGTATATATTGGTATTATAGATTAATCATAGTGGACATGACAAATAGTCAATTCCATGTACAAAAATCTAGTGGAAGCTTTAGAGGTAGCAATATTCCTATAGGATCAGTCTCCAACTGGGAGATTGTTTAGTGTAGAGTTTGGTCAATATCCAACCGGAAGATTGTTTATTTTGTAGTGATTGATTATGAAAGTGGTGTGCACTCACCATGTATCCTTTTCAAGGTTCAAGGGTGAAATCCTCAAAAGTGGGGGGGGTTTGGGCAACAATTTCCAAGAAGTGAGGGTTCAAGTGCATAACCCTTAATGATTTTTTTATAAGGTTAGGGTTTATTTTTACTACTGACCTTGTAAACTACCTCGAAAAGGGATTGATAAATAAGTGGTTATGTGACAAAAAATATTAGATATAATTTTCTCCTTTCTATATAGTAATATAAGTGGACTTCTACTTCTCTAGAAAATATAGCCAATATTTGTGAACCAAGTAAAATCTTTGTTCTATTGTATTATTTTCTTTTATCATTTTTGTATTGTATTAATATTATTTATTTCTCATATATGCTAAAACCCCTAACACCAATTCCATAACATTATTTCTCAATCTTAAAATTTTATAAGTTCATGCACATATAAGTTTACTAATAATCACACCAAATGAAACTAGGATTTCCAAACCAAGAAAATACAAGTCATAGGACCCTCTAATTAACTATCCAAGTACTCACTCATAATCCATCCTTTCATCCCAAAGAAACTATTTACAAGGTCAACTAACAAGTTGAGATTAACAATAAGTTAAACCTTGAGGTTATAGAAAGTCCACATCTTATTATACTAATGTAACCAAATAGGTAATTAGCCCAATAAAATATGAAAAATTGTAGATTTAATCATTATAAAATGAAAAGTAATTATCACATGAATGATATGTAAAAGATAATAATCATGTATTGAGATAATTGGCATTGGAAGATAAAAGGAGACATTTTGCATCACCTAGGTATATGATTATCAAATGGTTATCATAGATGGAAATCATACATTAATTAGTGAGCAAGAACTACATTGGTAATCCAATAGTTTGATTGATTAAAGTACAAGTTACAAAGGAAAAGAAAAGACACTTATCATGATCAATGATTATATGACAAAGTGTGACTAATATGCATACACGTTAAGGAAAAGGTTAAAGCAAAATAGAAAATCACATTTAGTGATGTGAAAGTGCAAGGTAAAGGCTAAGAAAAATACATGTATTACCTTGGGATATGCATAAATTTGGATTCTATATGTAATACATTTTTACAAGTACGAGAAGTTGACAAGAAAACAAAAATCAAAGCTGTCTTGGTTGAATCTAATTTTTGAGATTCATAAATGTTTGAGAAAATGGAGCTCTAGGAAACTCAAAGTTGAAATGAAGGGTCAGGGTTAAGAGGAAAAATTATCATAGGTAAAAATGAAAGATCTATAATAGATAGATTGATAGAGAGAAGAGTGGTGTGTTGCAAAGAGAAGTAATTGTTGAAGAAAGAGAATAGGTAGTGAAAACTAGCTAAAGTGAATGATCTAGAAATTCTGATAAAGATATAGAGAAGAGAAGTGTGCAATATAGAAGATTAAGATTAGAGATCGTAAGGAGTCTATCTGGAAAGGAGTGCCATGTAAATATTAGAGATTTATTTGTTACCTAATAGTTATAATTGGTAAATTGGACTAGCTCAGGTGGACCCTGATATGTTCAAAGTATAAGTCCGCTAGTAGGGTCAACTCTTAAAAAAAATTTGTAAATCCTTTAACAAGATAGATCTTACAAGATCTAATTTTAATTCTAACAAGGTAGTCACTCCTAATAAGGTGAACCCCCAGAAGATAATTGTATTCTCTTAATCAGGCTACTTAGTTACCGTGTTAGTGAAGATTTGTAGGTACCATTCCCAACACATTTTTTTAACTTCTAACAAAAGGTTTCAAGGAGACCAAAATCATTATTTCATGAGCATATGTGTGATCTTATAATTTTATTATACTTAATCATTTATAAAGTAGCATTTTAGTTTTATAGGAAAGCAATTTTAAGTTTGGAATTAATTGGTCGTACAAATTCTTGAGCACACTCACCTAGTAACTCTAAATCCTAACAATTAGTATCAAAGAGTTGGTCCTTTTGATATTAAGCCTAACAATTTGAGGAAAAGATCCAAAATAATGGAGAGGTACAAGTATGAGAAAGAGCTTGAAGAGAAAGATGACATGATTCATGAGCTACAAGAAAAGATGTGGAAATCTCTTTCAATGAGAAAAGACCTTACTATGCAACTAAATGAAATTTGTGACTATATAAAACACATGGATAAAGTATCAAAAAGATTCTGAGAAAGCTATTAAGGAACCGATGGAGAATAATAAAAGGTTGAAAGGAAAATTCAAAAACCTAAAAAGGAAACTAGAAAGGTAGATAGCTAGAATGTATGAAGATCTGAAAGGAAAAATAGTTGTTGAAGATGCTAGGAAAATTGCTAAAGATGGAAAGAGTAATGTTGAAAATACAATTCATGAAAAGAAGAAACAACTATTTACTATATTACAGGAGAATGTTATCATGTATGAACACCTTCATGCTAAGATTATGGAGAAACAAGAGATTTCAATTGAGAACTTAAGACTGAAAGAGGAAAATTAGAAACTAAAGAAATAATTATAGCTAGAGAAAGATGTAAACAAGGAACTCAATCAATACAGTAAGATCTTGCAAAAGTTGAATGAGAAATTAAAGAATCAGAGAAAGCCCAAAGATACTGTAATACCCCAAAACTGGCACATTGCCATATTAACCAACTTTGGTCTATTCAATCATTCATAAGTCCTATTTTACTAGGCAATCCTAATTCTGATAATTGCTACTTGAGCTAGGTGTCAAATGCAGAAAACTCTAATTTGCATTAATCACACTATTTATTTAATTCCTAAGTATCGACTCAAATTAGCTACATAAACCTATTGATTTAATTTAATTTAATTATAAGTTTTCATACTTTAATTAAATTAAAATTACCTCTTTAGCTAATGTACAAAGGAATTAAATACATTTGATTTAATAAAATATCTCCTCTTTTTAATTATTGAATCTAATTATTCAATTAATTAAAGTTTATCAATTTATGAGGTCATATTCTATTTTATTAAATTAAATATTCTCTCCAAAATCTTCTATTTAGTTTAGAAATGGAAACTTTGGGTGAACTAAAATCAAAAAAGGAATTAAATTAGTTAACTCCTTTTATCACTCAAATTAAATCAATTAACTCCTTTTATCACTCAAAGGAAACTAGTTAACTCCCTTTTCATGAGGAGGTTTCTATTATGACTGAGTCTCCTCTTTGATCTTGATTGTCTATTCAAATTAATCTTGACAGTCGATCACCTCTTGGATTCTATTTAAGAAGCTCTCCATTCCTCATTACAAAGGTTGATTTGAATTTTCATCAAACTTATGCTAGAACATCTACCTATTTTCTTTTGCATTCTTAGCTTAATATTTTCTTATATCAATCTCATATAGTTTAACAATGCATCCATTTAGATTAATTGTTCTTTCTTATTCTTAGAATAATCTTACACACTTTTAGATTAATCTGCATTCTCATTTAGCTATAAAATCCTTTGTTCTAGAGGTCTAGTTGTCTACTTCTCATTCTGAGAGCAAAGGCAAAATCCTTCTCGTTAGAAGGCAACAGGTCGAACTATTATCATATTCATTCTAGGATGATCTTTCAGATAATGACCATGTTGAAGTGTGTGTGAGTAATTGAGGCCCAAATTTCACATATACATTTCTGGCACCCATCGTGGGGCTGAGAACTCAATTTTTCTAGCCTCATTTACTTTGTTATCTACATTTTTAATTATTCTTTCATGGTTGTTTGTACCATTTTCTAGATTTTCACATGAAAAATCTCATTTTCACTTGAAGAAACTGAGATTTTGCTCCCTATTCTTCACTTCCTCACACCAAAAAGTGTATAATTATGTGGTTTTTCATGCAGTACACACTATTTTCTTGTGTGGGCCTATGGAGGGTTTCATGCAAAATTTTGCATTGGCAATTGCATTATGAATTTTTTAGATTCTTTTTATCTTGATGATCTAACTAACAATGGTTTTTGAAGCATTTTCACTTTTGATTACTAATTTTCAACAACTTAATAGTGGTTTGCGAGACATTTAAATTTTTTTTTAAAAATTCATAGGTTTTGACATTTTCTAAGCTATTTTATTGGTATAAAAAAACAAAAAAGTTAAATTTTATTTATCCATAGTTAAGCTTCCATTTGATTAATGGTGTTTTCTAAAGCATTTTATTTCTAATTTATAGTTTTCAAATAGATTGACAGTGGTTTGTAGGATGCATGTCAAAGACACCTTATCAAAACACTTAAAATAAGTACTTATTGTGTGATTACAGGATGTTTTGTCAAAGATACGCATGTCAAAAAATCATTTCACACCCACTTAAAACATTGTGTTTTCTTTATTACTTTCCACACATAGTATAAATAGGGCTTTTGAACTTCATACAATGAAAGACATGGGAATAGGGGAGTATGCTCTTTACCAATTGGAAGTGATGCCCAAGGGTAAATCAGAAACCTAGAACCCTCTAAAAATGGTACCTGAGGGAGGCAAGCAAGTTAATGGTTCTCCCAAATGAAACCTTTAATGAAGAGATGATGACTTCCTTTAGGGAATCAATGTCTTGGAATAGGACAAGGTGGGATCGATTAGTGATTAACATGTCTTGCATGTTTGGCTAAGGTGACGAGGTAGACGAGTATGCAAATACTTGGACCCTTAGATCTAAACTACATGTCCAAGTCAACCTTTATAGGACCTCCTGGAGCAATCCAACCTCCAGGAATGACCCAAGTGAGCACACTCCTTTTGTTGGAGATTCCACCTCACTCTAATAAAGAAGCTTTGTTGAGATAAAGACTCCAAAGCCATATTAATTTCCTCTTCTTCATTTTAATATCACATATCAAGAAGAGGCTCTGTAAACTACACTAGTTGGCACCAGCCCTAGTCTTGCTAGTCAAGTGTGTGCACTTATAGATGCTAGTGTAGGCTGCTAGCCTCAAATTTGCTTGTGAAGCCACTAGGGGTTAATATGAATGGAAGCCAAGTAAAAAATTCTTATTTAGTTGCTACTCGGTTCACCTTTGAAAGGGCCCATAATCTTTGTGCAAGGAGGGGGAAGAATCTCTCCTATAGAACTCACCATAAGCATGTATCTAGTCATTGGAAGGTGGTATATGTGCTTGATCCCTGCCACAAGGGTTTTCATTTAGTGGATATGTTATTGAGCCCTTGGAATACACCAAAAACACAAGTTCCCTCTTGACGTAGGAAAAGGGTGAAAAACTAGGGCCAAAGGCTCACTCAGCTATCCAAACCACCCTACAAGAGTTAACAATGAAAGAAAACACAAGGAACAACAACCAAAGTAGGAAGAAGAGAGAAATACTTTTATTGATTCATCAAAATATCTTCATACATGCCCAGTTGTAAGGCTTTTTGTGTTATGACCAATTATAAATACATTCACATTTAAAGATCCAACTGTAAATTTGCACTTTTAATTTTGCTCCCTAATCCTCCAAAAAAAAATTTCCACTCTAAGCCTAAACACTCTATTTATACTTTCCAAAATGACTTACAGAAGATTCTAAAACATAGAAAAGCCACAAATTGGCTCTTTACAAATATTAACTACCTAATTGATTAAATGCAAACACAGTTGGCCCAAACTAGAACTAGACATAGACAACTCAGCAAATGAAAACTAGCACTCGACATCCACACGAGCTCAACATCCAAAGGATTCACTCAGTAGTAACTACAAACTCAGCACCCAAAGGAAATCACATAGCACCATCAAGAACTTGGCACCCAAAGGAAATCACTTGGCACCAACAGGAACTCAGCACCCAAAGGAAATCTCTTGGCACCAACAGGAACTAGACACCTAAAGGAAATCACTCGGCATCCAAAGAAAATCACTCAGAACCAACAAGAACTTGGTACCCAAAGGAAATCATTCAAAACCAATAGGAAAATGAACAAAGAGTGTAAGATTTTCTAGAAACCGAGGATGCTCTTGCATCAGATAACTGGGGTTGGATAAAATGATTCTCCTGAATTATGCAAGTGTCACAACTTGAGTTGCATCCAACTTAGATTGAGAAATCCATGTAGCATCTTCAATTGGTCTATTCTTCCACTTCACCAAATACTCATGGTAATCTCTTCCTCTTGTGCTCTCGCCAACTCTTTGATCCAATATGTGTTCAACTTCTTTAATCTATTCTTTAGGGTAACCATCAAGTACAACTACTTCATCATCTGACTCATGATACTTATACAAATCAGCAATGTTGAATATAGGAGATATATCCATGTCATCAGGTAACTTAACTTCATAAGCATTACCACTGTCAAACTTCATCAAGATCTTACAAGGTCCAAATTTTTTCATCTTCAACTTATTGAATGTTCCAACTGGGAATCTTCCTTTCTTCAGATGAACCATCACCTCATCACCAACTTGAAAATCATGGTGTCTTCTATATTGATCAACATTCTCCTTATACTTCTGATTACTCTGTTCCAACCTCAACTTCACTTCCCTATGCAAAGACTCCATAAAATTAGCAAATTCTTCTCCTACAACACTTCTCTTTTCTTCACTGGCAACATCTCTCAAATTTGATATACCTCTAGTATGCATTCTAGTAACAATCTCAAAAGGTTTCTTCCCTGTACTCCTATTCACAGAAAATTTATATGCAAATTTAGCTTGTATCAATACCATCTCCCAATTACTTGGCTTATTCCAAACTAAACATCTTAGAAAATTACCCAAGCTTCTATTCACAACCTCTTTCTATCCATCTATCTGTGGATGGAATGTAGAGTTGAACTTCAGCTTAGTACCCATCTTCTTCCACAAAGTCTTCCAAAAATAACTAACAAACTTACTATCTCTATTAAAAATAATACTTCTTGGTAATCCATGCAATCTCACAATATCTTTAAAAAAAACTTCAGCAACATTCTCAGCATCTGATGTCTTCTTACATGGTATGAAATGAGCCATCTTAGAAAATCTATCCACTATAACAAATATGGAATCATACCCTTTCACTATGTTAGGCAATCCAAGAATAAAATCCATACTAATGTCAATCCAAGGTTTCTCAGGAATAGCAATACGTGTATACAAACTAGTATTTTGACTAACCCCTCTTGCAACTTGACAAACTCCACAACTCTTTACAAATTTTTGAACATCTTTATACATTTATGGCCAATAATAGTTCTCTTTTAGCAAACTCAATGTCTTATCAATTCCAAGATGTCCAGCTAATCCACCACTATGCTTTTCTTTAATCAGATTCAACCTCATAAAACTTCTAGGAATACACAACTATATACCTTTGAACAACATACCTTCTTGAATGAAATACTCATCATACTTACTTTCATGATCTATCAGATTTGGTACTCTGCACTCTCTCCATGCCTTAGAAAAATTAGGATCAACATCATACAACTCTTTCATTTCATCAAAACCAAGAACTTCAACCTTCATTTTAGTCAACAAGGAATGTCTTCTACTTAATGCATTAGCAACTCTATTAATATCTGCACTCTTATGCTTGATCACAAATGTAAAACACTACAAGTACTCAACCCGCTTCATATGTCTCTGATTCAATTTATGTTGACTTCCCAAGTATTGTAAAGCTTTATGATCAGTATACAACACAAAATCCTTAGGAATCAAATAATGTCTCCACTTCTTCAATGCTTGAACAATAGCATAAAGCTCTTGATCATATACATAATATTTCTTTTTAGCATCATTCAACTTTTCACTAAAGAAAGCAATAGGCTTACCTTCTTGACTTAATACAGCTCCTATTGCATTATCACTTGTGTCACATTCAACTTGGAATACTTTGTTAAAATTAGGTAAAGCTAACACAAGTAATTCAACAACCTTTTGTTTCAAAGTCTCAAAACTCTTATTAGCTTTGTGTGTCCACTTGAATACCTTTTTATCTCCCCTCATTGTCTCAGTCATAGCATTACAAACAACATTGAAATTCTTTATAAACTTTCTGTAAAACTTAGCCAAACCATGAAATGATCTTACCTCACTCACACTCTCAGGTGTAGGCCATTGCAAAATTTCTTTAACCTTCTTAGGATCCATCTTCAATCCATCAAATGAAATTACAAATCCCAAATACACAATTTCCTCTTGCATGAAAGAACACTTTTTCTGATTAATCATTAACTTTTCCTCTTTCAACCTCTAAAATACTTGTCTAATACGCTCAAGATGTTCTTCCTCAATCTCATTGAATATCAAAATATCATCCAAATAAACAATTACAAACTTACCCATAAATCTTTTTAGAACTTCATTCATCAACCTCATGAAAGTACTAGGTGCATTAGTCAAACCAAAAGGCATAACCAACCATTCATACAAACCATCCTTTGTCTTGAAAGTAGTCTTCCATTGATCACCTTCTTTGATTTTGATACAATGATATCCACTCTTCAAAAAAATCTTGGTAAAATACTTTGCTCCACTCAAACAATTCATTATGTCATCCATCCTCGGTATAGGACCCCTATATTTCATTGTGATCTTGTTAATAGCTTTGGAATTAGTACACATTTTCCATTATTTTTGGGTGCTAATACAATAGGTACAACACATGGACTCAAGCTTTCTTTGATCAAACATTTCTACAACAACTCATGCACTTGTTTGTTAAGTTCTTCATTCTCTGTAGGAGTTAGTCTATATGGTTCTTTTTTTGGCAAACTAGCTCTAGGAATTAGATCCATACAATGACTTATACTTATTACTAGAGGTAAACCATAAGGATTATCATCAACAACAATATCTTTATAATCATCCAAAAATTCTTTAATTTCTTTTGATACTCAGTCATCACTGTCTATGACTTGGCTTGTATCAGCTTCTATTGCTTGGTCAACACTACTAGAACTTGGTCTTCTAGGAATAATAGCAAAACAAACCTGATTCTTCTTTACTTCCTTTTCAAATTGCTTTCCATTAATCATGCAAAATTTTATTGTAGTGCAATTAACCTCATCTGGACTTTCAATCAAAGGAAAATATATTTGCTTCTTCCCATTCACCCAAAGAGTATATTGATTCAATCTTCCATCATGTACAACATATCTATCATATTGCCAAGGTCTACCCAACAAAATAGGACAACAATTCATGGGCATAATATCACACAAAACTTCATCAAAGTAATGTCCAATCTTGAACTTCACAAGGCATTGCTCACTTACCAATATCATATGCTCATCTTTGATCCATGAAACATGATAGGGTTTAGGATGCTTCAGCCTCTACAAATGCAACTTGGTAACCAAGTCTTCTGATGCCAAATTTGTAGAACTTCTACTGTCAATGATCACTTTGTAGCATTTTCTAGCCATATTACATCCGGTCTTGAAAAGACTTCTCCTTAAAATAGGTTCCTTATCACTTCCCTTATTACATAAGGTTCTTCTCACCATCAAATTTTCTCTAGCCTCAAGTCCACTTGCTGAACCCTCACCATCTCCTTGAATCACAACATTTCTATTACCTTGCCTACTTTCATAGGATCTACATTCAAAAGATTGATGTCCCTCTTTACCACATCTGAAACAATTACCATGAAATCCACCTCTAGAATAAGAATTTCCTCTTCCTCAGTAAGAATTAGTACCTCTTCGGTAAGAATTACCACTTTTCCATTTAGTCTTTCCTTTTTCATCATTCTTCTATTCAAATCTACCTTTATCCTACACAAAATTGTCAAATCTACCACCTTCACTATAAGATCTACCTCTGCCTTTATGGAATCTACCACCTTCACTATAAGATCTACCTCTGCCTTTATGGAATCTACCACCTATACCTCTTTGTCTTTGTTCATGCGTTTTTGTCAAGATCTCCTTAGCTTTCAAGGCTTATTGATATGCTTCTTCTACACTTTCCAACTTCACAAAACTTATTTCATCTTAAATTCTAGATCTTAATCCATTAATATACCTTGCAATTTTCTCAATATAATCATCCACATGTCCAAATATGATGTCCAGTCTATAGAATTCCTCAATATACTCTTTCACAATCATATCCTTTTGTCTCAAATTTTGTATCTTTCTCAACAAGCTAACTTGGTAATCAGTAGGAAGGAATTTGTTCTTTACCTTGTTCACCATCTTTGGCCAAGTTCTAATCTTCTCATTTCCTCTCCTTTGTCTATTAGTTTGCAAGTATTCCCACCATAGTGATGCATGACCTTTCAACCTAGTGACTACAATCTTCACCTTTATATTATTAGGAGTGTTTTCATATTTAAAGAACTTCTCCATATCAGAGATCCAATCTGACATAGTATTGATATCCAATTTTCCATCATAAGGAACAACTTCTACATCAGGCTTTGAATTTTCCCTAGACAACACTCAACAATATTTTTGCATCTTAATCTTCTTCAGGTTCTAGATTATGATTTGGTATTATTGCTTCATCATCACTTACATCATCAATATGTGCTCCTCTCCTTTGGGCTATCTCTACAACATCTAATATGGCTACAATTTGTCTCAACTAATCCAATATAGCATCATTAAAATTTCTTCTACCACGAACCATCTTTACAAATTAGGTTCCTACAAAATCGTAACCCTCTACAAGTTATAGGTCAAATCCATAGATTTACCACCCTACAACCAAATCCAAATCAAGATTTTACACGATCCAATATCCATAAGGATGAACCTCAAGCTCTGATAAACTTTGGCCAACCAAGGTCCTAGTACAAACTACCTCACACTTTGATGAAATGCTTGCACACTCAGGAACAACGTGCTCTGATACCAACTGATGCAGACAAAGGGTGAAAAACTAGGGCCAAAAGCTCGCCTAGCTATCCAAACCACCCTGTAAGAGTTAACACAATGGAAGTGAACACAAGGAACAAAAACCAAAGGAGGAAGAAGAGAGAAATATTTTATTGATTCATCAAAATATCTTCATACATGCCCAGTTGTAAGGCCTTCTAGGTTATAGCCAATTTCAAATACATTCACATTCAAAGATCCAACTACAAATTCATGTTTCAATTTTGCTCCCTAATCCTCCAAAAAAACTTTTTTAGCTCTAAGCCTAAACACTCTATTTATACTTGCCAAAATAGCTTACAGAAGATTCTAGAACATAGAAAAGCCACAAGTTGACTCTTTACAAATATTAACTACCTAATTGAATTAAATGCAAGTAGAGTTTACAAATATTAACTACCTAACTGAATTAAATGCAATTAGAGTTGGCCCAAACTAGAACCAGACACAAAAAACTTGGCAAATGAAAACTGGCACTCGACATCCACACAAGCTTAGCATTGAAAGGATTCACTTGGCAACAACTACGAACTCCACATCTGAAGGAAATCACTCAGCACCAATAGGAACTTGGCACCCAAAGGAAATCACTTGGCACCAATAGGAACTTGGCACCCAAAGGAAATCTCTCGGCACCAACAAGAACTCAGCACCCAAAGGAAATCACTCAACACCTACATGAAAATGAACAAAGAGTGCAAGATTTTCTAGAAGCCCAAGATACTCCTACACCACCTTTAGTGGGGTGACACATCTATGTGAGGTGAATGCATGCACATAAGTTATGGGACAAAGGTTTTACCTTCTCTACAAATTTTTATTTTAGGGACAAAAGCATGCTTTTTATTGAGTCTTTAAACATTTTCCAAACCTTTCAAACAAACTAAAGGTC
This sequence comes from Cupressus sempervirens, assembly GCA_028749045.1. Taxonomy (NCBI): domain Eukaryota; kingdom Viridiplantae; phylum Streptophyta; class Pinopsida; order Cupressales; family Cupressaceae; genus Cupressus; species Cupressus sempervirens. The sequence continues at coordinate 139,162,412 of CM053785.1, read as the reverse complement.
AAGACTCCCCCACCCCTCTGAGTTGCTTTGTCCTTGGGTGGGTTGTTTGAAACTACTGCTTGCTTCCCATGTCCATCTAAAAACCAACTATCTTGTTTATCTAAAAATTGTCTCGTTCAAAACAACCAAAATATTATCCAAAACTTGAAAACAATCTTACTACTTGCCTAAAATTTTTTAAAACAACAAACACTCTATCTAGAATTATCTGAAACTTGCAAAATCTCTTCAAAATTTGGATCTTTTGTCAATCTAGTCCTTGTTTTCACACCCATTTTTCCAAAGTTTTGCACGAGAATTTTTTGTTTAACATTTCTTCACACAACCCTATCTTGGTTTTTTCACAATCCTATGAGAATCCCCATGCAAGATCTTGTTGATTTTTCTTGTTGTCAGAATCATGTATTGTTGTTAGTGTAGCACATCCTCATGCAAATCTGCATAGGTCCTATGTGAGAATTCTTTGCAAAACTTATTGTTTTGAATCTTCGCATGGCTCTCTTTTCATGTAGTTCCTTGGGAATCCTCACGCATAATTTTTCTTGTGAATTATCAACTTTTTCTGTCAAAGCTACCCAAGCTCTAAATTTGGTCTATTATCTACAATATAGTACCTCTACTCTATCTACAAACAGTGTCAAATAGTAGCTTCTTTCTTAGCTAATGACTTGTCACCTACACTCAAAACTAGTCTTGTCTCTTGTTTATTGTGTCCTTGGTCTATTGTGCTTATCATACTTCATGTCATGATAGTCATAATCTTTGGTTGTTCTAGCCAATACTTAGACAACTCGTACCTTAGTATACTGTACACTTATCTTGCTTTTTTGAGACTATGTTCTAGTGTGGTCCCTATTTAAACTTTCTCTTTTTGTTCTTGTCTATGACTATGGAAAAAACAAGTGGAAACATGTTTTATCCCCTTAGACCTAGATGAGGTAGAGCTAGGAGTCATAATTGTGATAGAGGTCACTTTTCAGTTCACACATGGTCTATCTCTAGTTCATCTAGTGAGAAATCTTCATGATCTCCCTAACCTATCAAATCATCTCATGTTCAAATAATATTCTCTATAAACTTACAACAAACCAAGAATCCCTTGTTTCAAGAGGATCCTAAAACTAGCAAAGGTCATATGTCTCCAAACAATACAATTGAAATTTTATCCAGACAACCTTTTCAACCAAAACACATTGAAATTTCTCACATTCCTATAATGGCTGATCAAGAAACCAAACATGGAGAACAAAGTAGAGACCAAGATTAACATAGGAATGAATGACATAAGGAACCTCTCTTTACTAATGAGAGTGAAGAACATGTAGAAATAATCCCTAATCATATTGAGAAATTTTGTAAGGAAAAAAACTTCCAAAAGGTCATGGAAATCTTGCTTAATGAAGATAAAAATGCTTTCTCCAACTTTCCTAAGAGGGAGCCAAGTTGTCTCATCACTTTAACATTGAAACTATTATTACGCCTGAAAAGGAAACTAAAACTTCCAAATTGCAAAAGCAACTAAAAATTATGCAAGACCAGTTAGCTCAAATGATGTGTGATAAAGAAAAACCTACAAAAACATATGCCTTAAACAATATTTGTCCATTTCCTTTTTATAAGAGTATATACATACCTCCTTTTCTGAGAGGAGTTGAGTTACCTAAGTATGTTAAATACTTTGGAACTACTAATTCCCATGATTATTTGCTGGAATTTGGTGCCTTGTCTATGGAATGTATGCATAATTAGACATATCGCATGCATCTATTCCCAAGAATTCTAGGTGGTTGGGCTATGGAGTGGTTCTCACGTTTGCCTATTGGTATCAAAATATTTGATGAGGTTGCTAACTTGTATTTTCCAACATTACTCTCACAACTTACAACACTTAGTTAACATTCAAGATTTATGCAAGCTTGAATAGAGATTTGGGGAACTTTTCCTCACATTCCTTCAAATATGGAGACAACTTTACACCAAATACTCACATAAAATCTCAAAGGTGACATCTTTATAGATAATTTCCTACCTGATTTTGGGTATAAAGGTCAACTTCAAAGTCAATGTACCTTCAAAGATATGGTCATACAATTTATTCAAATAGAGGAATTCATGGTCAAAAAGGGTGAGCTAACCTTTCAAAAGGACACTAAACAAGGGTCAACCTCTAATAAAAACAAGTCCAAATATGTGAACAAAAAATGAGAAGTTGTGCATGATAGAGTTGTTGACAACATTACTCCTTAATCTACCAAGGCAATATTGAATCTTACAGATAATCTCAAAGCATCCAAGAATGTTGAGAAACCTCTTTTTGACAATAAGGCATTTGGAAACAAACTAAGGAACTCATGAGCTACATGCCCTAAATGAGATTTTACACCTCTTGGTGAACCTGTGGACATAGTTTACAAGACCTTATTACAAAACAAATTCATTTCTCCATTGGAAAATTCTCATCCTTATGATCTAGAACCACAATTGCCATGGTGGAATAAGACTTCATTTTGTGAATACCACCAAAACAAAGGTCATAAAACTAGAAACTATATCAACTTGTGTCACAAAATCCAAGACCCAATCGATGATGGTGACATTGTTGTGGATGGATATAACAAGAACTCAGATCACAAGGCTTTCAAGGAGCCATTCCCTCAATATGAAAAAATAGAAAACTCAAAACCAAAACATAACAACAAGGTCAACTATACATACTCTAATAGTGATGATGAGATAGTCCACATGGTTGAACTAGTAGGTGTTTAGTATTGTGAACATTATCACTGTCAAGGGTAAACAAGACAAAACTAAACCTAAGACACCATTTTTCTTAAGGGGTCCTGCTTCCAATACATCTGACAATGATTCATCACAAACTTGTGCCAATGATGTTACACATTATCATGCCAAGTTAGTACTCAAAGGCCCTACACCTTCTACTCTTGAGATAGAACAAAACAAAGACAAACCCCTTGCTGGTCCATCTGGAAAAGGAACAAAACTTGTGAGTACTAGCTACAATATCCTTGATTAGTTACAATGAACAAACGCTCAAATCACAATCTTTGAATTGCTTAAAATCTCACCTGCTCATAGGAAAATTCTTGACAACGCCCTCACTAAGGAAAATGTTCCTCAAGATCTTGATCTTGAGAGATTCCAATCTATGGTAGGTCATTTGACTTCACCTTACTATATATCCTTCTCTAAGGAGGATGACAATTCACTGAATCATCCACATAATCAACCTCTACACATTGAGGTCATGATACACCAAAAACATGTCCGACATGTGCTTATCAATAATGGAGCTGGTTTAAATATTGTCACTATTGTTCTGCTTAGACAATTAGAATATTTTGAAGGGTCCATTGACCCTAGTCATAAGATACCTATCAATGCGTATGATGAAGTTGAGCATAAATCTTTGGGTCTTGTTGTGTCACCTCTACGAGTTGGTCCTATCAAAAGGGATGTCACTTGTCAGGTTCTAAACATTCCCTTAGCTTACAATATTGTGCTAGGAAGACCATGGATACATGAGATGCGATCTATACCTTCCACTTATCATCAATATGTAAAGTTCCCATTTCATGGCTCTGAGGTCACTATACTTGCAAGTATTGGCTATACCTATAATATGATAAAATATGCTGCAAAACATGTACCTACTAATAAAGAGTCTATAGATTATCATGATAAAAAGCTAAAGCAAATCAAGTAGTCACTAAAGCTAAAAGAAACTAGAATGGGTAAATATCACATAGAACATGTTCTATCTTTGACATCTCTTCTTGAATCTCCCTGTCATTATAGGAAACCATCTGAAGCAAAGAGACCTTTTGTGTTGAAACTTTAAACTAGATATAATTGTACATTTGTCAAAGCTACTATCCCTCTTGGGGAGGAAAATGAAAATAGAGATATTGATGCATGGATCTACAAAGAGGAAACTCTAGTTGACCTCATAGAACAATCTCATGAAATTACTCCTGAGAAGTATGGTCCAGGTCTTAAACTCATGAAATGTTTTGGCTACAAGGGAATTGGTCCTATTGGGTGCAATAAAAATGGTCTAATTTACCTTGTCAAAGCAATAGCTAGGAGGAACTAAGATACAATTGGTCTAGGCTTCAAGAAGATTCCCTTTCATCTAGGGATCAACAAATTTGGACCAAAATCTGAAAATTCATCTAAAAATGAGTCACAAGCTGAGTCTAATGACCTTGAAGACAATGTTGAAAATGAGGATCCTTATCCTTATCCCATTCCTAATGATCTTGCTAAATTCTTTGCTAGACCTGATGATTTTGTACCACATTTTAGAATCATGCATGGTGATAGTGTTTCTTATGATGATACTACTGATTCACATCATACCCAACAGGAAAAAGAGAGTCTAGTCATGCTTTATGCATTGAGTATCTTTGTAAAAATCTAGATGATGGAGAGTTTTTCCCTGTCACTATTGGGGAATTTTATAGTCTATCACCATGTAGCACAGATTCTCGAGAGTATGAATTCAACTTTCTCTCAGAAGAAACTACAGACAAAGATACAGATCAAGTTCATGTCTATGAAAACCTCCTCAAAGTAGGTGAAGTGTATAGGGTTAGGTCAAATGAGTCTTATCCAACTAGTGTCATCGAGTATTTGATTAATGATGTTAGAAGTCAGAGATATTTGAACACACTTATGAATGAAGCTACTCTAGGTCTCAAATTACTTGTGTGAGCATTTGATGATTATATTGTTAACGTTGTTGAACCTACCACATCTCTTTCACTCACCTATACCAAGCTGATAGACTAGAATTCTAATGCATCTACTGAAGTCCCTACATTCTAGAACTACTATGCTCTTGCTTGTTACTTAAACCTTGTCAAACATGTAATGTCTTCCAGTAGGGAACAAAGTGTCAACATGACTAAAGCTGACATCAAATATCTCAGGCATACAATTAAAAAGGAAAAAAAAAAAGGTTTGATGGTGAAAACCACATTGTGACAATGTCAAAATGTAAAAAAGTAAAAGAAAAATATGTATCCAAGGGTGAAAACATCTCTAAGGCACCTACAGATGAGATATTTGATGCACTTCTTAGTCATTTTTAGAAAAAATCATTGGTGCTGATAGAACCAACATAGTCGATCAACTTGGGAATAGAGGAACATCCTCACATCATACATCTTGCATAGTTACTATCTATAGAGGAAAAAGAGGAATTCATTTCCTTCTTCAAAGGGAAAAAGATAAAATTTACACGGACATGCTCATACATGCCAGGATTAGATCTTGATCTCATAATGCATCACTTGTCTATTGCACCAGGAATTAAACCAATCAAACAAAAACTTAAGAAAATGCAAATGTCATGTTGCATTACTAGTCAAAGTTGAACTAGAAAAGCTTCTAAAAGCTAGTTTCATATGTGCTATTGATTACACTAAATGGATATCAAGCATTGTTCTAGTCTCCAAGCATGACAAATCTATCAGAGTTTGCATAGATTTCAAAGATCTAAACTTAGCATGTTCAAAGGCTAATTTTCCACTACCTAACATTGATATGATAGTGGACATGACAACCAAATATGAAATCTACTCACTCATGAATGGATTTTATAGTTATAATCAGATCAAAATTGCACTAGAAGATTAGGAAAAGGCTTCTTTCACTTGTACATGGGAAAATTTCTATTGGAATGTGATACCATTTGGCTTGAAAAATGTTGGTGCTATATATCGAAGGGTAGTTACTACAATTTTTCATGACATGATGCATAAAACAATGGAGGACTATGTTGATGATACCCTAGTTAAGAGCACAAAATGCAATAATCACCTTCAAGATTTGGGACCTATCTTGGATCACATGGAGGAATTCAGTCTAAGACTTAATGCCAAGAAATGTGCATTTGAGGTAACATCTGGGAAATTGCTTGGCTAAATTGTGTCTGCAAAAGGAATCGAGGTTGATCTAGAGAAATTTCAAGCGATCATGGATATGAATCCACCTCCTAATATCAATTAGATGAGGGGCTTATAAGGAAGACTTCAATCCATTCGTAGATTCATCTCATAGGTGGCAGATAGGTCACAACCTTTTACCAAAACTCTGCATAAAGGTGTGAAATATAACTGGAGTCAAGATTGCAAATAGAGTTTAACACAAATAAAGAAATACGTTGCTCATCCAGAAATCTTGATGCCCCTTATTCATGGGAAGCCTCTTTTTCTATACATCTTAGCAACAAAAACATCTCTTGGTATCTTGCTAGCTCAAGAAGACAATGATAATAAGGAAAGAGTTATCTACTATCTGAGCCACACACTAATCTCATATGAAATGAACTATAGTATTATCAAGGAAGTTTGCTTGGTAGTCATCTTTGCTTCCAAAAAGCTGAGGCACTACATGCTTGCTCATACTACATGACTAATTGCTAAAATTGATCCACTAAAATATTTACTCAACAAGGCAACTCTAATAGAGAGGCTGGCTAAGAAGGTCATGATCTTAAGTGAGTTTGATATTTAGTATTTTGAATGGAAGGCTATCAAAGGACAAGCAATTTCTGATTAGTTAGTAGAGGCACCAATGCAGAGTCTTCTTCCGTTACACATTGACTTTCTTGATGAATCAATTCTAATGCTTACACACCAAACTTGGGTGATGTTCTTTGATAGTTCTTTCACACAATAGGGATTTGGTGTCGGGCTATTGTTCATAACACCTCAAAAGTATTCATTGCCTAAAGCATGCAAAATTTTGTTTCCTTGAATGAACAAAATCATAGAATATGAAGCTCAAATTAATGGCATGAAGATGGCAATTGAATGGAGAGTAGATCAATTGAACATCTTTGGTGACTCATAGCTCATAATCAATCAGGTCAATGACATATATTAGACAAAGGATGAGAAGTTGATCCTATATAAATGCATGGTAGATAACATGAAGAAATACTTTTCTCATATCACTTTTCAAAAAATTCCTTGGGTAGACAAAAAAGTAGTTGATGCCATGGCTACTCTTGCTTCCTTGTTACAAATGCTAGAGAAAGATCTTTGACATGATTTCCTCGTGGAAATGTTATTCTACCGTGCTTATGATATCCCAGAATCTCAAATGATTTGTTCTATTGTAGGACATGAGTCATCCTACTACCACCATATATACTCTTACTTATATGACCAAAACATTTCGGACAATCTAACTCAAAATGAAATATGTCACCTTATCTAAAATGCTTCACGTTATGTTATTACTACTAATGACTTGTTTAGGAGAGGTCTCGATAGAACACTCCTTAGGTGTCTAGAACTCAATGAGTCCAAATGAGCATTAATAGATGTACACTAGGACATTTGTGGATCTCACTCTAATGGCTTAACACTATCTTGTAAACTTATTAGGGCTAGTTACTATTGGCTAAATATGGAACAAGTGGAAATCAAATATGCTAAGTCCTATAAAAAATGTCATCTCCATGGGAATCTGATTCATGCTCTAGCTAGGGAGCTACTTCCATCTATCATGTTGTAGCCATTCCAACAATGGGCCTTTGATCTTGTGGGTCAGGTTCACCTGTCTTCTTCAAATGGACACAAGTTCATTATTATAGCTATAGACTACTTCACTAAGTGGGTAGAGGTAGTACCTCTCTCTATAGAAGATGGAAAAAATGTAGCTCTATTCATCATGAATTACATCATATGTAGGAATGGTGTACCTTCCTCCATTATTATTGACAATGGAGGACAGTTTAAAAACAAGGATCTTAAGGAGTTATGCAAAAAGTTCAAAATTACAAAACATTGGTCTTTTATCTATTATCCTTTGGGTAATGGTCAAGTGAAGGCATCCAACAAGGTGATCCTTAAGATCTAGCATCACACAACTAGTAAATTAGGAAGGGACTGGCATTGTTAGATTAATCCAGCTTTATGGGCTTATACAAAAGGTATCAAAACTCTAACGGTATAGCCCCCTTTGCTTTAGTATATGGAGCAGATATTGTGCTTCCAATTGAGGTCGAGATTCTTACTTTGAGAATCTCCATGAAAGGCCTCATTATTGATGATGACTACAAAATATCTTGGCTTCAAGAGCTAGTATTGTTAATTGAACATTGACCAGTGGCATGTGATCATCTTTGAGCTTATCACTAGTGTATGTCCAGAAGTTACAATAAGAAAGTTAAGCCATGCAACTTCCAACTAGGTGATCCCATTCTCAGAGAAAATCCTAAGAATCAACAACAAAGGGTACAAAGAGAGAAGCTTGAACCCAACTAGCTTGGTCCCTACATAGCCACTGCAGTGTTAAGATCTAGTACTTACCAACTTTCTACAGCTGAGGGAGAGGTGCTCAAGGAGCCTGTCAACACTCTTCACTTAAAGTAGTTCTACAATTGATTTAGTTTTAAAATCTCTCTATATATATCTAAATGTCTTGAAAAAATGTAAAAATTGCAAAAAGTCAGAAAAAAATCATTACCTTGGTGAAAACCTAGCAATAGGCACCTTGGTAATACCGAAAACATTTGAAAAACTCAAAGATTCAAAAAAATTCAAAAAGAGAAAAATTCAAAAAAAAATTGAAAAACAGAAAAAGTGTCATTGATTGAATCTTGGAAATAGACATCATGGTAGAAAAAATATAATTTCTACCAAGAATATGAAAACTTGGTAAAAAGGTGCCTCTTGTTCCCAATACTATATCTTACAATGCATCTTTAGGCTCATGTACAGTTTCTTTCCTGCTTTAGTTTACTACTTTTGCTCATGAATCCATGGATTGAATCTTGTCATAACTCAGGGGCAACACCCTACAATGTCATAGGAATCTCTTGTGATAGTAAAAAATTATTCTAATTGCATCTATCTACTATCACTGGGGTCACTTTTTGAGATTCCCTCTCATGGAAGATCTCTCTCACATCAGTCACCACTTGTTCTAACTACATCTGCCTACTATCACTAGTGTCACTTTTTGAAATTCCTCTCATGAAAGGTCTCTCTTGCATCAGTCACTAGTTGTTCTAACTATGTTTGTCTATTATTGCTCATGTCACTTTTGAGATTCCTCTTATGGAAGATCTCTATCACGTTAGTCACCAGTTGTTCTAACTATGTCTACCTACTATCACTTCTGTCATTTGAAATTTCTCTCATGGAAGATCTCTCTCATGTCAGTCACCAATTGTTCTACCTGTGTTTGTCTACTATCACTCAATTCCTACCAAGGTTCTTCTTACTGAAGATTCCTCTTTGACTTCAGTCACTAGTTGTTCTAACTGTGTCTATCTACTATTGTCACCTTACTAAAGAGATTTTTTTCATACAACTTCTGAACAATGGCACTTGACATCAATCCTATAACACAGAAAATGAACTCAAAAATGATGAATTTGTTTGGGATATGTTGAGTTTTTCTTTGTTTTTCTTTTTCTTCATCATGTCTCTTTAAGTGACTTGATGATGTCTCTTTCAATTAGGGAAGCAAGGACTAGGGGCATGATCTTTTCTTTGTTTTATGTTTGCAATTTAGTTCCTATAATTTGAAGCATCCATATAAAGAGGGTTGTCCACTATAAGAGCCTTCATTTAATATTGGATGGACATGTGTACCTCGACTCCTTTTATATGGACTCTTCATTGAGATTGGCTCTTTTCCTTGCTTGTTTAAGTGAATTCTCTATACTACAATAACTACTGATACTCATCCTACTAAGTGAATGTACAGGTCACTATGAGTATATCTAGCAAACTTCTATCTCATGTTACGGATACAAGGGCCATTGCAGATAGAATACTTACTGATTACTTAGCATAAGAAGGATTTCTCATGTGTCTAGTATGTCTACATGCAAGAAAAATTATGTTCATCCTAGCATTTATGCTTTGATGCTTATGTTAACTTACTACATTAAAAGGGACAAATGTTCTGGTCATTCTGGCTTCTTATGCCTTGAATACTTACATTTAATTCCAACAAAACTAGAACATATGTCCTATTCATATTCTTATGATTTCAATGTCAGTGGGGATTGTATGATGTCTAAGACTCCCTAAATGCTCAGTGATGATAATTGTCGAAGCTTGGTAACTAGACTTAGGGTTTCATTTGCATAAGCACATGGTTCAATCACTAATTTACTTTCCTCCTTCATGCTGAGGGATTGTTGGCTTCTTCAAAGTATCATATTTCTTCATGACTACACAAATGATCGATTAATCACCCTCTTGGCTAGTTTGGTTGCTCTGAACTCATTTTCAGGATCAAATTCAAAATCTAACAAGCTTAAATAGCTCAAATTTACAATTTAAATTTTTGGGACCGACATGATCGAATGCTTGTGCAATCCAATTTCACTAATACTTTGTGAATCTTGGAATCTTTTCAAATCACATTTTTCTTCAAATTTTCCAACATTCCTAGAAAAAGTCAACTCTAGTCCACTTTGGTCATACTTGGTCTTTTGGACCTCACAATCACTTTGAATTGACTCCAAATTTTCTTCTAATCATTTTGATCCCTTCTATACTCTTTATAATCTCATATTTCTTCTATATCTCTTGATATATTGCTCCACATCATATTTCTAGTGTGTCATCTTCGACTTCTCTCCCGAGGGGGTAGGATGATTACATCATTGAATCTAAATTTCAACTCAATCTAAATCTTGTGTCCTCATCACTTGAGGCATCTCATCACTCAGGGCATCTTCTCCCCTCTATCTAGCATCATTTTTCATTTATCTTATCTTTTGATTAGCTGATCAATCTTATAATAGTTTTTGTTAGAGTTTGATGGATAGGTATCGGGATTGTCTAAAGCTTGACTCCTAAGGATCAAGCCTCATTTTGGGGATGATTCTATGAATTGTGATAGGTCTTGTTATCTATTTTATCATCTTGGTATCTAGGTATTCTCTCTGGATCCCTTAAGGTTAAGCTCTGTTCTAGAGATAATCTTTAAAAGCTTATCAACTTCAGTATCTAGGTTTTCTATCTAGATTCCCTAAGATTAAGCTTTGTTTTGGAGATAACCTTTGAAAACTTATCAATTGGTTTATGTGTCATCCAATCTCATTTCTTGATCTATGCTTCATACTTCTGATTTCTTTAAATTAAACATGCTGCTTGCACATTCATTCGAAGAGGGGTAAATGTAATACCCCAAAATTGGCACATTGCCATATTAACCAACTTTAGTCTATTCAATCATTCCTAATTCCTATTTTACTAGACTTTCCTAATTCTGATATCACTACTTGACCTAGGTGTCAAATGTAGAAAATGTTGGGCCCATTTGCCGTTGCACCAAAAGCCATGACTATTAGTGAACATGGAACACCACATAATTAACCACCTGTGGGCAGGGGAGCATGTCGCATCACCCAACAATCTCCCCCTCGATGCACATACCAAGTGCTTATGTGGGTCGGGAAGGCACCAGGGAGATTTGAACCCATGACCAGGCCAAAACCAAGCTCTGATACCAATTGTTGGGCCCATTTGTCGTTGCACCAAAAGCCATGACTATTGGTGAACATGGAACACCACATAATTAACCACCTATGGGCAAGGAAGTGCGTCGCATCACCCAATAGAAAACCCTAATCTACATTAATCACAATATTTATTTAATTCCTAAGTATCAACTCAAATTAGCTACATGAACCTATTGATTTAATTTGGTTTAATTATAAGTGTACAAAGGATTTAATCAAATTACCTCTTTAGCTAATGTACAAAGGAATTAAATACATTTTATTTAATAAGATATCTCCTCTTTTTAATTATTGAATTTAATTAATCGACTAATTAAAGTTTATCCATTTATGAGGTCATATTCTATTTTATTAAATTAAATATTCTCTTCAAAATCTTCTTTTTAGTTCATAAATGAAAACTTTGGGTGAACTAAAATTAGAAAAGGAATTAAATCACTTAACTCCTTTTATCAGTCAAATTAAATTAGATAACTGCTTTTATCACTCAAAGGCAACTAGTTAATTCCCTTTTCACGAGGAAGTTTCCATTATGACCAAGTCTCCTCTTCAATATTGATCATCCATTATGATTAATCTCAATCATCGATCACCTCTTGGATTCTATTTAAGAAGCTATCCATTCCTCATTACAGAGGTTGATTTGAATTTGCATCAAACTTATGCTAGAATATCTACTCATTTTCTCTTGCATTCTTAGCTTAATATTTTCTTATATCAATCTCATATAGTTTAACAATGCATCCATTTAGGTTAATTTTTCTTTCTTATACTTAGAATAATGTTGCATAAATTTAGATTAATTTGCATTCTCATTTATCTATAAAATCCTTTGATCTAAACATCTAGTTGTCTGCTTCTCATTTTGAGAGCAAAGGAAAAATCCTTCTAGTTAGAAGGAAACATGTTGAAATATTGGATTATTTGGTTAAATAATCTCATATTCATTCTAGGATGATCTTTCAAATGATGACCATGTTGAAGTGTGTGTGAGGAATTGAGGCCTGCATTTCACATATATAGATACAACAATTCTTGGATACAAAGCTCAAAAGTCATACATGATCAGTAAACATCAAAATCTAAACACATGAAGCATGAAAATGGTCCAAAGAAAACCACAAGAAAATAAGGTAAAAGGTAAGAGGTCTGACAAACCTACTTGCTTCAAGTGCTAAAAGATTGGTCATAGTGAAAATATGTGTAGAAGAAAACCTATTAGTAAGTCAAATAAAGTTGTAGGTAATTTATATAATTGTATTAAATATGGACTTGCTATCTATGAGTGTAAATCTAAGCCTAGAGCCAATAATAGTAAATTTCATGGCCATTCTTACAAATTTAATGAGTATGGACACAAAGCTAAGGAATGAAAATCTAAGACTTCTAAGTCACTAGTCCCATGGTTGAACGCCAAAAGAAGGGAGTGATATGTTGGAAACATATAATTGGAAAAATTGTTATTTTGTCATTGATGTCAAATCAATTGATAAGACATATTTCTACCTAATCTAAATGTCATATTTATTTGATTAATGAAGAGGATTTGAGAAATTGCTTATAACAATAGCATCTAGAGGAAAGGTTGAGCTATGAAAAGGAAGCTATAATGGAAATTTAATTAGTTGGACTTTGATGAGATAAATTAATTGTTTATATCAATAAATTTAAGCTAAGTTGAGCAATAGAGTAAATGGTTAAGGAATGTTGAGTAATGCTCATGTCAATAGAGTCACAGTAAGTGCCAAGAAAATATAGTGTTGACCATGCATTAGTATTGACCGAGCAAGATAGTTGATGTCAAGATAGAAGTTTTACAATGACTGAGTATTTTAGTGATGACTGAGTATTAGAGCTTAGTGATTGCTGAGTAACAATGTTAAGAATGAATTTGAGGGAACTGTGATTCCCAACTAACTCAATTGATTTCTTAGGAGATGTAAATTGTGTTGAAGATAAGATTGATGAGTTGGATCATTAAATAAACATATGGATTAGATAAAGCCCTAATATATGGATTCTAAAGATGTTTCTAGAGGAAAATCAAGAAGATGGATAAATGCAATGAACTGTGTTGAATTTGGTTATAAACCCTAAGATCTATGGTGTTCATGGAAAATGGTAAAGAAAGAATTTCCTATTTAAAGAGGTATAGAGTAGAATGAAGGCGAGTTAGTGCATGTGAAAATATATGAGAAGCACATACAAAGGAAGGTTGATTAGAGATTCACAAGTTTAAGTGTGAATGTGAAGCTAAAGGAAATTTCTTATGCAGATGCTACTAATGTTGATAAGTAAATATGAGTAGAAGGCTTAAGTGTTGTTGAAGGGGAAGACTGATTGCTTTAAGGATTTCCAAGAGAATCAAGAACAAAGATGACAGTGGAGAGCTTATCAATGATTCAGTACATGAACCAAACAGTGATCTAAACTTGCAAAGCAAGTTGTAATCATATAGATCAAAACCCTACTATTTCTTTCTAATCATTATAAATAGTTTGTCTTGAAATAATTTTAACATAGGTTAACCTAATAGTCATTTGAAGGACTTAACATTCTATTTAAATCCTTTTACAAGGTGACATTCTAAATGGAATGATCAACTTCCTCTGATAAGGCCACTCCTAATAGGGTGATTGAATCCTCTAACTAGGTCACATTTAACAATGTGTATTGTAAACCTTTAACAGGGTTCACTAGTAAATTTAGCCCTAAATCTTGATGAGAAAAGGTCAAAATTCTGATCAAAATTGGTCGAATAGATGAATAAACCTATCGTCAATCTTTTTTAGTCAATTTTTTGTCACAGTAACTATGCATCCAAATTTTGACTCAAAAAGGTTGACTTACCAACACGAGTTTCATTGATTTCCTTAGTCCAACCTGAACTCTTATTTCCTCATTTGCATCCATCTTTGGTCAAAATTTTGACGTACACCCCTTGAATTTTTTGATGGTAAAGCCAAACATTTGACAACAAAAAAGACCAATTGTCGTCAAAATTGCAACCAAGATCCCTTTCAACTGTCGTTGAAATTGTGACCAAGACCCCTTAATTTTCTATGTTGGTACCATACATGTGACAGAAAAGGGAAGACATGTTGGTCAAAATTGAGACCAACACTTGGTAGAAATTTAGACGATATGTGCCAATTATTGGAAAAGCTTTGCTCTCATAGGAGCTTTCTAAACTACACAAAATTGGATTCTAAAGCATAATTGCTCAGTGTGAGACTTAGGGTATCGTGCACATTTCTACCTCCACACCATTGTTTCATTCATATCACATGATTTATTTCATACAAAATAATGGGAAGGAGGAAGAAATGTGCATGATATCCTGAGTCTCCACCAAGCAATTGTGCTTTAGAATCAAATTTTGTGCAGTTTAAAAGGCTCCTATGAGAGCAAAGCCTTTGCAATAATTGGCACAACCCATCTAGATTTTGGTTCTTCAAACACCATTTCTTGTGAATACTATAGGGAAAAATAAAATTAGGAAAGAATTATTTATTAGGAATGAAAGCCAATAACAATAACTAATCTCTATTTTTCAAACAGATAAACATGACAAAAAAACTTACAGTCCCAGTCACATCATCATAAGAGCGCATATATAACTATAACCCCTTATTTGGCTACTTGTTGATCAATTCCTTGGCAAGAGCATCCAGGACATAATATTAAAATGTAATCAATCATTGAGCCTATTTCTAGCAATTGAACTATACTATAGAAACAAAAATTGCCTTAAAATTGACACCTCACTCGTAGTTCATTTGCATCTGTAATGGCTTCACAAAAGTTGAAAGCTTACCATTTGTCAAGAACACAAAAGGCATTCATAGTTTAGTTGCATCAATAAAAGTAAAGTTATTTGAATGATCAAAAAATGTGAAACTTCCACTTAATAGCTAGAAAATTCATAACTCCTTAGTATACATCATCTTTGATGGAATGTTCATAAGTGAATGATTTTCTCTAAAAGCTCAAACTTATGCACAAAGAAGCACCATGTTCTTGAAGATATATATATAAGTTACAAGACTAGTATATTGAAAGGAGAATGGTGAGGGCAAGAGACTATCATCAATATCGATTGTGAAGTTGTAGATAGGTAAGTGATAAACATAAAAAGGTAGTACAAGGCATCATTTGCCATGTTCTAATATGATGAGCTACCTTGGAGTTGGTTCTAAACCTTGATTGCTTAATATTGGATTTGATCCAAGGTACCATTATCTGGAGGAGGTCCCACACCCCACTTTCCTCCTAATTCTGAAGGCTTAATGACATAAACTCCTCCATCAATCATTCCAAGAGCGAACTGATTTGAGTCAAATGGATGTGATGCAATTACTAGAGGATAGAAACTGCATGAATAATCAAAGGATACATTTTGAGTTAAATCATAAAATATGAGAAGGCTGTCACATGAATATATCACACTTGAAATGGGAGCAGATAGAGAATCATGAGGTGTCCACTGCAGTACAAACAAATGTAATACTAGTTTACACTCATATAGAGAAGGTAGCTTATATCATTATCACTTACTAAATTTGAATTCTAAACTACTGACCACAACCTACATAATGCAAATGGTCAAACTTAGAAGCATCATAAATAGCAAGCTAGCTCTTGTGAATAACCAATAAGTGAACTTGATCATTATGTAACTTTACTCTTGTATCCCCAACTTGTGGTGATGATCATCCTGTCTGCACTTGTAAAAAATTTGACATTCACTTCTCCCATCTATCAATGCTCCAAAAATAGAGTTTCCAGAACATTGGCCAGACATTTAGTAATTTGAATCTACAAACACGTGAATGTACAAAATGAGATGGCAATGGATATACAAAATCAAGACAAACTTGGGCATTGGCCCCAGAAGATACTAATACATTCAAAGTGTGTGAAAATTTCAAGCTTGTAATTTTATTTTGGTGGCCTTTAAGCTTCATTTTTACTTGGTTAGTTTAAACAAGTTTTGAAAAGACACAAGTTAGAATGTCATCATATTGAACAATGTCATCATATTGAATGACCCAAAATACTCTTCTATAAAATAAACACCAAAACAAAATGAATAGAATGAGGACAATTCACTTTGACTATGTATAATATTTTTGTATCCACTTTGCAATTCATATTTTAGAATCTATAATCTAGACAATGAATTAGTGAAAAGGAGAACTGCCATGATGTATCATTTAGTAAATTGAGCTCGAAAAGAAACAAAAATTCATGCTAGATCATAAATATAATTTTAGAGATACCTGCAATCAAGTCTACAAGCTTTCCAATTTAAGATACAAATTAAGACTTTTTCATATGAGTGTGGTTAGGTTTATAATGGATCAAACAAGATAATGAGCTAGAAAAGAGAAAAGTTATGATCATAGATAAAGCTGTGATTTCTAATTTTGAGTTTACAAAAATACACAATGAACTCAAAAAATGAAAATTCAGAGTAAATAAAGATTCTATTGACAAGTAGTTTACTTAGTGTACACTATTTTTCTCAGAATTTAATGAATTTCAAAGATTTTGATATGACTTCATAAATCTCTTTTGCATCAATATTTATGAGTTATTAACAAGACATTATGGAAATGGTGCATATCCATTATCTATCATGATCAAGATAGGAAGTTAGAGAACATGAAATTTGTGATGGTAGATCATAGAACATGATCTAAAATATTGATAGGAAAAAATGATAAAAATAACTGAATCTGAAAACAAATTAGGCAGTCTTACTTTCTTGGTCTATAATAAAGATTTTCAAAGAGTTCAAATACCCATCAATATAATGAATTAAAATAATAATAATAATCCTAATGATGGATTGTAAGAACATGGATCATACTCTATAATGCATTATTGAAACAATGATCTAAAAAAGACAAGGTGATAATGGATCATAGAAAATATTGACATGCAAGGAAGGAGGAGTGTGATATCATGTATATCTCCTGAAGAAGTGACTATGACTGTCTCCCCTCATCCAAAAGTCATGCCAGATAAAATAAGCATACATATATGTATGTAAGCATAATCTTTTAGTTGGGTTGGCTTAACACCAAATCAGACTTATTAATAAGCAATGTGTTCAAGTGTGATTTTGAATAAGAACTCTAAAAAACATATAAAGCATGATCCAATGTATTGAAAACATGATATTGAATAAATATGAATCAAGGTGCACTTTTAATGATGCATTTAAACAACATACTACAATTAATGGACCATGCAAAATAAGTTCTAAGCATCATAAGAAATCTCAACTAGTACATTAAGGATAGAGATACTTCTAACTATTAATAATATAGTTGATGCATTAATTAAATCAAGACCCTATAGAACCTTTTAGGAAATTTTCAAGTAAATAGATGTCATATAGATTGAAATTCTTAAAGCTAAACATATAATTAAATACACCCTTACAATTCCTTCATTGATTTAGTCTCATGTGTTATTTGTTGAGATAAATCTTATATTCCAAAATGTCCCAAATTACTTATACTAATACAGGGGTGTTACAGGTCATTCTACATTTCCTCACATTCTAGTTGACATTGGCATCTCCAATCCTCTCCTTTGGGAGCAAGTTCTCATGGTAGGGGATAGGTCATGGGCTCAACTACTAGATTATGAGGACCTCCCCTTTTGGAGTCATCAATGATTCTCCATAGGATATTTGGTTATAGATTATCTTTTTGCATGTTAAAGAGGCATTGTTACTTTTTGGAGGGACACAAATGATAATTATTTGACTATTTGCGCATCTAACACCTCTAATGACTCTCCATAGGGTAATGATGACTCCTCTCAATCTTATGGTTCTATTGAACTAGCCTTTTGTGGCCTAATGGATCTAACCCCACCTTTTTTTGTTGATGTGGTCCACTCTAGCCACATGCAACCTTCTCTAAATGTTGTTGCTCCTAATTCACATCGAGGCTTGACTATTGAGATAAAACATTGTCAATATCTAGAAATTATTGTTGTTGATTCTCTCTCGAAATGGACTCTACCACATTCCTCTTGTAGTTGGAACCCTACTGAACTTAAGTCTTGAAAGTCTCCAAAGGTGGAAAAAATTAATATGTACTCTCACTCACCTCCCCAAATGGTGGGTGAGTTGTCTACCTATTATTGATGTGGACTAGAAGTTGTGTACTAGTTTGTTTCTAATGATCTTTCTTGACTTTGTTGTACATGTTGGAATATTTAGGAAATGAAAGATGTTGAGGCAGGGGGTAAATTTGTATCCAATTAGAATGTGGAGAGCCAACCATATAGGTGGGGTTGTTCATGCATTCCTAGCAGTATCCCACTTAGCACAATCATAATTTTCATCAATATGTTCATCAGAAGTGCCCATTTTAATGAAGTCATATGCCTTTACATATATCCATTTTGTAGCAAACCACTTCTCTCCTTCTATAACAAGACAACTTTCATGCAGACTATTTTCATCAACTATCCCATTTGGCAGAAGACTGAAGAACAGAATAGCATCACCTTTTCTTGGCTTCACTGTATTAAAAAAATAGCATGAATTTCATTTTTCACTTGTACTACAATCATCTCACAGATCATTTTAATTTTGACTATGAATTAGAAAATAAATTATATTGGTAAAAATAAAGAATATAAGCTTCACTTCATCTTTCACCCTTAAGATTATTAAATGTAAACATGAATGCTTATTCAGTGTTAATTTGGAGAAAAAAAAATTCCAAAGTATTTATACCTGAATATCCACCTTTGGCACATTCTGACCAAGAACTATCTTTTAATTGGTCATCACTTTCCTGACTACCCAACAAAGATAATTGAATAATATTTGTAAGAGCTCACTTACATTTTATGATATGGATTAACCACATTAAGTGGGTGTTTGATGCAAAGAAACTAACCTCTGAATAGGGAAAAATAGTCTCACCCCCCTTGATCATATCTGATAAATACATGAGCATTGTGGTAGTTCTATGACCACCCACCTCTTTGTTAAACTTATCATGGAAAAAATCAACATGAGGTTCATATTTTTGGCCATTTTCATAATGTAAAATCTGTATTACCTCACCATTCTCTAAAAACACCCATAAAAGAAATATTAATGAAAGAAACTTACAAGCAAGATCTTTTATAGTATTGGAAAAATTAGGGCTTACATTTTAATGAGGTCATTTCATGATTGAAATCTTGGTTAAATAAAGTGGAAAGGGCCTAGCTTGAACCAGTAAAATTACATTCAATGATAAGAAGTTGTACAAGAATTTACAATGTTATAAAAATGGAACAACATTTTGTAATCATCATCAGAATGATACAAGTTCTTTAAAATAATCTTTACCAATACATCATGAATTAGACTTAGGTTACTATCATTTTTCAACATGTTATTACCTTTTGGAAGAAAGGTCTAGGCTACTATTCTATCTTCAATCCTTGCAACAATGTCATCCTAATAAAAATGTACAAGCAATGCCAATAAATAACCTTTGTAGAGGAGTAAATGTAAGCCAAGAAAGATCTACTTATTACATGATCTTAATCAATATAATCTATAATATGGATGTTTGTTAAAGCCCAAGTGCTTGCTTAAAATTTCATCCAACTAATTTATAATGAATAGTCTCATATTTTTCTACATTTTAAAATCAAGCTTTGATTGATGGATGAGCCCAACATACCTGAGATTTATTTAAGAACATTCTTGAGCTTGTTTGAATCTCACTTATAATACTCTTCCCTAATTCATTATCTGCCACCATTGATTTCTCTAACTTGTCTCTTGCCTGAAGTTAACATTCCTGACTGTAAGGAAATATTTAATAGTGCAAAGGTTAGCCCTTAGCTCCCTTAGTAGACTACTTAACTAATGAAAAGTATAAAATTAACCAAAGAAAACCAATGTCACAATAAACAAAAACAAACACAAAAATAATTAACCAACTCGCATATTCTGATTCATACTAAACAAGAGGTTGCTTCTAATCTTTGGAATTTGGTGGGGTCTCCAGTAAGCTATGGATTGGTTCTTTGTTAATGTAGTAGTGCTTAATACTAGATTTTGTTAGTATATTTATTTTATTTAATCACACTTAAAATTTTAATTCTAATTGGTCCTGCATACATGTATGACACTTGTTCATTCAAGTAGTCACCATTTAGGAGTTTTTTAAACTAGATTTTTTCATTTCATTTTGATAGCTCATCTTAGGTTCATGGGAGTGGACTCACGACCACTCATTGAGTATTGGGTTTGAATTTTGACTAGATCCAATTACTCTTGTCATGCACTCTCCTCCTTTAATTCTTTAATCCTTGGATGTCTTTTAGGCTCATTTCATTATTATGCTTCTTATTATCTCTTTACGTCTTGTAGGTTTTTATAGATTTTGTGTTCTTTATGATCATGGTTTAGGTCTAATTTTGTTTCCATACTTGGTAAAAGATGGGATCTTTATTTTAGTTTCTTATGTTTCTTTTGTTTCAATAATAGGTATGAAATATAATCAGAATAAATAAACTTCATACAATTAAATTCACTAAAAAATTAATCATAGTGGGTTTAACCATGGACAAAATTATGTAGTTAAGTGAGTTCTAATTTGAAGTAGTACTGGGATGAGTGCCCTCGGCCAAAGTCCTAATGCTTTACTAGATAGATTAGTGCCAATTGCTACTTGTGAAACACAGATTAATGATTTTGATTCAAAAACTACACAATTAAATCATAATAGAAATATCACAAAAAAATAGCCTGTAAATAAAGACCCCCTCTCAATTTCAAACCCCTATAGAAATAAGATGATCTTATAGATTTATACTATCCTACTCTACTAGGGTTTTAACAAAATGGCTAGAAATCAATTTATAAAAACAATTGAGCTGAACTAAACCCTTATTCTAAACTCTACTATTTTGTTTTAAACACATTGACACAACAATAGCATTCCCTTTATAGTCTTCAATGATTTAACAAGAGAAATGGCTACTTTCTTTTGCATGAGAATTAGGTAAATGAAATTAAATCCCATTAAATTGAGCTAGTGGACATAAAGTGTTATAATGGCAGGAAAGTGTAATTACCAATATGTAGAATGACAATCCAACAATAAGACAACTGATACTCATTCCTCCTGCAACAATCTAAAGACAGTTTTCTTTATTATTGTTCAAATTAATACACATTAAATTTCCTTATAATAGTCTATATTTTGGACCTAACTCATACCATTAGAAGTGGTCTCCTACTAGATTTGTCCACCAATAATGCACCTACTATTGTCTTTGGCACCTGCCAAACACCACTTTCTAATTAATAAGTAAGACAAGTGTGTTTGATCATTGAGAGGAACTAAATAAGATATTCTTATCTAGAATTGACCATTGTTGGCACCTGAACTATAGCAATTACAACTAATGCTATTTGACCCAAAGAATAGCCTACAACGAAGTCCAAATTA
This sequence comes from Cupressus sempervirens, assembly GCA_028749045.1. NCBI lineage: Eukaryota > Viridiplantae > Streptophyta > Pinopsida > Cupressales > Cupressaceae > Cupressus > Cupressus sempervirens. The sequence continues at coordinate 139,140,401 of CM053785.1, read as the reverse complement.
ATTATATTACATTAAAGTCCAAAAGTCTTTTAACCTCTTATGAATTCCTTCTGCCTATAGTTTCGACTTGATATTACTTTTTATGATCTTGTTGTTTCTTTATTGTATGGGTTTGAACCCTATCCCAATTTATCTAATCAAAACAATAATATTACATCTAAAATAGAAAAGAACACATTTATATGAGTAGAAATAAAAGAGAAACATCTAATATCCTAACATAGCTTCTCACCAATAGCCTCAAAGATTGCACTAGCATAAAATATAACACCATTGATTCCACCAATTTGTTGGCATACTGCTAGGCCAACACCAACCTGATACAGAAAATATAATTGTTAAGTTTTAAAGGATGACTAGATAAATAATTAAGATTCAACAAATAAAATTTCATCAAGTACAATACATATTATAAAGTTGTAAATGATGAATGGATTATTGGAAGGAACAATGGATGAGTAGATAAATTATGGAGAACCAACAAATCGTTGAGTATATTTCTTACAATGACAATAGGAGCATAGTTTCTGTGAAACAAATCAAGTATTTTGGTCTTCGGCAGATTTTCCAACTCCTCTATATATTCCTGTATAATATATTCAATAGATTGATAACCTAATATCAGCAGCAATCAACTTTTTTTTTAACTTCTTCATTGGAACTGATTAGCTCCAAAGTTTAACTCAAATTTTAGCTTAAATTGAAATTGGTAGGTGACCTAGCTGACACCGGTGAATGAAAAACATATATATTTCTAGAATAGACAAAGATACATACTAGGATTTCAGTTGCTTCATATGACACATCACATTGGCTGCCCCTAAGAGCTTGTAATGCTTCTTTCAAATCTTTATCACAACCATCCTTTGCCTGGAATGCATTGACAACAAATGTATTAGAAAGAGCACCACATTTTGAACATGTAGGGTTTTTTTAATTAGATATTGTACAGTTCTTAGATGGTCATTTTAAAACATCTCACATTAATATAAAAATTAAGCATGAAAAATAAGGCAACTTTGACTATTTAATACTTTTAGTTTAGAAAACAAGTCATAAATTATGTTCTTATAGTAAAAGAATACTTTGACTTAAGAAAAAAACTACACAATATTAAAACATGACATCGTGCTTTAAAAACTAAAAAGGTACCTATAATGAAGAACTTCATTTGGACTTGCTAATTGGTTGTCACTATTAACGATAAGCTTATCTTTAAAGTTTGAGCTTCACTTGGTTTCGAGAATAGTTTAATATTCTCTACTAAACAAGGCTAACCATGTGAAGGTGGGTGGAAGCTCATTTGGCACCTCTCCCCCCCCCCACCCCCCAACATCACTCTAAATTCCCCATTAACATTTAATAGCATTCATTCATTCATCCATTTTTGAAATATAACATTCAATCATTATGATCACATGATAACATTCATTAACACATAAAATTCTTTAACACGCAACATTCATGGATAATTCATTAACACACAAGATTCAAGAGTAAGTCATCCATGAATAATTCATTAACACCCAACATTCATGAATAAGTCATTAACACGTAAAATTCATTAACACACAACAATCATTTCTTTTTGGCTTTCTTGTTGTTTTTTTTTTTTCATGAAATTTCTAAGAGGAATATCAATGTCCTCATCATCCCCTTCCTCTACTAGTTCTAACACATGTCTCCTCATCATCCGTTTAGAAACATCATGAGGCCACTGCACCAAAGGGGGATCCACTGTAATAACAAGTACTTCATGAGTTAAATTCACACCATTTTATATTAGTGAATTACGAGTTTTTATTTAAGTAAAAGAACTATAAATCAAAAAATTAATTTAAAAGAACAAAACATAGATTTTCTTTACTTAAATGTGTGACATGAGCTACTTGTTGATCAGTCTAAACATCCTCTAGCACTCATTCAACACGACATGATTTTAAAGCCTCTAAAATATACACAAAAAGTTTACACCAAGTTCAATTAAAGATGTTAAATTGTATTAATAATTACATAATTAGTTTTAAATAGAAAATGAGCACCTCCATGGACAATATGATTCACATCAGGGGCTTCATGATGTGGCCTATGATCTGTGTCACGATTAACAAGCTGCATTGAAATGTCATGCACATTATTATCAAATATATTGTTGCTCAAGTATTCAATTTCTAATATATTTTTTGGCATATTTACCTATGCACATGATGCAGGAGACTGTTTGGTTGGGGCAATGGAAGCTTGTCATAAGTGTTCAGCCATGACTACATAGCCTTGCTTGAAGGCAATTCTTTTGTGTTCTTCTGTGGCATCTAGATTAAAATCAATGGCCTACATTTCATTTTCATTTTTTATTAATTAATAAAATTATTTGCATTTTATAAATATTTTTTCTTTGCAATTCATTTATTGCTACTTACAACTCGTACTTTGATTTTAGAATATCCCCCAGAGCCATGTTTGTGTTGCCCAACCTTTTCCAACCTAACCTTTATTGCCTTTGATGTGTCCTACAACCTATGAAAAGTTTGAAATATGTTAGATGATATAGATATAACCATCGATACTAATTAGTGCATTATTACATTAATGTACTAGTAGTTAATAATATTAATTGCATACCTTCTTGCACTTTTTGGTGTAGTTTCTCTTCGATCATCCGCCCCTTTCTCCTTTGCATCCAAAATGAACTCATTCTATTCCCTCATTGTAATAAGGGGAGGATGCTCGTACTTCAAGTTTAGGATGAGACTCTTCCTATATGAGTCCCTCACAACCTTAAGATGTTTGCAAGCTTTTTGTAACATTTTATTATGATCAAAAATATTATTACCAAACTCATGCTCTAAATCTTTGATGAGCTAATCTTTTAATTTTTTATCTTGAAAGTTCCACCCTTTAAGAAAAAACACAAAAAATTTAGATATAGCTAGTAAAAGAAAAGACTCGAATGAAAGGAAAAATGTTGCACCAATCAATGGTATGAAAAAAAATAGTGGGATAAAATTAGTTCACTTACGATGTTCCACCTTGTATGTATGGTGGGCCTGAATAGTTGCAGTGTGAGGTCATAAAGCTTCCTATAAAATGTATCATTTCTTGCAAAAAATGTCATGGGATAATCAATCCAAAGCTTCTTATGAATAGGTAAATGCATATTACAATATTAAAAATAATTATTTAAAGTACCTAGAATCCTAGGACATTTTAAAGGCATCAATTTATCATTGTCAATCAACAATGACGTATGCATAGCTCTTGTACTAGAAACATGGGTAGCTCTAGGAAATGATAGTGAATTATCACAAATACTTGCACTGTGATCTGTCTCTGGTGTAGCAAACAGTGCATCTCCTACAACAAAAAAATAATCCACTATGTGATGCTGATGCACCCAAGATAAAAGTAAAAATTATCAACTTATAATTAACATAAAACCAAATATAGAAAAACAAGGATTTACCAACTGGACATCTCCTTGTTGCTGACATTGGAGTTGGCAATCTCGTATGGACATCCATCAACCTCCTAGGAGTCTCTTGCACTTGATGACCTAAATAATACATCGTTAGCAAAGACATTCTAAAATAATAAAAGTAAGTGTTAAGAAGTTTTTGAATTTTCAAAATAAAAAATTCCTTTTAACTTGTCAATTGAAAGATTATTTTACCAGTGGCAGTCAGAGCTCTGCTACTACCACCCTCACCGCATTGTCCTTGACCAAGTTCTAGATCAATTGCCAAAAAACCCTGTAACAAGAACACATATTACATATTTTACTTCACAAATAAAAGATTATAAAATATAAATCTTTATTGAACTTTTTTTATAAGTAAAGATTCATTACTGCTTACTTCATAACGACGAGTTTGAACTCTCAAATCAGATAGCCTCTTCATCATCTGCTTAAATGAAATATTTGCTTCATCCAAAGTTCTCATTATTTCTAAATTTATTTTTTTATTTTTTTCTTCAACATTATTGTTACATTGGGAGTTTTTGCAATATCGTCATCAGAAGGGGTAGCTAGTGGCTCTATAGTTACTGCAAGTGCTTTTCCCTTATCCTAAACACCAAATTGTGAGAGGAATATGAGTAAAACTATCATAAAAACTCAACAACCATAAATAAAATAATGTAATAATATAACATTTTTCAACCATCTAATTTGTACAATTTCAATAAGGTTTACCCTTGCTAAAGAATGAGTGGGAGCAACACCCTTGTGGCCTCTATCATCTATTGGATCCATATCGTCCTGTCACAAAGATTAAACATAAGAACTTTAGCTAATTGAAAGCAATAGACATAAAAAAAAAACTTATTAACAAAATATTATATAGTACTTATGACCCTCATGGTAGTAACTTTGTTTGTATCTATGTGATTTAAATGGTAATCTATTAGCAATTCTTCCCCTGAACTTATTGATTTTATTGCACAAACAACAACTTCATTCCTCTCACATGCCTCAAATATGCAATTGGGTTGCTTACTAGTTGAGGAAGGTCATGTACTAGTTATATAACCTACAATATTACCTATTGCTTTTGGTCTCCCATCAATGTACATAGCAAATCTTTTACTTTGATCATTTTTTTTTCTATTGTATATAATTAGCTAATAGTGCATACCTACGCATACTTTTTTTTATATCGAACAATCTACATCCAATCACTATAATTGTAACATGGACCAACATATTTGAACAATTCAACAAATTTTTTGTAACATACCTTTATCCCATCCATGGAAAATAGGCCCAAACCATGTAATGAGGATGGAGCAATGTGATATATCCTCTCATTAACACAAAAATCTATGTTAATTGGCGGTAGCTCATTGGGTACCCATTCTTTCTCAATGTGTGTGTACCAAAAGGGCACGTTGATGTTTCCTTTGGTCCCATCATCATAAGAACATGACCCTCCATTAGCAAGTAAAAAATGCATACATTTATCAAAAAAAATTCTAATCTTTTGACCTCTAGTTGATCTCCCTATTTTAACCATACTACATGTAGAGCTTTCATCTACCATTTCCTCATTTCCCTCATTCGATGTAGATAGATCTAACAAGTACCTATTTGGTGGCACTTGCAATCCATCAAATAGAAATTTTATAATATTTAAATAATATATATAGAATAATCAAGTTGTGACTCATACATGCAGTTCTTCCTTGTTTATACATGAGAGATATAAAATGTAGTAAGTTGAAAGTGATTATACAATTATATTTCTATATGGATCTTTTTTGTCTATATATACATTATATGATTATATAATATGTCTATTTATAACATACGTGCTCAATGATAAACAAGAAGAATATAAGAAAATTATGTCTACTTATTGACTTATACCTGTTGATCCATGTCACTGTGCATTATCCAAGCCAAACGGGTGATGATGTCTATAGTCAATTGACTATTTGCAAAAAGGGTGATAATTAGACCCGATATAAACAATGGTAATTATAAATAACATATGTTGTAATCATTAGAATTGAACACAATAAATATGTAATCATATTTCTTGCATATGTTAATCATTTATCTTAAGTTAGCTAAAAATTACATGATACGCCTATGCTACAAATAACTTAGAAGAAAACATGAACAATATGCAACATCATAAACATGAACAAATTTACCTTATATATGGAATGCAAGATCATCAACAGAAGGGGTGACGATATCTGTAGTCAATTGACTATTTACAAAAAGGGTGATAATCAAACACAATATAAACAATGTTGTTTATAAATAACATATGTTGTAATCATTAGAATTGAACACAATAAATATGTAATCATATTTCCTACATATGTTAACCATTTATCTTAAGTTAGCTAAAAATTACATGATACACGTATGCTACAAATAACTTAGAAGACAACATGAAAAATATGCAACATCGTAAACATGAACAAATTTATCTTATATATGGAATGAAAGATCGTCAACAGGTGGGGTGATGATGTTTATAGTAAATTGACTATTTGAAAAAGGGGTGATAATCAGACACAATATAAACAATGGTAATTATAAATAAAATATTTTATAATCATTAGAATTGAACACAATACATATGTAATCATATTTCCTACATATGTTAATCATTTATTTAAGTTAGCTAAAAATTACATGATATGTGTATGCTACAAATAACTTAGAAGACAACATGAACAATATGCAACATCGTAAACATGAACAAATTTATCATATATATGGAATGCAAGATCATCAACACAAGGGGTGACAATGTCTGTAGTCATTGATTATCTTCTTCATCCTCCTCCTCATCATCATCATCATCATCATCATCATCGCCATCATTACCATCATCATTTCCATCATCATCGCCATCATCACCATCATCATGATCACCATCTTCGTCATCACCATCATCTTGATCTTCATCATCTGCTTCTTCATCATCTTTAATATCTTCTTCTTCCATAACATTATACTTTATCGGCCTTCCTCTTGGATCATGTCTAACAACAAATGACCAACCCTATTTATGTGAAACCTCTAAGTAAAAAACTTTCTCACATTGGCTTGGAAGAACATAGGGCTCATCTCTAGCTAGCTCAAACAACCTTGTATTAATCATTGTAAATCCATTATCATGTTGAATAATTTTTCTATCTAGATCATTTTGATTTAGTTGTAACTTGTACCATTTGATGACTAATAGAACTACTTTGAAGGAGTTAAAGTCACACTCAATTATATCATCCAAGATGCCATAGTATTTATTTTGAGATTGTTGAGGATGTATGTCATTTCTAGATGATATATTGGTGACCTCAAAAATTGTAGTTATCCCAAAATCACAAGTATTCTTTGTGTCATCCAACTTTTTCATGCAAAATTTGTGGCCATGATAGTACATAGCTTTGTGGTGCTTGACCTATAATTTTTGAAGCAAGTGTGAATTATTTGCATTGTGAGTTGATATGAAACATAGATCAAGTTATGATCATTAATAAATTTCTACATACCTCTCCACCTCTTAAACCCTTTACTAGATCAACTACCATAGGTGTAACATTGGAATCTCCATTATGATGAGCTTCTATAACCAATGAAGCAACACCTTCCCATGTTAATGAGAAACCATTTTTTTGACATCGTTCAATCCATACCATCATCCAATCAAGATTTTTCACAATATACAAATGTATTGCATCCCACTCTCGACCACCTGTATCAAAAAAAATACACCAATTATAAATAACTTATATTGAAGATTTATAAGAATTAATTAACTATAATAACATCTTAGATTTACCTCTCACTTTTCTTAATCTACCTTTGCCCATCAAGTACTCCCCTTCAAATTTTTTAATTGAATTGGCATCCCAAATATGATCTACATGAATCTTTGTTGCAAACTTAGGAAGATATTCACTAATGTACACCATGGTCTAGTATACCATATATCCCTCCACCATAGAACCCTAAGGATGTGCTCTCTATTGAACCAAGTCTTTCAAAAATTTCAAGTGCCTCTCAACCATCCACATTGACCTGGTTGGTACAGGTCCACATAATTCAATCTCCTCAACTTGATGCATGTGGTAGTGTTCTTGTACATTGAAAAAACTTGGAGGTAGACACTTTTGCATTTCACACATAAGAAGAGGAATTTTTCTCTTCCAATATTTTATATCTCCCTTATTGATTTCTTTAGATGACAACCACCTCATTTATTTTTCAAGATCATATATAACCTATTTGACATTGTTGGAAAAGTGGTGTGGGAGAGATAGAGGTAGAACATACTGCAATATTTGTAAAATGATCTTGTCAATATTTTATAAAAGAATGCAAGTAAAATTACATGCAATATACAAATGCACAATTGGGAGTTTCTCATAGTATGACAACCTAGTAAATTGCATAGGATAAATTTTTAGTCCTTTTAGAAGTTGGTCATTGATGCCTTGACGACCTTCACAAGCATCAATTATATCATCAGTAAACAAAACACAATATTAAAATATAAATTTGAAACAAAAACCATCAGATGGAATGACATTACCTCAAAAATTTATTTTATTGTATGCCAACTTCCATAGGCAAGGTGTCATTTTCTATGGCTTTGATGTAATCTCTTCTTTCCCATTGAAAAGATGTTTTATGGTAATTTGGTACTTATGATTTCTATGTAGAAAATTTCTATTCCCATCGAACACTTTCTTTCTTAAACTATTTGAATGATGAGATTTTATCTTTGGACCACAAACTAGACATGCAAATTTTCTCTTTATCTGAAGACCTACAAGATCATGTGTAATTGGATTAAATGTGTTAACTTTGTGTTGTCACTATAACATACCAAAAAAGAGGTGTTAAGAAGAGAACATACCAAAAAAATGTGTTAGCCTAAGGGCATTATGTATTGTCCATACAAGCATTGCATGAAATTTAAATTGCCTTGTCCTATTGGTCTATAGATGTCATACATAGTAACCCCATTCCATAACACTATCAACTCATTGATAAGGGGTTCAATTTATACATTGATATCTTTAACTTGGTACTTACCTAGTTGAATGAACAAAAACATTACATAATTATTATGACCATTTTGATGGATTAATAATAATAAATTAATTTAGATGAACATTAAATCAAAAAATACCTAGAACAATCAATGTCAACATTATGTGCTCTCTCTTTATGGACAACCAAGGAGGTATGTTATTGTTGATAGAAAAAATAGGCCACATAGAGTAAGTAGATCTCATCTCTCCAAAAGGATTGACACCATTTGTTGCCAATGAAAGCTTGAGATTACAAGGTTCTTCTTTAAAGTGTGGCCATTTTTCCTCTATTTCCTTAAATGCCAAACCATCTATAGGAATTCGCATAATGTTATCTTGACTTATATTGCATGCATGGTAATTCATAAATTGTGCCAAGCTATTGCACCTGAATAATCATTGTAGACATGGAATAATGGAAATATGCTGAAAAACTTTGCGAGACACCTTTTTTGTTAATCGATCTAATTGATATCTACTAGTCTGATAAATAGGGCATTGTGTTGCAAATTCATGTTGTTTATGATATATAATATGATCGTTCGAACATGCATGTATTGTTTGATACTACATTCCAATATCTTTCATGATGGCAGATAATTCTCAGTACGAGTGAGGTAGAATGTTTGATGGTGGTAACAAACTCTCACCTATCAACCTATGACCAAAAATATAATTTTATAATTTCAAGAATATTAATTGCTAGACGAACCCAATATTAATTGTGAGGGAAGTACAAGTAAAATAATGGAAGAAGATGACATACCTTAACATATGTGTCATTACTATGTTGGATAAACCATTCATAACCTTCAAGTTTGCCAACAGCAATACAGTGGCAAGAAGAGTTGTTTCGGAGCCTTCATATAGGGACTTGTGTGCCTTCTCAACTATAGGTACATCAAGCTCTGTATCAACATCATCATCATCATCATCTTGATCATTTTGATCATCTTGATCATCATGATCTTCATCATCGTGGTCTTCTTCCATGGTATCATTACCTTCTACCTCAATATTCACACCTCCATGTTCCCTCATTTAGAAATCCGCACTCTTTGAATTGTCATGGTCCATAACATGAAACTCAGAGACATTGACCTATATGAAAATGATGACCTTATATTAGCCATGATAATGGTGTCATCATCAAATCATGTATTATGTAATTTATAAATTATTAGAGTACATACCAATGGACGATATTCATTTTCCCCTTTAATGTGACCATGTTTCCTACAATGTTCCTTAGCTATTTTGATTAGATATCTTCGAGTCTTTAAGCCCTTACAATTTTTGCAAGGACGATAACATTTTCCATCACCTTTTCTTTTTAAGTTAGACTAAAATCTAGCAATTGTCTCCTTATTTTTTTGTGCATTGATATTGTTAGACATGGTGTTTCTTGAATGGAATGAATCATTGGTGGAAGAAGGATGATTTGTTTGCAACTTGCAAATGGAGTAGTAAGAGGAAGAACATATAGAAATGAATACTAAAGTGAGACAGATAGAAAGAGGTATAGATAGAGAGATAGATTGATAAAGAGATAGAGAAATATAAAAAATGAAGAGAAACAAAATACTTAGTTGACCTTCCATAACTCTACCTCTACATATTGCACTTGCTACATACAAGCACTTCCTGAGAAAATGGGTAGCAGTAGCCAAGAAGGGAATAGGAGAGCCCATTTGGCTCAAGAGAAGGATGCACAAAGTGACCAAGGGGCAAGAGGAAATGCTGATCCAGAGAGAGGAGAGTCTCTAATGTTCAATAGAACCCTGCTGAAGACTATCACCAAGCAAGAACCTCCCTAAAGAAAGACATTATTCAAAACTCTCTGTAAGGTAAGAGGTAAGGTCTGCAAAGTTATTGTAGATTCTTGTTCAACTAATAATATAGCCTTAATATAAATGGTAGAGAAGCTTGGATTGAAGAAGTTGCCTCATCCTAACCCTTATAAGGTTTGATTGCTAAATAACGAGCAGCAAGTCATAGTAAATGAACAAGTTCATGTTCAATTTCAAATAGGGGAGTACAAAGACAAGATTTTCTATGATGTTGCAAAAATGGATGCTTTTCACCTATTGTTAGGTAGGCCCTAGCAATTTGATGTCAATTTTAAGCATGATGGAAGGAGCAATGTTTACATCATCTCCAAAAATGGGAAGGAATACACCATGAGACCACTGCTAGAAGATAGGAAGGAGATCCAACATGCATCTAGTGTGATGATGGTTGGAGAGAAGGAGTTTTTGAAGTCCCTCAAGGTGAAAAACACCCTTGCTTTGCCATAGTAGTAAAGCCAAAACTTGGTGAAAAAGGAAAGGAGTTAGGTCTATGAACCAAGTAGGAGTTAGGACATATTTCATTATCTTTCCAAACTAATAAACCTCCAGGGTGAATCGGAAGGGAGTTCAAGCCCTACAATTCTATGCCCTCAGTAGTCTAGATAGTTTAGCTCAGGGGTGCCCATTTCTTTATAGGCAGATGCAAAGGATGGCCTAGGAACAAAGGATGGTCCAGCCAAGAAACTTACCTACATGTTGGAGTGGGGTCAGCCCAACATATTTTGGAATCTTCAAGAACCTAGTAAAGGGTATCTGGAAAGGTGAAAATAAACAAGTATTTTTACAACTACAAATGAGGAATCAAGAGCATTATAAATAATGAAGAAGAAACTTAAATCCATATGACTTCACCTCTATTTACAATTTGACCTTTCTGCATGTGAAATATGACAATATACAAAATTTTCAGTCACATTTTCACTTAAAAAAGAACACCAAAAATACTTTTGGTACAATATCTTCTTCAAATTCTTCACTATTAGATTCTTTAGAACTGCAAGCTCCTATGCAGAAAAAAGATGAGATGTACAAAGTAATTGTTGATGGGAAATATTTAAACAAATCAACTATCAAAAAAACAATTTATGGAATTTAGTTGCTTTATTATGTACTGAAGACTTGGCTTAACCATGGAGTACCTCATTAGAAGACTCGTCCTCACTTGATTCTTCTTTACCATTTTTTAAAGCTACAACTGACCCATTCTTCACTACAACTGAGTTATTCTTTCCCAAAGCACTTGATTTTTTATGTGTTTCCTATAATGCACTTTGAATAATATTAAACACAAATTTCTTATCTCTCTTTCAAAAAGTACAAAAAAATTTATAAAATGAAAAATGTCATAATAGTATAGCAATATTTAAAGATAAAAAACAAATATCTATTAATGTTATGCTAGAAAAGTGCAATGAATGTCTTCATCATTTAAAGAGCACCAATTTTTTTGTTTGATTTTCAATTTGAAATAAGGCATTTCAATTAACCATTTGTTCACTATTGAACATCAAAATTCCTTAAGCTTGTGATTCTATTGAAACATGATTCTGTTCTATAGATAATTATCCACAACAAAATGACTAACTTCCTCAGAAGAAGAATCCTCATGCTAGAATCTTTTGCTGGCAGCTTCTTTGCGATGGCAAGATTCTTTCTTACAGGATGCTTCACCTTTATCTATAGAGTATTAACACAAAAATGAGTACCATAAAGTCAAAACATATGTTATATTATCAATATGATCCCAAAAAGCAACAAAACAACTGGCATTCTTTAGATTTGGTATTTTTTTCAACACAAATGTTCTAGCTCTCTCATTTAAAATCTCAGTAGGAGGGGTCTCAAAATAGTTAGATATGTTATTAAAACCAAACTTGACCCTTTAGGAGTGATCATGACTTTCCAAGTCATCAAAGTGAAAAAATTACAAAAATTGTCAATGACAACTTTGATAGCAATATTAGAAAGTCACAAAGAAATGGTTGGGGATCAATGAAGAAAGTTGGTAATTGGAAAATAGAGTTATATAAGCTCATTTGAAATCATTTTGAGGGGTTGGAGTTCCCAATGTATGAAATATTGACTAATAAAGAAAATTGTTTGATGAGTCATTCCAAGTAATTTCTTAGTGTATTAATTAAGTTCCCATTTTATGTTTTGGTAGTTGTAAATAATTTTTTTCTTCTTAGCTAGTTCATTGGCCTAGGTAGAGTAGTTGGTGCAGGAGCCCCACACACAACCAAGCTAATGGTGCAGCTTATGAAGACCACAACGAAATCTAGAGTAAATTAGGGAATTAATTGGCAAGTTATAAGAATTAGACTAATATGATGATTCAAATATTTTTAATGTCCTTAATAGGACTAAATGAAATTCTAGTGAACTTTCATTGTCCAAGCACAAATAACATTGGAGTGTTTAGAGTGTAGGAATGTTAGTGATCATAAAAGATCAAAATTTGGTTAATGGTCTTTTTGTTTAAAGGGATTCCATAAAATATATGTCAACATTAGTTTGAGTTTGTTCTATTTTAAAACCAAACCATTCAACTAACCGATGATTATTGTATTGGTTTTGAGTTATTTTTAGGCATTTATATATTTTTGTTTTGAGTCTCTATTATAAGAGACACAGTTGGGTGTATGGACATAGGAGAAAGACAGCAATAAGAAAACTCTATTCTTTGCAATTAATTTCCATTACTTTGGATCTCCAATTAATTGGTTTGTATTTGAAAGACTTTGACAAGGTTTTATGCATGAACTACTATGTTTTATTGATATATTTCATAACATTGTAGGCTTGTTGTCATACCAATCTTGACTTAAAATAGTTACTCTTGATTTCAATTTGTTGTTGTAGTAACACCTTAGGTAGAATGAGGATCATCCCATGAACATAGAGGCCTAACCTTCATGGGATGAAATTGTTAACATGTATTATAAATTGCTAATAGTGCATATGTATTTTTGTGGGGTGCAAAAGTGATCACAAGTTGAAGATATATTGGAATTGAAAGTCATATACAACAAGGAATATTCTACCTGAATGCAGAGTGAATCCTATGTTGGAAAAACATATAAACATGTACAACAGGGAATATTTTGTTGCTTTATGTGAACTCTACTTTGCAGATTCTCAAATATGATAATAAAAGCATTCAAATTCAATATGTGCTTCAATCTTTTAGTGAAGCTTTCAATACTTACCTCATAGCTGTTGGAGGCTTTGGAGGTCTTTGAGCTCCCATTTCTATCTTTTTCTATTTTAAACCTTATGAAGAGAATGCAAATGTATACACTTTAGAGAAGTTGATGGAGGTCATCTAAATTATCAAATTTGTATTAAAATGGAGTTCAATTTATTACGATATAAGGTAGCTGACTTCAAGTGAAAAATGCATCTATGATGACAATAAAATACTTAAGAAGAATTCATTACAGGCAGTAATATAAGAAAGACAATAAACTTATAAACTATAAATCTCATATCAACTACAAATTATACTTACTAAATAGTGCAGAGACAATTCTTCTATAAATTGGGCAAAGTAAGCTTTTGAATAAATTATACTTTGAAACAAGGAATCACCATTTGGCCTACAATATACACCAAGCATCATGCACTCCTTGAATTTATCACAGAGCTTAGTAGAGGAGAAGCACTACAAAGGAAAAAAATAATTCCATATTAATTGCATAATACTTACTACCTAGCACAGAGGAAGCTCTTCTAGAAAAGTTTCACAAACCTCAATTAAACCTTTGTGAATGGCCAATTTCCTACTGCATAGACTCCTTCAAATTAAAATGTAATCAGTCAAGTTGATTTGAGAAAATGCGCCATCGATTATGTACAAATAAATATAAGCCTAAGATTTAATATAGAATATATACAAAAGCTAATATAACTCCTATTAATTTAATAAATATACTTACCCATTAGTGATCTACTTGTAAAGGGAAATTCCATATAAATCCTAGATCAACATTCTTTGCAGGGCATTCATCAAGTTTTATGCTAGTACTTTACTATGCACCAATCTGTCAACTAGTTTCTCCTCTCTTGAATTCTTCATGTAATTGGACAAGGATCCATAGTTCATGCATGTTTTACCATATCTATGAAAATCTCCTTGATAGAATTGGGATCTACTCTATGGAGATTGAAACACTCAATACAAGCTTAGGGGAGAGTACCAGAATCCCCAATGTGGCATTTAGCTATCAAATTAAAATCTAAGGACCTAGTTTTATAGGTTAAGCATTTTCTAGAATATATTATGTAATGGGGTTGGGGAAGGGGCCTATTTTATTCACCTCATAACTTGGTAAAATTGTTGGAATAAAGCTTCTTACTACTTGGTGGACTAAACTATTTCTCCCCCAACACAAGTTAATTTATATTGGGGCAAACACCATTGAGGTAGTCATTGAAGAAATCAATGAGCTACTCTCCTTTTCTAAGGAACATATTTATAGAGACCTTTTACTACATTGGGATAAATAAATTTTTTTTTGATGGGGTTCTTCTTCCCATCCTCCCCAAGGTTTGGAGTATTGATGTTCAAGGTAAAGGGAGAACTATCACTAATTTTGGCACCACCTTGACCTATATTATAGAGCCTACATACTAGATAATCCTTGTAGTATTCAGAATGACTGTTGTATCTAAGAATAAGACTTGTACAGAGCTAATTTGATCTATGATTCAATGTCTTAGGTATTTCCAAACTCTAATTACCAAAGCTTACAATTATTTTCAAGGGTGGCACAATATTTAATTCTCCTCCTTTAAACTATTTCATCAATGTTGTTAATGACAAGTGCCTAACATGATAGGGTGTCTCTTCTCTTACTGTTTTCTCTATTCTTGGTAAGATTTTGTAGCAAAACTTTTTTATCATGTATGATAGGGAATTTTCTAGACTTGACTCTACTCATATTGATTGTCCCAAATCTTAGGATGTACATTTTTCTTAAGATTATTGTCATTTGAAGTGCTATCATTATAGATAAAAATTCATTTTCCTTTGATTTTGATGATATCTTATGTTATAATATTACATATGAATAGTACATTAATTTTTATCCCTCTACTTATTATTTTATATAAGTTGCATAAATGAATGTATGCATGAGTATACAGATGTATGTATGTATGCATATGATGCCTATTTATTTCACACTAGATGCCTTAGATAGTATGTGAAAGTAATATCTATGGTGCTTATTTCTTTCTAGTTTCTAAATAGAATAGAAAGCATAAATTTGATGCTTTGTTTTCTTGAACCTTTATATATATAATGTTTTCTTTCTATATTGAAAATGTTGTTATCTAGCAGACAAAATCTATATGACAATTAGCCCTAGCCAAGGACACCACATCCTTGACTTACCATTATGTTGAGCCTCAAAAAAAGTATATCATTATTGTAGATACATCATACTACAATAGTTTGGATCAAGCTCTTCCAATGGTAGAATTTGGATATGTATTTTATCTTCATCTTATAAAATCCTTATACCAGGTTCTCTACTTAGCATGCTTATAAGAATGAAGGATTCCTTTCAAGTCATCCTTTTTGTAGAAATCACAGAATTTGAAAGTCCTCTAAAGGTTGAACAAGCATGGCATTTTTATTTTTTGTCTTTGTGGAACTAATATCTTGAGCATAATCCTATCTTTTGTTTGTGAGTTGTCAGTTAAGTTACTTTAGTGGGTCTAACTAGTAATACAAACTCAACTTTTTCTCAACATCATAGATATATATTACTGAGTTCATTTCCCCTAGATGAGTAGTATCCTCAAATCTTTTCATGGTAGAGATGTAAATTCTTTTAGTGGCTAGGTGGAAAGGTTTCAAAAGTGACAGTATGCTTATCTCTAGGAGCATTAGGAGCATTAAGTTGTATAGTAAAACTAAAGGAAAGTTGAACATCACCATCACATGATATACATTGTATGGATCTAAAATCATTTAGGGGGCACATGTTAAATTGCCTTATTTTGTGCATTTAACTTCTCTATATTAAGAGGAAACAAAGAGTTTGAGTACAAATGTTTTAACTTTAAAGTGGTTGTCCATTCCATTATAAACAAGATAATTTCTAAAAAAGGCATTCGACCATGGAGGAGGCATTAGGCACTTCAAATGGCACCTAGTGAAAAAATTATTCGTTGAGGCCATTTGAGATTTGAGGAACTAGATATTGCTGAATGCCAAGGCATTTTGGTTTTGGGGTCAAATCTAGCTAGAAGATGAGTGAAGTAAGGAATTGATGAGGACATATTAGTGCATAAGGCACATAATGAAAACAATTATAGAAGAACAATAGTGTAAAGAACCCCAACTAGCTCATACAATTCTAATGCTAAATACTATAAATTTCCTTGGTGATTTATAATACACAACTTCTTCAACTTGGAAATGCAAACACAAATATCAAAATAATGAATTTCTATCACCAAATATGCCAATGCCAGTTATCAAAAAAATTAAACTTACAATGCAAGCTGCTATTTTGCAATGAACTTATAGAAAAGTATGAAATGAAATAGGGTTGCTAAATTTATCATCTACTCAAATTGCCAAATTTGAAAAGTGGACAACTACCATATCATGCCTATTCAATTTATTGGTTGCAATAATAGAAGAAAGTATGATAGAATAGCTTGAACCTAGAGATGACTTTGTTCTACTTTAGACTAATACCAACCATAGAACATGAACTATAAGCCAATGGATGCTAGCAATAGCAATTGACTGCAACAAATGTAGATGTCTAGTTTGAAGGGAATTGTGTAGGCACTAGGGATTCATAACTAGGGCTTCCTCAAACTATGCCTTCCTCCAATCAATCCCTAATCAATGATTGTTTAAACAAGAAGGTATCAACTCACCTATTCACCTATTCACTAGTTGCAAAGTGAAGCCATGCAAGTTCGTGTGCTCAAATGATGGCTAGTAGTTCCAATTTAGGGCTGCAGTAAATGGGTTTCCAAATGCTCCAATAAAATGCTCCAAGGAAGAAGAATGTGCTAGAAATCCTCAATTATCCATGAAATGATGCACTCGACTGGTATGGCACTCAAGGGAAGGGAAATGCACTCAACTGACTTGCCACTCACGTGAAATGCTCAAATGAAATGCTAGGTCTTTTTTGTCTTTATGTTGTCGTGTTGGTCGTAAATGTGACCAAAAATAAATAAAAAGAATTGGTCACAATTGCGACCAATGCAGGCATGTATTAAAAAATAAATAAAAGTTTTCTTTATAATGACAACCAACCAAGCCATTAAATTTGTTGGTCAAAATTTTTGGTCAAAATTTAGGGTTAAATCTACTAATGGTTGGTTCCTAACAAATCTCACTTTGAAAGAGTGAAAAAGTGGTGACATGTTGCCAGTCGTTTTTCCCAAAAAAAATTTCCACATAAAATCCTAGTGTCAAACTTCTTTTGAATGTTTTATATGCTTTACATTCTATATTCAACAAAGTATGTTATAATTGACAAAGTAATTTTTCTTATCAACATAGTAGAGACCAAGAAACAACAAGATAAGAGGAATAGTAAGATTTTTATGTTTAGTTGTTCAAATGATATATGTGTACCTTGAGTAACTGATTCACCTATCTCATTTATTCTAAACATTTCTAACAATTGGTGTCAAAGCAGAATGCTTACATAGAAAAGTTTAAAGGTAATTAAAGCCAAAGATGATGACTCACAAGAGAGATGTACCAAAGCTAAATAAAGAGAACTTTCTTACATGGAAAACCTTAATGAGGTTGCATATATCCAATATCAGTGATGTTGCTATCAACTTTGTAGACAATAAGTATGTGAAGGTAACAACAACTCCTTTGGCAACTGATCAACTAAAGAAAAAGTAAGAACACAATCAAGCAATGTTGGAGATTTCCTTAGCCCTAAGTTATGATGATTTTGATGAATATTGATCTTTGTAACTTTGAGATTGTCTCAGCCCTAATTTAGGTTGGTTTTGATGACTATAGATATTAAGGACCCCTAAGGACATATTATGTATATTCTAACTAGTCACAATGGGTCATAGGATACCCTATGACCCATTTCAATCCATTATATTATAACATATGTTAGTAGTGATTGTAGGACCCCTAGGAATTCATATATTGTCAAGAAATGGGTCGAAAGGGGTCATAGGGTACCCTATGACCCCTTTTGACCCATTCTATGATAATATATATCCCTAAGAGACCTATGACCCCTAAGGACATATTATATATATATATATATATATATATATATATTGATTGATCAAAAGGGATCATAGGATACCCTATGACCCATTTTGACCCATTATATGATAATATATGTTTGTAGTAGTTGTAGGACCCTAGGAGTTCATATATTATCATGAAATGGGTTAAAAGGGGTCACAGGGTACCCTATGACCCCTTTTAACCCTTTCCTTGATAACATATGTCCTTAGGGGATCCAGGACCCTTAAGAACATATTATATATATTCTAATCAGATGAAATGGATCATAAGATACCTTATTGCCCATTTTGACCCATTAACATATGTCCGTAGTGGCCATAGGACCCCTCAAAGGTACCTTATGACCCCTTTTGACCCATTCTATGATAACATATGTCCCTAGGGGACCTCAGACCCCTAACGACATATTATATATATTATGATCAATTGAAAGGGGTCATAGGATAACCTTGTTGGAAACTGACAATTGGAAGAATTTTTTTTTCATTGATGTCAAATATATTGATAAGACATATTGCTACCTAATCTAAATTTCATATCTATTTGATTGATGAAGATGATTTGAGAAATTTCTCATAATAATAGCACCTAGAGGAAAGATTGAGTTATGAAAAGGAAGCTACAATGGACATTTGATTAGATAGATTTTGATGAGACAAAGTGATTGTTTATACCAAGAAAGTTAAGCTAAGCCAAGAAAGAGAGTAAAATGGTTAAAGAATGTCAAGTGATGCTAGTGTCAACTGAACCGTAATAAGTGTCAAGAAAATCTAGTGTTGAACAAGAAACAATATTAACTGAGCAAGATAGTTGATATCAAGCTATAAGTTTTATAGTGACCAAGTGATTAAGTGATGACCATTTGGAAATATAGATAGAGTAATTGAGAGGAGGGGTGAATTAGTTACCACAAAAATAAGTCCACAGTTCCCTTAGATGTCAAACAAGTTACTTACTATTGTCATTTGATAAACATTCACAAAATGGTTGTAACTTAGTAGATTAAGTTATTACTGATCTTTAAGCATTCACAATTATAAACATGCATGCAAAATTAAATTACATGAACAAAAGAGACACCAGATTTAAAGTGGGAACCCAATATGGAAAAAACCACTAAGTCACTAGCTACCAATTTTCACTCTTCTGAAGTGAGCCTTGTTAGAAGCCAACCCTATTAAAGGTTACAAAACACACTGTTAGGTGTGACCCTATTAAAGGATTTAATCACCCTGTTAGGAGTGGCCTTGTTAGAGGACTTTAGAACAATTCAATGGAATTATCTGTATATGAGCAATGTTAGTATGCTAAATAGAAACCAAATTTAAATAAAGCTTCTACAAACTAAACAAAATTCATAAACTTCAAGATAGACTAAGATGAGCTCTCAATTAAGAATATGAGCCATTAATGGGCTCTCTCAATGAGAAGCTCTCTTGTTGAGTAGCTTTGTCTAAATAGATAGGATGTATGCTCAAGATTTTATGCTTCAAAAAGGGCTTCAAATGGAGTTGGAATTTGGGTGTGAGTGTATGGTTTTGATGTAAAATGGCTTCTTAAAATGGCATTATGACTTTACTTCATGGATTGTGTTATTTTGCAAAGGGGAAGGATCCAATTTATAGGCAAGAGGCTTGAGGGATTGAGGGCTAAGATGCAAGGATGGGAAAAATCTCATGGAGGGCTCAGATTGCATGAGAGGAGAGCACATGGATTGTGCTTTCTTATAGCCAATCAAAGAGTGACACGTGTCACATGGTGAGAGGATGGAGGAAAGGGGAAGGATGAGTCAACAAAGGAGGCTCAAGGGATAAAATCTTCATAAAGACCCTCATAATGACTTGTAAGAGCAATAAAAGGGCTTGGAAGAGTCATTTATGGCCTAGTGGGCTTCATAAAGTTTTATGGTTGAGATATTTTGAGGGTGATGAGAGAAATTTTGACTTGGACTTGATTAGGAAGGTTTTAAGCTTGCTTAGGCTTGTGCAAATGATTAGAGGATGGATTAGGATGGTTTAGGATTAGCTTAGGGATAGGCAAGTGGATGGCATTTAATGAGGGTGGGTGAAGGAGGAGATATTTGTTAACTTTGGCTTGGGTTAGTAAGTTTTAACCCATTTTTTGGGAATGTGACAAGGTTAGGAGGGGATTAGGATTAGGTTTAAAGACATCTTCTAGAAGAGTATAGACTTTGGATGAGGATAAAGACTTTCTAGAATAGTCTAGAACTTCCTAGGATGAGGATGAAGACTTTCTAGAAGAGTCTAGAACTTCTTAGGATGAGGATAAATTAGATTTTTAGGAAATAAATAAAGTTTTATTTATTTCAAGGGTTTGGGTTGAGGAGATATTTATTAAAACTTTTTTAATAAACATGAGGATTAATATTTAATCTTAATTAAATATTTTGAGTTGGGATTAGGGGTAGGAAATGATGGTATTAGCCTTTAATCAAAATTAAAGAAGGATTAGAAGATTTTGGAAGAGGTTAGTGGTCTTAAGGAAATTGGCCAAGTTTTGGGCAAAAATTAAATTTTTTTATTTATTTTGGGTTTTTTGGTCAATTTATTAATTAAATAATTAATAAATAAGGAAATAATGTTTAAATAAGATTTAAAATTTTTTGGGAGGGATTCTTTAATTAAATATTTTTAATTAAGATAAAGGGATTTAATGGCATAAAAATTAATTAATTAAATAAATAATTAATTAATTAATAAATGATGATGTCATCAGGACTTTTTCAGAAAAAAAAAAATATTTTATTTTCTAAAAGTTTTTAGGTGTCTACACTATCCACCTTGTTAAAGGATTTACAAAATGGTTGTAAAACCAACTCTATTAAGAGATTTAGGAATCACTACTACAATGGTTAGAAGGTAACAATGAAATGACCTGAATAAGATGCAACTAAATTTTTTAATTACAAATCTCTATTCTACACCATTAGATCCTCCTTGATCAAATATAGCTTTGCTACTCCTTAATGATCTCTAATCATCCTTTAGAATTCACTCTCACAATAATCAGTCCACCTTCACATTTATATCACATCAAATTCATCACACTTAAAATTCGCAACTTGACCTCTCATATATACCATTCAGATTATCAAGTTAGCTCAATTATAAGTTATAATCACCTATAATCATTACCATAGTCAGCTGGAAATAATACTTAAAACAATTAAACATTAAATCATAAATTAACAAATTCTTTTACTGGCTGACCCCACTCAGTAAACACTGCTTTAGAAAAAAATTCTTGCATTAACCATCTCAACTCTGTTAACACTGTAGATTCTGTGAAATCCTTTGGCTGCTGAGTTCACTTGGTAAGAACTGAATTTCTTTCACTAACCATGAGAGCTCGGTGAGAACTAAATTTCCTTTGTTGACCATGAGAGCTCAGTAGACACTGTAAATATTCTTGCAAACCAACTGAGCTCAGTAAGAGCTAATAGATGGCTTGTATGACATTTGTGTAACATCAAAGACAACCCATAATTGGATAATTGTATCCAACAATCTCCCTCTTTGGCATTGATGGCAACACAACATGTCATAGCATAATGAAATTTGAGAATAAGACTTTCTCTAGTAGAAGGTTTTTCTCCTTCTAGCTCCTGCTAGAATTTTACACCTCAAACTTTAGTTATCTACAGGAAAACTCTCCCTCTTTCATAGTAATCTCTCCCTCTTTCATAAACTCACTTTCTTGAAAATTTCAAAAATTTATGACATTAAAATCTCCCTCTTTGACAACACATGCCAAAGACAACATAACTCAAATAAATTTCAATGTACCTAAGTATAGATTCATATGCAATGTTTTCATTACTTTGTTGCATCAACTAATAGATCTTCAACTCTGCTCCTATTGATGCATCACTAAAACTATATTTTAGTGAGCTTCAGCTAGGGGAATGACTCCTAACTTACCTCTTAGATACAAGAATACATCCTTAGGTAGTGACTTAGTGCATATGTTAGCAATTTGTTCTTTTGTATGGATATATTCCAATCTAATCTCCTTATCTTGCACCAATTCTTTGACAAAGTGATACTTTATAAAAATATGCTTGGTTTTGGAATGCATCACTAGATTCTTTAAAATGTTAGTTGCACTTGTATTATCACAAAACATGACAATTGGTTCTTTAATCTCTACCTCCATGCCTTCCAATAATTGTTTAAACCAAATAATGTTTAAATAGTTTATTGTTGCTGTAACATATTATGTCTCTACTATGGACTAGGATGCACAATTTTTCTTTTTACTTGTCCAAGAAACCAACCTCTTTCCAAGAAATAAAGCTCCTCCACTTGTACTCTTTCTATCATCAATGTTTCCTATCCAATTTGCATCAATAAACACTTTTAAATCCATATTTTCTCCAAGTTTATACCATAATCCATAGTCTTCAATGCCTTTCAAATATCTCATGATCCTTTTGATTACCATCACATGATTTTCTCTTGGTTTTTCTAAAAATATTGCTACAATACCAACTGCAAGGGCAATATCAAGTCTTGTATGCACTACATACTACAACTTTCCAATCATAGATCTATACGATGTCTGATCCACTTCCTTTGATTCATCATCCTTGGTAAGTGTCAATATAGTACACATAGGAGTCCCAACTAGTTTGAAGTCTTCCATACCAAACTTTTTTAGTATCTCCTTGATGATTTTTATTGAGTGATGTAGATACCATTCTTATTTTGTTGAATTTGAAGTCCAACAAAGAATTTGATCTCACCAAATATTGACATTTCAAATTCCTTGTTCATTTTCTCTAAGAATTGTTTACATTGATCATCATTTCCTGTAAACAAAGTATCATCCACAAATATTTCTACCAAAAAAATCTTATTATCTAGTCCTTCCTTGATATACAAGTTACTATTATCATTAGTTCTTTAAAAACCAATCTGAATAAGATAGTTATGTAATCTCTCATACCTTTCTCTAGGGGCTTGCTTTAGACCATACAATGTTTTATGTAGCTTGCATACCATGTTCTTCTTGTCTGGATCAACAAAACCTTTAGGTTGTTCAATGTAAACCTCTTCATCAAGTATACCATTGAGAAATGTTGACTTGACATCCATCTGATAAACTTTGAATCCTTTGTATGCAACATATGCAAGTAAGGTCATGACACCTTCGAATCTTGCAATAGGAGAAAAAGTTTCTCCATAGTCTATTCCTTCTTCTTGAGAGTATCCTTTACATACCAGTCTAGCTTTGTTTCTTAACACTTTACCATCTTCATTTAACTTATTTATGAATACCCACTTAGTTCCAATCACAATTTTGTCTTTAGGCCTAGGTACAAGAACCCATGTTTTGTTTTTGTCTATCTGCTCTATCTCTTCATTCATAGCCTCAATCCAACTTTCATTTTCTAATGCATATTCAACACTTCTAGGTTCAAAATCAGCAAGTAAACAAGTACCTTTCAATTTACTTCTTGTCATAGTTCCTTTAGATTTATCTCTAATAATTTGATTTGGTGCATGATGCCTCCTAACATACTTAGCTAATATAGGTTCCTTGCCTTTTGAATGCTTTGCATTTTCATCCTCTTGCACTTTAGCTTTAGGTTTTGACTATTTAGTCTACTACTTAGGTCCTTTAGACTTGGTAGACATTGGCTCAGTAGCATCAGAATGTGACTCGGGTTCTTGTAGCTTAGTTTGAACTTCCTGCAACTCGATTATTGAAGACTCTAGAGTAGAAGATTTTTGATTGACAGGTGTACCTGGTACTGTATCAGGTTCAATGAAAAAAAATCTCCTATAGTCTTTTGGTTCCCTTTTGCTTTCTTCTTTAGTTCTTTTTGCAAACTCATCAACTTTCACATGTGCACTTTTTATAACTTTGTGAGTAGACAAATTCAAACATCTATATGCTTTACTCTTGCAAGAATATCCCAAAAATATTCTTTCATCACCCTTCACATCAAACTTACCTTTTCTAGATTCTTTCAAAATGTAACATTTTATTCTAAATACTTTAAGGTAACTTACATTGGGTTTGTAGCCATACCATAACTCATAGGGGGTTTTGAATGAGTCCTTCTTTAGTTGTACTTGGTTCAAGGTATGAACTACAATGTTGATAGCTTCCTTCTAGTATTTGATACCATAGCTCTTTTCAATCATTAAGGTTCTTGCATAGTCCATGATAGATCTATTCCTTCTTTCAACTATTCCATTTTTCTTGGGAGTTATAGGTGTTGAAACCTACTTTTTGATTCCTATTTCAATACAAAAGTTATTGAACTCAAGTGAAATGAATTCACCACCTCTTTCCGACCTCAATCATTTTAATCTTTTGCCTGTTTCCTTCTCTACTCTAGCCAAATACCATTTGAACTTCTCAAATGCTTCTAATTTCTCTCTTAGGTACATGATAGTCATCATTCTTGAGTAATCATCAACAAAAAGAATGAAGAATTTTTCATTAGTATAGCTTTCAATTCCAATAGGTCTACACAAATTAGTATGCACAGTTTCTAAAACTTCTTCAGACTGATAGTTCTTACTTTTAAAACTAGTCTTTCCCATCTTACCAATTTAACAATTCTTGCATAGACCAACCTTAGGTTTCTTTATGTTAGGAATGCCTCTTACTTTCCTGAATTTACTTATTTTCAATAAGTTATCAAAGTTCACATGAAAAAACCTTCTATGCCATAACCAAATTTCTTCAACTTAAGCAATAAAGCATGAACATTCACCAAGTTAAAGATAAAAACAAGTTACCTTTTGTTTGAATGCCTAATCCAATCAGCGTTCCTTTGCCATCCAGTAGTCTTGCTTTTCCATGCATGAATTCCACTTTGAATCCATTATTGAGTAGTTATGCCACACTCAACAGATTGTGTTTAAGTCCTTCTACCCAATATGCATTATCACATACAAGTTCTTTCGGTAGTGAGATTCTTCATTTTCCTTTTATGCAACAAGGTTCATTATTACCAAACTTCACACTGCCACCATCATAGTCTTCAAAATGTTCAAACTTAGTTTTATCAATAGTCATGTTATGAGAACAACCACTATCTATAATCCATGTATCATTTTTGCTCACATGAGAAATAAGTACCATTTCCTCATCATTATCAAACTCATCTTTTACAACAATATAAACAATTTAATCTTCTTCTTCATCATTAGAATCGTTAGAATCCTTAGCCATGAAACATGTTTTCTTACCTTTTTCCTTGAATGATTTGAAGTTTTTTTTTCCATTGCACTTGTGACTTTTTTTCCCATCCTTGTTCTACTTATTTGGGCACCTAGCAGCAATATGTCTAATTTCTTCACAAGAAAAATAGATTACAGGAACCTTACCTTTGTATTTCTCTTTGCCTCTTGAATATTTTCTTACTAGCAGAGCTTCAATCACCTCAAGATCACTGTCTAAACTTTTTTTTGATTCTTCTTCACTATCTAACTGAGAATCCTTTATCTTCTTGCCTTTCTTCTTGAGTGAAATCTTGGCTTCAAATGTTGATTCAATGTTCTTAGTAGCTAGAACATAATTATCATAGTTATCTAGCTTGAATTCAGTCAATCTTCCAACTACGGCCTCTAAATTTATCTTATGATTTTCTTCACATCTTCTTTCTTGAATTGCAGAAACTCTAGTTGCATAAATAGGAAGTAGTGCTCTAAGAACTTTACTTATAATTGTTTCCTCTTTGATGTCTCCTCTAGAAGTTTTGATTACACTAACACTTTCTTTGACTCTTTCAACATATTTTTCAATGTTTTCACCTTCTCTCATCCTCATTTGATCAAATTGACCTCTCAAACTTTCTGCTTTGGCTCTTCTCACATTATCATCTAATCCATAGATCTCCTTTATCTTGTTCCACATTTCAAAAGCAATTTTGCAATCTTTGATATCATCAAATTTTTCATAACTTAGGGTAGATGCAATATCTATCATCATGTTGTTGTGAGTCTTCTTTTCAACAATATCCTTGATAGATAATGTGCCAATAGGTTCTACATATGCTTCATCTAGATATTTTAGTCATGTATCTCCAATGGAAGCTAGATGAAGTCTCATTAGTCCCTACCATGCTAAGAAGTTGTCCATGTTAAGTCTTGGAGTTTCCCTCTTGTAAGACATCCCGATCTTTAGCTTAGATCCTTGAAATATTTTGCTGCAAGCACCAAAAGCTCTGATACCAATTGTTGGAAATGTAGATGGAGTAATTGAGAGGGGGGTGAATCAGTTACCACAAAAAAAAATCCACAGTTCTCTTAGATGTCAAACAAGTTACTTACTACTGTCATTTGGTAAACATTCACAAAAATGTTGTAACTTGATAGAATAACTTGTTACTAATCTTTAAGCATTCACAATTATTAACATGCATGCAAAAGTAAATGACATGAACACAAGAGACACCAAATTTAACATGGAAACCTAATATGGGAAAAACCACCAAGTAACTAGCTACCAATTTTCACTCTTCTTAAGTGAGTCCTGTTAGGAGTCAACCCTGTTAAAGGTTACAAAACACACTGTTAGGTGTGAGCCTATTAGAGGATTTAATCACCCTATTAGGAGTGGCCTTGTTAGAAGACTTTAGAACAATTCAATGGAACTATCCACCTTGTTAGAGGATTTACCAAATGGCTGTAAAACTAACTCTGTTAAGAGATTTAGGAATCACTACTATAATGGTTAGAAGGTAACAATGAAATGACTTGAATAAGATGCAACTATATTTTCTGATTATAGATCTCTATTCTACACCATTAGATCCTCCTTAATCAAATATAGCTTTGTTGTTCCTTAATGATCTCTGATCATCGTTCAGAATTCACTCTCACAATAATCAGTGCACCTTCACATTCATATCATATCAAATTCATCACACTTAAAATTCACAACTTGACCTCTCATATATACCATTTAGATTATCAAGTCAGCTCAATTACAAGTTACAATCACCTATAATCATTACCATAGTTGACTGGAAATAATACTTAAAATAATTAAGCATTAAATCATAAATTAACAAATTCCTTTACTGGCTAACCGTACTTAGTAAACACTACTTCAAAAACAATTTCC
This sequence comes from Cupressus sempervirens, assembly GCA_028749045.1. Lineage (NCBI taxonomy): Eukaryota > Viridiplantae > Streptophyta > Pinopsida > Cupressales > Cupressaceae > Cupressus > Cupressus sempervirens. Next base: position 139,112,615 of record CM053785.1, on the reverse strand, counting down.
TACATTAACCATCTCAACTTAGTTAACACTACAGATTCCATGAAATCCTTTGGCTATTGATTTAACTTAGTAAGAACTAAATTTCCTTCACTGACCATGAGAGCTCAGTAGACACTGTAAATCTTCTTGCAAACCAACTGAGCTTGTTAAGAGCTAACATATGACTTGTATGACATTTGTGTAACATCAAAGACAGTACATAATTGGATAATTGTATCCAACAGACCAAGTGTCAAAACTTAGTAATTGTTGAGTAACAGTGTTGAGAATGAATTTGAGGAAATTGTGAATCCCAACAGACTCAATTGATTTCTTGGGAGATGTAAAATTGTGTTGAAGAAAGGATTAATGAGTTGCATCATTAAATTTAAGGAGAGCATTAGGTGAATACCTTATAAAAATATTGCATAGAATTTTTTAGAGGATCATCAATAAGATGGACAAATACAAAGAATCATGTTGAACCTAACCATAAACCCTAAGATCTATGATGATTGTGGAAAATGAGAAAGTAAGAATTACCTATTTGAAAGAGGTATGGAGTCAAATGAATGCATGAAAGTGAAAGTATTTGTCTGAGGCATGTATAGAAGAAGGTTGTTTCAGAGATGCACAAGTGTATGAAAGTGAATACAAGCCTAAAGAATATTTCTTACATAGATGTTGTTGATATTACTAAGTGAATTCAAGTAGATGGCTTAAGTGTTGTTGAAGGGAGAAATTGATTTCTTGAAGTTATTCCAAGTGAATCAAGAATAGAGATGACAATGGAGATCTTATCAATGAATCAAGGCATGAACTGAATAGTGATCTAAACTTGCAAAACTGAGTTGTAATCATACATATCAAAACCCTATTATTTTCTTTCTAAACATTGTAAATAGTTTGTATTGAAATCCTTCTAACAGAGGTTGACCTAACAGTCATTTGAAGGACTTAAAATTCTATATAAATCCTTTAACAAGGTGACATTCTAAATGGAATGATCAAAGTCCTCTAATAAGGCCACTCCTAATAGGGTGATTAAATCATCTAACTAGGTCACTTCTAATAGTGTGTATTGTAAACCTTTAATAGGGTTGGCTCCTAACATAGCTTACTTCAAAAGAGTATAAATGTGGTGACATGTTCTTGGTGGTTTTTCCCAAATTGGGTTCCCATGTAAAATCCTAGTATCAAATCTACGTTGAATGCTTTATATGCTTTACATTTTACATCTAGAAAAGTATGTTATGTTTGGGATGGTAATTTTTTTATTAGTATATTAAAGACTAAGAAACAATAGGATAAGAAGAACAATGAATGTTTTATGTTTAATTGTTCAAATGATATTTATGGACCTTTAGTAAATATCCCCCCCCCCCCCCACTCCTCGGTTATTATAAACATTTCTAACAATTGGTATCAGAGCTTAGTGCTTTATTGGTAAACATATTTGTTCTTTCAGATTATTACTCCTTAATGCCCAATTTGAAACAACATCAGATCAGAAATAGTTGGAAAACTCCATATGGATGTTTTAGCTTTCCTCTAAATTGGTAGCTACAACTCCCTAAAATAGATTTAAAATGAATTTATTTTTCTTCCTAAACTACTTTGGGGTATGTTCTTAACCTGAGAATAGTAGAGGGAAAATTGAGCTAGACCTAAATAAAATCCAACTTAGGTAGATTGAAGTTTCTCAACACTGAAATAGATTTATGCATCCACACATCTTATGAATCCATAAATTTCATCCACATAATTAACTAATGACAAACTAAGATAATTCAAATATGAACTACAACTAATAAACTGGAAATGCTGCGAGGATTTCCTCTTCAAATGAACTATAACAATACTTAACACATTCATCCATTGCCTGAAAATAGGGGAGGTAGAACTCTATTCTTCCCTTGTTCCAATTCAAACAAAAGAGAAAACATAACTAAAAACAATACGAATTGGAACAAAAAATGTTTGATATAAAATACTATTTGATTGTCTCTACAACAAGAAGTACTTCACACCAAAAATTTGTTGACCTTTCATTAATCTTTTCAATGCATACATATAGATATTTTGAGATGACTATTACAATAGAAGTTTAATCAGTTCATCTTCTGAGGATGACAAATGGAAAGGTGCCAATTTTCCATATTACAAAATTACAAAAGAAAACAAAAAAGGGGCATAATATGAATCACTTAGACTTCTTCCCCTTTTCAATTTTCATCCTATATGCCTTAGCAACAACCATTAGTGGGATTAGCTCTTCATGGATGGGCACATTTTTATTAGTGAATCTCAAAAGCCATTTTGCATGTTCCCTTGCCAACTCCTTTACAACATTCAACTAATCTGGCAACTCCTTCGTGGCCACATGTATCCATCCACTGAGCATCTAGAGCTCTACGGTTCTATTCTGGCTACTGGAAGTTATTGCTAGCAGATTATCCAAAAAAGTAGAGAAGTTACTTTTCATCACTTCCACTCTAATGAGATCCTTTCCTTGAGCATTGGTTTGAGAATTAGTGTGTAGCCCTCTCATAAGCTCAAATTCCCTATCTTGAGTCTTCTTTACTTTACTCTCTATTTCTTTGAGTCCCTTCTAAGCCACCTAGATCATTTCTAGCTTGAATTGCATACTTTCAGGCCATTTGAACAAAGGTTCATTCCCTTTTTTCAGAATCTTTACTTCAACTACTTCCTTTTCTTTCATTTGGATAGTCATCTTTAAAAGGGAGATACAATCATCACATCTAACCCTTTCTCTGGCTAGAGTATTACTATTGGACAATATATTATCCTTTTCTTCCTCCAATCTGAGGATAACATTTCCAACTTGATCTATGAGAAAAAATCCTTCTGATTTAAGTTTCTCAATCCATTCTCTACCAATCTGGCCATAATGCCTATCTTCCTAGAGTTGGGAAATGAGATCTTGCACTTCAGCTGCACTAGGAGTCTGAGTCATAGACATACTAGAAATACTTTCTAGTGGAGTGACTAGTTGCCTAATAAATTTGTTCAATTCTTCTATCTCTACTTTCATGTTGATTTTTGACAATTTGAGACTCTCCAATTGTCCTTCTATCACTTCATTACTCAATCTCCGCAAGCCAACCTTTGTATCATTCTTGGCTTCTCCAAGATCAACTGAATGCAAAGTAAAATCATCAAGTGTCATATCTTCAATTCTCCCTCCTTTGTTTCACTTAGCTATTTCCATTGTCAAGTGCCCTATTTCTAAATCTTGCCCAAGTATTGACAAATTCTTCTGCTTCTTGACTTTTGCCAATGCATTCCTGGAATGAACCGCGAGGATACAATGTCATTCATAGAAACACTTTCATCCTTTCTCTTTCATTTCCTTTCCAAAGTATCTTCTAACCAAGAATTAGTTCCTATCACTTTGGAAGTTATTCTGAGTGATTCAATGCTGAACATTTTCTTCTTTACTAGAGTCTTGGTTATAGTAGTTGAAGAGAAAGGATTCTTTGAATCCTTAGGGATGAGTCTAGAGGAGCTTGGACCTTCTCCATCTCTGAAGTCTTCTTAGTCCCTTCATCTAATTCAGTGAACTCACTGCTACTACTTTTTCCATCCCCTAGGTTTACTATATATATAGGGGAACCACCTAGCTTCAAAAGTGAAACACTTGCTGATGGCACAGAGGCTATGCTAAGGAGATGGAATTGGAGTGTTATGCAAAGAAGGAATAGGGGTAGTGTGAGGAGATGGAATGGGAGTAGTATGTGGGAAAGGTACTGGAGTAGGGGCACTATCCTTTGGTTCTTCTACTTTCTTCTCTTCAGTACCAGTTTGGGTTCCTATAACTAGCAAGGAACCATCATGACATGTTTGGGCTATAGGAACATTCTTGTCTAGGGGTTGATCATCTCCACCCATAGGTTGAGCTAGTCCTTGGGTGGAAGCTATGGTCACTCCCACTATAGCACTCTAAGATCCACTAGGCGTTACAGCTATTGGAGAAGCTTGAGTAGCTGCACCCTTACTCTGACTCTTTCTAGTTGTCCACTAGACCCATTTTCTAGTTCTCTTAATTATCCTAGCCATCATGATATTGAGATTCTCTTCCACATCCACATATAGCTCAAAACTGATAGGAATTCCCCTTAATTTAGTCAAATATGTATTGCTATACATATTTTGACCATCATCCTCCAATCCTTCTACATTGAGATCAATGCCATATGTCTTTATTTGTTCCACTGTGAGTTTGGTGAAAGCATGATCTTGGCTTTCTAACTCATCCTTGTAGTCTGCCCAATAATCCATTAAAGTGGTGACATGCTTGATCACACTCCCAATTTGAAGCACCTCTCTTGCATATCGATTTGGGTCAAACATGGGCCTCACTACCTCATATTCCTCCAACTTGTACTTATTATGAAATTCCTTGAGTATGTTTTTGGCATTAGATCAAGAATCACAACTATAAGCCCTGCCCTTCATGGGGAATTCATACCCCTTCTTCCTTAAATTGGCACTCAACACATTCACTTGGATAGCTTGTCTCACAATCTCTATGAGCATGATCATGTCACTTGGGTATCTGGGTAGCTTCAGAGGAAATCCATCGAAAGTTGCAAGAAACAAATATGAGAAGGATGAGAATTGAATAAAGTATCTACCAAACTAACTGATGGCCACCATCACTTTTGGGCTAAACCTTCTCTCCAAGCATCCTTGTAGTTCCCTACAAATCCTCATTGTAAAAGAGTCATTAACTATGACATACTCTGCATAGCTATTCTATAACTATAAGCATGGATAAAATTCATAAATTTTTACATCATCAGGAAAATCCTCTATTCTAGGAAGGCCTAGCCATCATTGTAGAGAAGCCAACATATAAATTAGGAAAGAGGACATGTATAAGGTATTGTAGAAATTTGCAACACTAAGAGCTCTGGACAAATGTTCACTTACCTCATACACCCAATTAACATAATGTGTGTCTAAATAGATGATTTGCACTAAAAAGAAATATTGTTCTACAAAATTGAGTACTTCCACCTCACCTTTCAACCGATGCAAAATAACTTGAATGTCCACAATTTTGGGCTTGAGATCAATGCCGAAAAGGGTCTTAGGAACCTTGCTCTTAGCTCCTCGTGGCTTTTGGAACTAGGACCTCATAATTTCCTTTTTCCAAACCATCTTCTTCAAGGAGAACTTGGGCATGGCTCCTCCTATTGTCAATTCAAAAAATTCTTCTCGCTCAGGACTCTGGAGGTAATTGACTATAGTTTGCTAATTGATTGAGATCAAAACTATATGATCCGGCAACAAAAAAATTTTAGTGTCTAGATTGTAATGGTTAATACATTCAATGATTAGCTTAGGAGCTTGAATTTCCATTGGAAAGCTTGCTACTTCTACTAGCCCACTTCCATGGAGTTTCTCTATTATTGGGTGGATTGGCTCCATTCTCAACCTTCTTTTGAAATCTTGCATGTCAAAGAAATGGAGTGAGGTATCTATAACATTTTGCAACATTGACATAATCCCATTCAGTCCATTGAATCTGGAAAATCTTGTTGCCATCTTATATGAGATAGAGATGAATTGAAAATCTTAAAATTGAAGATAGCACAGAGAGTAGGACTTTGCAATTGTGACAATTTTGAAATCACTATTCAATTCAACAGCATAATAGCTCAATAAAGAAAGCAGTAGTTTGAAAATCCGTTATGTTCATCTCTATATAGAAACCTCAATCCACCCGTTAATCTTCAAGACCTGTGCCACACAAGTGAATTAAAGGATAAATCTATTAGATTAGTAAATGTGGGAGTTTATAAAATATTTTTCCATGTCTTTTCCCTATTCCTATTTTCCCAATGATAACTTTCCTTTATTACAGACTCACTTTCCCATTTTTCACCAAGTTGAAAAAATTTAAGAATGTAATACTCTATGGGGAAAAATCTGCTCAGTGAGATTTTGCTCAAGATACCTTCCCAAATATGATTAACTGGCTTCCATTATCCTTTTTAAGCATCTTTTGATTGGTCTATGAGCCTAACATGCTTGTAGAAGTGATCTTGCACTAGATGCAGAAAATCACTTTCTAGGGTTGAAAATCAGTTGAGGAGAAGGCAACTTCTCTTTTTCCACCCTTGTCTTTATTTTCATTTAACTCTTTAATTCAATGTTTCTACAAGCTTCAAAAAATCTAAAAAGGGTTGCAGAAGTGAAAAAGGAACCTACTTACTTGCTTTTCTCCCTTACAAATGCCTTTGTCAAAAAACTAACTTCTTGGGTCGAAAACTCGTCGTGGAGAAGCTATTTCAGAGTTTTCTGCCAGATGCTATTCTGATCATTATGATCAATTATGAGTGACTCCCAAGGTAGAATACTACATTTTAGGAACAATCTATTGATAAAACAACTCATTTATTCCTTAATTTAGCTTGTATTCCTCGTCTTTTGACCTCTATGAGAAATCACCTTCACAGTTCGAAACTCTGCCATGGAGAAGCCAATGCTAGGTTTTCCACAGACTTCATTTTCTTTATGTGAAAACTATAATGAGTCATGAGAAAGTTCATTTTTGGAAATGAATTTGTGAAAATCATGATATGACCCAAGAATTTCCATCAAAAAGGATCCTAGACTACCCACAAAACTCATTACAACAAGGAAAACCCACCCGACTATGTAATGCGGGAGAAGAAGAAAGATGAAAGCTTGATGGAGAAACCTTTCACTTGGGGGAAAAGAGATAGACATAGACATTCCTAAATGTAATTAAGACACAAGATCATTTTCCAGTTTGCATAATGGGTATAGGATGAAAAGTGGGGCAATAGCTAGCTTTGACTGGGGACTTGGGTTGAGTATACCCAAGCAAGGAACTCAAAATCTCTATTTTCACAAAAGTAGGTAAAAAGGTGACAACACAACAAAACACAATGATACAAAGAACAAGAAAATAAAAGCAAAGGAAAAAGACAAACTATGAAACACAAAAAGACACTAAACCTAACTATAATACAATACAGGGGTTACTTGTTTTCAATTAGCAATTTGATAAAGCTTTAGATCCTGGCCATTATAGGTCAAGGGTAGTATTTTTCCATCTTTGTATGCCAACTTGAAAGAATTGTTCTCAAATGCCTAATTAATTCTAAATGGGCCTTTCCATAAAGTATCAAACTTCTTATGCATTCCTTTGGGAGCATTCACTTATCCCCGAGCAGCACATTGTCTCCCACCATAAATTTTCATGGTCTTGTTCTCTTATCAAATAGTTCCTTCACTGCACTTGGTATTGTGTGATGTGGTCTACGATTTCCTCCCTTTCTTCTTCAAGTTTTCTCAAGTATAGGATCCTCTTTTCTAAACCATCTTTAAAAACATCATCTTTGATCACCATTCTTAGTTTATTTGTGGCTAATTCTAGAGGTAAGGAGAGATTAGCTTCAATTCTGTAAACTAATTTGAAAGGAGATATGTTGATTGCCCTTTTAGGTGTCACTATATTTGCCCATAATGCCTCATGAATCTTCTTGTGCCAATTCTTTTGATTATCTAAAACCAATGTCTTAACAATATTCATCAAATTCTTATTACTTGACTCAACTTGACCATTTCCTTAAGGGAAATAATTAGATGAATGACCCAAAATGATCCCATACTCAAAGTAGAAATTGGTAATTTCAATTAAAGAAAAATAAGATGCATTATCCATCACTAGTTTAATAGGGATACCAAACCTGGCCAATATGTTCTCCTTTATAAATTTGCACACCACTTTGAAAGTAGTTTTCTTAGTAGCTTTAGCTTCTACCCACTTGGTGAACTAGTCATTCATAGTTATCACATATTGGTGACCAGCACTAGATGAAGGACTAATCAAACCAATGAAGTCAAGACCCCATTATTGAAAAGGTCCTTCGATAATAACAGGTCTCAATGGCATAACAGCTAGTTGAGGGCATCTAGAGAACATCATGCACTTCTTACATTTTGCTACCCAAGCATATGCATCTTTAAACATCCCAGACTAGTAATAACACAACCTTAGTATCTTAAAAGTTGTGATCAAAGATGAGAAATGTCCTCCACAAGCTTCATCATGAAATGTTTTCAACAACTTTTCTTGTTGTTGTTTGTCTATGCACCTAAGGAAAGTGCCATCAATGGATTTTTTGAATAGTTTACCATCCCAAATCACATACTTAGCTGCTTTTAGTTTGAGATCTCTTCTTTGTCTTATGTTAAGGCCTTTTGGATATTCACCATATGTCAGTAGATAAGAAATATTTTCAAACCATGAATCATAGACATCCTATAGCTAACACCAATTGCTTCTCTCCCGATTCTTCTGATCCTTCAGTTATCTTATTTTCCACAATCGCCTTGCATAGAGCATTTCCCCTTACTAGCTTAGTTTTTATTTCTATATCATACTCCTATATTTTTGCCACCCATGCTTTTCTGACATTACAGCCCACATCTTGTTGTGTCAATACACTCTTTACTACTACATTAGGGACAAAGACTACAGAATGTGAATGCAAGATATAAAATCAAAAATATTTTAAGGCTTTAACCACCACAAAAGCATGCTTTTCAATCTACAAATATTTTAGCTCATGATTCTTCAAAGGTATGCTCATGAAAGCTATTGGGGCTTGTACCCCTTCATCATTTTCTTGCATAAGTATTACTGAGAGAGTATGTTTGGAAGCATAACAATAAATAATGAAATCTCGCTTATAATTTGGATGACATAAAACTAGGGCATTAGCAATATCAGTCTTTATATCATGAAAGGCTCACTTTCCCACCTCATTCCATTTGAAATTTGAATTTCCTTTTAGCATATCCACTATATGCTTAGTTTTTTCCACAAAATAAGGCATAAATCTTCTGAGAAAATTCACTTGCTCGAAGAAAGATTTAACTACTATTTTATTCAAAGGTAAGCTCAATATTTGAATGGCTTCTACCCATTTAGGGTCGATTCTAATGCCTTCCTGGGACACTATATGACCTAGGAGTTTCCCTTCTGTTACATAGAAAATTGACTTCTTGGGATTGAGAGAGATCCCATGCTTTCGACATCTCTGTAAAACTTTTCTCAAATCCTCCATATGATATTTTCTCTTTCTCAAGAACATGATGAGGTCATCCAAGTATATGATTATGATTCGATCCTTCAGATCAAAGAATGTCTTACGCATATATCTTTGGAATGCAACACCAGTATTGATAAGTCCAAAGGGCATTCTATGATATGCAAATGTACCCCAAGGAGTGGTGAACACTATCTTATGTTGTTCTTTCTCCTCTACTTCAGCCTAATTATAACCTAAGAAACCATCGAGCATAGACATAATTTAGATCCTGCCACTATTTGCAATAGATAATCCATGTTAGGAACAGAAAAGTTATCTTTTAGAGACACTTGATTCAGGTTGCAAAAATTGACACAAATTCTTATTTCTTTGTTCTTCTTTCTGACGAGTACTGTACTAGCTATCCAGGTGGAATGATGAATGGGATAAATAATTCTCACTTTTAACATCTTATCTACCTCTCAAAAGATGGCATCTGCAACTTTAGGATTGTAGTTCCTCTATTTTTGCTTGAAAGGGAATGCACCAAGCTTTAGTGGAATTTGGTGTTTTACCTTCCCACCTCTATAACTTTTCAAGTCTTCATAACTCCAGAAAAAAACATCTCTATATTCCATGAATAGATTTCTTGTGGCTTCTTTTTCTTTAGGCAAACAACATTTCCCAATATTAATCATTCTAGGATTATCGATATCTCCAATGTCTATTCCCTCATACTCACCCATAGTAGGTCCTTTTTCTACTCTCTTTTGCTTTATGTAAGCATCATGTCTATTAATTAGTTTTTCAAAAGCCACAAAATATGGAGGAATAATATTACCTTTGAGCTAAACTTCTCCATTTTGATTTCATTTCTCATTTGCACCAGAGCTCTCATGATCGCTTCCATTGGATTCATGCTCAAAACTAGACTTGTCATTTGCAAGTAACATTTGCAAACTCTTATCATCATTGAAGACTTGCCATGATCTCGTGTTATCTAGAATAGTAGATCAATACACAATTTAGATATAATACTTTGGTCTTTAAAATCTAGATGAGGAAGTAATAGGGAAGTAGAGACTGCGAGGGAATCAGCCTTGGTATTCATCTCTCTTGGAACCACTTCAATAGAGAAGGCATCTAGGCCTTCTATCTCATCCCAAACTCTATTTCTATAATTCTTTAGCTTGTGATTTTTTATAGAATATTGTTCTTTTATCTGCTTCAAAATAAGCTCTACATCACCTTGAGCTTTTAAGATCTTTATCCCTCTTTCTTTTGTTGTTATTATCCCCAGTAGTAAAGCCTCATATTCTACAGTGTTATTTGTATTCCCAAATTCCAATTTGAAAGCCATAGGTTCAAGTTCTCCTTCTAAGGATATCAATACTATGCCTGCTCCAAATCCTAAGGTGGCACAACTTCCATCAAATTCAAGTGTCCATATACTGGATGCATCTTTATTTTCATTAGAAACATTCTTGCTTTGACTCTCATCTATTTGTTCATCCGAGCCTTCTTCAGTAAATAACATATAGTTGCCGAATTCTAACTCTTGGTAGAAAATCTGAGCTTTAGGGTCATCTGATTTGAAGACTATGAATTTTTCCTTTTCTTCAAGCTCTAATTTAACTTTCTTATTTCCAATAGGTTTCACTTCTTAAGACCAGTATAGCTTTATTTCTCCTCCTAAGTCTTGACAAAAACTTCTACTTAAAAGAAGTCCATAGCTCACTAGATGTTAGCTACCAAAATATTCAATAGGAGCTTCTTTTCTAGATGTGAAGCTAAGGCTACCTAAGCATCTTTAATCTACCCAAGTAAGGGAACATGTTTAGCATCCATCGAGTAGCATCTTCCATGAACTTTAGTGAAATTGAGACCCAAGGCTTTGTCTATAGAATAAAGCATAACATTATATGATGCACCTAAATCTATTATACAATTACTGAGTTTATATCCATTAATAGACAATGAGATATAAAAAGGCTTTGAATTTGTCCAGGGGATGTTGCTAAGACTATAGAATCTTCTTGGTTAAATAAACTAGATGTCAAGGTTTCATCCTCTTTCTCAACCATTACATTACAATTCGCATATGATGTGTTTCGTTTACATCAGTCTACCAGTCTTTTTAACTCGAAAGGATGTGACTTTAAATAATCAATAGTAGAAATTTGAATTTTTGATTCTTCACAAAATTGAATGAAATAAAAGGATGTCTTATCATTACCTGTTTGTGAAGTATATGCCCCTTGATTAGTATGTACATTATTCATTGAAGGACTGGAGTCATTTCTATGAGTGTGACTAGAGGATTGATTCTTCAACCTTTGGCCCCGAGTAAGTACTATGTATGACATTCAATTGATGGTTGCATAACATTCACCTTTTGATTCAGAATTTGACTCATATTCTAAAAATAAATTTTTAGAGTCACCATTTGAATAGGAATTAGGCTCTAAACAAGAGTTGCAGTGCTCAACTTAGTAGTAGATAACAACTATATCATGCAGTCTCTGAAAAACTCTCACTATCATGATCTGTGGTCAAGTGAAAGACACACATATTTCCCTTTTTTGGCACCACCTCAATTTGCAACCTAGATTGTGATCCTATAAGACGTAGAAATCTTCTCTCATTGTTTCATCCCAATGAATTTTGATAATTCTATTGATAGGGACTATTGAATCCAGGTAACTGCTTCTTCATTGCTACCAACTCATTTGACAATTTCTGAATCATCTCCTCAGACGATTTGGTATTACTGGAACTTCCCTTAGTTTGAAGCTCTCATCTCCATTTTCTTGTAGAAATTAGATCATCCTCACATTCAATCGCCTTCTTTTGTGTTTTAGCTAGATCCATGGGATGTGCTCTACTTAAATCATAATTGACATCTAGAGGCATCACACTAATAAAGAAGGTTTTCAAATTACTAGGTGTGGGTCTATCAGCAATTGGAATGAACCACGAGGGATACAATGTCTTTCACAAAAACAATTTCATTCTTTCTCTTTCTTTTCCTTTCCAAAGTATCTTCTAACTAAGAATTAGTTCCTATCACTTTGGAAGTTGTTCTGAGTGATTGAATGCTGAACATTTTCTTCTTTATTGGAGTCATGGTTACAATAGTTGAAGAGAAAGGATTATTTGAATCCTTAGAGATGAGTCTAGAAGAAGCCTAGCCCTTCTCCATCTCTAAAGTCTTCTTAGTCCCTTAATCTGGTTAAGTGGACCTGTTACTACTACTTTTTCCATCCCCTAGGTCTACTATTTGTATAGGGGAATCACCTAGCTTCAGAAGTAAAGCACTTGCTGATGGCACAGGGCTATGATGAGGAGATGGGATTAGAGTGGTATGTAGAGAAGGAATAGGGGTAGTGTGAGGAGATGGAATGGAAGTAGTATGTGGGGAAGGTAATGGAGTAGGTGCATTGTTCTTTGGTTCTTCCACTTTCTTCTCTTCACTACCAGTTTGGGTTCCTATAACTGGCAAGGAACCATCATGACATGTTTGGGCTATAGGAACATTCTTGTTTTGGGGTTGATCACCTTCACCTATAGGTTGAGCTGGTCCTTGGGTGGAAGCTATTGTAATTCCCTACCCAGAGATCCTTGGAACAAGGATTCAAAACAAGCCAAGATTTTATTTTTTACAAGTATGATTGCAAATGACAACATCATGCAGGGATCACAAAGATCACAATGGAAGACTTCACCACAATCCTAGAAACCAATGGATCTCTGAATGCCACTACCAAAATGACACAAGCAAACAAAATCCAACAACGACCATGCACAAGATGAGGGCTTAAAGAAACAACCACACATCAACAAAACATCAAGCTGGGATAGAATGCAGTATCCTAAAATTTGACTAAGTCAGATTTTTGAAGCCCTAAAATTTCCTAGAATCTTGATCTCATCTCTGAGAGGTCTAAAACCTATCTCAAAAGATTCATCACATATATTAAAATATATGTCAACTTATACTTAAACGATATATTTTAAACCCCAAGAGATAGACTACTGAAACACACATAACAAAAATCAAAAAGCAATACCATAGGGTTGAAGAACACCAAAGCGGGTATCCAAATCAACTCTCAAAAAGTTTGAACCAGACCGAAAAGTACTTGCTACCCACTCGCACAGGTTTTTACAAAAATTAGGTGATAATTTAATACAGCATAGAAAAGTATCATGTGATATTTTTAAGGAAGGAGGGTGACACTTTTAGGGACTGGGTGATACTTCTCCCAAAGGTGTGCAACACTTTCAGGGTGTTGTACGGCATTTCTCACAAGGAGGTGCGATACTTTTTAGTATCACATGATATTTCTCTAAGAGGTGTGCAATAGAATCAAGGGACGCACGATAGAGTTTCAATGGGCATGCGATACATTTTTGCATCACACCATGCTGATAAAATGTTGCCCAAAGAAACACAAAAACACTTAAGGAAAACACAAAAGGGGAAAAACAAAGAAAAATTGAGTTCAGAACCTCCACATCGGGGAGTATCGGATCCACATAGATCGAGGAGCGAACACTCAAGTGCATAAACAACAAGGAAAGAGGGACATCTAACCATCTAAACCAAAGCATTAAAGAATGTACTAAAAGTAACATCATAGTGAACATAAGCAACATCACAATGTACAAAACAACTAACTAAGTATGTAGTTCCTCTCAACCATCAATAGCATCATAAGACCATCATGGATCCTAGCCATCCCCCGCGTGTAACATCCCAAGCCACCAACTGAATCGTCAATACTATTGTAATAGGGACATCACTACTAAAAAATGTTACAATATAAGCATAAGGAAATCTAACATACTAGTAGTAAAGCATAAGATAATCCTACTAGTAGATAACATCACCTATTACATGCTAATTAGCATAATAAGAAAATCTAACATGCTAACCAATAAGCAATAGATAATCCAATACAACAATTCACATCATCAAGTCATATGCTAAACATCATAATATAGAAATGCATCAAATAAACTAACATCATCTAGACATGATATCCAAGCATTCCAATGAAAGCATAAATCACAAGAAAGCATACTCTAGAACCTGAAGCATCAAGTGAAAACATCCAGCAATGATCACACTAGGACAAGACCATCTCTGTACAGTGGTCCCTAGCAGTGGTAGAGGTAGCTATGTCTCCCAACCATGTAGCACCCATAGGTCCACACCCACCGTGCTGATGGAGATAATGATCCAACCATAAACACACAAAACAACATCCATGGCTAACACTCATGCTAGACAGTATGATGGGTGAACCCAAGACAAGACAATGCATAAACTATAGGTCCTAGTCAAACATCTCAATGGGCTACTAAGTAGGGGCTGACATCATGGAGAGTCATTTGGCATCAACAAGCCCAAGGTGGTACTAGTAGCTCTCCACTTCCCAACAAAAGGAGCACATCCTAAATCATTTTATTATCTTTAAGTTTTTATTACCACCCAATGTTTAAATTTAATTATCACTTAATTACAAAGCTTCTACACACCAACCCTCAGAAAATGGGCATTGGGTTGCAGAGATAGAAGCCCCCTCCATATGCTATCCTACCCTACCCATTCTCATCCAATGATGAGTGCCCATAGGCATGCAAATTCCCAACCCAACCCCAATGATCACAACTTTTGGAAGTACCACAGAAGATTAGGCCTTGCAAGTCACCCAATAATTGTATACATATGTACTCATGTGTGGCGCAGCACCATCATGAAGATCAACACAAGGACTTGATGAGAACACAACATAAAGTCACTCAACTAAAATAGACTTAGGAGGATGGATGTAACATGCATCCCAATGCAACAAAAAGCATACATCATGAAATCGCTCTACCGGCCTCAATCTGAGAGTATGGATTCTACATGAATCCCAATGATGCAACCAGACCAAACATCATGAACTCACTCAACTGGCCTCAATTTAAGAGTATAGATTCTACACAAATCCTAATGTTCACAAAACAAAAGCAAAGGTCTAAAAGAAACAATAACAAAAGGTATAAAATCAGTCATCCGATCACAATGCCAGAAGTACAGATGCAACATGCATCCTAATTCAACATAAAAATGCAACAAAGGTCTTACCGATATCCAAATGGATCATCAAGGTCCATGACCCACATTGTGCCAAGAAAACTCGAGAAAATAGGGTAGCACACAAAATGAGGTAAAAACCCCAAAATTTTAGAAAACATCAAAATTAAAACCCATTTGGCCTTTGGGCACAAAAATCTCAAAATTCCAAAAATAATCAAGTTCAAACACTGTATGCAAAAATGGCCAACATAATGGCTTAAAACCCCAAACCCTCATCCTGAAAAATAGAGAAATGTTCATACTCACCCAACTGGGTAGAACTAGCATACAGAAACGAAGGGGAACACTAGTTGTAAGCCTCCAAACAAATGGCTACCAAAAATAGAAGCAAAAATGGAGCAGAAAACATAAAATAGGAAAGCCCTACCTCACAGCCAAAAGGGAAAAATGGGAATCTGAACCATAAAATAAATAGCTCACAGAAGTAGCTAAAAGTTGTGGCAATCCAAAGTTTCCCTGAGTTGGATCCAACGAACTCAACCTCATGATGATCCTACACCTGTAGCTCCCACAACAAACAAAATAGTAAATCCTCATGAAAATGATTTTGGGTTTTACTCTCCAACTTTCTAATTCAAAAGTGAGAAGTGAGGAATTAAATTCCTTTTTGGATATTTATTCACTTTTCGAGTAAATAATCGATTAGGTAAAATAACCAGCCAACCTAGTTAAACCCCGAATCCACTCAAACGAAAATAGGATATTCCTATAAATAAGAATTTATCTATGGAAAAGCTGCCAGAAATTAAAATAAATCAATTTAAAAAGCTCGAAAAACTAAAAAACACATAAATTTCCTTAATAACTTTTGCAACAATGCAAACCTCTAAATGCACAGACATGCTTACGAGTCTAATCACATAATGCAAATGAGTTCAGATTTAATAATCACCAAAAATTTTGAAAAAATAATTAAAATAAGGATACACCGACCATACAAGGATGACATTGGTAAAATATGAATGGCTGAATCACTAAATCCATGTGCCATTGCCAAGGATACAAATCCTGCACACTAAACAACATGAGCAAGTGCAATTGCATATAATAACATAGCCAAAGCAATAAATGCATTAAATCACCTAATTTAACCATTTATTTAATTATATTAAAATAATATATTTACATCACTCATGTTTGCATAAAGCATAACAATGTAAGAATGAAGTAAATAACCATAACATTAAATCCATCACATAACATAATCAGTGATATGTCCAAATACTAGATAACTAGATATCATCATAAAACACATTGTCATCTCAAAATGGCATCGTCATGCCAATATGATCAAATGAACAACATAGTAGTCTAACATCTATGATACTGAGATCAAAGTACAACATCTGACCCTCAGGTCCTCTCAAATGTAAAACATCACATAAGTAACACATAACTCTCAAATCAAAATATAAAAAGGTCAATGTCCACAACACATAACCAAATAATCCAACATGAACAATCCATTTCTAATTACTTAAGAATTTAATAATGATAGTTTACACAACATTAAAAAGACACTTAAAACACATAAGCGAACACAGTCATAAACATGACTAACCACTGCTACAAGAACCTAATCTAGTGTAGCATGGTAATAGTACATAGTGCAATCTCTGCACACATGTTAGGATAATCATGAAACAACATCATGATACCACATCGATTATGGTAAGCACTAGCAAAAACCTCAGTGAACCATAAATCATATCATAATCTCATAAATCAGTCAAAAGCATAATCAAAGTAATTGATATAGAAACAGAAATCCAAACACCTCAACGAAGTAGACCACTCATGGTCAAAATCATGATCCATCACAATAAAAGATCAACAAGGTTGCATCCATTAGGATGACTTTCAAAAGTCAAATGGGAGAGGCACTACAGCCATGGTCACTCCCACTGTAGCACTCTGAGATGAAGTAGGTGCTGAAGCTACTGGAGAAGCTTGAGTAGTTGTATCCTTACTCCAGCTCTTTTTGGTTGTCCACTTGACCCATTTTATGGTTCTCTTGATTATCCTAGCCATCATGATATCAATATTCTCTTCCACATCCACATATGGCTCAGAATTTATAGGAATTCCCCTTAATTTAGTCAAATATATATTACTATACATATTTTTAGCATCATCCTCTAATCCTTCTACATTGAGATCAATGCCATATGTCTTTATTTATTCCACTATAAGTCTAGAAAAAGCATGATCTTGGCTTCCTAACTCATCCTTGTATTTTGCCCAATAATCCTCTAGAGTGGTGACATGCTTGATCACACTCTTGATTTGAAGCACATCTCTTGCATATCCATTTGGGTCAAACATGGGCCTCAGAACCTCATATTCCTCCAACTTGTACTTATTCTTGAATGCCTTGAGCATTTTTTTGGCATGAAATCGAGAATCACAACTATAAGCCCTGACCTTCATGGGGAACTTATACCCCTTCTTCCTTAAACTAGCACTTAGCATATTCACTTGGATAGCTTGTCTCATGATCTCTATGAGCATGATCATGTCAATTGGGTATCTAGGCAGCTACAGAGGAAATCTGTCGAAAGTTGTAAGACGCAAATACAAGAAGGATGAGAATTGAATAAAGTAGCTACCAAATTGGCTGATGGCCACCATCACTTTTGGGCTAAACCTCCTCTCTAGAAATCCTTGTAGTTCCTTGCAAATACTCATTGTAAAAGAGTCATTAACTCTAACATACTTTGCATAGCTATTCTGTAACTACAAGCATGGATAAAATTCATAACTTTTTATATCATCAGGAAAATCCTCTATTTGAAGGCCTGGCCACAATTGTAGAGAAGCCAACATATAAATTAGGAAAGAGGACATGTAGAAGGTATTGTAGAACTTTGCAGCACTGAGAGCTTTGGACAAATGTTCACTTACCTCATATGCCCAATCAACATAATGTGTGTCTGAATACATGATTTACACTAAAAAAGAAATATTGTTCTACGAAATTGAGTGCTTCTACCTCACCTTTCAACTAATGCAAAAGAACCAAAATGTCCACAATTTTGGGCTTGAGATCAGTGTTGAAAAGGTTTTTAGGAACCTTACTCTTAGCTCCCCATGGCTTTTGGAACTAGTACCACATAATTTCCTTCCACCAAACCATCTTCTTCAAGGAGAACTCGGACATGGCTCCTTCTATTGTCAATTTAGAAAATTCTTCTCACTCTAGAATTCGGAGGCAATTGACTACAATTTTTTGGTCAATCGAGATCAAAACAATATGATTCAACAACAAAATTTGTTTAATGTCTAGATTTTAATGGTTAATACATTCAACAATCAGCTCGGGAGCTTGAATTGCCACTAAAAACTCGACTACTTCCACTAGCCCACTTCCACAGAGTTTCTCTATTTGGGTTTATTGGCTCCATTCTCAACCTTCTTTGGAAATCTTGAATGTTGAATAAATAGAGTGAGGTATTTGTAATATTTTGCAATGTTGACTTAATCCCATTCAGTCCATCAAATCTAGTAAATCTTGTTGCCATCTTATTTGAGATAGAGATGAATTAAAAATCTTGAACCTAAAGATAGCATAGAAAGGAGGACTTTGCAACCGTGAGGATTTTGAAATCACTATTCAATTCAATAGCATAACAATTCAATAAAGAAAGTAGTAGTTTGACAATTTGTTATGTTCATCTCTATATAGAAACTTCAATCCACCCATTAATCTTCAAGATCCATGCCACACGAGTGAATTAAAGGATAAAACTATTAGATTAGTAAATGTGGGGGTTTCTAACATATTTTTCCATGCTTTTTCACTATTCCCATTGGCCCAACAGTAACTTTCCTTTATTACAAACTTACTTTCCCATTTTTCACCAAGTTGTAAAAATTTAAGAGCAGAGTACTCCGTGGGGAAAAATTTGCTCAATAAGATTTTGCTCAAGATACCTTCCCAAATGTGATTAACTGGCTTCCAATATCTTTTTCAACCATCTTTTGATATGTCTCTGAGCCTAACATGCTTGCAGAAGTGATCTTTCACTAGATGCAAAAAATTGCTTTCTAGGGTTGAAAATCAGCTAAGGAGAAGGCAACTTCTATTTTTCTTCCCTTGTCTTTATTTTCATTTAACTCTTTATGGCAATGTGTCTACAAGCTTCAGAAAATCTAAAAAGGGCTATGGAAGCGAAAAATAAACCCACTTACTTGCTTTTCTCCCTTACAAATGCCTTTGTCAAAAAACTGACTTCTTGGGTTGAAAACCCACCATGGAGAAGCTACTTCAGAGTTTTTTACCAGATGCTATTTTGATCATTATGATTAATTTTGATTGACTCCCAAGGTAGAATACTACAATGTAGGAACAATCTATCCATAAAACAACTCATTTCTTCCTTTCTTTAGCTTGTATTCCTTGTTTGTTGACCTTTGCAGAAAATCACCTTCACAGTTCGAAACTCTACCACGGAGAAGCCAATGCTAGGTTTTTCATAGACTTCATTTTTTTTATGTGAAAGCTATGATGAGTCACAAGAAAGTTCATTTTTGGAAATTAATTTGTGAAAATCATGATATGACCCAAGAATCTCCATCAAAAAGGATCCTAGACTACCCACAAAACTCACAACAACAAGGAAAACCCACTCGACTATGTAATGTGGGATAAGAATAAAGATGAAAACCCAATGGAGAAACCTTTCACTTGGGGGAAAAGAGATAGGCATAGACAATCCTAAACATAATTAAGACACAAGATCATTTTCCACTTTGCATAATGGGTAAAGGATGAAAGTGGGGCAACATGCTTATAGAGAAAAGTTTGAAGATACTTAAAGCCAAAGATCATGACTCACAAAGAGATGTACCAAAGCTAAACAAAGAGAAATTTCCTACATGGAAAACTTTGCTGAGCTTGCACATATTTAGTATCAATGATTTTTTTATCAACTTTGTGGACAATGAGTATGTGAAGGTAATAACTATTCCTTTGACAGTTGATTAACTAAAGAAAATGCAAGAACACAACCAAGCAATTTTGGAGATTACCTCAGCCCTAAGCTATGTCAAGTTTGATGAATTAAAAGATTGTGATAGTGCAAATAAAATGTGGGATAAATTGAAAACCACATATGGAGGTGATGACAATGTCTTGAGAGCCAAATCATAGAGCTTGAGATGTAAATTTGATGACATGAGAATGATGGAAGGTGAGAATGCAATGCAATACTACAAAAGAATAAAATAATTTGTTAATGCTATATGTGGTGCAAATGGAGAAATCAAAGATAAAACTATGATAAGAAAGGTATTGAGGACTCTACTCCTTAAGTGTCTACAATTCAAGAACTAAGATGCATACTAGGTAACAATTGACCTTGGAAAGTGTAGCTAGTAGACATACTACTTTTGTGATGTTTAACTTTGATAAGTACACACCTACCACTATCGAATCTTCCTTTAAGTCACAATTGGTCCTTAGCAAAAGGGAATGAAAACATGTGAAGAGTGATACTAACAATTCTGATGATGAGATTGATGAACTTGAATCCCTCATTACAAAATGATTTGGAAGAGGAAAAGGTAAATACAAATTTAAACTACCTATTATCTAGTTTTCATGCAAAAAAATTGATCATATTGCTACTTGGTGTCTTGACAGAGAGGATAAGGATGAAAGGAAAGAAAGAAAGTACAAAGGAAGAAGATATGAAAAAGACTACAAGAGAACCAAGAATTATAGAGTTAAGAAATTGTGTTATATTTTTGAAGAAGAAACTGATAATGAATCTAAAAGTAATGATGATGAAGTTGTTTATGTTGCTATGAAAGACAATCATGATGAAGATGAGAAAACTACATTAATCTCATATGTAAAAACAAAAGTGATACATGGATAATTGACAATGGATATTCAAATTATATGATTGCTTATAAAGATAAATTTGAGGATATTGGTCCATACAAAGGTGGATGTGTTAAATTTGGTAATGATATTCCATATGTTGTAAAAGGTAAAGGAACTATTCAACTGATTGATAAGATAAAATGTGACATTGTTTACTGGGTTGAAGGACTTAACTATAATCTATTGAGTGTTTCAAAGTTGAATAAATTAGGTTACAAAGTTGAATTCACAATAGGAAGACCAAGATACATGATGTTGATGGTAAGCTAGTTGGAAGTGGTGATTAGACAAGAGGTAACTTGTTCTATCTAGATTTATCTAATGAGACATGTTTGTTTGCACAACAAAAGATGTTTGGTTATAGCACAATAGGTTATATCATGCGAATTTTGAAAATTTGATGAGTATCACTAAAATGAAGAAAGTAAAAGGGTTTCTTAAACTGAAGAAGCCTAACAATTCTATATGTAAACAATGTCAATTGGAAAAAATGACGAAGTCTAGTTTTAAAAGAAAAACATGCACTTCTAGTGATATATTGGAACTGGTTCATACTAACCTATGTGGACCCTTTGATGTTCAAAGCTATTGTGGAATAAGTATTTCATTCTATTTGTTGATGGTTACTCTAGGATGATGATTGTGATGTTTTTTAAAGCTAAATCTGGTGCTTTTTAATTATTCAAGTGGTATTTAGCTAGAGTTGAAAAATAAATAGGGAAGAGTATGAAGTGCTTGAGATCTAACAGAGGTGGTGAATTCATTTTAAATGAGTTCAATACATTCTACAATGATAGGGGAATTAAAGGATAGATGTCATCATTAAGGACCCCTCCTCAGAATGGGATAGATGGAAGGAGAAAAAAATCAATAATGGACTATGTAAGAACATTGATGATGGAGAAGAGTGTATCAAATAAATATTAGAAAGAAGCTATTAGTCTTTTTTTCTATACCCAGAATAGAGTACAATTTAAGAAATGTACAAATGCTACACCTTTTGAATTAAGGTATGGATATGATCCTAATGTGAAATATTTCAAAATATTTGGATGTAGGTGCTATATACTTAAAGACAATAGGAATGGAAAACTTGATGCAAAGAGTGATGAAGGTATATTCCTAGGATATTCTATCAAGAGTAAACCTTACAAGTGTTTGAACTCTAACACTAACAAAGTTGTGGAAAGTGGAAATGTAAAGATTGATGAGTTTGCAAAAAGAAGTGACACTATTTGAAAAGAAGAACCTAAAGCTTATAGTACATTCATCTATATGGGTGATGGTTCTCTAAGCACTCCAAATGAACAAGCAAATCAAGATGCAGTTTCCCAATAGACAGGAAATGATGTAGTGCAACAAATTGTCGAGCAGTAGAGAGTGGGTGTTGAGCACCAAACTAAAGATGTCGAGTCACAGATAGCCAATGTCAATCATTAGATAGAGAATCTTGATCATGCATAACATGAACAAGAGAGAGAAAATGAGTTTGAGATTATTTTCCAAGATGAAACTTGTAGAAGAATAGAGAAAGAAACCACCTATGCTAGCAAATTTTATAAGAAGACATAACAAACCTAAATAAATCATTTGTGATGTTGAATCGAGTGTTATGACAAGAAAAATATGCAAAGATGACACATGCTTACATTTTCAATTTGAGCCCAAAACAGTGCAAGATGCTTTAGATAATGAAGATTGGATTCAGGCAATGAACGAGGAAATTGACTAGATTGAGAAAAACATACTTGGACTTTAGTGCCAAGATTATGCAAGTAAGAGGTGTAAAAATCAAATGATATCCTACTATCCCTTTCTATAACCTACTCAAGACTAGGGTAGAGATGAAATGGTCTTTTCCACATACTAACTTCACCCTCTCAAACTTTTTCTATCTTCCAAGTAGTCTAAAACCTTCCACAAGGCACAAATTCTCACACATAGCTCACTTCCCTTACACCCTAGAGGATTTTAATCTGACATACACTCCAACATATCCTTCAACACTATTTCACCAAGTTTCATGTCAATTTGATAATCTTGGGCTTCTCCCTATACCAAAGTCTACAAACTATACTAGGAGGCCTAATAGGGGCTCAATCCTAGTAGCCTTATTTCCCCAAATTAACACTAAACTTCAAAAACTTACAAATAACATCCCAAATCAATTGTAGAATCTATTATATCACTAAAAACTATATCTAAATCCTCAAGATGGGTTTTGGGTCTCAAATCATAATCCCTTTTCTCTTAAACCCTAGTTTCTATGCTTTAAGGCTAGAAAATATGATTTAGAGTTTTAGGCTTCCAACTTCAAAACCCATGATGGATTTTCTCTTTCCATAAACATTGGTATAATTCTCCCTTCCTTCCCACTAAAACTTCAGCCTCCAAGATTCCTTATCTTTCCTCTGTGATGTGATCTTAGTCCATCAACACATTGAATCAACAATACCTGCATACTCAAATGATGTGATGGTATCACAGTCTAACTAAGGTAAATAAAGAATAGACTATGAAATTTTTCCACACCTAATACCTTTCTATGCACCAAACACTAGAGGTTTTCACTATGGAGATTAAGAGAAACACCTTATTTTCATATAAACCATCATTACAATCCAAGGTAAATTGTTAGAGTAATAAGATACTGACTTATCAATTAAATCTTTTTGATTTAATTATTAAATCACTTATTATCTTTAGTTTACTTAAGCTAAACTTTAGGCATATAATAATTAATTCTTTTATTAATTATTATCATGCAATCTATCTTTTACCCTATTAGGGTTTTGATCTCCTTTTATAAGGATTGATCTCTTTGTAATTCATTCACTTTTGAGAATAGCAATCTCTCCTTTTGCTTATCAAGAATGTCTCATCTATAGATCTAAGAATTCTAGCCTCCATAGCTTTTGCTTTTCTCTTTCTATGATAGGTGTTTGCATGTAGGTGATTCTTGGGAGCAGTGGGGTTGATCTTTCATCAACTTCAACATGGTATCAAAGCTCCAAATATTCATGCCCCTATTCTATTTATGAGAAATTTGGCTTGGCTTTCAAATCTGTATTTTTCATTCAAAGGGTTTCTAGTTTTCAGAGTATTTTTGTATTGGATCTAGGAGGGTAATTATTTTAGTGTATTTTCAGCCAAAACAAACATTACCGTTGGATTCGTAGCACCCGAAAACCTATATTTCCATATGAAATTTATCCAATTTGGACATAGTTGTAATCTAAGGAAAAAAATCTCTTAGAATTGGACACGCTTCCCAAGGAGAGACGATTTGTTTTTTCCAAAAAAAAGTTTTAAAAACAAAAGTGCTTTTTTTTTTTTTTAAAGCACATGGTCATTACTTTTTTAAAAAGTTTGGAAAACAAAATAAATCAAAAAAATCTCCTTTTATTTTTTAAAAAAAATGCATGTACTTTTGGCATTTAAAGTGATGACATCAGCAAGGTACTCCTACACAGTCTTGACATCAACAAGGTACTGAGATAGGCAAGTATGTTTGGTAGCAATGCAACTCATGACATGAGCCAAAATTTGACGACCTTCAAACCATCACCTTTTTTAGTTTTTTTTGTCATAAAAAGAACTTGGTGGTATTAATCTTATATTTTTGAAAAGCTCTTTCTGAGGCCATCATGATGATGTAGGTTATTTTGACTTTTGATGTTGTGTGGTTTCCTATTTATTTAGTCAAAGCCAAATGTTCTATTTTGCACTCTAGGAGACATATCTTGAGCATTCAATCTCCGATTTGGAAATTCTTTATGTCATTGGAAAGTTATTATTGATCTCTTTCTAGTGATGTTGGTTTTTTTCCAAATTCTTCTCCAGGCACATTCTATTTAGTCTTTTGCATTTTTACATTCTGGTAGATATCTTAGTTGTTTCAGGTCCAAGGATCGATTTTGTTGCTTTAGATGATTTTTCATGGGTTTTCCTATCTATCGTATTAGTCTTATGTCTCTTTTGATCTTTGTTGACATCCTTTTGTAGTATTTTTGTAAACACACTGAGATAAAGTGCCACTCTATTGCATTTTGGGATCTTGTACATCTTTGTGTTTTGTTGTACTCACACTACATTATAAAGTGCCTCTAGGGATTTCATGTTGGTCATATTTTCCATCTTCCTTTGTCAAGTGAGTGTTGCTTCCATGAAATTATCCTCATGATGTGTCAATGACACATGCCATTATAGATGTTTGTACTTCTTTTTCACTCTCAACGTTCTTGGTTCTTCTTTTTGTAGGAGATGTTGCATTTAATTTCAATGTTTATGTCTTACCTCTCAACATTATAGGGGGGTTATGTTGGTTCTATTTCTTTCTTGTTTTGATGGAGTGACCTATGTATTCAATATACGATCATGTGTACTAGGCAATTGCAATGGCTAGATACCTATGCATTTCGGTAAGATGGATCATTTACAATATAGACATTCTTTCATTCCTTTTTTTGGAGGCCATAAATATACCTTCCACCTTCGATTGATCAGCTCTTTAGACTTAGTCTTCTCTACCTAGTCATATTCTATATAGTCGAGGCTCTTCAAATCAATAGTTTGGCAGTGTTTGTAGCTTCATGCTTCAGTGGTATTCTTCGTGATCATCTTTTGTTCCTATCTTCTGGAACATTCTTTCCCTCTCTTTTTGGAGTATGAGTTTTCCCATGTGGTTTTTCTCTATTTCTCCTCTTTACAAAGATTTGGTTGTGCTTGGGTACCTCATCAAGCCTTTTTGTTGGGACCTAATTTCCTTTTAGCGGTAGTTTATAGGTTTTTAGCTACTCCCTAAGTTTATCTTAAGGGTGGGTATTAGATCAATAAGATATTGCCTTATTAATTAAATCATTTTGATTTAATTATTAATTTCCTTATTATCTCTAGTTTACTTAAGCTAAACTTTAGGCATATAATAATTAATTTTTTTATTAATTATTATCATGCAACCTAGCTTTACCCTATTAGGGTTTTGATCTCTTTTTATAAGGATTGATCTCTTTGTAATTCATTCACTTTTGATAATAGAAATCTCTCTTTTTTCTTATCAAGAATGTCTCATCTATGGACATGGGAATTCCAACCTCCATAGCTTTTGCTTTTCTCTTTCTATGATAGGTGTTTGAATGCAGGTGATTCTTGGGAGCAGTGGGGTCGATCTTTCATCAGCTTCAACATAAACAACAAGTTAATAAAAATCCAAATCCAACAATAGCTTTCTCTTATTCAAAAAAAACAAGTTATTTCCTTCATCAATACACAAAGATACAAATTTTTAAAAATGTAACTTAACACTTATTGTTACCCTACAATAGAAATTGGAAAGATGCTTGATGGCTATGTATATTTTCCCTCCAAAAGATATATACATTCATTCCAAATCCATACATGTACTTCCAACCACACAGTAGGTTGAAGATAAACAATTTAAATAGCATCCGCCTTTGACCTTACAACTTCCTCTACTCAAAATCAACCCAAATAGATTTCTAACTATTGGACTTCTAGTTTGCAAGAAAATTGAAAGAAGTTGCATGAAAACTTTTTATTGCAATTTTACAATTTTTCTATAATCTGTCATGCCCAAAAAAAATAATGGGGCAAAAACACATGCGATTTTTTTTTCTTAGTAAATAAATCCACTAAGTTGATAAATGTTTGACCACGACTTACATGACACATTAGGTTTTGATATGAATCTATAATTTTTTTTCACAAGTTAAACTATACACATGTTGAAAGGAAAATATAGGTGTCCCTTACAATACCTTTACACTTCATTTCAATTTATAACCAATGTGTAGGATTAAATTATTATATTTAAACATTCATTATTTAATCGACTTCAACATTTTTTTGTATTACATTAGACCCTAATATAACATCCCCACTGACTATCTTTACTAACTACCTCATTTCACTTTCTAATCAAAACAATTGATTGTTTCAAAAAAAGAAAATAAATACAATTTAATTAAAAGATCTAAAGCATTAAAATTTTAAATCATATACAATTTAAACATACTACCTCATCTTTTAAAATCAAATCTTAAATTTTACTATATTAATATTAATTAATTTAATGCTATCAATCGCATTCTAAACATTACTAATATTAATTAAATCTTAAATGACAAAAATAATATAACTTTATTTAAATTAAATTAAGCTAAAACAATATTAATTTTATTTACCTTTAAAATATTACACGCATTAATCAACAATATACTATATCTACTAACTATCTAACTACTAAAAACATAA
Organism: Cupressus sempervirens; assembly: GCA_028749045.1. Classification (NCBI taxonomy): domain Eukaryota; kingdom Viridiplantae; phylum Streptophyta; class Pinopsida; order Cupressales; family Cupressaceae; genus Cupressus; species Cupressus sempervirens. Next base: position 139,085,227 of record CM053785.1, on the reverse strand, counting down.
ATTAAAACTAAAACTAATTTAAACTAACATTAACTAATAGTAACTACCAGCCATTACTAACTCTTAACATATATCTAATCCTTACTAACCAATCACTAATTAACATTACCTAATTAACTGAACTATTTCTAACTTTACTTTATTCACTTAACTATCTTATGTACTAAAACTAACAAACAACTAACTAAAACTAACTATAAATCTAACACTAAATACTAACTAACTTCAACATTTGACACAAAAAAAAAAAAAAAAAAAAAGCCTCCTAACTTTAACTTGCTAACATATCCTAACACTAACAATGAACATTATCTGACACTAAAAATCCTACACATAGCCCCATGCTAAACCCCCCCACCCTAACTCACCTACCTCTAAACCCAACCTAACCCCTTACCCAAGCCTTGGACGGCTTCCAACACCCCTCATGTGGACCAAGGTCTACCAATTCATAGCCCCAAGCAAGCCTTGTCCATGGTACAAGTGGTACGTGAGGCAACAAAATGACATGCTTTAAAGATTAAAGCCTCCCTTGGATGCGATTGGAGGATGGTTAGGAGTTAAATTTGAAACTTATGCAATCACTTCCCATAAAGTGCTTAGCCTAAAGACTTTTCATGGGGGCACGTGCAAGTATGAACCAATAGAAGAAGGTGGGTAAAGTCAAACATTTAATTTTCCTTTCGTCACAAAAGTCTATGCCTAAGGGGTGGGATGCAGTTAATTTAAAGTTCAGTTGTTGAATCTTTAGGATAGGATAGAGTAGATGGATATTTCTTTTATTAATTTTCTACTACTATTAATTTTAAATTTCTATACTCGTTTTTTTCTAATTTAAATAGATAAGACAAGAATCTTTAAAGCATATTCTCTATTCAAGGGCATTAAATTTTTCTCCCATACAAAGGTCAGAGAGAAATTTTGCTCTAGGAAGATGGATTTTTCTTAAGTCTCTTTTTTTTTTCTGAGTGTTGGATTTTCAAATTTATTTAATTTATATGGCAATAGATTTTTCTTAAGTCTCTTTTTTTTCTAAGTGTTGGATTTTAAAATTTATTTAATTTATATGGCAAGGAGATTTGTTTTTTTTCCCTAGGTTGAATTGTAGAATATATTTTGATGTTATATTGATGCACTCGAAAAGGATTGTTTTTCTTCTCATTAATTAAAAAAATACAAAGTGATACACCAATCAAATAAATTGATTTTCCTCTAATCCATGTTCAAGATCAAATTGCATAACTTAAGTAACTTTGTTATATCTAATTACCATTAAACATATGCATATAAATTTGATTCATAAGGAATATTATATGAAAGGAAAATACTTTTCTTTTCAACAAATGTGGGCTAGCCCCTACTTATTCATTTTATTTAAACACCTGATTCAAGGACTCCCTTGGGAAAGAACCAGGGAAGAAAACCTAAGATCATAATCATTTTAGAAATAAAGTTAACAACAAATTTTTACAATAGGATCATTATCCCGAGGAGAAGTCTCCAAATATTTGAATTGAAACAACATTTTTGAATTCCTGCTTGGCTTCATATCAAGGTAACCACTACAAAATCTATAATTTACATCAAGGTAACCATGGAGAAACTAAAACTGACTAGGAGACAAATAGATTTAACACAAAGACACATATAACTGAACACTCCCATCCCAGGTTTTCACAATAGGTTCATTATCAAACCAAACTAGGGAGAAGGTAGATTTTTTTAGGTAGGAAAAGTCAGAAACAACACCAAAGTAGGTGCCCTTTTTGAGGCTATAATCATAAGAACTTTTTTTATTTCATTTCTTAATTCCCAACTCACAAACTAGTTTTTACTGATGAGTAGGGGCCTATATCACCCTACTCTATCCCTTTCCTCGTCATGAGGAGAGATTTTGCACAACCCAAAGTCCAATTGAAGCCCTCCTCTCATACATGACCACTTCTTTTGTATCCAAGAGTGAGTGATGCCAACACAACCCTTACAGTTTCCCTCATAAAACAAAATCTAAAAAATGAAAAGAAAATATTTAAGAAACCCATCATAATTCCATCATTTACATGTTTCATTATACATATGAACACACACATGCAAAAAGCCTACTTAAGCAATGAAAATACATCATGAAGACATGAACTTGAAGGATTCCTAACTTCACAAATGGTTATGGAAAATTGGAATTTGAGAAGAGCTATCCTTGCTCCTCCTTCAACCTAGACATTACTCTCTAGATGTAGAGATTGGGTGAACACTCTTCCACCCTCAATTTTGCAACTAAATAGGCTCCTAACTCAATCACCTAAAAATTGCAATAACTCCAAACTTGACTAAGGCTTCTAGGGTCTTCTAACTTAACCTTATCATTAAGAAAAACTTTATGGTGGAGTAAAAACTTGTCAAACTCATGGTAAAGTTCCAATTTTTACACTAAAGTAAAAATGAGATATATGGGTGATCACAAAAGTCAACAAAAGGGTCTAAAAGGGTGGAACATGCCCCCAACCCATTCATATAACCCCCTAGGCACTTATTTTTCATTAATTTTTGCTCTTAGTACCATTTTAGGACCTATTAAATTGCTTAAAATATTAGGACTTTTTGAAAACCCTATGAATGCAAACTTACCACTAAACCATAATTAGTGTAATTAATCCTAATTACCAACTAATTAGTATTAGATTACTAAGCTAGTCCATCTCAAGTTATTAAGTTACTCGACTAACTCTAATTTTTATGTTGATATACATATATGAAATACAAGTGTCAAGTGACACTATAAGATCATTGTTACAAAACATTAAACGCTTTATGATTATAGAATGATACACATATTTAGATTATGATACAAATAAAATAAGAAATAATGGGTCTGCATCTTTCATTAGTTTAACCTTGGTCATCACAAACTGTACATAGGGTTGAGTTCTAATTCTCCATTAGATTTCTTGGCTAATAATCCTGCACACTAAATTCACACATCAATAGTTTGAGAAAAATCACATAAATAGATTTAAAACTCATCTAAATAATCACATAAATCTTTCATATAATTAACTGTTTATCTCATTTTTTCTCATATATTTAACCATTAAAAATTGTATAATCAAGGTATTAATTATATTCTTAATTCTGCATTCATTTACTATACTATATCATCAATATGCATGTTCATAAAACATTAGATAATATGGTTAAGCATCTCAAAATAGAACATCACACAACATAAAATAACATAATAATGTCCAGTCTATCTGAGAATGTCTCGATATATCGAGTCACAATGTATCAAAATAACAATGTATCAATTGTACTATGATGGGTTTGGATGAGGCTTCACACAATCTAAACATAAAAACTTCCAAGTGTCTATCAAAATACCCCAAAACATGTAACAAGATTAAGAGATTTGAAAATGATGATTTTTGGTCAACTTTCAATGTTTGACTATTCATTGACCACCCTTTGACTTTTTTTCTAATCCTATTAGAACATGAAAACCACTTGCCTAAATGCATGACAAGAATGGTTAAACCATCTTGTGTCATCATGGACACTTATTGACCTCCATTAATCTCCTCCTTGGTGTTTGACCACCTTATTTAAGACCTAGGGCCCCTGCACCACAAGGCCTAAAGAAAAAAATGTCATTGGAACAAAGTGGGTTTTTAGGAAAAAAAATCAATGAGAATGGTGAAGTAACAAGAAATAAAGAAAGACTTATGTGCAAATGATATGCTCAAGAAGATGGAGAAGATTATGGATAAACTTTTTCTCCTATGGCAAGACTTGAACGAGTCATAACTTTGCTTTTGTATTCAGCCTACAAGAATTTCAAGGTATATCAAATGGATGTCAAATCTACATTTTTTAATAGTTTACTTGAAGAAGAACTGTAAATTGAACAACATGAAGGATTTGTAGATCTAGAAAAGAAGAACATGGTAAGTAGAATGAACAAAGCCCTTTATAGATTGAAACAATCCCCAAGAGCATGATATGAAACACTACATGATTATTTGGTAAAGATTTATTTTGAAAGAACAAATGATAACATTAATCTATATTTGAAGAATGGTAAGAACAAATCTAAAATATTTTTTGATGACACTATATTTGGAGGAAGAGAAGCATTGTGCAAATCATTTGTGGATGAAATGAAGAAAGAATTTGAAATGTCTATATTTGGTGAAATCAAATTATTTGTTGGATTACAAGTATGTCAAATGAAGTTTGATATTTTTATTACTCAATCCAAATACCCATCATAGCATAGTTGATACATTATTATTTTGATACTCATGACTCAATATGTCGAGACACTATCGAATACATTGAACATTATTATGTTATCTTATGTTGTGTGATGTTTTACTTTCAGATGTTTAATTATGTTATTTAATATTTTATGAACATGTATACTGATGAAGTAGTGTAGAAAGTGAATGCATAATTAACACTTTGGTTATGCAAGTTTAATGGTTAAGAATATGAGGAGAAATGAGACAAACAACTAGTTATTTGAAAGATGGATGTTTAATTTTTTGTTATTTCTCTAATAAGTTGTGTGTGTGTGTGTGTGTGTGTGTGTGTGTGTGTGTGTGTGTGTGTGTGTGTGTGTGTGATTTTCTTGAGCTACTGATGTGTGCAATGAGTGTGTAGGATATTTTAGCTAGGAAATCTAATGGAGAATCAGAACTAAACCCTATGTACCATTTGTGGAAACTAGGGTTGAGTCTAACAAAAGATGCTAGCCCTGTAGTTCATATTTTATTTGTATTGTGAGTTGAATGAATGTATCATTCTATAATCAATAAGTGTTAATATTTTGTAACAATGATTTTATAGTGTCGCTTGACACTCATGATTTGTATATGCATTTTATCATGACAATTAGGATTAATTGAGTAACCTAAAGATCTAAGTTGGACTAGATTAGTGACATTTTTACTAATCAGTTAGTAATCAAGATTAATTACCCTATTCAAGATTAGTGAGTAACCTGCATTTTTGAAGGTTGCTAGAAAGTCCTAAAATTTTCAAGCTTTTTGTTAGATCCCAAATTAGTCCTAGAAGTGGAAAATCATGAAAACTAAGTACCTAAGGGGTATGAGTATTGGTTGGGGGAATTTTCCACCCCTCTAGCCCCTTTTGTTGACTTTTATGGTTTCCCAAATATCCCATTTTTGCTTTATTGCAAAAATTGAATGTTTTCACCTTGAGTAGATAAGTTTGACTCCACTTTGAGGTTAGCCTTATGAAAAGTTGAGTTAGAAGTCTCTAGAATCTTAGGCAAGTGGGGGAGTTATTACATTTTTGAAGGTGGTTGAGTTAACATCTTATTTAAAGGCAAATTTGAGAGAGAATGAGTGTTTACCCAACCTCTAGTTTTAGAAAGTAATTCAGGATTGAAGGAGAAGGAGAAGGAAGGGAAGCTCATCTCAAATTTCTAATTGCCATAACCTAATTGTGAAGGTAGGAACCCTTCAAGCTCTTTTGGTTCATGATGTGTTTTATGCTTAAGTCATTTTGTTTGCATATGTATGTTCGTGTGTTTGTTGTATATGTTTGGGAGGGATTGAAATGGGTTTTTCTTAAATGTTTTTCCTTTGTATTTTACTTTGATTTTCGAAGGGATTGTATGGGTTGTATTGGCATTACTCACCCTTAGATAGGGTAAAAGTGGCCATGTATGGGAGGAGGTCTTTAGTTGGACTCCAATAGTGTAAAGTCTCTCCTTAGGATGAGGATAGGGAGAGAGTAGGGTGTTATGGGCTCCTATTCATCAGCACAAACCATGTTTTGAGTTTTGGAATTTATGAAATGGAAGAATGGAAGTTCTTGTGAGTATAGCCCCGAAAAGACACCTGTTATGGTGTTGTGGCTGACGTCTCCTATTGGAAAAATCCACCTTCTCCCTAGTCTGGTTCAATGACGAACCTATTGTGTAAACCTGGATAGGAGTGAGTGTTTGAAATTGTCTTCATGTTAAGATTGGTTGTCTCTAAGTTAGTTTTCATTCTCTCCATTATCATCTTGATGTGTTGTAGACTTTGTAATGGTTTCTTTGTTATGGAGCCAAGAAAGAAATTCAGAATTATTATTAAAATTTATTTATGTTGGGAGATTTCTCTTCAGGATGATAATCCTATGTAAAAATGTTATTTTAAACTTATTGTGAAAATGGCTACGATGTTCGATTTTCTTCCTGGTTCTTTCCTAGCAGAGCCTTTGAATCAGGTGATTCAATAGGAAAAAAAAAAATTGAGTAATATTCTTGCATATGAGATTCTCGTATTTCAGTTTTGCATATGTTTACTTGAACTTTGATGTAATGATATTTTATCTTACTATGGCATTTATATACTTTGACATTGCATTCATTTTATTAATGTTTATTCGACACATTGGTGAAATTTATAAATTCAATTTTAAAAACCAAACCATGCAAAAAAAAATTGTATTTGATTAGTACTTCAATTTCATAATTATTCATGAGTATGAGGAAGTTAAATATTTCTATTCAAATTCTAAGGCATTACATTTAACCCTATGTTATAAATCCATTTAGAAAAAAAACTATACCTCCTTGTCAAAAAACTAATTTGCTTTCAAAATTAACACTTAGAAAAGAAATTGACCAAAAAAAAATTACCTCCATAGAGCAAAATGCTCTTTGGAGTTTGTATGGGGAAAAATAATAATCCCCTTGTGATGATAGGGAATATTCCCTATTGATACCATTTTAAATTTAAAATCAAAAAAAAAAATTAAAGAAAGAAAATATATATATATATATATCCTAAAAATCTTAAAAATCCTATCTACTTAACTTTATAACATAACTCCTTACCTCTATCTTATTTTTACCTAGAAAACTTTATACACATTAATGCTCATCCTAGTTCCTCCATCATAGGCGAATTTGCAACTGGGTTAGAGTAAGTACCCCCACGTTCCCCTATGTCATGTTTGACTTGCTTTTTGGAAATGAATTTACGTGGAGCAAGTCATAAATTAAGTCTGTCAAAAAGAAAAAAAAATAAAAACATTCCTTATTCCTTCTTAGAAGCCTATGAATTTCTACCCAGCAAATATGATTTGGGATCACGTGCCCCCATAACTATCCTGACAAAAGTACTGGAAAATAAGATTAGGGAAAATTTTGAATGGAGCAAGTTGGTTTTAAAGTTTATTCTCACCTTATTTTTTAATCCTCCTTGCCTTTTTCTTGCCTAGGCATACATTCCCTTGGTAGACTTGTTGTTGTGTTTGGGCAACCCTTGAAATGTGTGGGAGACTTAGGGAAACTCCCAAGTGCATTGGGAAAGGGGAATATGACATGTGGCCTAGGGGTAGGATGGTTAGGGGTAGGTTAGTTTAGGTTTGGTTTAAGTTAGATGTTAGGAAATTAAGATAGGTGGGTTAGTTTTATTGTTAGGTAATTATTATTAGTTTATTTTAATATTAGAATTTATTTTATTCTTATCTAAGGTAACTAGTATTGTGTTAAATTAGTTTTAGTTTTAAGTGTTTTAAAAAAAAAAATTTAGTGTGTTAACATTTGACTTTAGTAAATTTTAATTTAGATAAATATTATAGTATTTAAGTTATAAGAGTTTAGGTATATTAAAATTAGTTGCATAACATATGTTAGATTTTAATAAGTATTTATTAATTTAAATTTTAGTATTAATTAATTTTAGTAGTAGAGATTAGTTTATTAGTTTATTTTAATGTTAGTGATTATATTGTTCTTAAATTGAAAGTTAGTGTTATTTTGTTTTAAAATGTTTTGAATTAGTAAAGATTATAAAATTGAGTTAGATTAATAGATTAAACTCTAAGTGTTGAATATATAACTAGATTTAATTAGTATGTTTTATGGTAGGCAATGTTGTGTTAAAAAAAAAATGATATATGTTAGATAATGTAATCGATTTAGATAGTTGTTTAGCATTATGTGTTTAGGATAATTTGATTTATTTATTTTTTCTTATAATATATTATTTTAAGATTAAAGTAATAATGAAACAAACATCGAAATCATTTAATAATTAATGTTCAAATTTAATGTCCTATTCTTGCACGTTGAATACAAAACTTAAATAGAATGTCAAGACATTGTTAGGAGAACATGTATCTATCTTACATTATACCTATACTTTAACTTGTGAAAACAAACATATCAAACTTAGTGGTGTTATTAATTTTTTTTTTAAATTAAAAAAAAATACGTGTGTTTTTGCCCTATATTTTGGGCATGACATATGGATTGTATTATAAGAGAAGTGATGGATATGAATTGAAGGTATTCACTAACTTAGATTGGATAGGAAATATTGATGACATAAAAAGCACTAATGGAGGTTCATTCTTTCTAGGAATGAGATTGGTGTCATAGATGAGCAAGAAACAAAAAATGTATTTCATAATCATTAGTTGAAGTTGGGTATATGGTAGCTGTAGTGAATTGTTCAAACATTGTATGGATAAAGCAGTTACTAAAAGGTGTGAAAGAAGAAATTACAGATCCAATAGTTATATATTTTGATAACACAACTGCTATTAACATTTCAAAGAATCTAGTGATGAACACTAAGACAAAGAACATTGCTATCAAGTATCACTACTTGAGGGAACTAGTTCAAGACAAAGAAATAAAGCTAGAATATGTACACACCAAAGAACCAATTGCTGACATATTCACAAAAGCTTTACCTAAAGATGTTCATGAATATGTTAGAGATAAATTAGGAGTGATTTGCCTAAGAAAATCTACTTAAAGAGGAAATATTCATTGCATCAACTGTGCTAATCAAAATAGCTTACACATTGATGCAACACAACTCTACTTTGGGAAATGCTTAAGGTAGATAGTCAACTACAACATAATAGATCAATCATAGATAGATGACAAAAATAAATGAGACATGCAAAATCTACATAATCCATATGTATGAAGAGATTGAAGCTAAGGAAACTAAGCTCCTTTGGCATTGTTGTCAAAGAGGGAGAGATAGACAAAGAAGAGAAAAACATAACCAAAAGAGGGAGAATATACAAAGAAATAACTAAAGATGGAGATCTATTATCTTAGAAGGAGAAATCAATAAATAAAATCAAAAGGATAGTAAAAAAATTTGGATTGTATGGTAACAAAGTTTGATACATTAAGGTACTACTAAATGTTGAGATGTAAAGATGTTTCCATTAATGCCAAAGAGGGAGATTGTTGGAAACTTACAATTGGAACAATTATTGTTTTTTCATTGATGTCAAATCTATTTATAACACATATTTATACCTAATCTAAATATCTATTTGATTGATGAAAAGGATTTGAGAAAACGCTCATAATAATAACAACTAGAGGAAAGGTTGAGTTATGAAAAGAAAGCTACAATGGACATTTGATTAGATAAAATTTGATGAGACAAATTTGTCATTTATATTAAGAAAGTTAAGCTAAGTTGAATAATAGATTAAAATGATTAAGAAATGTTGAGTGATGTTAGTTTCAATCAAACCACAATAAGTACCAAGAGAATCTAGTGTTGACCAAAAAATGGTATGGAGCAAGCAATATAGTCGATGTCGAGCTAGAATTTTTATAGTGACCAAGTGATTAAGTGATAACTAAGTGTTAGAACTTAGTGATTACCGAGTGATAGTGTTGAGAATGAATTTGAGGAAATTGTGAATCCAAGACAACTTAGTTGATTTTGTGGGAGATGTAAACCATGTTGAAGATAGGATTGATGAGTTTGATCATTAAATTCAAGGTGAGGATTAGGTAAAGACCTAATAGATGGATTCCAAAGAAGTTTCTAGAGGATGATCAAGAAGATGGATAGATACAATGAATCATGTTGAGCCTCATCATAAACCTTAAAATCTATGGTGATTGTGGAAAATTACAAAGTAGTAATTACCTATTTGAAAGAGGTATAGAGCTAAAAAAATTCATGTGTGTGTGAGTGTATGTGTGACGCACATAGAGAAGAAGGTTTATCAGAGATGCACAAGTGTGTGAAAGTTAATGTGAATCTAAAGAAAATTTCTTATGCAAATATTTTTGATATTGATAAGTGAATCTAAGTAGATGGCTTAAGTATTGTTGAAGGGAGAAGATTGCTTGCTTGAAGAGTTGCCAAGAAAATGAAGAACAGAGATAACACTAGAGAGCTTATCAATAAAAATACACAAGAACCAAATAGTGATCTAAACTTGTAAAGTGAGTTTTAATCATACATATCAAAACCATATTGTTTTCTTTCTAATCATTTTAAATAGGTTGTATTTAAATCCTTTTAACAAAGGTTGACCTAACAGTCATTCAAAGGACTTAATAGTCTATAAAAATCCTTTAACAAGGTGACTCTATAAATGGAATGATCAAAGTCTTTTGCAAGGCCACTCCTAACAAGTTGATTAAATCCTCTAACTAGAACACATTTAATAGTGTGTATTGTAAACCTTTATTAGGGTTGGCTCCTAACAACTCACATTGAAAGAGTGAACAAGTGATGACATGTTACTAGTGATTTTTCTCAAATTGGGTTTTCACGTAAAATCCTAATGTCAAGTTTGCATTGAATGCTTTATATTCTTTACATATTATATTTAGTAAAGTATGTTATGTTTGGGATAGTAATTTTGTTTATTAGTATAGTAGAGATCAAGGGACAATAGGATAAGAAGAATAGTGAATGTTTTATATTTAATTGTTCAAATGGTACTTATGGACCTTGAGAAATTGATTCACCCTCTCACCCACTCAATTATTTTGAAAATATCTAAAAATATGACCCATTTCAACCCATTATATGATAATATATGTCTGTAGCGATCGTAGAACCCCTAGGAGTTCATATGTTGTTATAAATGGGTTGAAAGGGGTCATAGGGTACTCTATGATCCCTTTTGATCCATTCCATGATAACATATGTTCCTAGGGGATCTAGGACCTTTAAGGACATATTATATATATTCTAATTGGTCCAAGGGGGTCATAGGATACCTTATGACCAATTTTAGCCAATTATACAATAACGTGTATATGTAGTAGTCATAGGACCCCTAGGATTTCATATAAGGGTCATATAAGCCCTAAGAGTTCATACGTTATCATGAAATGAGTCAAAAGGGGTCATAGGGTACCCTAGAGCCATTTTAACCCATTCTACGATAACATATTGTCCTAGAATTTTTAACATGCTCAAAGGGGTCTTAATGTGTCATAATTGGTTCTAAAACCTATTGTAATGAGTCGTAAAGGTATGAGATAGGAAGAGGGAGAGGGAGAGGGGATGGGATAGGAAGAAGGATAGGAGATAAGGTGGAGAGAGTGTGTGTGAGAGATAGACAATAAGGTAGATACATTTTCCTTCATATAATGCAATCACATTATATGAAAATAAACAAAATGATAATTTAAAGAGTTTTTCTATTGAGTTAGGCCCACGTTCTCTGTTATGTGCTTATTTTACTATAGAAATGCACTTTCCATGGTGTTGGAAGTCACAAAAACACCAAAATCAATCATTTACCTTGACTACTTCAATTGTCAATCAATATTGCAACATATTTGAGGTTAGTGCCTAGTATTTTAAATGTTCAATGTGAGTATAGAGATCTTTTTTCACTTATTTGAAAAGTTTAAATTATTTTTCATAAAAGTTATTGTACTTTGTATGTTTCAATGATTTGATGTTTAAAAATCATTATAATTTATATATTTCAACTATTTGTCATGTAAAATTTGTCATCATGCCAAGGAAGAAACCAAAAATTCAAACAATAGAAGAAAAGGAGATAGAATTAGGAAATAAAAGAGATAAAATGAGAGTATTACATGAACAAAGAAAATTGCAAGCCACTAATTAAAATTAATCTTTGGAAGAAGTAAGAGGAAGAAACAAAGATTTAGAATTGGAAAGACAAAAAGAAAAAATGCAACTCTTATGCTCAACTAGAGAATTAAATTTTGAAGGTACACCATCTTCTAATAAGCCATAAAATCATCTCATGTTGTAGATACATCTTGTCCTACTTTAAATGGTATAAAAACTCCATGTCATGCTGAAGGAACAATATCAACATATCAAGTAGGTGATATTCTTTCTTTCCAATCTTATTGCCAAGGCATGCCACCTTTGAACCTTGAAGGTACAAAATTCACCCAAAATAATATTGATGTTCATAATGTTAAGTCCACTAAATATATTAGAACACCTCCAAAAATTCATTATAGAGAGCCAAAACATTTGATTGATATTGATACTAATAGTTTGCAATCAATGCCTGATAAGATTTCAAAGTGTACTTGTCAAAGAAAAGTTATTCAAAGATGGAGATTATACTTTGAATAATTCAATATGAAAGGAAGATGTCAATTATTTATTGTAATGATGAGGAATTTAAAATATAGGCCTGTCATGAAGATTTTCGGACTAAAAACAATGGATGAGTCAAATGAAAAAAAATATTGTAAAGAATTTAGTGAGTGCATATGAAAAAGTGGGTATTAAGTAATGCACCAAAAGCAATATCACAAGACGTGTACTTACATGAATATTAGTAAGCACCCAAATGAAGAAATATTGACTCATTAGAAACACAAGAAAATAATTGAAGATAAGTAGAGATACTCTAATGAGACTCATTGGAAGGCATGAAAGAGCGGAAGATCCAACAAAAAATGAGTTATGGACATTTAGTGGTAGACTACCATGAAAGGATAAAGAAATTATCAAAGCTTTAAAATTTTTGATTAAAGGTTTTTGGAATAATAACACAAGGGTTTCCCCTACTCAAAGAGATGTTCTAAGGAGGGTTGGTACTCAAATATGCAATCCATGTGCAATTTTATTTTTTTGATTCAACTCAAACTCCATTATTTGCAAAATTTATCAGTATGTATCCTCAAATTAAAATTAGTCAAAGATGTTTTGAAATGTTTAAAGCTTTTTATGTGAAATTAAATCACACACGTACAACTTGTTGTTGTAGTATACATATTGAACTTTCTAACCATTATGATGTTTTTAGGCATATATGTGTTTTTTTGCATTCTAAGTTTGTTTTACAGGGTTTTAACATAAAGGAGCAACCTAGATCTTCAAGGGAATTCATTTTTACCATTTTATGTGAAAGAGGAGATGGCCAAAAATTTTACAGGTTGTCATGCTTGAATGGTACGTGCCTAATTTTTGGTGATTCACAATGTTTATCAACTCACAAATTTATGGATAATACACATGCAGTTGGAAATGAAATTGTAGATTTTGGAAAATAGCCTATGGTGTACACTCTAAAAGAAGGGAAAGAGGATAAAAGATGTGATAGTAATTAAAAACATTCCATTATATGAGTTCATAAAGAATTCTTGTGAAAAATCATTTACAAGTATGCAAGGCATACATAAAGGGCATGAAGGTTAGATTTACAATTCAAGTTATAGAAGGACAAATTTCCACTAGATACCATTGTTTTAGTTGTGGACTTCACAAAGAACTACATACTACAACCACAAAGTGAGGTGTAAGAAAATTATTATGCTTCTCAATAGGTTTCCATATTTGTTCATATAGAATTCATGCATTCACATGTAAGTATAGAGGAGGACAAGAAGATATAGAGGGAGTGTCATTTTTACATTAGTGATGATCAGTCACATTCTACAAAGTTTTTATAGGTTTCTTTCATCTATTCTATGGCAATTTGGCTAATAGGGGCATATCACATCGTAAACACATCATTTGGTCAGACAATTGTGTGTCTCAATTCAAGAATGTATGGATTTTTTATTGGTTGAGTTGGATGTATAAGTGCACTAGTTAAATATTAATTTCACGTTGAAATATATAAGGTATAGAATACCATATAGGTGCAGTGGTTGTAACTAGTACATGGCTTAGACAATACAAAATTAAGAACTCTAACTTGTGGTTATTCAAGGATTGGAAAATAGAGAGGAATGTTCTTCATTATTTCAATGATAATTGTATAAATCAAATTAGTACATATGTGTTGCTAAAATCACTTGTTTTTAATTAGTGCATCTTGTTTATAATATTGGACCTAGGTGTTCCCAAGGAGCATTAAGTTGATTATGACACTAATTTTTAGAGGGTGATAACTCAAACCTCGTGATGGGTATCCATGATCTGTGAATTGCACAAGGATTGTGTAAGGACCTTCAAAGTGTGTGCAGATATTTTCTAAGATAGTCAACTCTATTTGGATTCAGCAAGCACATTTTAGTTGCAAAAAAAATTGCAATGTCATGCACTTGAAAGTTGCTAATTGGTGCATCTCTCAAACCATTTTTCTTGGGAGCATTTTCTCAGTTCTATTAGCTCAAGTTGGATAGGTAAATGATAAGGGACATCTCATTTTGGTCACCAAGATTTCATGAAACTTTTGTGCATTCTAGACCTAGTTGTTCCCAAGGAGCACTAAGTCGATTATGACACTAATTTTTAGAGGGTGATAACTCAGACCTCATGAAAGGTATTTGAGATCTTTGAAGTACACAAGGATAGTGCTGGGCCCCTATAAGTCCATGTAGGTCCATTCTATGATACTCAACTCCATTTGGATTTGGCGAGCATGTTTCATTTTCCAAAATAACTTGCAAAGTCATGCACTTGAAAGTTGCTAATCGGTGCATCTTTCAAACTATTCATCATGGGAAAATTTTGTTAGTTTTGTTAGCTCAGGTTGGACAAGTAAATGGTAGGGGAAATCTTATTTTGGTCATAGAAATTTTAGAACACTTTTTCCCATGTTGGGCATAGGTGTTCCCAAGGAGCTCTAAGTCAATTAGGACAATGTTTTTTGGATGGTGATAACTTGGACCTCGTGATGGGTATCCAAGATATGTGAAGTGCACAAGGAAGGTTTCTTCGAGGTCTAAGTGCACATAGCTCCATATCTTGATGCTCCCTTTTTTGATGCTCCAAATTATTTGGTTTTAGCAACCAAGTTTTAGTTGATAAAAAATGTTGTAGTATTGCTAATTGGTGTATCCTTCATTTCACTTGATGTGAGACCATTATGTCATCTCTATTAGGTCCAATTGGTCAGGTAAATGCAAGGTTCCTCTCATCTCACTCATTAAGTGTCCAAAATGATTCTATGCATGTCAAACCTAGGTGTACTCAAGGTGCACTAAGTTGTTCTATGGACTTCTAGTAGTAAATAAAACTAGTATAAGACAAAATACCATGTCGTACTCAAAAATTCATATCAAACATAGCACTCCAAGTTACATAATCACTTCCAAAAAGGTATGGAATGTAATATTTTCTTTAGAATGTAACAAGATAGGATGAATGAATGCATTTCCATAATACTACACTACAGTTTGATTATATTACTACAACCATTATATAAATGAATGCATTGCCACAATCTAGACAAGATAAACAAGATAGATATAAATAAGAGAAGATAAATAATATATATGTGCCATCAACTATATATGTCCATACATGAAATATATGATGCTAAGATAATGACAAGATAGAAAACATCAACTATACATATAATAATGCCATACATGTAATATATGTCCAACATTTCATACTTAATATTTAATATACAAAAAATATATCATGTACATTTAATATGATCAATATATGTCACAAGTGACATGTAAATCAAGTGCAATATACAATATGTATGTCCAATGATGTCACATGGGCATAAAATAAAACATCCCTATAGATCTAGTTTTTCCCTCTAGGGGAAGAAAAAAATCTCTAGATATCTTCATATGTCACACAAAGGGGGATTCCTGGGATCAGGGGTCTTCTAACATGCACTCTCATCTTTCACTCTTGACTCTTCTATAGTTCGAGTTGTTACAATCAAAAGTATATGTGAATCAATAACTATTAATTATATATCAAAATTGAAATATAATTACACATAAAATAAAGTATTTACTTATGAAAAACAAATAGTCACTCTCTTCAAGCTCAAGAGAAGATGAATGATCAAGAGTGATAAGACCCTAAAACAATGATCAAAATAATCTATCAATCCTACTTATGAATATCACTTATAATTTTAATACTAAAAGTTGTAAATAACATACCTCATTCAATGACTCAAAATTGGCTAGTGCAGCAGCAACTCCCCACTTAATAGACACACAAAGATGTGGAGGACTCTCTAATGTCATAAGTTGAAAATGATCCAACAAGAGCATTATTTGAATTTATCAAGAATACATATATTTCTATAGTGCATTAACAATTATAAAAATTTGGGTACCTATTAGAATGTTTAGAATAACTGGGGGAGGGAGGTGAATCAGTTATCCAAGGTCCAGATGTACCAATTGAACGAAAAAATACTTAAACAATTTCATATCTTATATTTCCATTTCTTAGCCTCAATTGTAAACTTTTAGTAACATTAGCTAGCTATCCACTATTAAAAAATAATAGAATTCGAAAATATAAACATTAATCAATAAAACATCATAATCACATCCACACAAGTTTGACACAAGGATTTAATGTAGGGACCCAATTTGAGAAAAACCACGAACAACATGTCACCAATTTTCACTCTTCTAAAGTGAGCCTTGTTAGGAGCCAACCCTATTAAAGGTTACAATACACACTATTAAATGTGACCTTGTTAAAGAATTTAATCACCCTGTTAGGAGTGGCCTTATTAGAGGACTTTAGAACATTTCATTAGAATGTCACCTGGTTAAAGGATTTGCATAGACTGTCAGGTCCTTATGGCTATTAAGTCAACCTTGACTAAAGGATTTCAAATATTGTTCACAATGGTTAGAAAGTAACAACAGGGTTTGATCTTTTTAGTACAACTCAATTTGCACGTACATATCTATGTTTAGCTCTCATGTACTTATTCACTATCTAGCATCCATTTCCATCTCAATCTCATATTCACTTGGCAACCCTTCAAGCAATCACCCTTCACTTCTTCTCAACTCAATTAAGCCTTATAATTAGATTCACCAGTCAACAACATCTGTAATAGCTCCAACTCTCTAAAACTTCTTCACTCACACATATCCTCTATGCACTCTACATTCTCTCTTCTAAAAAATTCTTCCTTTGTACCTCCTTAAATAGGTAATTATTATCTTTTACCACTTAAACAACACTATAGATCTTATGGTTTACGATTTGATCCATCAAATATAATGAATTTGATCACCATTCTATTTATCTCCCATTTTCTAGAAACTTCTCTTGGAATCCATCTCTTAGGTCATTTACCTGATCCTCTCCTTGAATTAGATAATCCAACTCATCAATCCTTATCTTCAACACACCTTCCATATCCAAAGAAATCAACTTAGTCGGTTGGAAATTATGATTCCTCACAAATAGCTAAAATGTTGTTCCTCGATGAACACTATGTTCTAACACTCAATCATCACTAAATTACTTAGTCACTATAAAATTATTTCTTGATACATACACTATCATGTGGTCAATACTGGTGCTCTATCAAAACTAACTTTGCTTGACACTTATTGTGTCTCAGTTGACCCTAGCATCACTCAACATGTGCATCAAAATTCTTTAGTCTTCTACTCTATTACTTGGTCAAGCCTATACATTTGATCTATCTTTTCTCACACTTGCAAGTCTTTCACATTATTGTCTCCTCCTCTTGTAACATGATTCAAACAATTAATACATCTTGTCAAAGTCCAACTAATCAAGTGTCCAGTTATAGTTTCCTTTCAATAACTCAACCTTTCCTCTAGGTGCTTTTGTTATGAGTAGCTTCTCAAATCCTTTTCATCAACCAAATAGATATGACACTTAGATAAGATAGAAAATTGTCTCACCAATAGGTTTGACATTAATGACAACACAATAATTGTTTCAATTGTAGTTTCCAACAATCTCCCTCTTTGGCATTGATGGAAACACCTCTTAAGATATTTCAGGAATACTTCAAGTTACCATAAAATCCAATTAATTATAGCATCAGTAACACCTTCAATATATCAAATATTTATTAATATCCTTAGTTTCATTCATATTCATATCTCCAATAATATCTCAAGTAGATATTATGAACTCCCTCTTACTTAACATGTCTCTATCAGCTTTTACTTTCTCCTTCTTTCATGTTAACTCTGTAATAACCACTTCCTCATCATGTCTTATATATCTCCCTCTTTATATTTTAAATAATCTCTCCCTCTTTAACAACAATGCCAAAGACAATATCTCTTACATCCTTCTTATGTAGATACTTTCATGTCAATTTTGAATTCTTCATCAATCATCTTCATATGATTATTCCATTATTCTATCATTCTTGTTTACTACTACTACTTTAGGCAACTCCTAAAGTAGAACTATCTACATCAATGTGTAGAATAGTCTTTTTAGTACATTTTTTGTAATGCTTCACTTCTACTTAAGTAGCTTTATCTAGGGGAATTAGCCCCACTTTACCTCTAAGATATTCATGAGCATCCGTAGGTAAAGCTTTAATGAATATGTCAACTATGTGTTCATTAGTATTCACATATTCCAATTTCACTTCTTTGTCTTGAACTAGTTCTCTAAAGTAATGATACTTGATAGCAATGTGCTTTGTCTTTGTCTGCATAATAGGATTCTTTGATATGTTAATAGCACTTGTTTTATCACAATAAATAATTACTAGATTGGTAATTTCTTCCTTCATACCTTTCAATGATTTTTTGATCCATATAATAGTTGAACAATTCAATATTTTTTCCACATACTTGACTTTAGTTTTTGATTGGGATATGTAGTTATGCTTCTTTCTTGTCCATGAAATCAATAACTTTCCTAGAAAGAGTGCACTACCACTTGTGCTCTTCTTATCATCAACATTTCCTGCCCAATCAAATTTGGTGAAAACTTCAATTCAAATCTATCATTATTCTTGTAATACACTCCATGGTCTTATGTTCCTTTCAAATATCTCAGTATTCTTTTTACTACCATCATGTGATTCTGCTTAGAACTTGTTGAAAATCTAGCAACTATCTGAATTATTAATGCAATATGTGGTGTTCTATGAACAAGATATTGTATTTTATCAATCACTGATCTATATTTGTTGGAATAATCACCAACGTTCCCCTTCAAAATTTGTGACATGGATTAACTGCCTCTTGTATTCTATAAGTCTAGTGTTTCTATCAAGCATTAATAGGTCGATCTTTTGGTGCAACAACAACTCTAGCTTGTAATAAGTGGTGTCAAAGCTTGGTCATAGGTTTGAATCTCCTCAGGTAATGCTAAGGAGGGGATTTTTGGACTAACCATTGAGGTTCCTCTTCAATATTTGTGACATGGCTTAATTTCCTCCTATGTTCTATAAGTCTAGTGGTTGTATCAAGCATTGATAGGACAATCTTTTGGTGCAACGACAACTCTAGTTTATAACAATATTTTGTTTGGTTCACATTAGTAGAATAATCATTCTTAGATAGTTTGTGTCCAATAACCATAGGTGTACACACTGGTTTGGAATCTTCTATCCTAAAAAAAATTAGCATCTCCTTAATAAATTTGGATTGAGTAATGAAGATGCCTTGGTTCATTTGATACACTTGTAAACCAACAAAGAATTTAATCTCACCAAACATTGACATTTAAAATCCCTTCTTCATTTCATCAGAAAAATATTTTCATAATGCTTCCTTTCCACCAAATATGATATCATCAACAAAAAATTTAGATAACAATACCTCATTGTTTTTATCATCCTTCAAACATAAATTGTTTTTATTATTTGTTCTTGCAAAATCAATCTTCACCAAATAATTTTACAATCTTTCATACCATGCTCTAGGGGCTTGTTTCAATACATATAAAGCTTTGTGCAACTTACACAACATATTCTTCTTGTTTGGATCTATAAATCCTTCAGGTTGTTCTATGTATACTTTTTCTTCAAGTATCCCATTCAGAAATGTAGATTTGACATCCACTTGATATACCTTGAATCCTTTATAAGAAAAATATACAAGCAATGTTCTAACTCCTAATATTTCTATAGGGGAAAATGTTTCTCCATAGTCAACACCTTCCTCTTGTGCATATCCTTTGCATACCAGTCTTGCCTTGTTCCTTCTAACTTCACCTTTCTCATTCAAGTTGTTCCTGAATACCCACTTATTTCCAATAATATTTTTGTCTTTAGGCCTGGGTACTAAGGACCATATTTTATTCTTTTCAATTTGTTTAATTTCTTCATTCATAGCTTGTATCCAATCTTCATTCTCCAAAGCATCTTTCACAAATTTGGGCTCAAACTCACAAAGTAAGCATGTATCACTTCTAGGTCTTTTTATTTTCATAACACCATACTCTTTACCTCCAATGATTTGTTCAACTACATGATATCTTCTTACATATTTTGCTAACACAAGCTATTTTCTTCTTTGTTCTTCAACAGATTCATCTTGAAAAATGATTTCAAGATCATCATCTCTCTCTTGTTTAGGTTCAAGTTTATGTTTTGCATGCTTGACATTTCCTTCCTATTGTTCACCTTCCTTTGTCTATAAATTGGCATTATTTACGTATTGCTCAACACCCATAGTTTGTTTCTCGAAAACTAGTTGTTGCAACTCAACATTCCAAGTTTGCTGAGGATCTGCAACTTTATTTTCTTGGTTAGGTGGAGTGTGCTTAGAGTATTATCATTCATATATATGATTGAACTATAGTATTTAGGTTCTATCTTACATACAACTTAATTTTTCTCAATATATTCATCAACTTTCACATTTGCACTTTCCACAACTTTTTAAATGTTAGAGTTCAAACACTTATAATCTTTTCTCTTAGTGAAATATCCTAGAAATATGCATTCATCACTTTTAGCATCAATTTTTCCTTTCTTGTTATTTGTAAGTATGTAAGATTTTCTTCCAAAAACTTAAAATATTTCACATTAGATGCATATCCATACAATAATTCAAAAGGTGTAGCATTTGTACCTTTCTTGACTTGCATTCTAATTATAGTATAAACAACTATACTTACAAATCCTCTCTAATATTTATGTCATACATTCTTCTCCATCATCAATGTTCTAGCACAGTCCATTAGTGATTTTTCCCTTCTTTCAACTATTCCATTATGAGGATGTAATGCCTATGCCTAGTTTAGTTTCATCTTTCTTGTAGGCTTCCAAGAGTAATCCTAAGTCAAGGGGGAATGAATGTAATGCCTACCCCTAGTTGACTATTCTAATTGTATTGTTAGATTCTTGTAGGCATGTTTTATGTTTATATTTAAGATTTGTGGTACTTAGTTCCTAGGTTTGACTAGATGTATTTCATACTCAGTTTATATATGTGATGAGTTACTAAGTTATTTCATGTGTTTGGGATTATTTCTAAGATGATATATGTATGTTCATACATCAATTTTAGTTATTACATGATGTTAGTGATATGAATGATTTATATATAGTTTTATGAATACTTAGCCCATACTTGCATGTGTATGGTGTACATGTATGTTTTACTTTATGATTGACCTTCCTAATGTGGTTGAGGGAGGGAGTCATAGTCACCTACTAGTCAAGACATTGCCTATTTAGTTTAGCATATATATGTATGTACATGAGTGGATTTTATGCAACTTCTAGGTACTAGGTAACCACTTCCCTAAATTGCTAGGATGAGCATAACCTTTCCCAGTATCTCAATGGTATAAGTGGGGAGATAATTCTTGAGTCCAAATCCTAATTTAAGACAATTATTCTAGAAAGTAGGACAAGTATCTGAGTTGTTTACCTATCTGAATTCATCAAATGATGTGAATTCATGATTTTGACCCTAGACTTTGAATATGTTCTTTGTCTTCATTTGAGTTGCCATATTTAGTCTTGCGGGTTTGTTGTGATTATCAGTTATAACTAAATCAAATTAAAATATAATGTAATGATCTAATTTAATAGAAATTTTATAAAGAAAAACCAATATTTAATTATATTTAATTAATTGAGAAATTAATTAAATAAAAGAATTAAATTTAAAGGTGTAGTTAAAATTCTAATCTTGGCATAATCATATTTATTTAATTTAATAATAAAATATTTAGGAGTTTCATTTTTAAGATAAAGTCTAAATATTATTATTAGTTAAATTAATAAATATTTTATTAAAACATCTCGAGAGTTAATTAAAGAGAAGAAAGAATTAATTTAATAAAGTTTATTTTAATTAAATTACATAAAGCTTGTGCATGAAATTAAAATAATAAAATATTAAAGGAAAAAGGGCTTTTTGCATGATTGCACAATCAAAGCCCTAATTTGGGGAAAAACTCTTTATCAAGAAATGAGAATTCTTTTCTCCATACATAGGTTTGGAGGAGCCAATTTATGGGAAGAGGGTTTTGAAGGAAAAGGAAATTGTTTGCAAATTCTATGCAGTCGATTATGTAGCATCAGATCTAGGTAGGATTTTGTGGGTTTGTGTGGTAGTTGCTCATTCTTTGATTTCTCTATCTTTTCCATGTTTGTAAATCTAATTTAAGAATTCAATTGGGTTGAAATCCTTGTATCTGATTTTATCATTCTTCATTTGAGAAACCTTTGTATATGAATTGAGAATCTAAAATCCTTGTTGTGATTCTATTGTTTTTCATTTCTAAATCATCTGTAAACAAATGAAGATTGAAACCCTTGTGTTGAAATTTACTCTTATCCATTCTTGAAAATGTTCATGACCAATTTAATTAATTGAAACACATGTTTAGGAATCTTGCATTCTTAATTTGATTGATTTCAATTTCAGTAGGGTTGGAAAAGAGATCAGAATATTGATATACAAAATTTGATTGATTTCTCGTATCTTTCCTATCGGATTTAATATATAAATTGATATTGATATATATATATATATATATATATATCATAGTAAATTTACTATAATAATTTTACATATATATATATATATATATATATATATATATATATATATATATATATATATATATATATATATATATAAGTGGTGATGAAAATTTCCAATAAAAAAATATAAATTTGACATATTTAATAGGGAGCATTATTTTGGTTTTATGTTTTTAATAATAATAATAAATTTTTAAAAAATGAATTTGGGAATGGAGGAAACCACCTCCCTCGTCCCCCTTTCTTTAAGGCTATGACCACTTGTTGTAAAGGTAGCTAGGGTTTCTGACAACAACATAGTTGTTGTGGTAGCCAAGGTTGCCTAAGTAGCTAGCACTATCATTAGCAAGCTATGAGTCGATGAGCTATAAATGGGTAGTGGTAAGTTTTTTTTATTGTTTTAATTTTTAATTATTATTTTTAATTAATGTTTTAATATATATTAATTTTAATATATGTCATTTAATTATATTAAATGTTATGAGTTATGAATTGAGGAAAATTGGTGAATTTGGGTTTCAGTTGAGAGTTCAATGTCATATTTCATTGACTTCTAATAAAAATTATGAATCTATTACTTTTGTAAACTAGGAACACATTAGCAAATCAATATTAGGGAAAAACGAAAAATGAAAAATTGAAACCATGTTTGTTTATTGAATCTGGTGTTTTGATAATGAATTGAACTATGAAATAATGTTTAAACAACTTTTATAAATTGTTGACTGTTGAGACTTGTATGTACTCAAGAACTTTATCAAATCTATAATACTTGGAAAAGAGAATTGAAACCGTGACTAAAATCAAAAACTTATCAAAATGTAACACTTGAAAATGAAAATGGAAACTTCAAAACTTATAAGTGAAAATAGAACTTTTGTGTTTTCAAAACCTAATGAATTATGAAAGCTACTTTTGTATGTACTCTTTATAATGTGTGGTTTACTGTTGTGGGTTTTAGGTTGACTTAGCTTTGACCAAATCAGGATGTTACCGGAGGCTTGGGAGTTTTGTTCTAAGATGTTTCTATGGTTACGATCTTTTATACCCAACTATGGTGATGTGTCACGTGTCTTCTTTGATGAGTTTGATTTATTGGTTGTCATTGCTTTCTATTTCCTCTTGTGTAGAATTGAAGTGAATGGTATGACTTTTCTAGTATAACCTTTGAGTCTTTGATTAGTTATCTTTGGATTGCTTTCCAGTTGCTTGCTCAGGACTGAGGTGATTATTGTGATATTTTTTGGTGATGTCATGGGTTGGTATATGTGTACTTAATTTTGGATCAATTCTGTGAGGATGATTATATTGGTGAAATATATTATTTTGGTCAGTGATATTTATGTGCTTTCTAGTTTCTTGTTTAAGAACTTATGTGTATTTTATGGTCATATGAGATCTTCTACCTTTGCTAAGCTTAAGGTAGGTTATTTGTATGTCATATTGGGAAGTGGCTTGCAATGGAGGTCAGAGCCCTAAATAGGTGTCCTAGTTAACCCATTGTAGGTTGTTTTAATAAGTAATAACATTTCATTAACTGGGTTTAAATTGAATTAATAAGACATCAGTGCCACATAAAGTCACCAAGGGGCTGAAGTCCTGAGAGACTACTAGGGTAACCTTAGAGTTGACTTGTTAATATGCCTTGTCTATATCAAAGGATATTGATGCCACATAAAGATACTAGGGGGCTAAAGTCCAAAGAGGCTACTAGGCTGACCTTAGAGTTGTCTCATGCGATGACACTTGCCAACTTACATAGTAGATTTCCTACATGTATGTGTTGCCTCTGGGATTAGATGATACTCGTGTCTTGGTACCCTTTGAGATACTTTACTTTTAGGTCTTTCTTGAACCTAGATGTCAATTATGACTTGTGTTTTGATATTTGTATGGGACTTGAGTTTACCTCCTTAGCGTGGTGGGAGTGGGCCATTTAGGTTCCATGAGGTCGAGTGGTAGTGCATTTTTCTTATATAATTGAGATCCAACCATTGGACGTTGTTGTTGGATGTGCTTATGCAGATGTTCCTTTCTATCTAATCTTATATTTCTATTGGATGGTTTTATCATGTTATACTATACTTATTTTATCAAAGATCTTATAATATGTTGTATATTATTGATGATGTATATTCATTGAGCTTATCATATCCTATGACTTGTACAATGAATAATTAAGAATTTCTAATTATTGCCAAGTGCTATCTTATATAATTGTATTTTTTAAAGTGGATTTATACTTATGATTATTCCATGATGTGGATTTTGGTTATGTTTTAGATTTAATATTATTAAACTTAAATGTGATTCTATGTCATGGGACCCTTAGGAGATGTAATATGTTTATGATGATTTTTATGTATTTGAGTTAATGATTCTATTATATTTTATCTCTTATTGTTATTTATTCTGCTATGTTATCTGTTGTTGTTAAGTTATTATCTTTCAAAAAAATGTTTTGCAAACTTACTAAAAGGGGTCCTAGGTACAGATGTCTTTCTTTTGATTCCTCTATCATTGTAGAATATGTTGAACTCGTTGGAAATGAATTCACCACCTCTATCAAATCTCAAACACTTCAAACTTTTCCCTATCTCTTTTTCAAATATGGACAAATACCACTTAAAAAAATGAAAATCATTATATTTTTTCTTAAGAAACATTACATTCATCATTCTAGAGTAGTCATCAACAAATAGAATGAAACATTTATGGTGTAGGAGCACCTTAAGGTCTTTAATACATTTTAGCTTGTAGGTTGCCTTAGCCAACCACCAATTAATAAGGACTAAGATATGAAGTCCCAAGTTGATTTTTTTGTGTGTGGATAGTTTAGGGATGAGTGGAATCAAGGGATTTGAGTAGTCTTCTAGGATCTAGGTGTTAAGTCCTAGAAAGTCAACCAAAGGGTCAAAATTTGACCAAGACTCCAAAGTGGAATAATTTTTGATATTTTCATGTTTTTATTCTTTTTAAGGTCCTATATAGTGGTTTGGATTCAAGTTGAACCATGAAGGCTAAGTATTTGACAGAATTGCCAAAATTGCAAAGGTTGTAAAAGTTACTCATGACAACTTTGCAATTTTGCAAAATTTGTCATGATGAATTTTTCTTTAAACTTGGAATTGGGCTTAATGGACCTAAGGTTCCAAACATGTGGGAATGGAATATATAAGGTCATCCAAACCCTAACCTAATAGTTAGGAAGGACATTGTACGGATTGTGGATTGGGAAAAGTAAGAAATTGGTTGCATTTGTGTATTAGAGCTCTCATCCAATCATTAATGGATTGAACAGACTGAACTAATTCATTGAACCTTGAATTTTTGTTGTTTATGGATCCTTTGTGACATTTCTTTGGTTTTTTTGTATGACTGGTGAACATTTTGATAATTGTTTGTGTTTTGGGGTTTCATTGCCTGGTTCAAAGCCAGTCATGTAAATAATGACTTTAACTTGACTTCTTGTGGTTCAAACTTCATGACCACTTCGAATAAAGTAAATCACTTTTTAAATAGTGAAAATATAGATTTTAGAGTCATTTATTGTAGGGGAACTATTTTTTCTTCCAAACCCTAGGCGAGTACAACAACATTCTAGCTAGAGGTTTGTGCAAAATAGTGGCAAGGAAACTTACTAAATGGATTGGGTTGAACCAATAAATGGTGGGAGCATGTATAGGGTCATGTCCTTATTGGGTAAAATCAAGGAGAGAATTAGAGGAATTTTTTTGAATAGCTAATGGAAGCATACAAGGCATATTGGTATTCATCCTCCTAATAACCCTTAAAAATAGGGTTTAGTAGAAATTTGGTTTACAAACAGTGGCAAGACCTAAGACCCAAGAAATATTTCAGTCTTGGATAATGGTAGAAATAATCCAAAGTTGATTTAGAGGGTTGTTAAGGGATTTTGTTAGAAATTTAAGAAACCTAGTTTCTAGGGGGCCTAACTGGGGCAAAAAGGCTACAAGGCCTAGAACTAACCAAACAAGAAAGTGGTGGGAAACCCAAATGAGAAACCATTAGGATGGATCAAGGAAGATTGAAAACTAACAAGGAATAGTTATGAAACCCATTCCTAGTCCTAGGAACATTCTAGGAAGAAGAATGGATAATTATGCTCATGAGTGCATAGGAGGAAGTTGAGGTATAGTTTGAAGTTTGAAGTTGGTGGAGAGTTCTAAAAGGGATAGGATCTTAGTAGTGATCTTTGAGTAGGGTAAGTAAAGTCCCCTAGCAAGGCCAAAGGATAGGTCCTAAGAAGAGCTAGAAGATCTCTTCATAAGTAGTTAGAACTCCCCATCATATTGGTATCAGAGCCATTAAAAGGTTTGGGTAGAGAAGAGTGTTGTTTAGAATGGAGCTTGATCAATCCCCAAGTGGGAGATTGTTAGATTTGGTGACTGATCATGGAAGTATTGTTCATACTCCTTAATTCCAATATTTATTAGCATTTTATGGCTAAAATCTTGTAACTAATTTTAACCCTATAGTGGTAAAAATACTTGTATAAAAATGCTTAGAGTTAGGGATTATTTCATAAGGTGTGATGCAAAAATTGCTTCTTGCAGTGGTATTGATTTTTAAGGGATTATGGATTATAATTAGTTTATAATCAATAGATCACAATAATATTGCACTTGTTGTTTAGTGTATGTAGCCCAAGTTTTGGGTAAACCACATTAAATCTTGGTGTCTTGTCTTCTCTTCTGTTGATCTATTTTTTTATGATATTGTTTATATTTGAATGTAATTGTTATTTCTATCTGAGGTTAATCCTAACATAGAGTGCATGTCAAAAGTAGGAGGAATCCATAGGAGAAAGAACCATGGTGACTAATGTTGAGCTTGCAAGAGATATGATATAACAACAAGAAAAGAGAAAACTTCTTAAGGAAGTTGTGTAAGAGATGAAAAAGCTAGAGGAAGTTGTTGAAACTATAGGCAAGATGAAAGAGTGTTTAGAAGTGGATAAATAAAAAGGAAAGAACCAAGTAGAAGAGGAAATAGAGCTAGAACTAGACCCTCCATTAGTAGAGGAACATTTTCTAAAGGCATTGAAGGCACAAAGTGGCAAAGCACTAGAAGGCATTCCTATTTTCACTAGAAGAATGGATGCAAAAATAGTTATGGAGTGGTTGAAGGTAAGGAAAATCACTTTGAATGTGATGGAATAACATATGCTCAATAGGTGAAGATAGCCAAATCAAGGCTAAGAGGACAAGCACTAACCTAGTGGAAATTCTTTCAATAAAAAAGAGAGAAGAGAGGCAAGAAACCAGTAAAAATTTGGAAAATGATGATGGCTAAAGTGAAAGAGAATTACCTACCTAGGTATTATTATATCCAATTACACAAGAAGAGGCAAAATCTCAAAAAAAGAAGACTAGATGTAGCTTCTTACATAGAAGAGTTTCAAAAACTAAGCCTAAGGACTAGAGTCCAAGACCTTTAAAGCATTAAAGTGGAAAGGTACCTAAATGGTCTTAGATGGAACATTCAAGAAGAGTTAAGTCTCTTTGTACACTTACTACCCTTCATAGTTGTTATCAAATTGTTATTAAAGTGGAGGAAAAACTCAAGAAGAAAGAAGACTCCAATACTAGGGGTAGAGGAAGGTGCAAAGATGCTAAAGGTGGTCATAAAGGTGGTTCAAGTGGAAGAAGTAATGACAGTAGGAGCTAAGGTGACTCCAAGTTTACAAAGCTAGGACATGACCCAAACAATAGAGGTGGATATGGTAGAGGCAGAAGCTCTTACAACAATGGTAGGGGAAAATCAAGGGGTTTTGGAAGGAGTTCTCATTTTTCTTCCAGGAAATACTATAATTATGGGTAGTAGGATCACCCAACTTATAAGTGTCATAACAAACCATCATCTTCACAAGGTAAGAATAAGATTACCTATGTTCAAGAAGAGGAGTATCCAAAATAATTAGAGGTGAGTCTAGATCTAGAGAAAGGAGAGAATCTCATGTTGAGGAGTATATTGATTAAAGAACCTACCAAGGATGAGCACAAGAAAAGAAGGGCTCTTTTTAGAATCAAGTGCAAGATACTAGGCAAGGTACATAGGGTCATAATTAATTTAGTATCTACTGATAATGTCATTTTAGAGGAGGCAATTTAGAAGTTGAAAATTACTAAGATACCACATGAATGTTCATACAAAGTCACCTAGTAGAATAAGGGATAGAACATATTGGTCAATTAACAAGTGTGGGTTGATTTCACCATAGGGAAGTACCAATATAGGATACTTTTTGATGTGCTACCTATGGATTCACACCATCTATTGCTTGGTAGAACATGGCAGTCTGATAGGGAGGTAGTACACCATGGTAAGGAGAATAAGTACTCATTCAAGAAAATGGAGTAACTTACATGATTAAATATTTACTAGAAGAAGATGCAGTGGAGAAGGTAGAGTCCAATACACTTCTCATGAGTGGGAAAGAATTCCTAAAGGATATGAAGAAAGAAGAAGGATTTGGCTATGCCATACTAGTGAAACCAAGAGAGGAGGAGATATCTAATCAATCACCCATGCCAAAAGAGATGAAGAAACAACTAGATTAGTTCAAGGACATCATTTGTGAAGGTACACCAACTAAATTTTCACCAAAGAGAGCAATCCATCAAATTGATTTTGTGTCAGGGGCATCCTTAGCTAACAAGGCTACATACAAAATAACACTAGAACAAAACAAGGAGATAGCAAGGTAAGTCCAAGAGCTTTTGGATCAAGGTCTAATCAAGAAGAGTGTAAGCCCATGTGTTGTTCCAATCGTTTTGGCTCATAAAAAGGGAGGTAAGTGGAGAATGTGTACTAATTCTAGGGAAATAAATAGGATAACTATTAGATATAGGTTTCCTATTCCTAGAATAGAAGATTTAATGGATCGCTTCAAGAGTGCTAAATACTTCTCTAAGATTCATTTAAAAAGTGGATATTATCAAATTAGAATTAAAGAGGGAATTGAGTGGATGTAAAATTTTAAGACTATAAAGGGGTTATGTGAGTGGCTAATGATACCATTTGGACTTACAAATGCACCTAGTACCTTTATGACGTAAATAAATGAGTTTCTAAAGGATTACATAGAAGTTTTTATGGTAATCTACTTAGATGATATCATCATCTTTAGTAAAACCAAAGAAGAACACATGAAACACCTAGAACTTGTTTTGAGGAAACTCCAAGAGGAAAAGCTCACCAAAAACCTTGAAAGAGTGACTTCATGAAGCAAGAATTATTATACCTAGGACTTTTAGTATCACAAAGCAACTTAGAGATGGATAAGAGCAAGGTTGAAACCATTTCAAGTTGGCCTACTCCTAGGATAGGGAATAAAGTAATAATTTGTCATGGGTTGGCTTAGTTTTACAAGAAGTTCATAAGAAGGTTTAGTGAAATTTGTGCACTAGACCTTAACACCATAAAAGGAGGACTCAAGAAAAAATTTGTGTGGACCAAGGAAGCCAATACAGGTTTTTAGAGATTAAAGAAGAAAGTGGCTACCCAACCGATACTGGTATTTCCTAGTTTTGATAAGCCATTCATAGTAGAATGTGATCTAAGTAACATTGCAATGGGTGCAGTCCTAAGCCAAGAAGGTGGGATAGTGGCATTCTTTAGTGAAAGGTTAAATGAGCCAAGTCTAGGTATTCATCCTATGACTTTGAACTATATGCTTTAGTACAAGGCCTTAAAAAGTGGAGGCATTACCTATTTCCTTAAGGATTTTTTGGTTTACACTGATAACCAAGCTATAAGTTACATCAACACCCACGACAAGTTGAGTTTGAGGAATATCAAGTGGATGGAACTACCACAATTCTACACCTTTACCATCAAGCACAAGAAGGGAGTTAATAATAAGGTTGCAAATGCACTTAGTAGGAGTTTTATAACTATTCAAGAGATCCAGTTGCAAAGAATTGGAGTTGAGGAATTCAAAGAACTCTAAAAAGGGGATGCAAAATTCTCAGAGATCCATAAGGTATGCATTGAATTTTATAATCATTTTCATAGTGAATATGTTGACTACACATTGAAGAATGAGTTACTATTCAATGGAAAATAGTTGTTTATTCCAAGAGGCTCTGTAAGGGAGAATGTTATTCAAATGAAACATAATGGGAGTTTAAGTGGACACTTTGGGTTGAAAAAGACCCTGGACTTAGTAGAAAGGTTCTACTATTGGCCTAAAATGAAAAAAGATGTAAGGAGATATGCGAAGTAGTGTGTAGTGTGTTAGAAGGAAAAGGGGACATCATAAAATGTAGGTCTATATCAACCATTACCCATCTCAAATAGGCATTAGGAGTGCATCAGCATGGAATTTTTAGTAGGGCTACCTAGAACACCTATTGGGTTGGATAGTGTGTTTGTGGTGGTGGACAGGTTTATCAAGATGGGTCATTTTATTCCATGCAAAACAACACATGATGCCAATCACAATGCCCACCTTTTCTACAATGAGATATTTAGGATACATGGTTTACCAATGAGCATCATGGTAGATAAGGATGTGAAGTTTATGGGCAATTTTGAGAAGACACATTGGAAAAGGTTAGGAACAAACTTGTCTCATAGCTCTTCCTGTCATCCCCAAATAGATGTTTAGACATAGGTAGTTAGTAGGGTACTTGGTAACTTGTTGAGTTGTTTGACTAAGGATTATGGAAAACGATGGAAGCAAGTCATTCCTCAAGTAGAACTTGCTCACAATGATAGTACAAACAAGACTATTGGTAGAAGCCCATTTGAAGTGGTATATGGGTTACATCGAAGAGGTATACTTCAGCTTAGAGACTTGAAGGATTATGAAGGAATCAATGGTCATGTTGATGACTTTTCTCAATCAATGAAAGAAATACATCAGCGGGTAAAGAAAACTCTAATAGAGGCAAATCCAAAACTAAAAGTTAAGAGAGATGAAGTGATAAGAGATCTATAGTTTGAGGTAGGTCATTTAGTGATGGTATTCTTGAACAAAGATATATTACATAAAGGTATACCAAGTAAGATACATATGAGAAGGATTGGACCATACAAGGTGTTGGCCAAATATGGAACAAATGCCTAAAAGGTAGAAATACCCAAGGAGATGTTCATTTCTCCCATATTTAATGTGAATGATTTCATCAAATATAAAGGACCAAAGATGGAGAATTAATAATATAGTATTGAAGTGAATAGGGATGTGGAGGAACTCAAGGTACTTGATCAGATCAAGCCACAAGCTAAGAAGATTCTACATTCTAGGGTGAAGAAGAAAACTAGGCACAAGATATCCATGGAGCACTTGGTAAAGTAGAGACACCAACCAAATTCAAAGGATACCTAGATAGATGATAGTGATTTGAAGAAGCATGGAATCAGTGAGGAGTTCCTAACACCATAGGTTCCCTAACTTGTTTTTTGTAGGAGAAGAATGGTGCAGGAGCACCTTAAGGTCTTCAATACATTTTGTCTTGTAGGTTGTCTTATCCAACCACCAATTAATAAGGACTAAGATATGAAGTCCCAATTTTATTTTTTTGTGTGTGTGCATAGTTTAGGGATGAGTGGAGTCAAGGGATTTGAGTAGTCTTCTCTAGGATCTACGTGTTAAGTCCTAACAAGTCAACCAAAGGATCAAACTTTTACCAAGACTCAAAAGTGGAATTATTTTTGAGATTTTGATATTTTTAGTTGTTTTAATGTCTTATGTAGTGGTTTGGAGTGAATTTGAACCATGGAGGCTAATGGTTTGACAAAATTGCCAAATTTGCAAAAGTTGTAAAAAATTGCTCATGACAACTTTGCAATTTTGCAAAAGTTATCATCAAAATGTTTCCTAAAAATTTGGAATCGGTCTTAATGGTGTTATAAGCCAACCTAAGGTCCAAACATGTGGGAAGGTAATATATGAGTTCATCCAAGTCCTAACTTGACAGTTAGGAAGAACATTGTATGAATTGTAGATTGGGAAGAGTAAGAAATTGGTTATATTTGCATATCAAAGCTCTCATCTAGCCATTAATGGATTGAAGAGACTAAACTAATGCATTGAAAATTTACTTTTTATTTTTTATCAATCCTTTTTTGCATTGGTTTTTTTTTTTTAAGACTAGTGAAAATATTGATATTTGTTTATGTTTTGGGGTTTCATTGCTTGGTTCAAAGCTAGTCATGTAAATAATGGCTTTAATTTGACTTCTTGTGGTTCAAACTTCATGTCCACTTGGAATCAATGAAATCACTATATATATATATATATATATATATATATATATATATATATATATATATATATATATATATATATATATATATATATATATATATATATATATATATATATATATATATATATATATATATATATATATATATATATATATATATATATATATATATATATATATATATATATATATATATATATATATATGGATTAGAGTCATTTCTTGTAGGGGAGCTATTTTTTCTTCCAAGCCCTAGGCAAGTGTAGTACCAGATTGGCTAGAGGGTTGTACAAAACGGTGATAAGGGAACTTGCTAAATGTATTGGGTTAAACCAATAAATGGTGGGAGAATGTAGAGGGGTGTGTCCACATTTGGTGAAATCAAGGAGAGAAGTAGGGGATTTTTTTTGAATAGGTATTGGAAGCATAGAAGGAAAATAGGTATTCATGTTGCTAGAAACCCTTTAAAATAGGGGTTTGGTAGAAATATAGTGTAGGGATAGTGTCAAGACCTAAGACCCAAGAAATATTTGAGTATTAGCTAATGGTAGAAATAATTGATAGTTAATTTAGGGTTTTGTTAAGGGATTTTGTGAGAAATTCAAGAAACCTAGTTTCTAGGAGGCCTAATTGAGGCAAAAAGGCTATAGGGCCTAGAACAAACCAAACAAGAAACCAATGGGAAACCCAAGTGAGAAAACATCAGAATGGATCAAGGAGGATTAAAAACTAACAATGAATAGTGAGGAAACCTATTCCTAGTCCTAGGAATAGTCTGGGAAGAAGAATGGTCAATTATGCTCATGAGTGCATAGGAGGAAGTTGAGGTATAGTTTCAAGTTTGAATTTGGTGGAGAGTTCTAAAAGGGATAGGGATCTTAGTAGTGATCTCTGAGTATAGTAAGTAAATTACCCTAGTAATGCCAAAGGATAGGTCTAAGGAAGAGATAGAATAGCTCTTAAGAAGCAATTAAAACTTCCCATCAATTTATCTCAACAATAGCTTTGAATACCAATGGGTCCACATAATTCAGTATGAACCAATTCCAAAATATCCTCAGATGAATATGTTTTTATCTTGAAATTAGATTTTTTTTCATTTTTTCCAATTAACATTGTTTACACGTAGCATTGTCAGGTTTCTTCATTTTTGGCAAGTCTCTTACTCTTTTCATTTTGCTAACACTAACCAAATTGTCAAAATTTACATGACAGAACCTTTTGTGTCATAACCAAATATCTTCATGGAATATTGTGCAAATAGGCATGTCTCATCAAATAAATCTAGATAGAAGAATTTACCTCTTGTTTGATTTCCACTTCCAATCATTTTACCATCACCATCAAATATTTTGGCCTTTTTGTGATGAAATTCAAAACTATACCATGATTTGTTTAACTGTGAAACACTCAATAGTTTATAGTTAAGTCCTTTAACCTAATAAAAATTGTCACATTTGATTTGATCAATTAGTTGAATTAACCCTTTACCTTTCACAAGACATGTAACATCACTAACAAATTTAACATAGTTGCACTTGCTTGGTCAAATATCCTCAAATTTAATTATGTCACCAGTCATGTGATTAGATCAACCACTATCAATTATCCATATATCACTTTTATTCACATAAGAAAATAAAGTAGTTTTCTCATCTTCATCAGAATTATCTTTCATAGCAACATAGACTACCTCTTCATCATTACTTTTAGATTCATTATTAGTTTCTTCTTTAGCAATATAAAAAGATTTATTACCTTTTTCCTTGCAATCCTTATTCTTCTTGATATTTCAATCATCTCTTCTTCCTTTGTACTTTCTCACCTTATATTCATCCTTGCCTTCTCTATTAGGACACCTAGAAACAATATGACCAACCTTGTTGCATGAAAAATAGATTATGGGAAGTTTACCTTTGTATTTTCCTTTGCCTCTTCCAAATCTCCTAGAAATCAGTGCTTTAAGTTCATCAAATTCATAATCAAAAGAATCACCATCACTTTTCACATGTTTTCCTTTTCATTTCTTTCTTAGAATCAATTGTGATTTAAAAGAAGATTCAATAGTAGCAGGAGTATAATTATCAAAATTAGACATCTCAAATGTAGTAAGCCTACCAATTACACCTTACAAAGTTAGGTCATTACCTAGAGTACATCTCAGTTCTTGTATTGTGAAAACCCTAATAGCATAAATAGGAAGTAGATCTCTTAATACCTTGATAATTATTATTTCATATTCAATATTTCCTTTAGATCTTCTAAAACAATTCACAACCTCTTTGATTCTTGTGCAATATTGCACTATGTTCTCACCTACTATCATTCTCATTTCATCAAACTTACATCTCTGACTCTTTGATTTGGCTCTCAAGACATTATCATCTCCTTCATAGATGGTCTTAAGTTTATCCCACATTTTATTTGAATTATTGCACTCTTTTAGGTCATCAAAATTAGCATAGGTTAGGGTTGATGCAATCTCCAACATTGATTGATTTTGTTCTTCCTTTTCTTATAGTTGTTGAGAATTTAGAGGGACTATTTTTATGTCCACATATGCATTGTCTAGGAAATCCATTACAGCCAATACTAGCTATATGTAGCTTCATCAACTTTTTCCATGAAAGAAAATTTTCTTTGTTCAACTTTAGTACCTCTCTTTTGTATGCCATGATCATTAGCTTTGAGTACCTTAAAAATTCTCTCTACAAAAACCAATGCTCTAATACCAATTGTTAGGATGTTTATAAAACTTGAGAAGGTAGGGGAATGTGAATCAATTATCAAAGGTCTAGGTGTACCAATTGAAAAAACAAACACTTAAACAATTTCATACCTTATCATTCCATTACTCGGTCTCTACTGTAAACTTTTGGTAACATTAACCACTACTCTAAAATAACAGACATAAAATGTAAACATTAATCAATAAAACATCATAATTACATCCACACAATTTTGACTCTAGGAGTTAATGTGAAAACCTAATCTGGGAAAAAATACTAGCAGTATGTCACCAATTTTCACTCTTCTGAAGTGAGCCATGTTAGGAGCCAACCCTATTAAAGGTTACAATACACACTTTTAAATGTGACCTTGTTAAAGGATTTAATCACCCTATTAGGAGTGACCTTGTTAGAGGACTTTAGAACATTCCATTAGAATGTCACTTGGTTAAAGTATTTACACAGATTGTTAGGTCTTTATGATTGTTAGGTGAACCTTGATTAAAAGATTTCAAATATTGTTGACAATGGTTAGAAAGTTACAACAAGGTTTAATCTATTTAGTATACTCACTTTTCATGTATAGATATGTCATTTAGCTCTCATGTACTAATTCACTACATGGCCTCCATTGTCATCTCAATCTAATATTAGCTTGGTAATCCTTCAAGAAATGGGTGAACTTTGAGAACAAGGAGAAGCCCTCCTCTAGAACATTACACCTATCTTTGAGCTCTTGGATATCCTTGAGAGTAACCTTTCCTTTTCCCTTCATTCCCAACTTTAAAGCCTCTCTATTCACCACAGTTTTGTTGCTATCCTACATCACAAGATTGCTAGTGGGGCCTTTAGGTTTACCAGACCATCTTTTTTGACCGGGGAGGAGATGGTGTTAGGGAAGTCAAACATGGTTTTGGAGTTCTCTTGGTTGTCATTTTGGGGCTAGTGGTGGAGGTAGAGACATGGGTGGGGTCAAGGGAGGGGTCCTTGATGGGATTGTCCATCTCAAAATCCAAAGTACCATCCAGGGTATCATTTTATTTCTCCACCTCTTTGTCTATTTCATCTTTCCCCTTCTCCTAGTTTTCCCCTGAGTTCTTGTCACTCTCGTCAAAGTTAGTTTCATCCTCCTCCTCCTCATGAGAGTGAAAAGCTAGTTGCTTAAATATTCCATGGGTCTTAAAAATTCTTCCTCACCTTCTTCTACCCCCACCAACTTCCTCATCTGAATCCCCAATTTCCACCCCCACCCTCTTTTCCATTTTAATTCTCTTATTAGCAGTTAATTTTGGGGCCATCTTGTTCTTCCTACCCTTAAAAGGGGTTTGGCTAGGGGAATTTTGAGGGGTGGGGGCATAACTACCACCTGCAAATTCAAAGCATAGGATGGCCTAGATAGGAGAACATTGTTGATTGTAATCACATGGGGCAGGAAAAGGGAAAAGTAAAATTGGAAAAGGAAAAACATGAGCCCTTGGTGAAGGATAGTGAAGTTGACCCCTTTCTTACTTTTTTCTTTAACATCCATCATAGTTTCTTCAAGTGCATGCATTAAAAAGAAAGGAATGCCAACAAGCTCCCTTTTACAAAAATGGTTAAGAAGTAGGAAGTGATAAAAGTAATACACATAGTGTCTTCCTTCTAGCATTAAGGATTTCATAATCATTAGACAAACATTGTCCCAAGGTTTTGGCAATTTATCTCTCCTAAAACCACTACGATAATTATCTGGGGCCTCATTGCCTCTGAAGAAACTAGTCATACTTGCCTCATCTGCCACCTTCATAACCTTCTTCCATTTACTACCAGTAATGGCTAGTCTTATCACCATGGAAATAAACTCTTCATTCACCTAAAACATAATTCCATTTATGGTCACATGCCTATCCTTCCAACTAGCAACAAATTTTTACAAATAGTTCTCATTGTAGCCCACCATAGTCTACATATAGGGAATGAGCCCTCCTTCCTTCAACTGAATCCAAGTGGCCTGTCTTTTGGAGAAGTCCTCCATTTTAGTCAGCACCAACCTATTTAGATCCCCACCTATGTAAATAGATTTCTCAATGATATCCCCTTCCTCAATCTTAGTAATTCTCATTTGCACCAAGAAAATCATGAAATGGGGGCTAGAAATGTAGTAACTAGTGTTCAAAAAGCTATCTTTCTTATGCTTCACGAAACTACAAATTCTAAAATTTACTAACTAGTTTAAAGTATCATTAAAAGAAGTGTAAAAAATCCACATGTAATACCTTAAAGATCTAGCCTTAGTCATAATGTAATTTCTTTTCATAATCTTGCCATAGCACCAAAAAATGATAGTGCTAATTTTAAATTCGATATTATTAATTACATCCCCTTCTTCATGCCCTTTCATGAATTGATCCACATAATTAAACCTTGAGAAATGTCTTCTCAAGCTCAAGAAAATATTAATTCCATAATGATAGAAATTAAACCAAATTGGCCCCTTCTCAAAAATTGGAAGGTCATCTAACCTAATTTAGAGGAGTCTTTTCCTTATTAATGAGGGAATTTTTAGAGTTAGGCAATGATTTAACACTCTTCTACCTTTTTCTGTTCTCCAAATCAAACCCCGAACTAGCCAAGGTGTTTTCCATAGTATTACCTTCCATATAGGTGTGATGTAAGTCATAATGATCCAAGGTTGTGACATACTAACATATGTCGCCCAATATGTGATGCAGGGCCCAACCAGGTTGAGTACTCCCTTGAATAGATTCTATGATGAGTTTAAAGTCCCCCTCTATGGTTAGTCTTTTCACAATTAATTCTACATCAAATTTTAGCCCCCAAAGTAAGGCAATAGCCTCCACCACATTATTGGTTCCCTAACCCAAATGTCCTGAGTAGGCAACCAACACATCACCCTTTTCATCCCTTAGTACACCTTCAACTACTGCTTGCTCCCTCTACACAGTACCATCAAATTTTAGCTTGACTGTGGACCTAGTGGGGGGAAACCAATGGGTATTTTTTCAAGCAACCAATTTTGAATTGTCAAAAATTTGGAAGTCGAGGAGAATATTCCACTTCCCTGCTATATCCACCTCCTTCCTACATGGGGGTTCTTGTGGCACTTTAAATTTTTCCACCATAAAATTCTTTGTGATGAGCTTACTCAAAATCTCTCCCACCACTTCCTCACCCTTTTCCTCCTCCTAAAAAACCTTACTATTTCTCTCCTTCCAAATATGCTAGA
Organism: Cupressus sempervirens; assembly: GCA_028749045.1. Lineage (NCBI taxonomy): Eukaryota > Viridiplantae > Streptophyta > Pinopsida > Cupressales > Cupressaceae > Cupressus > Cupressus sempervirens. The sequence continues at coordinate 139,046,105 of CM053785.1, read as the reverse complement.
AAACATCTGGGGGAGGAAATTCTAGAGGACTCTAAGGCATGGGTGGATGAGGGAGCAGTCCTAGCTCTCTGTGAATTGTTCCAAGCCTCTATTGATGATCCAAGCCATCATAAATTTATTCTATGTTGTTAATCTCAGATTGGTTTTGACATATGAGTGATAATATACTTAAGTCATTTTCTTAGTTCATGTCGAACAAGTAATTTATGTCAAGGATAATCTACTAGATAGTATATGCCAAGCGAGAGATATATAGTATATGTCAAGTAACTAGTAAATGTCAAGTCACTCAAGTGTCAAATAGATAGTAGATCTTGAGTCATTTAGATTCCAATTGATTAGTAGAAGCCAAGTCATTCAGAGGCTGAGTTACAACATTAAAGAGACAATGGATGCCAAGCATCAGACACTTCAAGTATTGTGTAAACAGTGTTGGACATAGTTATTTGTAATGACAAAAACTTCTTTTTAAATCATGTTTGAGCTGAGTTAAGGACTATTTTGTGATTCTAGATGATAAGGATGAATATTTATTAAGAATCCTTATGTAGTACATATAACCAGTTAGTTGAAGGGATGGTTTAAGAAACAAAATGGGTGAATCACAATCATTGATTTATACCTAACCCTAAGTCACTTAGGTCTTCTAAAGGAGGAAAAACCCTAAACAATGTATGTGTGTGGAAGGAGCATAAAGAGAGTAATTTTCATGCATAAATAAAATATTCATGGTGGCTAAGGAGTTGTGAATTGAGATACATTACATAATCAATTAGAGGAGAATAGAGGAAAGGAGTTAGAGGATAAAAATGATACATCTGATCAAAGAGGATCAATCACACATCTAAAAAGAGGTGATCTATTATCTAACATTAGAGTGTTAACAAAAGGATCATTGTTGAGAAATTCTAGTAGGTGAATCAGTTAAATCTCTTAATAGAGTATTCCTAATAGGTTGTTTCAAATCCTTTAATAGGGTGTTTATTTCATTGCAAGTTAAAGTCCTTTAGTCAGACACACTTCTAACAGGGTGTTGAAATCCTTTAACATGGTAAGATCTAACAATCTTGTAAGCCTTTAATAGGGTAGACCTTTCATAGGCTAGATCATAGTTTATTATCAAACATTATAGCCTTCATTGGATACACTTTATTACTACAATAGTGGAGATTTTTAGGTGTCATCCCCACCCTGGTTTTACCTTCTCATTGGAGGGTTTTTGGGTAACCAAATGTCATGTTTCATATATGTGTTGAATATTATTTTCTTTAATGCTATAAATGAATATGTTTAGCCAGTATTGTGGTTTCACAATGCACACTCCATTTTGGTTAGAACTAGGGACCTCCTAGTTTATTTTTTAGCTTTTTAGATCCCTAGTCCAAGGTCTGATTCTTTTTAAGGTGTTTTTACCTAGTTTGGGTCTCTTCTTGAGAACCTAGTTTGTCAGAAACTATGTTTGTAAGGAGGAAAATCATTTTTTTTATATAGAAGGGTGCAATAGCGCACTTGGCACACCTAGTACACCCTTAAAGGTGTGCTAGTCTACCAAATACACTAGTGGGAGAACTTCACTTTGGAAGTGCACACCTCCAAAGGTGCACTCTGCCCTAAGACTATAAAATCCTAGGGTCCTTCCCTCCTACCTCATTTTTTTTCTCCTACTATCATCCAACGAGCACACCTCTAAGGTGTGCTAGATCTCCATCTTCTGCACACACAATGAAAAAGAGTTAGAAAAATAAGGCAAAGATGTGCACCATTTTTTGCATATAGCTAATTAAAAAAACAAAGCAAACTTAAGAAAACAACAAACAAAACTTTAAAAATAACAAACACAATTACCTAGTGAAAGGTTTGCATGTGTGCACCTATCTAAGGTGTGCAAATGCACACCTTTCAAAGGCTAACCTTCCCCTATGATAAGTCAAGATGCACACATAGTGCACCCGATGAGGTGCACTATGTGCACACCCATTTTCCACACAAACCATATGTTTTGCATTATAAGGGTGCACACCTAAAACACCCCACAAGGTGTGCTAGGTGTGTACTCTTAGAGTTGAGAGTTTTGTGTAGGAACGCATACCTTTGAGGTGCTCAAGGTGTACCATTTTTTATCTTCCATATGTTTTTGTAGGTTTTAGGTGTCTTTGTCATAGTTTTTTAGAATTTTACATTCTAGGTCTTTTTTGTCATAATTAGGGTTTATGTAAATTGATTTTTCTTTGCCTCCAGACTAATGGATATTGGTTTTGGGTAGGTTAACTCATCTTCCCTGGCTACAAAGATGGCTCCAATACCAATAGTCTTCAAATTCCAAGGTGTTCTAGTAAAGTCACACTTCCAAGATGAATATTTAGAGATCCAAGATACTAAACTCGATCATATCAACTAGAATGTGTTCCTAGTTTTATGCAACAAACCAACCGAGAGGTCTCCAATGGTATCTGCACTTATTAGATCAAGGCTAGTAAATGTAGTGTCACAACTAATATCAGTACAACCTTCTGAGTTGATCATGACATTGCTAGAGAATTATGTTTTAGAAGAAAAGGTTGTGAAAAGTATAACTAAAGAGATCATCCTAGATCTAAGACCCAAGAATATAGAGAAGCTATTCTATCTTCTAAGAGCATATCAGTACATCATGTTAATGTATCATCAAGAAAAAAGGTGGTATAGAGAGCATGGAGAGGAAGTGTTAGAAATCATTCAATCCTTGTATCTCATTGATGAGACTCCCCTTGGATGAAAAGTAGGCAAAGTAGACATGACAAGGGGCTATATGAAAGATGATATCAAACATTCTATAGTGCTCCTAAGTAGAGTTATGGGATTACTAGCATCCAGACACCTAAACATATGGATGGTACATTTCATTGAGACCATCAAAACAAAAAATATGCCAATTGATTGGGCTTCAATTCTTCAGGAGAATTTAGATGAGCAACTAGTGGTAGTAAAAAAAAACCAAAATTTCTATATGAAATCCTATCTGGTGTACCTGTTAGCTACAAGAGCAATAGATTATCTAGAATTGTTCAAAAGGGGCAACTTGCAAGATGCAAATGCAAGGCCTTATGTGGTATACCCCTAGTTGGTAAGGAAAAAGCTTTTAGAGCATAGTAAGGAGTATAGAATAGTGAATTATGCCTTCATTTTTGCAATCATTTGGTTCATTAAGGGAGATTATGCAAAAAGGATGTCAAATGAAGTAGTGACAAAGATTACAGAAATTGGTGCCTATTACATCCAATTTAAAGCATTCACCTATTTGAGGGTAGCAGGTACAATTATAAATCCAAAGAAGCTCCTTAGGTATCCATGTGATAGACTCATATTACTAGAGATTTCACAAAAACTCTTGTCTGCATATGAAAGGGTAAGGAAGAAACATAAGAAGACCTAGGTATGGCCCTTCATTATAGGTCTATTTAGTGTTGTCCAGAAATAGGATATTGCAAATTTTGAGTTTGAATGGGATCAGTATCCCTTGGAGGAATATAACTCTCCTCATTCCTATTTTGATAACATTGGTAGAGTTCACTACTTGGTAGGAAAGTAATTCCAACATGAAGATGCCATATGGATGACTATGAAATCCAAATAAGGGATTATTGTAGGATGACTCTATTTGGCAGGCAGTGCCTTGAAAATAAAGGTCCCTTTAAAGATAGTATAGCAAGACACTGAAGAGGTCCTGGATCTATTGTACAATGGAGATAAGATATCTGATTGACCTATTATGAACACAGAAATTGATAAAGAGGAAAATGAAAATATTAATCATAGGGAAAAGAATTTCATCCAATTAACCAAGGATCAAATCAAGAGACCATTCAAGTTGGATCAAATTCCACAAACCATAGTTTTCTAAGCTATATCCCTCTATGTGAAAGGCAGAGGAGCAAAGGTGATAGTGCCAACATTCATAGCTCAATCTCTAGTAAGGCTAGAAATAGTACATCAACTTGATAGAGAAGTTGGATACTTCAAAGCATGGAAGGGTAAAGACAAAAGGAAAATAACTTCCCCTCAAAAAATTGAGCCTAGAGAAGAGGGAATTCAAGCACCAAAACACCAAGAGGGAGAGAATTTACAAGGAGAAAAAAATTTAGAAGTTATCTAGACTCAGGATAATCTTCTAGTGCCACTGCTAGAACAAAGACAAGGAGTTGAAACAGAAGCATGGGAAGTGTGCCAACCTACACAAGAGAAAGAAGCATCCCCATCATCTCTCAAGAGAAGAAAGATGAAACTTCTAGTTAAAAAAAGAAAAAAGATGATAAGAAAAATGAAGAAGATAACCTTTCCTTAAGTAGAGAACTCATCTTGCTAGGGCTACAGAGATAGAATGGAGAAGAAGCTACACTATAACACCACCATCCATTCCTACATAGCCTATTTAGGCTACAACTTTGGAGGATGAGTTGCAACAATGGATTGATTAGCAACAAGACCAAGTAGATAATGTCTTTTAGATATCAAATTTTGATTTCATGCCAGTAGGCACTGAGCTGATAAGAGACAAGATAAGGGATAATCTGACAAATCAACCTCCACAAGAAGATTGGATTGAATTACCACCTCATTCAAAAGGACTTTCAAGTGCTCCACCATCATCAAGTCAAGCTTTATCTTGCTCAGATAAAGGTTTAGCTACTCCTCTCCCTCTGACTAATGAAGAACAGGTGCAAGCTGAACACAAAGAAGAGCCACAACAAATACCTGCTAATGAAGTGTTAGAGGAAGAGAAAATATATGAGGAACCTCAACAGAGTTCCAAAGATATAGAGGTGAGGACTTTGGACTCAATAGGCATAAAGACGGCCGATGTGGATCTCTCAAAAAAGGAGAAGACTCCAAAGAGGAGTGATAAGGGAAAAAGCATACCAATACAAGCTCCTTCTTCATCTAAGGACAAATATTTGATGCAAGATGCTCTAAGATGGTTGCAAAAAGAGGTGATGATTAGGCACAAAAGGTAGCTATATAATACTAAGGAAGAGGGAATGGGAGAATTAATTTAAGCTCTCAAGAAACTTGAGCCACCTATAAGTGATGTACAAACACTAGCCTTTGTCATGAGAGATCAAAATCAAGACTTGTTTTCCCATGTTGCTATCCCTCCTCCACATATAGATATTGATTATTTGACTTCAAAAGATTATCATATTAGGGAGGTCATGCTTGGAAAACCCACTGTGGATACATCTAAATTGATGGTTACTACGAGAATCAAAGAAGTCTTTAGGCATTTAGAGCAGGATGAGACTGAAATTTTAAACCTTCAGAAGTAGAATGAAATCCTAAGGGGATATCTGAATGAATTAGTTTTTCCATTGGATCCTAAAAATCTTGAGAAGACTCTAAATGTGGCACTTGATAAAGAGATAAGGAGACTGCACAATGAGATCCATTTTTGAAGGCTTGTTAGTAATGGTGGGAAATTTTTGAAGAGAAACATGTGCAAATCATAAAAGGAAATCTTAAATTTCTATATCACATGTTGAATTGTGTAGATAAGTTGGTTTCTATATTGAATCAGGAGTTTGGGTTAATAGATGAAGTACATACCTAGGGTAAAGATCTACAAGCATTGCAATCAATAAAGGGTCAAGATATCAGATGTTGATGGATGTATATATTGTAGATGTGTTAGATAAAATAGATGAATACATAGAGAAGATTGTGGATGGTAATAAAGTAATGGAAACATTACACATAGATATTCATAAGCTCAAGGATCAAACTTAAGAGAAAATTTTGGAGGCAGAGAGACATTACAATGATGCTTGTTTAGACATTTTTTGAAGATGATTCAAGAGATAAACAAATGACTGTATAAGAAGTAGTTGAATAATTTTAGAAGACTTTTAAAGAAGCTTCCACTGATGAGGATATCAAACAAGCATTTAAGACTGAAGAGGCATTGCTAGAATTGGATGTGAAATTGGGAGATTTTACAGAGACTTGAATAGAGATAAGCAACAATAGACAAAAAGTAAAGGGAAAATATGAAGCTTTAGATTTTTTGGATGCAACTCAAGTCATAGAGATTATAGAGAAATTCAAAATAAAATACCTAGACATAGCTCTAGTATGAAGAGGAACAAAACCCATAAGCTATAATTTCAATTTTGACACTTGGTAAAATTTTGCATTTTTGGACCTAGTTTCTGAGGTGTGCTAGGTGTGCTTCTTCTGAGATGCACTTCTTCAGAGGTGCACCAACAATTAATTGCCAGTTCCAAATTTAGAGCTTTTCATGCACCAAAAATGCATTCTAATGGTAACTCAACTCCTACAAACATTTAGAGAAGGTTGAACTTCTATTTTTGGCATCTCAAGAGACTCCTAGATCATCTAATGGATTTCTTCTTCTTATTTTCTTAGGATTTCTTTGTTTTAAGACATGTAAAGGCTCATGCATCTATTAAATAATACAAATAAGGATGAAGTCCTACTTAGCACCAGTTAGAGAGTCAGTTTGTACATAAATAGGTTAGTTTTACTAGTTTAGAAGCATATGTTTGCATAAAGAGATCTCTCACTCTCAACACAAATTGAGGAGATGATTTCTTATAAATTTAGAAACATAACATGTATAATGGGCTATTATTTTGATGCAATAATATATGTTATTGGTGTTATTTTTTAAGTGCAGTTATTCTTGCTTCAGTGTGTTATATTTTGTGAATGTATGTTCATGAATTGTTATGGAACTAATAGTTTTGTTGTGTTATTTTGATTGAGCAATCTTTTAATTTTGGTGTTTGCTATGAGTTTTACAAATTCTTTTGATGTACTTAGTTGGAGAAGAGATCACCCTATTGTTCCTGCATAGCTTTTTGTCTTGCATGAGAGCACTTTTCATGGCTTTGTGATCTGATGAAGAGTGAAACATCATATGGTTACTAAATTTCCATTGATGATTGCATCAATGGAATTAAGGAAGTGTTGCTCCTATTTTCATTTGTTACATACTAATCTTTTCAAAGGTTTAACTCATAGACGTTTTGTTTCAATGGCTTATGTCCATTAGGGATTTACTTTTTAATTCATTTTCTTAAAATTCTCATTACCCTATCTTCATTATTTTCTTTTACAAACACTACGTTAATTTAGGAATTCATATAGCTACATAATTAAAACTTTATTCATTATAAATACAAAAATATATTTCTTTTTGTGTGGTTACTTTTTTAAGATAGCAAGAAAATTCAACATCTTTTCCAAAATTGGTTAGAACCAACAAAGGCCTCTTCATGAACACTCACATTTATCTTCTACTAAGTGGATTCTAGTATGTCGCAAGATTGCCTAAAACCTTGGAGTTGATCCCAGATTAGCTTTTCAAGAGAGGAGTTCAAAAGGATTCTTGTTGTTAAGCATCATGCAAAATGACATCTCAACAGCTAGCTATTTCACTTTACATGAAAATTATGAGATGGATGTGTGGTGAATGAGTTTATGGTAAATTTTTTGAAGGACTAATTCACCCACCCACCCCCTCTTAGAGTTTACTTTCCCTGTTGTATTTCCAACAATTGGTATCAGAGCCTTGGTTCTCTAAAAAGGAAAGCTTTGCAACTTTGAGGAAAGATCTTGAAAATGGAAGTCTACAAGTTACGAAAGGTTATTGATAATCAAAAGATTGAAATTCAGCTTTCCCTACATCAGCTAAATGAAGCAAGAGATGACTTAAAGCACTCATTAAAGAGAAGGAAAGAGATAGCTATTGAAGAAAATGGCACACATTTCCAAGAGATAGACACTACTAAATTGTTTGTAGATAGAAACACAAGTGGATTTGATGTAGCTATTGCAAATCTAATGGAAAAGAATGGATAAAGAGGTCAAAGAATCTTAAGATAGAATAAGAAGTCCAATCAGTATTGCTATGTGAGGTGACTAAATAGACAAAAAAAGTTGAAGATGACAAAAGGATATTGACCAACAAATTAGAAGAGAAGAAATTAGAGGTGAATAGGATTTCTCACATGAAACTTGAAACATTGAAACAAATGATGATTTTCAATCATGAATTGAATGGAAAATATATTGAGATCACAACACTAAATTTGTAGAATGAACAGTTGAAAAATGCTCTGAAAAGAGAAAAAGAATTTATTGAAAGTTTCAACAAACCTAGTGAAGCCATCAAGCATTTTGAGCAATTCATGAGATCTCCTAGATATAACAGTGATACTATTGGATTAAGGTACACTAGTAATGAAGAAGGAGAATTGTCTAAAAGTGGTGAACAAAGAAGAAAAAATGGTAAGAACTAAAAACCTAATTTTCATAATTGTGGTAAGATAGGTCATATAGAAAATGTTTGCAAGAGCAACAATGCAAATTAGAACCCTAAGAAGAAATTCATAGGTAACTATCATAAGTGCAATAAAAAAGGACATCTACAACATGAATGCAAGAGCAAGACATCAAGCACACAAAGATTTGAAGGTTACTGCTACAATTGTAAGAAGTATAGACATAGAGCATATGAGTACAGATCAAATTCTAACAGTCATCAAACAAGTAAGCCAAGGTAAACCATACTGGCATATCCTACAATTAGGATTACAATACAAGGTATAGTTGTCACTATTGTCAAGAGTATGGACATGTGACTAAAAATTGTATTAGAACACATTTTAGAACTGACTACAAAATATGGTTGAGTCAAAGTACATGTTTTAGTTGTTTGAAGACTAGTCACATTAGTAGAAATTCTCCAACAAGGTCAAAAGAACCTAGTAGTGAATTTAACAAAGGCAAAGGAAAGTTTGATGTTGAAGAAGTTGAAGTGTAAATGAATGAGACATGGAAGAAAAAGGAGAATTGTAGTACATCAAGTTTAGATGGGATCACTTCATCCAATGGATCAAGTGATCATACTATTCCCAACTAGGCAATCAAGAGGTATGTATGGGACTGATATTTCAAAGCTTAATTATACATCAGTTCCAAGGAGTCAATTCTAAAAAGATCATATATGCATGAAGTAAGATGCAAAGTATTGGTTATAACTTAGAAGAAATCTATAAGTTTTCATGTTACTATCAAGCATGAAAATTTTCACTATGGTTGCCAAGTGAAAGTTAGTTGTTCTCAAGCTATCGAAGGTGATAGTATTGGTTGAGCTCACTATGGTTGCCAAGTGTGGAAGGAATTACATGGATGTTGAGTGAGTCAAAATTGTTGTCGGAGCCAAGCTTATAGCTATGTAAGAAATGAGCATTTCTTGCGAAGTTTTAAGGGCTATATGGCCAATTTTTGACTCATTTGTAATTATTTGAGATTGAAGAGAGCATGAAGAGTTAAAGGAGAATTCAAGAAAAGGATTCAAACATTTGAAAACTAAATTCAATTGCTACTCGTCACCATTCATCAGATTTTCCAAGGTATTTATTGTATACCAAGCTAAGTTATTTGAATTTACACAAATCCTAGTTAGTTTTTATGGATTCTAGCTATTCTACTATTGTGGTTAAGGAAGGAAAGGACTTGAATGTTTAATTGATCAGTAATGAGATCAAACAACCACATTTCCAGGCAATTCTTAACTTTACATACAAAGGAAACTCATCTGGTGCATTATCTATGACACCACCACAAGTTTTGATGATACTAGACGTAAGGTGTTGGTACACCTATAAGGTAGGAAACATTGGAGACATGTAAATAAGACACCATTATGTAAAATTATGTGAAAATAGAGTATTGAAAGAAGAATACAAGGTTTTAGAGAGAAAAGGTTTGACCCATGCCCTAGATTTTTCAAATGTGTTCAAAACAAAATGGATTAAGATTGTTCTTAGTAGAATTCATGACAATTCTATATGGTTGGAGGATGGCCCTATCAAAATCACAAAGAGGATTATTTATAGAGTGATAGGATATCCAACCCTAGACAAACCTAAGACAATGAGGAGTGATGCAAAAGAGGCAATTGAAAAGAATATCGGGGCACTATGGAACAAGAGAGGAATGACCATATACACAATTGTTGATCCCCTAATTGCATTTGTAATGAGAATTATTGCACATAAGCTCTTTTAGTCAAACAAGTTAAATAGTGTGCCATGTATGGCTATGGATTTGGGTTATAAGATAGTAAGGAAAGGCCATTCTTATGACCTTATTGAGTTACAACTCCAGCAATTATCAGAAAACTTGGGACCCATAAGAAAGACTAAAAGTGCACAATGCAAAATTGGTTCAATAATTGTTTGTATATTTTTCTATGTGCAAAACACTTTTCCCTCATTTGGGAAGGTAGCTTGGAAGACTAACAGATTAGTTGCAGTGCAGATTGGTGAATTTATAGAGCAACTTGGAGATAATTTTGAGGCTATGATGACAAGCTATTTTGAAGACTTTAAGAAGTCAATGAAATAAAGACTAAGGATTCTAGTGTCACTAGTTGAGAAGCATTTCAATGATGTTTATTAGATGTTGATTTCACTTATGTTCAAGCTGTTATTCCAAGGGTGAGATGGCTCAAGTCATTACCTTATCAGAGGAATGTGGATGAGCATGTATAGCCATCACTACTCTATTGGTAGAAGAAGTAGATAAGAATGATATTGCTTTTGGAAACTATGATGTAGCAAAGTCAAAGATCATAATGGACTTAAAGACAACTTTTGTATTGAGGAAGAAAAATAAGCTTATGAAGAAACTAAAGGAACAATTTGGTGAAGGGGCAAAATTACATGATGAAGAAGAAGATAATGAAGATGATCAAGATGTACCTACTCAAGCACCACTTGCTATCACACAAGGTCAAGGTGAGGACCAACGAGAAGAATAAGCATAAATTAATGAAGGTGCTAAGGGAGAAGAAGTCGATGAAGCACCTATTGCCACAAGAGAAAAGAAGAGAAAAGAAAAGAAGCAGGCAACATCTAAATCTAAAAAGGTTGTGAAACCAAAGCCTATAGTTCCTATTACTAGGGCTAGCACAAGATCTACTGCCAAGAAGACTCGGGAAGTTCACAAGTCTAAAGGAAAGAGAGCTAGTACAACTACAAAAGAAGATGAACCAGAGAAGAAACAAAGAAGGAAGTATATTGCCCCAATTGAATCAGATGACAATAGCCAATTCCAAGTGGTAATTCATAGTCCCTCTTCTAATTTGGACAACTTGTGTGAAAATATCAAGAATAATGTTGATTTAAGTGGATTTACACATGTTGAGTTTGACACAGTTGGGAAGATAGATATGAATAAAGTAGAAGAATCTATATATGCCATGATGGAAGTGTTTAAGAAGACTCCAATTGAGATTGCCAACTCTTTACCCAAGAGCCTACAAGACAAACTTGAGAAAAGATGGAAATATAGTCTCATAATTGAAAGAAATATTTGAGAGACTGCACTTGCAAGAGTGATGCCAAAGTTGGAAAAATCTGAAATGACAAAGGATATTAACAAGTATAAGGGGAGATTTACTCCAAAATACTAAGCCTTTAATATCTTACAAAACAAAATTGAAGAGGTTGTTCAATAGAGCACACACATATATGGAAGGCGATCTATGGGCTAACACCAAAGGATATTGTGCAAGAACCCAAGGAAGTAGGTGAAGACAAAGAGGAAGAGGTAGCTGAAGTAACAAATGATGAATATATAATGAAAGTACATGGGGAACGTGCTACAAAGGCAAAGCTAAGGAAGAGCAACAACAAGACCAAAATGTACTAGACATACATATGTTAAGTGCTAATCTTCCAAAAGATATAGTAAAGGTTAAGGATGTGTCTGACACCACCATTTAGAACATCAATCCCCTAACAGAGAAGGATATGTAGCAGATATTGACTAATTACACCATCAAAGTACAACTATGTAGTCATCCTATTTTGGTGAGTGTAGATGAGATTGAGAAGGAAAAATTAGCATTTGTAGGGGAGAAAACACAAGCATTACCTGTTGCCCCCACTCAATCTACAAAAGTACAACCTACAATGTCTATTGTAGTATACCAAAGGAAGGAAACTATGCCTTCACATTTCAGCACTAAGGTACAAAATGTATTAGTACTAGATATTACAATAACTGAGCAAGAAAGGACACCAGTCCAAACAGGTTTAGAATCCAATCTTGCACCTACACCACAAGAACAAGGTGGAGCAAAAATCAAAGAAAATGAAAAGGATGGGACTAAAGATTCAATCTTTACTATGAAACAAGAGGAAGTAATAGTAATACAGACACTAGTTACTTTACCAGACACTGCTACTCCTACTCCTAGTCAAGACATCACAGGCTAAGTACTGAAGCTACACCATTGCAAGCAACAAGGCCAAGTCCTAGCACATCTAAGATTGAAAAGGTGACATCCTATGGTGATATTAACTTATATGAGGTGATTGAATTACCAAAGTATGATCTTACAAAAATAAAAATAGAGAAGATGAGCATATTGTAGGACGGTTTGGAAAGGAGGAAACACAAAGAACTACTTAGAAAGGAGCACAGGTAGAAACAAGCACTTCATGACATCAAGGACATGTTTCTTGATGAATTTAGCCTCCCTACACCTGATGAAGCTAAGATAATCATTGAGCAATTGGAAAATATTGTAGAGAAGAACAATGATGAAGACCTAGATTCCAATGTCAAATTACAGGAATGGTCTAAGAAGAAATTTCAAACAAAGGTTGATAAACAAATATCTAGTGTCATTGCACTACACCAAGTTGAATTAGCAACCAAGATTGAGGGTGTGAAGAAGATTTTGGAATACATTTTCACTCTTTGCACCAAGTTGTGTGATTTTCCCCTAGAGGGAGATAAAAGAAAATAGGTAACATTCTATAGCAATCTCCTAGCCAACATTAGTCTCATTTTAGGAATTTATTATTAGCATAGGGTCAATTAATAGCTTTACATGCTCAAGATGAAAATATTAGGGCTACACTAATCAACATCCAATCTATGTTAACCCCTCACATGGAGGTTTTACATAAGGAACTAGCCTATGCAGAGATATTGTTGAAGAAAGATCTCCATCTTTCTACACATGAGGGTGTAGTCACCCTTTCTATCGAGTTAGACATATAGATAAAATCTCTAGATAATGATCGAGGTCCATAAATCTTTCTTGGACAAAAACACAATTCATGTACAACCCATGACATAAGCGTTAAAAGGGGGAGAAAATGAATGAAGGGGGAGAGAATGAAGAAAAGGAGAGAGTAAATTTTGTGGGAGACCAAAACAGAAATAGAGTCAGCACAACAAATCTACTCAATAGGAGTATTTAGTTTCAGATTCAAAATGGAACAATCAAATCAAGGGGATTCATAGAATTTTTAAGTATGACTAATAAGTCATAAGGTTTGCAAAATTTTGAAGTTTTGAAATTTTGTATGCAAGTACTAAATGGATATCATCTGAGTTATACTCAAGAGCTAAGGTTATTCATGCATGACCAAGTATTTTTGCCACTCATGTCAAAAGGGGAGATTGTTAATCTTAAATTCATTTTGACATATGAGTGAAAATTTTACTTAAGTCATTTGCGTAGTTCATGCCAAACAAGTAATGTATGTTGAGCATAAGTTTCCAGATAGTATATGTTAAGTGAGAGATATATAGTATATGCCAAGTAACTAGTAAGTGTCAAGTCATTCAAGTGCCAAGTAGATAAGAGATGTCAAGTCATTTATATGTTGAGTGATTAGTGGATGCTGAGTCATTCAGAGGCTGAGTTACAACATTGAAGAGACAATGAATGTTGAGCATCAGACACTTCAAGTGTCGAGTAAATAGTTTTGGACATAGTTGTTTGTAATGGCACAAACTTCTATGTAAACCATTTTTGAGCTGACTTAAGTATCATTTTGTGATTTTAGGTGATAAGGAAAAATATTTATTAAGAATCCCTATGTAGTACATGCAACCAATTAGTTGAAGGGATGTTTTAAGTGGCAAAAGGGCTACATCACAATCATTGATACATACCTAACCCTAAGTCACCTAGGTGTTCTTGAGGACAAACCCTAAATAGTGTATGTGTGTGGAAGGAGCAAAGAGAGAAGTTTGCATGTTCAAAAAAATTATTCATGGTGGCTAAGGAGTTGTGACTTGAGATACATTGTAGAATCAAATAGAGGAGAACAAAGGAAAGGAGTTAGAGGATATAAGTGATACATCTTATTAGAGAGGATCAAGTACACATCAGGAAAGAGGTGATATGTTATCTATAGACACTTAAATCTAATTACACCACTAGGTAATTGTATTTAGTCATCTCCTAAGACATTACTAATTAAATATTTATTATTTCATTAATTAAACATCATCCCCTAGTTAATTAATTAATTAAATTAACTATAGCCCAATTGATAAAATCAAATGATAACCCAAAATCAAATGATCAATTAAATCCCTATTCCTCTACTAAATTAAATAAATTCTTAAACCTATTTAATTTAATTCCACATCCCTAATTTTATTAAATAAATCATTTAATAAATTATCTAAACCCCTAAAATATCCCTAAACCCTATCCTAACCCCTAATCCAACATGTTCACCCATATTAACCTCACTTAGCCACCTAACTAACTCATCCCATCAAAGTTAAGCCACTTGCCCCCTAACCTCCTTTCTAAACTAAGCCTTATCCCCTTCCTAAACATGTGCACAAATTTAAGCAAGGGTTAATACTTGCTAACCCAAGCCAAAGTCAACAAGTCTCCCTTATCCTCTTCCATCCCTATCCAAGACATTAATGGCTCTTACATGTCATTAATTACTCTTACATACCTCTTTATGTCTCTTGAATCCCTCTTAAAGCTTCTTACATCCCTCTTAAAGCCTCTTACATCCCTCTTACACAATCATCCTCTCTTATTACTCCTTTGACCAACCCTTATCCCATCATCTCACACTCATCCTCCTCGAGACAAGTGTCACATCCCTATTGGCTCTAAACAAGCACAAACCATGTGCTTCCCTTTGAAAGCATCTTAGCCCTCCCTCACCAATATTCCATCCTTGCATCCTGACCCTCCATTTCACTACCCCTTGGCCTATAAATAAAGCCCTTCCCTCTCATAATCCATCAACCACCTTAATGCAAACTTATAATGCTATTTTGAGAGCCTAAAAACTACCAAAATACCATCATAATGCTGAAATCCATCCATCCATACCTCCATTGTTGAAACCCTCATCCATATACCTACTTGGTAAAAACCCCTATCCTTTGAAAGCTTGAGCACAACATGAGCATACATCCCCATCCGTCAAGGAGATATCTACATCATCATAGGTTATACCATAAGGAGCCTACCATTCTTGGTTTGCTTTCCTTCTTGGTGATAACTTTGGTCCTATCATAAGTGTTAACTATTTTAGTATTATGAATGCTTTCATTTACTAATTAGTATTCCTTCATGGCACTACTAGAATAGGTGATACATTTTGGCACACCTAATGGGAACCTGCATTCAGGTCACTACAATCTCACTTTTGCTTGTTAATGTTTGAACTAACCAACTGATGTTTTGTGTTTATTTGTGTATGTAGGTGGCTTTCTAATATTTTTTGCAAGCACCAAAGTCTCTTATCAGGAATAACACTCCCAGCCATAGAAGAAAATTTCAACTTTGGCAACCTTTTCACACCTTTTATTCACAATCTCACAAATGCAAAATCACGAACCCACAACCCTAAGACTGTAGCCTAAACCCACGAGAATGCATCCCCACAATAGTGGGATCACTCTATGCTCCAAACTCCATCACCATGTGCAGTTAAAAACACCCCACTCATTCCTACTGACCTATTCCTATGGGAATGTTAATTTTTACTAGTAGGATCATTGTAAAAGACCTATGGAAATGCTTGACCTATTCAGTCAACCATTCTATCCTACTTTTTACCCTCTCTATCAAACCCACAAACAAATACTTTGGCAGGAACACTCCCTTAGAAACCTATAGGATCACTTTTTTCGGGATCACTCTGTGATTTTCTACTAGCAACCCATTTTTTCATAGTTTTACTACTTCTCTGTACTGCAATCCCATTGCCTCTCATCTACATTCCCACATCATGGGATCATTGTTTATGTTAGCAAGACCACTTGATTGACCTTGTTTTTGTAGGTATCTGTTGGAGCTGAATACTAACACATTTTTGCAAGTTTCCTTAAGTGTTTGATAGAAAATCCATCTTTAAATGCTCCAAAAAGAATAATTTTTTCTTTTTTTTGGAATGTATACTTAAATTTTAGATCATTTTTCATTGGAATGCTTGGGTAGTTTAATTAAAAAATCCACTCTTGAATGTCAAGTATCTAAAAATTGAACCAATGTGATGAACACTTCATTTCAAGGTGCAAATGAACATTATGTGTCAACACCTCAATTTTAGTGCTTAAAATGAATTCATAAAATCTTGAATGCCTCAAGGATAAACTCATTCTTATTCCCTCCTTTTCAAAGTTTTCACGCATGATTTACCTTTTGTTGACTCAATTTCCTTTTGTTGACCATCATTGTAAAGTTGGAATGAACAATTAAATGCCAAGCTCATGTGTGTCTTCAAAAACTAGCTTGATTAGGATACACTAATGCATCCAAATAGAAATGAATCAAGTGTCTTGCATGTTTTGAGATTGTGTGCTCTAGCACATCTTGGTCTTCTCTCTTTTTTGCATCTTAAGACCTTAAAATAGATTACACATGTACCAAAAGTTGTTAGCAAGATCATCCTCAACAACCTAAGAGTGCTTCCAGCAAGTTCATCCACCCTTGGGAAGCCCATCCCCTTTTGTGAGAAGCTCAAACTGGTAAAAAGTTTGGCTAGTATATAAATGAGGGGAAAGGTAAAATTTTTTGCTCTATCACCCAAGTTCAGCTGGTGTGTTTCTAGGGGTAGCCTAATGTGGGAAAATGTTCCCATGATTTCAACATGTCTAGAATAGATTCTTAAGTGGATCACATACATAAAAACCATTTTTCAAAACTCCACAGACCCATTTACAACCCTATTTTAGTCAAAAAAAAATCTTGATTTATCCATGGTATGTTCATTAATAGTGCAAGGGAAATAACATCCCTCAAGATTACTCACCATTGTGCTCCCCTAGTAGAGGCATAAGGCCACTTGGGTTTCATCTCCAAGGGTAGTTGTTCTCGCAAAAAGGGAACTTCTATTTGCCATGCCTTGAAGATTCTTTGATGTGCATCATTTATCAATTGATTCTTGTATCAACTCATGTCTTCAATTAGAGGGACATATTGCACTAGAACCAGGAGACACCAAGTTGTGGGCCATTAAATAGCATATTGTAACAAAAAAATTGACCTTAAGGATAAAGAGTGTGTTTGAAGTGTCTTATTTGTGCTCAAGACCCGTCAAAAACATTTGTAAAAACATACACAATTCTATGGTTACTATCAAATCCTTTTGCTAAAGAGATCACTTGGTTGTTTTTCTCAAAGTTGCTTTGTCCTTTGAGAAACTATTTTTCTCATAAACCATCATGTCAAAGAAGATCACATCCTTGTTATTTCAAAAATAGTTGTTAGCAAGTCCATTCACAACAAATTTTGTCTCATTGGTTCAACTTTACATTTTCCAAAATTATACTTGTTATCTCAAAAGAAACTAGTAGTGAAATCTAGTTACAAAACTTTTTTTACTTGATCCAAATTTGTCTCTTTCAAAATATTCTTGTTACCTATCCTACTTGACCGAAAATAACACATTTATCTTCAAAAATAATTCCTCCCTACCTTGGTTCTAAAGGATTGTTAACAAGTTCATTCGCAACAAATCCTAAGCTTAGTTTTCCCCACTTCACTACTTTACCATTTCTAGAAACTTAGTTATTCCTCAACTAATTTATGTTTCCAACCCAAGGTTAAAATGTATATTTAGCATATTAACTGCCAATAAAACCCCACAATTGTGATCAAATCTCTTGGAGTTATCTCATGTCAGACCAAACCAAGACCAAATTCAAAAAGGCTAAACTTCTACAAATACCAGTTTGCAAGGAAATAGAAGCAGAACACAAGAAATACACCCCCAACCCAAGAATCCAAACTAGACCAAATTGAGGAAAACGGTGCAGACATTGTATTAAAAACTAAGTGGGATTACAAAGTTTAGAACCTAACTCTCCAATGAGATGTCAACCATAGCCTTATCATCAACTCTAGTGTTACTCACTCTAATTAGGTGCTTCATTTTCCACACACACTTATCCACTTTTCTCCTCATATATTTAGTCTTTCACATAAAACCACTACCCCATTCAAGCATTTAAAATAGACTCGTCTTCTCCTATTTTTTCATCAACCTTAAGTTTTTAGAAATCCTCCACATGTATCATTCAGCCTTAGCACCCTCCAATATTACATATTCACTTAGAAACATTTTGGCATCATTTCATTAATCTTTTTTTACCTAAAAGTTGTTTCCATCCATCTTACCATCATATTTATCCTTGAAATTAAGCACTGTCTAGGATAGGTTGTCACTTGTGTCCCACATCACCTTGAGCAAAAGGTTGGGTTACACGCTTAATCCTTCTTTGTCTTCCAAAAATGGACATAAGGATACCTTAGGATTTGATATCACCATCACATTTTCAAGATCATACTTAAGGGAAACACAATCTCTTGCACTTAGTATCATATCATTTAGGTTCTTAAGGTACCATTAAACACATTTTTACACACTCTTCTTTACATTTTAGAAAACCAATCCACCCTAGTCACACTTAGGCAAATCACTTTTTCATATACACTTAGCATCATTATTCTTGTATTTCATCCTTAGAGAAGTTATCCTTTCATGCCACCAATGGCATGTTTTGGTAAGAACACATAGAAAAAGAAGGATATGGATCCTAGTCATAGTAGTAGCACAACTCAGGCTTAGCCATACCCTATAATTTCTATGACACCACCAGATCCACCAACATAAACCCTTGAAGATACAAGTTCTTCCATAGATATTTATGCTTTCATGAACCAACTTGGCCATGTAACTATTGTTAATGCCATCATAGATTGAAATAAAAAAACCATCATGGAAAACTTCTTAAGGGAAATGTTGGCGCCTTTGAGTTTGGACAACCACAACCTACCAACATTATAGATCCTATACATCCTCTTTTTGGATGAAAACCACCATCCACAGGGCCATTTTTTCCTCATGATCCTTTCTTTTCACCCAATAGTGGGTACCAACCATCATAGATAGAACCAATAGACCCGAATATCCCTTCAACCTAGGTGACTGCTCCTATTCCACAAACAACCCATCCCATCCTCACTCAACCCTTAGTACACACCACATCTCAATCAACCACAAGTGTACCATTTGCATCTACTTCCACCACCCATCTCCTTGCTTCACAAAATCCCCCTTTTATACCCAACAACACTGCATTTTCTCTCCCATCTCAAAACACATCCAATCCATTCACTATCGTAATGCATCCACTAAGGTCAAATACCTTATCTTCCATCCCACCCAACATCACTATTAATCCATTTGTTACTAGCCAAATTACTTTAGCCTCATTCCCTTTAGGGCCTTGGAGTGTTGGTAAGACACAAGGGCTTCTCACTAGCCTCCCCTTCAGCGCTACATCCATGAGCATACCTCAATCATTTTCATCCTTCACTCCTCAAGTCTATTCATTACCACCCATTAGCAACTTCTTTTCTATGCCACCCTTAGACAATTGCCAAGTCTTCCCTTAGTCACAACACCCAGTTGCAAACACCCTTCAAAACATCAATTATCTAGCACCCATTAGCACTCAATTGCCTTCCCAAGCAGGAGTACAAAGCAAAATATATTGGGCAAGGTGTATAGTCTCAGAGCATGGCCCATATATTATCCATGTTATTACCTTTTCAATCGCAATCATTGCACCAACAGTATGCCTAGACATCCCCACAGAATTATCTAGCTGGACAACAACCCCACACATATGTCCCCCCACCACAAATCCCCCATCAACAATATATCTAACAGATGCAATAGTATTCCCAAACCCCATTCCAACAACCCATAACATCTATCCCACCAGTAGCGTAGCCCGTATTTCAACCACCACCCTATGGCAGTCAAGGTTTTCCATATCAACCATCAACATCTACTACATATCCTACACCGGGGGCACTTGGACTAGGGGCACCCATTTCCCTACCTATAAACTCTAAATGGGAAGAGATGAAAAATGCTCTCAAAGCCCTTAAAGATGGGATGGACTCAAGAACTTTCAAATTCAAAAATGATTGTCCATATCCATTCGAAAAAACCATCATGATGACACCTTTTCCTAAACATTTTGAGATCCCCAAGTTTGATAAATTTTGAGGGAAAAGCAACCTTGTTGCACATTTCAATGAATTCTATATGCATTGCCAAGAAGTGTCCTATAATGATGTGTTCCTTATGCACCTTTCTCTGAAAAGCTTAGGGGCCCCTACCCTCAAATGGTTCTGTCATATACCCTAGGGTACCATTAAAACCTTTGCTAATCTTTCTGAAGCCTTTTTATCTCAATATGCTCATCTATTCAAAACTAATTTATCTATAGTAGATCTAGTTCATACCAAAAAAAAAGGGAGGAGAAAGCCTTGCAAAATACTTACAACATTGGCAAACTCTCACAACTAGGATCTCATGTACTATCCCTGAATGTCACCTTGTCAAAATGTTCATTAACAATGCACATCCTAGTCTTGCCCATCACATGGTTATGAACTATTTACAAACATATAAAGACATCAAAGAAAAGGGAATGGGACTCGAGCAAGGGCTCATCAAGGATGGTGTCATCAAAATTTACAAAGAAAACACACAGGATCGAGGTCCAAGCAATGACAAACCACAATATTGGAATAAAAATAAGAACAATGTTATCAATGGCATCACTGACACTCGACATGTTCATGTCATCTGGGTGATAACTAATGTTCCTACCACATTTTGTCAATAAAAACCCTATCATCAACAACCACCATTCTATCAGCAATTGTCTATGTAGAAAAATCAACACAATGTCCAAATACCTAGCCATCACAATAAAACTAATACTATTACACTTTCAGCTAGACCTAAACCATGTGTTTAGAGACAACCTTGTGTATACACCCTATTAGGGGAACCTCTTGATGAAATCTTTGAGAAACTAGCCAAGCATAATCTTATTAGACATCCACAAACACAACCCTTAGAACCCAATCAGTCTAGAGCATCTTGGCATAAGGATAATGAGTTCTGTAAATTTTATCGTGTCAAAGGGCATACCACCCTCAAGTGCATACAACTCAAGGACTACATCCAAGACCTTATTCACCAGAAAGAGATCATATTGGTGGCACAAGCCTCACCTAATGTAGGATTAATGATATATCAAAATGATTTTCCTCCACATAACACAAACCTAGGAAAAGCACCTACAAACACTCCTGGCAATAAACCCAACAATGCTAAAAAAAAAAAAAAGATAATCGAGTTCAGTCTGAAAACTATACCTCAACATACTTGGAGTATGGAAACCTTATTGGTTGCATATCACAATTTGAGCCATCTATCAATGTTATAAATATCAAAGGCCTAGATACCCAATGTGTGGTTACTACTCAATGAACTTAACTCAATATAGCTGGCCAATCTATATCTACACCATCAAGGACACCTCCACCCAGCACCTTCATTAGGATCACCCTCATTAGGACCATAGTATAATATCTTGGAGCACCTTGGAAACATGTTAGCTTAGATTTCCATTCTAGATCTCTTATGAACAAGCCCACTTTATCAAGAGATCCTTGATAGTACTCTCCATGAGTCACATGTCCCCACTAACATAAATGCCACCAAGTTCTGCAAATTAGTTTGCCACCTTTCTGCATCATGTGCACTATCCTTCAAAACCTCCAACATCCTAGCTATTGAACCTAGTCACATACTTCCACTTCGCATAGTTGTTATGGTTTCTAACTTTGTAGTCAAATGGGTCATGATAGATAATAGATAGACTTTAAATCTTTGTACTTTAAAATTCATCAAACAAGTAGGATACACTAAGGAAAATATCCTTAATGGGGTAATTACCTTCAAAGCATATGACAACTAGAAGCACACTATTGAAGGAACCATCTTGCTCCCTCTCAGAGTAAGGCCAACCACTCAAGAAATAGTTTGTCATCTAGATGATCTTAACCTTCCATACAACATCCTCCTTGGCCAACTATGGATTCATGCCATGAAGGCTATTCCATCCACATACCATCAGTGCATCAAATTTTTGCATAATGGCACTAAGGTAACCATTCATTCAGATCTTGAACCCTTTGCTTATTGCAATGCGGTCGAAGATTCATACACCAACCATTGTCCTAGAATTGAAATTGGCCACACCATGACCAGTTCCTCTAGCACCTACCATGATCCGGATACCATTATAGCCTCCACTCTTTCCATAGTTAAGATCAACTACCAAGGTTGTGGCAAATATAGTCTCACAGACCTTTTTGTTATCGGTGCTCTACCGCTTGATCCAGATACTCAAGGGTGCCTAACACATCAAGGGCCAAGGCGAGATACCACCTCTCAACTTAGACAATTAGGTCCAAACACATTTATTACCAGAGATATCCTCAATGGAGAGGAAATCACTCTAGACATTAGCACATGGCTATACAAAGAGCCACCTCCAAAAAGTGAAGAACTTCATGATCACCTTAAACAAAAATACCCATGGTCACATTGCCTTGTTACTAAGAAATGTGATTATCGAGGAGATGGTCTAGGGCATTTGGAATTAGGTATAATGTAGCTTGTAGAAGCATACCAAGAAAAGAAAAATAAAGGATTAGGCTACAAACTCCCCGCAACTAGGGGCACTACGAAAGAAGGACATGTCTTCAAAAACATGCAAAACAGTCTCGTTGAAGTTGAAGACATTCCTAAGGAAGTAGAAAAGAAATCCTACAATGATATCTTCCTTGAAAAAATTATCTTAGGAGCCTCTATGCTCTGCCAATTATCCCTAAATCTCATAGACCTACCACTCACTCACCCCAAACTCATTGATTGGGACCAACCAAGTGTTGTCCATGTTGAAAAATTTGCTATATAGCATGTGCTCCCTCAGTTCATGGTGGCAAAAACATCATAAATAGCCACCACCACCATTAGCATATATCTACAAACTAGATCCAATAGGTTACTTTGGGGAGGAGGAAATCTCTAGTCACAAAATTAAGTTGAAAAATGAAACATAAAAGAAAAAAAGTAAAAGAAAACCATCCTCTAGGGAAATCTCCTTTGGAGTGTCGTTGAATGATTCAAAAAATGAAAAGGAAATAAAGGAAATGTCAGATAGTGAAAACCTCTTAGAGGCACCCGAAGATGGAGATTTCATCCTTACCCCACAGGATCATAGGCCTACCATATCTTTCATCTTGACAGAGGCTACTAGACCGGTCAATATTAGTTTGATTGAGATACCACAAATCACAAATATTATGGCATCTCTACCACCTAAATAGGCAGACCTTCTCATTGAATTCCTCCATGAAAATGTTGGTCAATTTGTATGGTCCTATCAAGACATGCTAGGGTTGGACCTCAAGTTAGTAGTACATCATTTGACCATGGATCCAAAGGCCAAACCTGTCAAGAAAAAGCTTCGTAAGATGCACACCAAAGTTTCTTTAATGGTTGAAACAGAGTTAGAAAAATTGCTAGAAGCAAAGATCATTCACTTGATTGACTATTCAGAATGGATCTCCAACATGTTACCTGTCACAAAGCCTTCTTATGATATTAGGATTTTCAAAGACTTTAGGGATCTCAACAAGGCCTACCTGAAGGATGATTTCCCTTTACCAAACATAGACATGAATGTTGATCTCACCACTGGCCATGAGCTCTAATCACTCATAGATGGTTTCTCAAGGTACAATCAGATTCAGATAGCGGAGGCAGACTAGCATAAGACAACATTTACCACCCCTTGGGGGACATTTTGTTATAACATGATGCCATTTGGGCTAAATAAAATTGGGGAAACATATCAGTGCACCATGACGGTCATCTTTCATGACCTTATCCATAAAACTCTAGAGGATTACATGGATGACATTTTAGTTAAATCTCTTAATGCCCTTGATCACTTGTCTCATCTTGAGGAAGTGTTCGATAGATTGGCTAAATACCATCTCATGCTCAACCCTAAGAAATGTGTCTTCGACGTTACCTCGAGAAAGCTCCTAGGATTCATTGTATTATGGAATGGTATTGAGATTGATCCTAAGAAGGTTAAGGTCATCATGGATATGGCTCCTCCTAAGACACCCAGAATGCTTCACTTCAAGGGAAGCTACAATCAGTCAAATGGTTCATCTCACAGTTCACTGACAAGTGCCAACCATTTACACATTTACTCATAAAGGATCAAAATTTTAGGTGGGACACCATTTGCCAACACAACTTTGAACTAATCAAGCAATACTTGGCTAATCCTCCTATATTGGTTCCTCTAGTTGTAGGTCATTCGCTCATACTCTACATCACAGCTACCACCACAACAATAGGTTCTCTTCTAGCACAGCTTGATGGTATAGGAAAAGAAAGGGCTATTTACTACAACAGCCATACTCTAGTTGGATATGAGCTCAAATACACACCAATAGAAAAGGCTTGCTTAGCCTTGGTATTTCCCACTTAGAAGTTGCATCATTATATGTTGAGCCACATTGTGCAACTAATATCCAAAATTGATCCATTAAAGTATATGTTATCATGCATAGTACTCACAGGGTGCCTGGCTCAATGGGTCATGCTTCTTAGCAAATTTGACGTCCAATTTGTTGACAGAAAGGCCATCAAAGGTCGGGCTATAGCAAATCACTTGGAAAATGTACCTTTGGTTGCAAATCACCCTCTCATTATGGAATTCCTTGATGAACACCTTTGCTTCATAGAAGAAAAATCCTCTTAGAAATTGTATTTTGATGGATCCTACACATCCCATGGCTCTGATGCTAGCATACTCTTGGTCACATCTTAAGGAGATTACATTCCTAAATCTTTTAAGCTACATTTCTAGTGTACCAACAACATCTCAAAGTATGAGGCCCTTATTACAGGGCTCAAAATAGTAGTTGAATGGAATATCACAAAGCTCTAGGTCTATGAAGATTCATAGCTTATTATCAAGTAGACTTTGGATGAATATTAGACCAAAGATGATAAGATGTTGCCTTACAAAGAGTTGGTTGATCAATTGAAGGAACATTTTACTCAAATTTAGTTCATACAGATATCTAGATTGCAAAACAAGGCAATAGATGCCATGGCCACTATTGGTTCACTTTTGGACATACTGCAGGAGACTACATAGTATGAATCCTTAGTTGAGCAGTTACACAAGCCCACGTATAAGAATGATGAATCAACACAAGTATGCATATTGGTTGGTCCCCAATCCCCATGGTACCATGAAATTCATGCTTACCTACAAAATGGTATCATATCTCCCCATCTCACACAAACCCAACACCAAAACCTTATTCGTTGATCTTCTCATTATACTATCATCTCTCAAACCCTATACCATCATGGTTATCATGATACTCTCTCTTTATGTTTAGAGAAAAATGAGGATATGATGGCTCTCAAGGAGGTACATGCCAAAATTTGTGGTTCTCACACGAGTGGAATAGTTCTAGCTAATGAAATCCTTTGGGTTGGGTATTATTGGCCTACTCTAGATCATGATGCATGTGACTTTGTAAGATGGTGCCTACCCTATCAACAACATGCTAATCTAATCTAAGCCCCATCTCAAGATCTACAACCTATCATGCCACCATAGCCTTTTGTCTATTGGGAGTTTGACCTTGTTGGTGTTATCGCATCTCTCTCTTTAGAAGGACACAAGTGGATAATCATTGCAACTGATTATTTCACTAAGTGGATGGAACCAATCCCCCTTGCAATTTCTATAGGTGTTCAGGTGTCCAAATTTATCCTATATCATATTATATGTCACTTTAACATCTCAGCTACCATTTTTACTGACCACAGAGGTAATTTTGAAAATCTCAATATGGAGGAATTGTGCACTTCCCTTCATATCCATCACCATTTTTCTAGCCCAATACTTCCCACAAGGTAATGGTCAAGAAGAGGAAACTAATAAAACCCTACTCAAAATCCTAAAGAAAGTTGTCAATGATTCTGACTGTGATTGGCATTTATAGATCAACCATGCCCTATGGGCCTACCGCACCTCATTCCATACATCCATAGGTACAACCCCATACTCCTTGGTTTATGGCACTAAAGTAGTATTACTTATTGAGGTTAAACTCCTATCCCTTCACATTTCTTTATGGGGCCAGATATCAGATGAAGACTAAAGAGTGGCTCAACTTACCCAACTAGATTTACTTGATGAAAAGAGGCAATAGGCTTACAACCACCTCATGGTCTACAAGAATTGCCTCAAGTGAAACTTCAATAGAAAGGTCCATCTACGTCAATTTCAAGGATTCACGGTCCTCAAAGAAAACATGAAGGTCCAAGCAGACCAAGAAAAGAAAGGCAAGTTCAATCCCACATGGCTTGGCCCTTACGTGGTCACAGCCTCTTTCGGCTCTAGGGCCTATCAACTATCCACAATTAAAGGTGAAGCCTTGAATAATCCCACCAACATCATTCACCTCAAGAAATTCTATGCCTAAAAATCCTCAGTGTATCTTGCCTCCTTAAGGAGCGGAAAATGGAGGAAATGAAAAAAATAGTAAAGAGAAATAAGCGTCCAATGGTGAAAATACCCTGGTGAAAACCTAGCAATTAGGCGCCAAGTGTACTTAGCCTTTTCATTATCTATCAATGACCTAAATCTCCCCCATCACCCCTTGACTCCCTCATCACCCTTCTTCCCATTTTCCAAGGTGTTCCCCATAGTTTCACCTTCACACTCCCAAATGCCTCACGGCATCACCTTTTAGCATCCATCAGTTTGAACACCCCACCTAGATCCTATATTGTATTTTTAGTTCATATATCTATCATATCCTTATATTATATCACATGTATCATATCAAGTGTATTTTATCATTGTACTCTACCACATGTATCTTATCAGGTGTAGCTTATCCTTTGTACCATTGATATGTATCATATCCTTGTAAAAACAACAAGTACCCTATGTATCATATCCTTGTAGAAACAACAAGTACCCTATGTATTGCATCCTTGTAACAACAGTAGTACTTTATGTATCATACCCATGTAGCAATAATTGTATTACAACAATGATATCCCCTCATCCTGATCTTCTCCATGTCATACACATACCCACTATTGTATTCTATCATATGTTCCCGAGTCACCCACTCATTGTATATTCATGCTTGTACATTTTTGAGTCTTATTGCAAAAACCTACATTGCTAGTTGTCATCTATAGGAAAGTATTATTGCCCATTTTGTCACTATCCTAAATGTATTATCTCTAAGTCCTTACCGGATGCTTTCTTCCTTGTACCTATATTTGGCCCATCAATATCCAGTTATCTCAATCTCTTTGGCAAAAGGTTACTTTATCATACATTTGTTCTTTGTTCTAATATTTGGTCTTTTCTTGTCTATTTTGGTAGTTCATCTCTAGTTGATTTTAGTTGTTCCCTCCTCATGGTCGCCATGGTCTTCCATATCATGGTGTGCTTTGACTGGGGCAACTCGAAAGCATGGTTTTGACCATGGTCTTTTTCTACTTGTGAGTCAGTCGAATATCACCCTTGCATATTCCAAACATGTTTTCATTTATGATCACATGATCTAGTTGGGAAATATCATTTGCTTGTGGATCACTAGCATCATTTCTACATTGATTTCTCTAGAACACATGTTTGATGCTAGGGAAATCCTTGCGTTCTTGTTTGAGTTAGTCCTATGTAATATTGGGGAACAAGCCTTGATGTTCTTAGTAACCTTGGCAGATCCCTAATATTCCTATATCAAATAAAGTGCTCATACTACATGGTGGTACTTCCTACAAAGTACCTCATTCTCAAGCTTCTAGTATATCTCCTTATTCTCACCATTTTCTCCAATACGAAGAATTACATGTTCATATGACCCCCCAGGCACATCCATACTCACTCCCTCCTACATGCTCTCTTAGACTCCTATCCTCTCTACCCCTACTCCCTCACAACTCTTATCCCCCATGACCTCACCTTTCCCTGTCATCTTGATCTCCTATTCAATCCTCTACACATGTCCCATTTAAAGTTGTGCATATTGTTCCTACCCCCTGATCAAGGTCATGATCGATCAGTGGTATGTTGTACCATTCTCTTACACCCCACATCCGTTTCCCTATCACTCTACTTCCCTTTCCTATCATCGCCATCTATCATCCTTAAACCCCCTTAAAACCCTTGTAATTTTCCCTTGCCTACGCTCCCCTCTTCCTTTACATCAACTATCTTTCACACCCTTTGGATCCTTCCATCATCAGAATCTTTTGATTCAATCTCCTTATCCTGACAAGTTGAGTTATCTTCATTATCATACTCTTATGAACTCTCAAAACCCTAGGCTTAGGTTTCACCACCATTACTTATGTTTTTTAACATAGACTCAATATCCTAGCCCTAAGTTCACCTATCATATTTCATATCATCCTAACTACGAGTTTGTTGGTCAATCATTTTCCAACATCATTCTCTTAAGAGTCAGTATCTCCTATGTTTTAAGTTCATTCTTTATCATAAATCATTATCCTAGATTGAGTTTTGTTTATCCTATCCCACCATCATAAATTTTCCTATATCTTATTTTTACCATCATTGATTATGTCTCTTTGTTATCTCCCAGTATCCTAGTGTTCATCTTATTTACCATGTTGTATTATCATAGATTGTGTCCCTTTACTCTTATCATAATTTGGTTTTATCTTATCATATGTCCCCATCATAGAATCAATTCATTCATCACATGTTAGATATGTTTCTCAAGTTTTGTCATCATAATCTTTAGTTCACTTATCATATGTTCTCATCCTAACTTTGAGTTCAGTTATCCCATTTTTGGTGTTCATTTTAATTATGTACCATCATCATAAAAATCAAATTTGTTATATCTTAGTTTGTGTTCATTTAAAATAAGCCATTATCCTAGTTTATGTTCATTTTATCATCCTTTTAGCATAGTTTAGAGTTTCTTTTCTTTACATTTTAGATTTGCATTTTTCTTTTTCCCATTTTTTATATATTCACATTCATCTCTTAGGTTTTTTTTTTATACACATTTATTTCCATTTATCTTTTTCACAAGTTCAAACATATTAATTCCCTCTCCATTTTTTAGGTTCATCCTTAAATATTTTCCTAGTTATCATAAACATCCTCATAAAAATAATCTATCAAAATAAATCCCATCATCAAAAATCACATCAAAACAAATCTCATCGTCAATGCATATCATATCCTACATCACAAATATATCAGTGTTATCCAACCAAATCCCATCATCAAAAATCACATCATATCCAACACTATCAAAACAAATCTCACCATCAAAGCACATTATATCTTGCATTGCAAATCGTCAACAATATCATATCTCATCGTCAAAGCACATCACATCTTGCATACAAACACATCAGTCTCTCATCTACATCTAATCATATATAAACATCCACATCATAAGTCCATACATCCATATCCCACCCAAAGAATGATCCAATATATATATATAGATAGATAGATAGATTGGATCCACAAAGAATAAATCACCCCCTTCCAAAAATACTAATGTCCATCATAGTCCAAATATCCAGTATTTGTATCATACAAATGAATCATTTCAATAAATTGGGTCTACACCTACAAAAATCCATCAACCGGTAGATCCAAAAATAAATATATCCAAAATCAACATATCACTAATCTTCCTCGTCTACTGCCTCCTCCTCATGGGATTCATAGATCTCCTTCTCACTCCCTAGAACTACTAGTGGTGGAGGTGGTGGCCTCATTTTTCCTCCCCCCATACCCAATCTCTCGGCCTCATCCCTCCTCCCACTCATCCCCCTGTCTCACCTCTGGCTCTACCCTATGCACTAAGACTTGCTTGTCCTCTATAAGCCCTCAATGCTCCATCCACTCTCTCCCCCTCCTCCCTGCATGCCAGTGTGGGTCCCAACTATCCCTAACTATGTTGACTATCTATAATACTCAATCTGATATTTTGGGACTACTGCATGATACCTACCTTGATAAAACCCTGCTCTCTCTCTCTCTCTCAACTCCTCCACCTTTCTCCACAACCTCCTTAGCTCCTCCATCCCCTCCACCAACCCCCACCTATGCTCTTAGGGTTTCCATCTCCACTACCATTCTATCCCATTCCTACTGCATGGCATCCAGCCTCACCTATACTACTTGCCTCTCCAGGCTCACCACATCTAACCTCCCCTTCACCCACCTAACCTCCACCCGTAGTGTCCCCACCTCTATCCCTGCTCTGTCTACCTATGCCTGTGCCACATTGTGCTCCTATCATAGTTGATCCCACTCTATCTTGAGATGATCTCTCTCCTAGTGAGTGTCTCATAGCAACTAGATGGTAGCATTGTGTGTCTGTTGTAGGGATAGGTATCAGGTCGCCTATCCATCATCCCCTCCCCCTATCGAAGAGCTACCCCCATCTCCCCCACCTACTAGTCTTTGTGGCCTCTGCTCCTCCTCCCCCTATGGTCTCCTCTCCACTGTTGGCCTCTCCTCTCCTCTCTCCTATTGTACCCTTCTCTCCTCCTACCTCTCTCCCCTCTGCCACTACCTCACTGGCCCCTCCTCCTATACTATAGCCTTTACCCATTATCATAGCCCTCTCACTACATATCTACCCTGTATGGCTACTCGAGCTATCTCCCCTACTACCACTGTCACTCTCATCACATGGGCTTGACCTACTAGACTCAACTATTGGAACCAGTCTTGGTACTCCTGTGTGAAGCCCACATCTAGCACACTGCCAAACCAATCCCATGGTTGTGGCACTAACTCTCACTAGGCCTATATTAATCCATCTCTCTAGAGCGCTAGCTCGTACATCGACACTAGCTTGGGTGTAACTTGTTGATACTAGTTTGGCTCCCCTGGAGCCACCTGAACCCATCCAAATTGCCACAAGGCCCTATCTGGCCGATATTACTTTGCTATGTACTCCCACTACCCAAAAATAAAATAGGGTGATATGGTCTAAGGTAAATGCTACCCCTCCTTTTCCCATGGCCCTAGCCCTATATATGGTCTCCATACCACTGCCCTGATCTCATCTACCTGGACTCACTAGTAGTCCACATCCTCTATATGATGGTAGGTTAATGTTTCTCCCCAACTGTAAGCCACTAGCTCCTCTGCCTACCTATCTCTCCATCCAATCGGCTTGAATGTCGTGATGTGCTCCCATGCCCAAACCTATAGTAATGTGGGGAACCTTATGCTCCTCCCCTACCATCCTACTCCCTGATATATAATCTGATGAAAATCTCGATATAACTCTGCTACAATCAAAGACCCCCAAGCTACCAGGACTTTTGCATCCACTATCTGCATAATCACTGGTATCATTGCCAAAGTGATGCCAATCCCACATGTATCTAGGGTAATATACCCTGATACTAGACCATATGCATAAAAATAAATCTGCCTCTCAGTGGCTACCCGATCCAAATGCTCATCCAATGCAAATTGCCCCCAGTGGATCTGGTACACCACTCTTGGCCCCACCAGCCCCTACACTACTGCCTCCCTTGTCACCTCCCTAGTCGCCATCATTGGTGTACCTCGCATAGGTAATTTGAAGATCTTATATACATCCTTCAAAGTAACTGTCATCTCCCCTGTCTGTAGGTGAAATGTCTCAGTCTCACTATGCCACTGCTCATACAAGGCCATCACCGTCACCATATAGGTACGTGTATGAGGTAGTCTCGTTAGGTACCCCAGTCCAATGGAATCTACCCTCACTCAATCCATTGGTGTAAGCTTCTCTTTGGTGCGTAGTACAGTTTCCCACTACTCGTGTGACACCAATGCATCTAGAGACCATTGCACACAAACTAGTCACACGTCAGTTTTCATTTTCATATTTACATTACCTAAAAATTCTCATCATCCCCCATCCCTCTATTTTTCCTACCCCTCTTTCCCCTTTCCCCTATTCCCACCACTGCATTCCCATGAACCTATGCAACTTGTGATCCCTCTTAAATAGGTTTTCATGGGATAGCTTTTTGACACATTGACCTACTAAAAACCCTAATTATGTTCCTACCAAGGCATTCCCATGAACCTCTAAACCTCGCAATCCTACTGAAACAAGTTCTCATAGGATCATTGTTTGACCCTTTGACCTCCCTTTGACCAAACTCTGAATCCCTATGGTCGCATTCCCACATGACTTAATCCTAGTGATTTTGCTAACACATCTTATTGTGGGATCACGTTTGACTACCCTGCCCTATCAACCCTTACCCATTCCCATGTTGACCAATTTCCTACAGCAAGATCATATCCCCACTGGGAGACATGTATTTTCCTCGTGAGATCACGATCCTACTACCCTACCCTCACTCTCTCAAAAGATTACTACCCAAATTTGTGATCTCACAAAATGTGTTTTATTAGCCTCATTTTAACCCTACCCCAAGCCATTTTCATGGGATCATGATCCCACCGATCTCGCTAGGGATCCCGTCAAACCCATGTCTATAAGATTAATCTTTTGTCATTGATGGAACGCTAAAAATGCTCTAAAATAAAAATTGACAGGTTGGTTTTTTGACTCTACTAATCTATCTAATGTCTGTCGCACTCATACTCATTGTACCATGTCCACTCGATGCTCTGGTTGTCCAAGCGTAGCCATCGTATAGTCCAACTTAGAGCTCCCAATAGCAATATCTCATTGTTTGTATGAAAGAAAATAATCCTTCCTAGCCCCCTCAAGCCCCTTATAGGCCCCCAAGGGTGTCTTGTCTTCCTCTCTAATTCCTCCTGCACCCCCCCTTTCCCCCAACCTTATTTCTTTTTTTTACTTTTATTCTCCTTTCCACCCCTTTTTTATCCTTTTGTGTCCTCCTACTCCCCTTGACTACCTACAACTTTTCAAGAAGTCATCATCCCTCATTTTTTTTCCCTGTTTCCTTCTTGAGGGGGCATCATACAATCCATTCTCCCTTTCTACTTGAAATTGGGGTAACCATGTTGCTTTAAAAAGTCTTCTTTGCATCATTTATATTTGAACTTCTTTGAAATAGTGTTGTCCTAACACTATGTCAAAGAGGAGCAAAATGTAGACACCTAAATCTAATTACACCACTAGGTAATCATATTTAGTCATCTCTTAGGACATTACTGATTAAATATTTATCTGTAATTAATTAATCGCCATCTCCTAGTTAATTTATTTATTTAATTAACTATAGCCCAATTGATAAAATCAAATGATAACCCAAAATTAAATTATCAATTAAATCCCTATTCCTTTATTAAATTAAATAAATTCTCAAACCTATATAATTTAATCCCACATCCCCAGTTTTATTAGATAAATCATTTAATAAATTATCTAAACCCCTAAAACATCCTTAAACCTTATCCTAACCCCTAATCAAACCTATTCACCCATACTAATCTCACTTAGCCACCTAACTAACCCATTCCATCAAAGCTAAGCCACTTGCCCCCTAACCTCCTTTCTAAATTAAGTCTAATCCTCCTCCTAAACATGTGCAAAACTTTAAGCAAGGGTTAAGACTTGCTAACCCAAGCCAAAGTCAACAAGTCTCCCTTATCCTCTTCCATCCCTATCCAAGAGCATTAATGGTTCTTACATGCCATTAATTCCTCTTACATCCCTCTTTATGTCTCTTACATCTCTCTTAAAGCCTCTTACATCCCTCTTACACACTCATCCTCCCTCATTGCTCCCTTTGACCAACCCTTATCCCATCCTCTCACACTCATCTTCCTTGTGACAAGTGTCACTTCCCTATTGGCTCTAAACAAGCACAATCCATGTGCTTCCCTTCAAAAGCATATTAGCCCTCCCTCTCCAATCTTCTATCCTTGCATCTTAACCCTCCATTTCACTACCCCTTGGCCTATAAATAAAGCTCTTGCCTCTCACAATCCATCAACCACGTTCATGAAAACTTATAATGTTATTTTGAGAGCCTAAAAACTACCAAAATACCATCATAATGCTAAAATCCATCCATACCTCCATTGTTGAAACCCTAATCCATATACCTACTTGGTAAAAACCCCCATCCTTCAAAAGCTTGAGACAATGTGGGCATACATCCCCATCCATCAGGGACATATCTACATCATCATAGGTTATACCATAAGGAGCCTACCATTCTTGGTTTGCTTTCCTTCTTGGTGACAACTTTAGTCCTATCATAAGTGTTAATTGTTTTAGTATTGTGAATGTTTTCATCTATTAATTAGTATTCCTTCATGGCACTACTAAATTAGGTGATACATTATCTAGCATCAAAGTGCTAACAGAAGGATCATTCCTGAGACATTTTAGCAAGTGAATTAGTTAAATATCTTAATAGAGTAGTCCTAATAGGTTGTTGTAAATCCTTTAATAGGGTGCTTACTTCCTTGTAAGCTAAAGTCCTTTAATCAGGCACACTTCAAATAGTTTGTTGAAATACTTTAAAAGGGTAAGATCTAATAATCTTGTAACCCTTTAACAGGGTAGACCTTTCACACAGTAGATCATAGTTTATGATGAAACATTGTAGCCTTCATTGGATACACTTTATTACTGCAATAGTGGAGATTAGTGAGTGTCATTCCCAACCCAGTTTTATGTTCTCATTGGAGGGTTTTTGGGTAACCAAATATCTTGTGTCATGCATATGTTGAATGTTATTTTTTTTCATGCTATGGATGAATATGTTTAGCTAGATATTTCATTTTACATGCAATTTTTGAGATGGATGTGTGGTGAATGAATTTATGGTTAAAGTTTTGAAGGATTGATTTACACCCAACCACCCACCCGCCCTCTTCAAGGTTACTTTCCCTATTGTATTTCCAACACGAGTACAAAATTATTCCCTTTCCCAGAGCTCCCCAGAGCTTTTTTATTTTTTGTTGGTTGTAGATTTTGTGAAGTTGCAGGTGTGGCAACATGTAATTCCTTGCTGGTGACTCTATACCCAATGGATCGCTTAAGGCCACTAATCTTATGCTTAGCAGGAAAGCATCCCCTCTATTTTTGCCCCCATTCAACCCATCCTTGATTACTAATCTAAGAGATCTTCAATGGGTTGGATTCTTTGTAGTTTTTTAACATTCCAAAATTGTGGTTAACATTTTATGTTATTCATTTTTGCTATGTTGTAGTGCCACTTTACTTTCTTTCTTTCATGAAATAGCGACATTAGTTTGTTGGACCGACAGGTTTGTGCCATGTGGTGTTGGGAAAACTTTGTGTGTTATCCCAATTCACCATTTCACAAGGTTCATTTTGTGTGGCCCACAAAATAGAAAATTTGTATGTTGCTTCTTCCACCATGCATTGGAAAATGTGCCAACCTTCATATTAAAAGGTTTCTTCATCAATGGTTGTGTCTGAATCATTCATTGGGGGAATTTTGCAACACCTAAGCCATCCATTTCAAATGGAAGATCTAAATCAATGGTTCATCTTTTTGGGGGCAAATATGATCTTTTCCACATGGGTCAACATATAGTTGTATGTGGTGGGTTAATACTAACTGTTATCCCATCTTATATTTTTTGACAATGACATGAATTGATCTCTTGCATCCATGACACGTTACAAGGACCATTCTTTTATTGCAGAATGACATTTTGGGCCTTGTCCCACAAAGCCAATGCATCTCCATGCCTCTTTAATGCAAGTAATGATCAGATCTTTTAGATTTGATCTCTCTTATGGATGGATGTATTCTTTTGGCCTCTTCCTGTCACTTCCAAACAACACGTTAATTTAAAGATCAGATTTAGTTATGATATCCATTTATGGCTTCTTTGTAACTATTGACTCCATCTTGGTTGGGGTTCGAACTCCATAGTTAACATCAGAGTTATGCTTGAACTCTTTAAAAGGCAATTGTAAATACTTTTTGTTGGTTCTTCTATGTTTTCACTTGCAGTAGCCTTGTGCTCTATAAAATGTATTCTATTGGCTTCCATTAATGAAACATCTCTATTTCCACCTCTTCTTTCCATTCATTTTTATGTGCATGTATCTTGTCTTTCTTTGAATGTTTTCTTTTCTATTTTCCTTACTTGCATGTTATGTTTATTGTGTTGGTAAGTGTTGCATAGTGAAGAATTTCTCCCTTTCAACATTTCACCAAGTGTCAAACCTACATGTGATTCTTTGAAATGTATATCAGAGTTTAGAACTATGTTTTGGGGTGTTTCATTGATGATTAGTGCATCTAGAGGCAGAATTTGTAACCGAAGTTTCAATCTGGTGCACCACCCCTTTTCATTTTAGCATCTTAATTTCATGCAATCTCCCTCCTTTTTCCTCTCAAGTGGTAGTGTAGGTGCATCCTAATTGTAAGGAAGTCAACCTTCTCTAGAGATTAACCTCAAAGTGAAAGTCCCAAACTTGGGAGTCATTTCTATATTACACAAGCTTGACCAGGGATAACATGTTGGGTAGGAGTGCAGACTTTTGCATCGACAGAAATCATATCAATAATGTCAAATTGCAAGGTGAAGACTAAGAAAAGATGCATGTATTGTCTTGAGATACATACAAAGTTTGGACTCTTTATGTAATACATTTTGACCAGTCCAAGCAGTGGAAAGGCAAATAGAAATTCAAGTCACCCTAGTTGAATCTAATTATTGAGGTTTGTGAAATGTTTGAGAAAATATTAGAAAGGGAAACTCAAAGTTCAAATGAAGGGTCAAGAATTAGAGGAAAAAAGATCACATGTAAAAATAAAGGATTTGAAATAGATATTGATAGAGAGAAGAGTAGTATATCATGAAGAGAAGAATCAATTGGTGAAGAAAGAGAACGAGCAATGAAATCTAGCAAAAGATAGTGATCTGGCAATTGTAATCAAGATATGGATAAGAGAAGTGCATAATGAAGAAAAAACATATCAGAGAGCATAAGGGATCTTACAGGAAAGGATTTCCATATACAAATCAAAGATTTAGTTATTTCATAATAGTGACAATCGGTAAATCCCTAGATCAAGTGGACCCTACCAGGTTCAAAATTGCAAATCCCCTAGTATGGTAGACACTTAAGAGATTTATGTAAATCCTTTAAATAAGTAGATCGCAACAAATCTATTTGTACTTCTAACAAGGTAAAAATTCACTCCTAAGACTATGAACCCCTAGAAAGGGTAGTTGTATTCTCTTAACTAAGTGACTCATTTATTGTAATTGTGAAGATTTGTGGGTACCATCCCCACCATAGTTTTTTACCTCTAACCAAGGGTTTCTACAAGACCAAAATCATTGTGTTGTAAGTCACATGTATGTGATGGTATAATCTTATTATGCTTTATTTGCTAAGAAAGGTTATATGCTTAATCATTTAGAAAGTAGCATCAAGCACAAACTCAATTTTCTAATCAATTCTACATTGATCACTATAGTATTGGTACCCCAAAAATGTTTAGTGGATAATCACATAATGACATCCTCATGTAGGTAAATCATCATAATTTCTCTCACCATGCACAAAGCATCCATACAAAACTATAACTATCTCATCTAGTAACACCCCGAAGGAACTACACTCTTGAAAATAGCTCTTAAGTAGATTCATAGAATTACAACTTGACTATGTAAAATATATAAAACCACTATATTGAAGAACACCTATGTACATTCATGTTCAGTTCTCATGTGAAATACTTATAAATATTTTTAAAAGGATAAAAAAATCAACCTAGAACAATACATTATCACATATGAGCATCACCATAATTTTTTTAAGGATCATATACAAACCCCTCAAGTCCAAAGAATGTAAATCTAGGTCATGCAACTACAATGATCTAAGAGGTAAAAATTAGT
This sequence comes from Cupressus sempervirens, assembly GCA_028749045.1. Taxonomy (NCBI): domain Eukaryota; kingdom Viridiplantae; phylum Streptophyta; class Pinopsida; order Cupressales; family Cupressaceae; genus Cupressus; species Cupressus sempervirens. The sequence goes on along the minus strand of CM053785.1, from coordinate 139,007,960 downwards.
AAACTCCAGACCCGCTTGTAAACCAACTCCACAAACACCATTCATACATGCATTTAAGCAAGATAGGCTATTACTAAAGCTTCTAGATCATTAAATGATTAACTTCATAGCCTCCATGCATTTGGGTAACTAAAAGAAATGCCTTTCAATACCATGGAAAAGTGGTCAACCAACATAAGCACAACACTCTATAGTTGAAAAAACACAAGATTCTACATATTACTAGATATCCTCTCACAAACTCCCAATGTGAATATATTTTTGCATGCAACTATAAAATAGAATAGAATTTACACAGAGCAAACCCTTTTGGGTAAAAAATCCCATACTCTGAAATTGGAGAGCTATCATATTATTTAGGAAAAAAAATACAATTGAAATATAATCTTCATACTCGTAAGCCTTAAAATGGAGATTTATGTCTTGATCCATCCTAGAGAAAATATGATAACATAACCCTCAAAATGAACTTCTCTCTCATATAACTCCTCTAGCAAGAAACTTTGATAACTTAATCCCTTAAAATTCCTCCACATTCGATGTATCTACAACATATTTAATTAGAAATAGTCTTTTTTTTGCATAAGTAGATTGCATAAATATTAACTATCCAAGTGGAAGCATTGGTCCCACTAAAAGTGTTTCCAAAATTGATGCATATGAAAGAAGAAAAACTATGTTGTCTCTTGTCACCACAAGGAAACTTTTACAAACTCCTCAGTATTTTCTTAAAACATCCCTCTTTGCAATGAGTCTCACAAACCTTATTTTCTCCCCAATGATAATTGCCACCAATTCCTACTAGGCCCCACAATTAAACTATGCAATTTGGAAACCTGTAATATAACATTGCTTCATTAAAAAAAAAGAGAGATTAATTAAACATAATTAAATTAAATGTAAATGGGGTTACTAGGGTTGAGATATTTTAATACAAATAGAGTTATGGCATGTCACATAACCACAAGGTTTTGTGTTATCCTAAGTGAGGAAATGCGATAGAAAAGCACAGTTTAAACTTTGACCTCATCAGGTTCTGCTTTAAACGTAGAGAACAGAGGAAGAACAAGGGAAAAAAGGAATAGGGACTTCACATGACAATCATGAGGGAAGTCAAAGAAAGGATGTTATGAATCTAAAGGAAAGAAAGATTTCTAGTACTATAGAAAGCTTAGTCACCTGATGAAAGATTGTTGGTCTGAAAAAAATAAACAAGGAGGTTGAAGGTTGAACATGCAAAATTGGGAAAGAAATTTGGGGCTTATGCATTTGGGATGTGGTAAGCTTTTCCTTCAATGGAAGTTAGGAATGGTTCCATGGGTAGTTGGAGGAAGACAAAATTTGGGTTGTGAATGGATGATAAAAAGGTGGATGTGTGGAGACAAAGCATTTGGTGTGTAGTTCTTAGGGTGTCATTTGGTATGGCTAGCTCAATTATAGTGAGACATAGAGTGGGTTCATGCAAGTGGGTCAGTTTCTGGGATGTTGATAGCATCAAGTATGTTGTGGTAACAGAAAGGGTGCAAGAGAGGTGTAATGCTGATGATGACAGTCAGTATTTGGTAAATAAGGGCATTTGTAGATCCATTTGACAAGTTGTGGTAGTGATTGTTAGTGTCAAGGACATAGCCTATTTTAGAGTGGAGGAGGATGTAAGGGGTTTTTGATTCACAAGATGAAACTCTAAGTTTATGGGCTTGTGAGGCAAATATGGGTGCACACAAGTGTGGAGTAGGTGAGGCATGATGGACCGAGCTGAGGAGTATCTTATGGGGCTATGTCGTATGTTGACCATACATAGTTGTAGCATAGGGTCTTGTCTGAGACATGATTTGAGGGGTATCCAATGGGGTTGTGCTAAAAGTTGTTCCCTAAAGCATAGTTGTGGTGTAGGCACGGTGTGGAACTGAGTCAAGGTGAATCGGTAGATAAGCGTTGGCTAGTCTTTCAAATTGACTAAGGAAATCTTCCCAAAGGCACATGAAGAGGTAGATAAAATTTCTAACATTTTATATTCATCAGGTGTTGGCAGTCTAATGCATGCAATAGTATGCACACAGCCAAATATTTCTCATGCAATAGGAGTTGTCAGCAAATAAATGAGCAATCCAGGTATGGAATATTGGAATGTTGTCAAATGGATTCTTCGATATTTGAAAGGTACTACTACAAAGGCATTATGTTTCACAGGATCCAATTCTACTTTGAGTGGATTTGTTGACTCTGATCTGGTAGGAGATATTGATACAAGAGGAGTACTATAGAGTATGTTTTCACTAAAGGCGGCACTGCACTCAGTTGGATTTATGGATTGCAAAAGATTAATGCACTTTCAACCACTAAAGCTAAGTATGTAGCTACTATAGAAGCTAGCAAGGAGATGATTTCGTTACAATGTTTTCTAGAAGAATTGGGTCAGAAGTAGGAAGATTGCCAATTATATAGTGATAGCCAGAGTGTCATTTATCTTGCAAAGAATTTTACTTTTCATTTTAGGACAAAGGACATACAACTCAAGTACCATTTCATAAGGTCTATTTTGGAGGATGGCCAATTGTAGCTTGAAAAGATTCGCAAAAGTGAAAATCATGCAGACATGTTCATGAAGGTAGTCCCTAAGGAGAAGTTGGTTTCTTGCTCAACTTCTATTGGGCTTCTTGATAGATGATCGTGAAGGTGATACACAAAAGTCTTTTATCCAGTGGGAGTTGCACGTACTACATTTTTATTTGGATTCACTCTGGGCGATTGTTGATATTGTGGCGACTAATCATGTAGTGGGTGTTGATGTTGCAACAACTTCTTTGGTAGTTGTTGGAGGTTGTCCTAAAATGATCAATTTTAGAGGTTGCCCTAAAATGTTGTTATAAGCGACTGAGATGCATAATGCATTGTAATGTTGGTGTTTTGTTTTTTTTGGATAATAGAAAGATTGAAGGCTATGTAGGTGGATGTAGCCTAGGTTTTGGATGAACCACACTAAATCTGTGTGTTATCTATATTATTTTTGTTTTCTTCTTTTGTTTTGGCATATAACTATTTATTCTTATATTGTTCTAGATCTTTCAAATCCTAACAAAGGTTCACTTCAAATGCTACATGTCACACAACTTGTAGGGGTGGGTCACAAATGTATTGGTTACTGCAAAAAAGTGGAATTTTTTTGACATTTGGGACTTGAATCATTGCTTAACATGTGACATATATGCATTTTTCTTTTTCAAAAGAATAGTTTGAAAAATGATTTCATTTGTGGGGGAGAGGAGCCAATACATGTTCACCCTAACTTCACTCCTCTCAAAATCTTAAAATTTCAATTTTCAATTTTTTTTATTTACAATAGATCACTTGTCAAGGCCCCTACTTATATTAAAATTCCAAGTCCATGCATGGTCAAATATGATGCCACATTAGTGTGTTTTTTGCGAAGGTGTCCAATATGGTCCCAACAAATGATAAGACCGATAGGTGTGCACCAAGTCATGTTTAATGGTGCACTCATGTTACAACATCCGTGATTGTTTTTCTAAATTTAAAAACATCTTTTTAGGAATATGCATTGATGGGACATTTTAGTACATCACTATAGGGTCTATTTTGATCCCTATTATGACATGTATCAGATCTCGCACATGTATTAGCTCCTCTCTCCTAACTAGGTCAAAAAAAAATAGAAGTCCATGTGAACTTTCAAAATTATGGTGTGCATTTATTAGCCCCCCTTCCTTAAAAGGACTTTCATTCTACTTGAAACTACTTAGAATATCAATTCTTCCTAATCTCACAGGAGTTAAAAGTTATCATTCTACTCCAAGTAAAAGACATCTATTCCACTTGAAACTAAATAGCATAGATTCTTTCTTATCTCACAAAAATTAAAAGTTATATATTGTATGGAATCAAAAGACTTACATTTTACTTAAAATTCAAAAGTATATATACTATTACAATTCATAAAGAAATTTAAAAATTTTGGCTTCTTAAATTTAAAAACTTGTATTCTACTTGAAAAGTTAAGTAGTATATAGATTATTAGTAAACTAAGAAATCAAAAATTCCTTAATCTCCTCAAATTAAAAGGACTTCCATTCTACTTTAAAATTTAATATCCATTCTACTTAAACTAAGAATTTTACTCTATTAGAAATTAAATAGTATATAGATTACTCCAACCTAATAAATATGAAAAGTTAAAGATTTCAATTCTATTTGAAATTTAGTAATATATAGTTTTAAAAAATTCTATACTCTTTAAACTAAGGCATCCACTCTCTTAGAAATCAAAGAGTATATAGATTATTCCAAACTAATAAAAGGGAAAAATAAAGTTTTAGAGACTTCCATTCTATTTGAAATTAAATAGCATATAGATTCTTTCTTATCTCACAAAAAAGTTTTGTATTGTATGGAATCAAAAGACTTCCATTTTACTTAAAATTCAATAATATATATACTATTACAATTCATTTTATTTTATTTTATTTTTAAATTCTCTTCTTAAATTTAAAAACTTGTATTCTACTTGAAATTAAGCAGTATATAGATTATTAGTAAAATAAGAAATCAAAAATTCCTGAATCTAATAAATATGAAAAGTTACCTATTAAATATGAAAAGTTAAAGATTTCAATTCTATCTTAAATTTAGTATTATATAGATTTAAAAAATTATATTCTCCTTAAACTAAGACATCCACTTTCTTAGAAATTAAATAGTATATGGATTATTCCAACCTAATAAAAGGGAAAAGTAAAGTTTTAGAAACTTCCATTCTACTTGAAATAAAATACCATATAGATTCTTTCTTATCTCACAAAAGTTAAAAGTTATGTATTGTATGAAATCAAAAGACTTCCATTTTACTTAAAATTCAACAATATATATACTATTAAAATTCATTAAATTTTTTTTTTTTTAAATTCTCTTCTTAAATTTAAAAACTTGTATTCTACTTGAAATTTAGCAGTATATAGATTATTAGTGATATAAGCAATCGAAAAATCATCAATCTCCTCAAATTAAAAAGACTTCCATTCTACTTGAAAATTTAATATCCATTCTCCTTAAACTAAGAATTTTACTTTATTTGAAATTAAATAGTATATAGATTACTCCAACCTAATAAATATGAAAAGTTAAAGATTTCACTCCTATTTGAAATCTAGTAATATATATAGATTTAAACAATTCTATTCTCCTTAAACTAAGACATCCACTCTCTTAGAAATCAAATAGTATATAGATTAATGTCTAACATTTTATATTCATAAAGTGTTGGCAGTCTGATGTATACAATGGTATGCACATAGCTAGATATTTCTCATGCAATAGGAGTTGTCAGCAGATATATAAGCAATCCAGGTATGGAACACTGGAATGTTGTCAAATGGATTCTTTGATATTTGAAAGGTACTACTACAAAGGCATTATGTTTCACAGGATCCAATTATGCTTCGAGTGGATTTGTTGACTCTGATCTGGTAGGAGATATTGATACAAGAGGACTACTATAGAGTATGTTTTCACTAAAGGGGGCACTACAGTCAGTTGGATTTCTAGATTGCAAAAGGTTAATGCACTTTCAACCACTAAAGCTAAGTATGTAGCTACTACAGAAGCTAGCAAGGAGATGATTTTGTTACAATGTTTTCTAGAGGAATTGGGTCAAAAGTAGGAAGATCGCCCATTATATAGTGATAGCCAGAGTGTCATTCATCTTGCAAAGAATTTTACTTTTCATTTTAGGACAAAGCACATGCAGCTCAGGTACCATTTTATAAGGTCTATTTTGGAGGATGGCCAATTGTAGCTTGAAAAGATTCACAAAAGTGAAAATCATGCAGACATGTTCACAAAGGTAGTCCCTAAGGAGAAGTTGGTTTCTTGCTCAACTTCTATTGGGCTTCTTGATGGATGATCGTGAAGGTGATACACAATAGTCTTTCATCCAGTGGGAGTTACACGTACTACATTTTTGTTTAGTTTTAGTCTCCAAGTGAGAGATTGTTGATATTGTGGCGAGTGGGTGTTGATGTTGCAGCAACTTCTCTGGTAGTTGTTGGAGGTTGTCCTAAAATGGTCAATTTTATAGGTTGCCCTAAATGTTGTTATAAGCAACTGAGATGCATAATGCATTGTAATGTTGGTGTATATTTTTGTTGGATAATAGAAAGGTTGAAGGCTATGTAGGTGGACGTAGCCCAGGTTTTGGATGAACCACGCTAAATCTGTGTGTTATCTATGTTATTTGTGTTTTCTTCTTTTGTTTTGGCATATAACTATTTATTGTTATATTGTTCTAGATCTTTCAAATCCTAACAAAGGTTCACTTCAAATGCTACATGTCACACAACTTGTAGGGGTGGGTCACAAATGTATTGGTTACTGCAAAAAAGTGGAATGTTTTTGACATTTGGGACTTGAATCATTGCTTAACATGTGACATATATGCATTTTTCTTTTTCAAAAGAATAGTTTGAAAAATGATTTCATTTGTAGAGGAGAGGAGCCAATACATGTTCACCCTAACTTCACTCCTCTCAAAATCTTAAAATTTTAATTTTCAATTTTTTTATTTACAATAGATCACTTGTCAAGTCCCCTACTTATATTAAAATTTCAAGTCCATGCATAGTCAAATATGATGCCACATTAGTGTGTTTTTTGCGAAGGTGTCCAATATGGTCCCAACAAATAATAAGACCGGTAGGTGTGCACCAAGTCATGTTTAAGGGTGCACTCATGTTACAACATGCATGGTTGTTTTTCTAAATTTAAAAACGTCTTTTCAGGAATATGCATTGATAGGACATTTTAGTACATCACTATAGGGTCTATGTTGATCGCCTATTATGACATGTATTGGATCTCATACATGTATTAGCTCCTCTCTCCTAACTAGGTCCAAAAAAAAAAAAAAAGTCCATGTGAACTTTCAAAATTAGGGTGTTCATTTATTAGCCCCCCTTCCTTAAAAGGACTTTCATTCTACTTGAAACTACTTAGAATATCGATTCTTCCTAATCTCACAGGAGTTAAAAGTTATCATTCTACTCCAAGTAAAAGACTTCTATTCTACTTGAAATTAAATAGCATAGATTCTTTCTTATCTCACAAAAATTAAAAGTTCTATAGTGTATGGAATCAAAAGACTTCCATTTTACTTAAAATTCAATAGTATATATACTATTACAATTCATAAAGAAATTAAAAAATTTTGGCTTCTTACATTTAAAAACTTGTATTCTACTTGAAAAATTAAGCAATATATAGATTATTAATAAACTAAGAAATCAAAAATTCCTAATCTAATAAATATGAAAAGTTGCCTATTAAATATGAAAAGTTAAAGATTTCAATTCTATCTTAAATTTAGTAATATATAGATTTAAAAAATTCTATTCTCTTTAAACTAAGACATCCATTCTCTTAGAAATCAAATAGTATATAGATTATTCCAACCTAATAAAAGGGAAAAGTAAAGTTTTAGAAACTTCCATTCTACTTGAAATTAAATACCATATAGATTCTTTCTTATCTCACAAAAGTTAAAAGTTATGTATTGTATGGAATCAAAAGACTTCCATTTTACTTAAAATTCAACAGTATATATACTATTAAAATTCATTAAAAAAAATTTTTAAAAAAAATTTAAAAAAAATCTCTTCTTAAATTTAAATTCTTGTATTCTACTTGAAATTCAGTAGTATATAGATTATTAGTGAACTAAGAAATCAAAAATTCTTCAATCTCCTCAAGTTAAAAAGACTTCCATTCCACTTGAAAATTTAATATCCATTCTCCTTAAACTAAGAATTTTACTTTATTAGAAATTAAATAGTATATAGATTGCTCCAACCTAATAAATATGAAAAGTTAAAGATTTCGATTCTATTTGAAATTTAGTAATATATAGATTTTAAAAATTCTATTCTCCTTAAACTAAGACATCCACTCTCTTAGAAATCAAATAGTATATAGATTATTCCAACCTAATAAAATGGAAATGTAAAGTTTTAGAGACTTTCATTCTTGAAATTAAATAGCATATAGATTCTTTCTTATCTCACAAAAGTTGAAAGTTCTATATTGTATGGAATCAAAAGACTTCTATTTTAATTAAAATTCAAAAAGTATATATACTTTTACAATTCATAAAAAAAAATTAAAATATTTTCTCTTCTTAAATTTAAAAATTTGTATTCTACTTGACATTAAGCAAAATAGACCTGTAGCCCCTCCTCATGGGACCCTATCCATGGGAGGGGTTTGGGCTCTATTTTTGTGGAGCAAGTTGCTCCATGCTAAGGCTGGGATCTCATGGGCACCCGCTTGTTTAAAAATAGAGCAGGTGCCGCTGAGCTTTTTTAGGAACATTTAAAGGGGAGCAATCTCATGGGCATTACATATAAATTTTCTTTAAAAAAAAAAGCTCCTAAATTGAAAGAAATATTAAAAATATAAATTGTTGTTTTTAGAATTTTTGGCAGGATGATTTCAATTTGGAGGAAAAATGAAGGGTAGGTTCTTGCCAAGTGGCAGAATTCTTCCCTAAACAGTAGGGGCTATTTCCAGCCCCACCCCTTTCGCATCTGCTCAACTAAAAAGTAGGGGCTTCTAGTTAATAGGAAAAGATTCCAAATTAAGCTTTAGCCCCCACAAAATATTATCATGGGACCTCCAGCTCTTTAAATATAGAGCCCAAGCCCCCCCTCATGGGACCCCAGGGTAATATTTTAGAGGGGGCTAAAGCTTTAATTGGAATCTTTTCTTACAAAATAGGAGCCCTGGATTTTTAGCCCGCTCAATTTGAGCTGGTGAAAATGGAGTGGGGCTGAATTTAGGCCCACCACCTTAGGGAAGATTTCTGCGATTTGTCAAACCTACTCTTCATTTTCCCACCAAAATGAAATAATCCCACTAAACAAATTTATGAAGAAATATATATTTTTATTTTCGAAATTCATGAGACGAATTTAAGGAGCTAATTTTTAAAGCTGATTCACATATAAATCCATAGGACCGCTTCTCTTTTAAATATGCCTAAAAAAATCCTAGCTCATGGAACCCCAGCCTAAGCCTGCTCTTAGACATCAAATAGTATATTGATTGTGAAAAGTTTTTGACTTCCCATTCTACATGAAATTAGGGGCAGCATGCTGAGAAAGTGGCATGATTGACAACATCACCATCCGCTGGCGGTGGCTTGGCTTCCAAACCAGTCCAAAAAAACGCTCATTATCTCCACGCGTCAATGAGATTTAAATCCACACAGACATTTATGATCTTCAAAGAACAAATCCCTTTTGTGGGTCAACATTTTGAAGGTTGGATAGAAAGCCCGGGCGAGAACACTCATTCCAATCCTCTCGTGGCGGCAGATCAATGGAAGCCCAAAAATGTCAAAGACCCACTTGGACTGGTAAGTTTCCGGTCTTTCTCGAAATATCTGACAAAGTTGCGATTTTTCAAGAATGTGCGACGCGTGTAAAGATTCAAACATTTTTAGTCGGCAGAACAGTGGACTGAAAGGAACAAGTATAAATGCTTCCATGGCTGCTCTCGGGGTATTTTCATAGCAATTAAAGAAACTGAAACAGATTTTTCTTTTTGGGGAAGGATGAACATGGAGAGCAGTGTGAGCACGGGTACTGTGGTCGATGGATCTCAACTGAGGCAGTTGGTGGAGAACAAAGAGACATTTCAGAGATTTGTGGACGAGAAATTCTGTGAGTTGGATAAAGATAAAAGTGGGAACTTGAATGTGGAGGAGCTTCAGCCCATTGTCACCAACATTGGCAAAGCCCTAGGCTTGCCTTCCAGGGGCTCTTCACCGGACTCTGATCACATTTATGAAGAGGTTTGCTTCAAAGATCTTTACAATCTATGATATTAGGAGAATGCTGTTTCATTTTTGTTTTGAATTCAATTGTGCTTAACGATTCAAGAGTTCAGATGATATTATGTGATCTATATTTAGAATGAAGAGGACTCAGGGAATCAAAATGAAGTATGATCCAGAAAATTCTTAAATGTAATTGAATTTTAAATATAATTTAATTTAGAAACAGCAAACAGCATTCTCGAGATTTTTACATCTCCATAATCTGTTTTCAAAATAGAAGCCGAAATAATCAAAATGATAGATCAAGAGTACAATCTGAAATATCAATGTAAAAGTCTTAAATATAATTGAATTCAGAAATAGCAAACAGCATTCTCGAAATTTTTACATCAACATCTCGTTTTTTCGAAAATAGGAACCAAAATAATAAAAATAATAGATCGAAGAGTACAATTTAAATATTAGTAAAACTTGTAAAACTCAATAGAATTTTGAATCAGCAAACTACATTCGATGCTTAGATTTTATGTAAGATATAATATCCCCTGCTTTTGAAATTTTTACAATTCCCCTGTTAATTTTTAAAATCCCATCTTCCATTTTTTTAACGAATCTTCTTTGATTTTTGAAATTTCAATCTTGAATCTTTTTTAACAGTTTCCTTGCTAATTTTTAAAATTCTGATCTTGATTTTTTCTCCTGAATTCAGGTGTCAAAGGAATTTTTACATGGGAAGGAACGTATAAGCAAAGAAGAATTTAGCTCTGTTCTGGCTGATTTCCTTTTGGGAATGGCGGAGGGGTTGGAAAGGGATCCGATCTTTCTTCAAACCATCACTGGCCAAGAATTGCAAGGCTATGTGAACAGTGCTGAGTTTGAAGCATTTGCAGTGGCCATTTATTCTCAGTTGTCAACAGAAGAAGGAGAGAAAACCATAGAGACATTTCTTATCCAAGCTTTAGAAAATATCCCGGTGGACAAGGGCATGCCCCCTGCATCAGATGAAACTGTAAGAAGAGATTTTTAATTTATTTTAGTTTAATTTTTAATTATTTAAGAAAGGAATTGCAATTTTTTTATGAATAATTATTTTCAATTATGTAATTTGAGGTACTGTATTATATAGATTTGTCAAGTTTCTATTTTTTTAAAATGATTTTCAAATATATATGGCATGACACAATTAGCAGATCTTAAGTCTTTTCAAAATAAGTTTTGACATGAAATTACTTCACTAATAAACTAACTATTCTCAACTACCATTCTCACTTAAAACCCCACTTCTGTTTTAGTTCATCTCCTATGTTTACATTCATGTTTTCAATGATTTCAATGTCATTATTAGTTATACATTTCAAATAAAAAATCTCTTTAATTTTATTGTTCATGTGTCTTTTTCTTAGGTTCTTGTTTTTCTTCTATCAGTTGTTTTATATTAAAAAGAGATCTCCTTTCATATTTTGTTTGGATTCAGTGAAGATAAAACAAAACATTTTTTTAGTTCTATTGTTATAGCTGTGAAAAGACGTGTGTTTGTTTCCTTTTGATCTTCTTTTGTCTCTCTCACTTGTTTTTATATTGAGACGGAATTATTTTATTCTTTCATCCTTTTTTTGAGGTTCATTGAAGATGATGGAAAACAACACTAAATTGATATATGATATCATCTTTGGTCTCTGAATGATATATAATATGTAGACTTTTTATGATAATTGTGTGTAGAATAAACTTTTATTCCTTCTTTTTCCTTTCACAATTTTGTAAACGTAAAAAGGATTATTAGCTTGATGAATTTAAATCTACACATAACTACCACAACTTTTTCACATAGTCATGTAGAATTTATTCATAACAAATATTTTTTGTCTATTATGATATGGGTACACATTTAATAGAATAATCTATTTATTTATTCATTTCTTATTATTTCTTTTTGTTGATCAAACTTTTTTTAAGACTTTTTTTACTAACAACTTAAACCATTTTGTTCCTCTATATTGCTTATTTTTTAAGATATCATTAAAAAAAATTAACATCTATTTGAATAAATAAAAAATTAGAATTCATTTTTAAAATTCTTTAAAAAAAATACATATGTTCAAATTTCACAAAAGATAAAAGTAAAAAATACACACCATTAGACTTTAAAAGTACCTCTCTTTCCCCCTTTTAAACTTGTTCAAAACTTTTGATTATTGCAAATTTAAGTCACTACTATAAAAGATTTAACAATTGTTTTAATAGAGAAGATCATTTGAAGAACTTCTAAGAAACCAACTCTTTATTATACTTGTAATGAAATGTTCTGAAGTCATCTCTATTTGTCACAGGTGATGAAAAATATAGTGAAACCAGCAATCAAATCTCAAGCGACATATATAGATTTGCAGGCACCATGTGGAGATTTGAACCAAATAGCTTTTATAGAGATTTTCAAGAAGGTGGTGGAAGATGCTGCATTGCAATTGAAGGCTACACCAGTCACTGTGGCCCGTTGTGAGAAGACTTATGATGGGAAAGGTGTCAAAAGAATGTTGCATCAAAAATCTGAATTGGAAAAGGTAATGGAATAGAACATCTAAAACTTAAGCAGTGGAAGATAATTAATAGTAATCCAAAACAATGTTGACATTTTGTGGACTTTTGTGGATCATGGCAGGCACTCCAGATGACTTGGAAATCACTACCAAAAGATAAACATGGCGTTCTTCCAAGGGAATATCTTCGAGTGGGACTTGATATGTTGGCCCCTTCAGTTGCCTTGCCCCCTTTAGGAGCAGTCAATCAGGTATTTTGATACATATTGATCCCTATTTTGCTACCTTCATTATATTTATGTTGATACATCAACAATAGAAACTATCCCCATTGCCTACTTTAGAAAATATGACCACTTTGAAGCTCACTTTAAGATTTCTCTCCAAACTATCAAGGAAATGCCCACAAACTAGACAAGAGGCTAGAATCCTGATTTTTCTTTTCTTTTTTGAATTCTTCATTGTTGAGTAAATCAGCCACAAACATGGAACTCTGTATCTATGGTAGCACTCCATGAACTCGTCTAAAATCAACTTATACTAAAAACTTTACACAAAAAAAGACATGTAACATAGACAACATACCAATCTAACAGAGTGCCCATACCACTTAACCAACAATAACCAAGATGAGGATCCATCACCTTAAAACTAGAAGAATTAAACACCAACATCATTGCCAAGGGTGCAAGAGATAATTATATACAATGGATTTTTAACTTTTAAGTGAACTTTAATAGATAGAATGAATTTTAACTATGTTTATATGATTAGACTATCCAATGAAATGAGAGGATTAGAATTAATTTACTTTCAATGACCATTTTTGTATTGTATATCTTGATTAGGAAACTCTCAAAATTATGAAACCTTATGTTCTCCAAAGACCTCCTTCAAATTGTTCACTTGAAACACTGAAATCAAATGATTAATGAACATCCCCTGCCATTATGATTTGAACATGCCAAACTTAAAAGAATAACTTTTTCTTCAGAAAAATCAAGCATTCTTTTTAGCGTTGGCCATATTTCTTCCTCATGTCCATGATGAAATCATCAATATCATTGGTTGTCAGATTGGTGAGAAAAATCCCCTTCACATCTCTCTTAGAACACATGGTTTGTTTCTTCCAACGAATGTAATAATATAGTTGCCCATGCAAGTAAGTTGTTTGATTTTGATGGGAAATGGCATTAAGTTGGGTTTTCATACATTGTCCTCCACTGTTTTTATTTTATTTTAACCAAACGTCTTACAAAGCTACAAACAAAAAACCGACAACTTGTAGTGTTGCTTCATTATTATTAATGCAACCAACTTTTAATTTGAGAGACTAACTTCCCATGTCTCTTTTTTTTAACCATTAGAGAGCCCATTATCAGGGAGTCTATGAGGTTGCTACAAATATTTTTAAATGTTCAAATTGTAGAGATAATACTATAATTGCACAATATAATGGATTGAAGATATTACCTCTATCAAATATATATTTGGATAAAACTGTGTTTTTAGCATTTTTTTCAAAAACATATATAAACAACATATTTGACATTTTAATAAATAAGACAGCAATTTCAAAAATTTACTAATGAGAAATTTTGTTGTCTGTATACAGATGGATGAAGTCATCTCAGAAGTTTTTAAAATGGTGAAAGCAGATGAAGGAGGAATTCTGAATGAAAATGAATTTAATAAATTAATGCTACAAATACTTGCTAGTATCATGCTCCAACTTGACGGGAATCCAATTCGTGTGTCTAGTGTTGAAGTTGTTAATAGCTCACCTACTCTTAATGATTTCCCACTCTAAAATTTGTAACCTTCTCAATTTCATAGCTAATTGAATGATCGTAGACAATTGACATTTGTAAATAAATGAAACATATTATTCATTATATTAGGATTGCTCTTTGAAGGGGGAGACCCTTAATTGGCAAAGGATAAAAAGCTTCGAAGCTTGTAAAGTTAAAAAAATGTTTGACAAAAGATTTCATTTTTTCATGAATTATAAATCTATATTTTGAGTGTGCATTGGGTGATTTTTGAAAAGTTGTAGAATCCTTTATCAAATATAATTTGGATTGTATTTGATTTAATCTTTTGTAACATCACATTGACAGGGAAAAAATCTTTTAAAAGTGTTTATGAAAAGTTTTTGAATGTACATTCATTTGGATTGAATTTGAGTTAATCTTTATGTTCATTGAAATTGCAAGATAATGTAATTATAAGAAATTATATATTTTTCTATTTCTTCAGTAATTTTAAGTTAATGTATTTGAGTTAATAAGAAAGGATGTTGATTTTGAAATCCCACTAAAAAATCTAGTCCATCAAAACTTTCTACTATTGAAGAATGCAAAACAACAAAAGATATGAGCTCTCCACTCTTAATCCTTATTTGTCGTTTGTTGTAAGGATCTATGGTTCCTCAAATTTATTATTAATGTGTTATTTGTGTCTACTTCATTCATTACTAGGGTTTTGTCCTTTGCGGCTAAGATTCCTATTAATGTGTTTTCTTTTATTGTCCCATATCAAGAGTATGCTTTTTTGTATTTGAAGTCACCAAATGTGGCTCTATTATTATTAATAGTCTGAGATGTGCTACCATTGTTGTTGTACTCTACTAATTGTGTACAAATTTTGTTAGTGTCTCCCTTATTTTGTTGACTTCTATTATTGGTGGCCATAGTTTTTCTCTCAACTTGTCAATACTAATGTTGCTCTATATTTTAGGAAGAATTTCCATCCTCTTTTCCATGCCAAATCATCCTCAATGGTGGTTTGTGTCCAAGATATGATGAATAATGGGGACTTCTACCAATGAAGGGGTTCTTTGAATAGTTTCTCCAATTTGTGGTCTTCTTTTAACAATCTTTACATGACTGCAAGATTCATGAGGTCTCTTGTGGTGGGTAAGATTGAGCCCTATTTACCAATGCTAAAAGTTTCTCCATTTCCTCATTTTCCTCTTTAAAGGACAAAAGTTTGGTGCTAGGAAAGTTGCAAGCTTGGGAGAGCCTTCTCTCTCGATTAACCTTGGTCAACTTTAATCTTCATATTGAGCCACTAAATGTACATCCTCAATGGGTTTGACTTCAAAAACTTCCTCTGGTTTTTGGAGCCTTCGTGGTACAAGACTACTGGTAACATTTAATTGTTTCTTGAAAGTTGATGATTCCACTTTATTTATGGACACTTCACATTTGTGTGCATTCTTGTGGATATTTAACATCTTCGAACCCCTTCGTGGAGTCATGGTTTTAAATGTTGGGGATATGCCTTGTGATCAACTTTTGGTTATGATGGCTTCCCTTTCAAAGGTCATTGATGCTTCTCCATTGGTCACTTGGCTACAAATTGTCCTATTTCACATTGCAGAGGCTCTACTAGGAAGCGGTGGAATGCTAATGATGAACACTTTAAATATCCACGCTCTTGATTGTTCCTTGAATGATTCCTCTCAGGATGATGGCATGTCTCTTTCTTTTGGTGTAGTTCTAATGTCCTGGACTCTATTGCGGAACCTTGTACCCTCCACTTGCATACTGAGCCACCCTCAACTTCAAACCATCCTCACCATTTTTCTATTAGACTTCCTAAAGGGAAATCACTCCCTGATTCACCTTAATTTCTCTATACGAATTCTTCATTTTAGAGTGTTGATGGGGACTTTGTGGGGGTTCTCGTGCTTCCTCTTGTAACAAGCATTTATATGATCGTATTGATTGGATTGTTTTCCGCAGTCTTCTTAAACTCATACTTGTGTTGTGGATGAAAGGTTAGCTCCCTCTTTACCAATGTTTGTCTAAGTGGGATATCAGTGGTCCCTGCTCTTTCTTTTTTGTGTCTTGTCTTGTTTGTCAACTTGGCTGTAATTGTTCCTCTTTCTCTTGTTTGTACTGGTTCTTTGTTGTTTATGGCTTGTTTGGACCAGTTTCATCCAGTCTTTTGCCAGATTTTGTATATGGTCAAGGCCCTTGTTTCCCAATTTTATTTTTATTTTTCAGGTTCTTCCTTTTGTTCAACAGCCTGGTCATTTCACAATCGCTGCTTACCCTGATTAAAAACAAAAGAATTGTAACTATGTTGTAATTGCTCAAATTGGACTGCATATCATTGCATGATGGGAGATATATCAGCTATTGTTGAACTTATAAGGAAGAGAAATGTCAAAGGGAATATTGAAGTGTTATGATCAAGGTAAGTGGAAAGGGGAATCATATTTTTTCATGCATATGATATTGCTACTTGACAACCAAACAAGGAAAATAAGTCAGAAACAATTCTCTCAATTATGTATATAGATTTTCTCCTTGAAGATGTGGCTTCCCACTTGTGAAGCAAGGCAAGATACGTTGAAGAAGAAATGTAACAAGTTTGTGGCATTTGATTTTAGAGAGTGACCAAGTTATGGGATATTACAAGTCTCCAATGAAACAAAACTTACTTTATGAGGAAGAAATTTGGTGAAACCCCAACTGTACTTCAGTTTTACAAGAACATGATGCTGAAGTTAACAATATGGGAGTTTTGTTCAGATTTTTACTGTGAAAATGGAATTTGACTCATTTTGTTGATTGGTGATTTAATCTTTCATTTAGGACATTGTACTTGCCAATTAGGTTAACCCTATTTTGGTGGCACTGGTTCATGAATCTTTCACTACCCTTGTACAAGAAAAAATAATTAAATATAGTATGATGTGTTTAACTCTGCTTTTAGTTTTTGAAAACTGAATTTATAAAAAAAGGACACAGTCAAGGCAAGAGTTGAACCATTTATTTCAAAATAATTTTGATAACAAAAACAGAGCATATGCATTTGGAACAGTAGACATACTAACTTCCCACGCGTGATTACATTTTCCTCAGAGATCATGTTGTACAAATTTTCAAATGAATAAAAAAGCAATGGACATCCTTCTATACATGGCACAACCATGCAACCTACCAGATACAGTCTACTTATAGACAGGAGGGAAAAAATATAATTAAAAAAATGGATAAATCTGTACTAAAACATGTGAAATATAATGAGAACAGAGGTAATGTTGGTCATGTTAAACTGGATGGACATCATCCTTATTTAAACAGTTTCATACATGTTGAACCTAGATTTTGAGTTCAGATAGGTATTTGCACTTAATGCTGCCTCTTTAAACTCTGCAGTAAGGATTTTGCACATGGTTGCTATTCATTGACAACTCCATCTTCAACTTGAGAATAAAACACAAAGCTTGGAAATGATGTTGTAATATCCCTGATAAACCAATCAGAATGGTTAGAATCACTTCTTCAAAAGATAATTTCCACAATTACATAATAAGATCCCCATGACAATACCATGCAGAAACATACAGAGAGGACATTTTAATCCTAATGCTTATTTCTACACCCTAGGCAACCTTAAGGGTTCTTCAACAATTTTAGTAATAAATGTAAAAAAAATGTAGTCAAGTGATTATATAAGGAGCATTACCCAGAAAACATAACCATTTGCACTTAAAACAAAAACAGAAAATTTCCAATTTTACTCATTTAACATAAATGACTTCATCAGGCAAACACATGACTCCATAAGTGACCAAAATATTTGTCAGTCTAAGACTTCAAATTTGTCTGCTTCCTGTCTCAGTCTAAGTTGAATGCTGAAATAAATCAAATTGCCACTAACGTCAAAGGAGTCTCTTTTAAATTTAAATGTTTAAAGTTCATTACAGTACAAACCTTGTGAGGTATATTCATGAAGAAATCAGTGAGGAAATAATCGTCCGATTATCCACATTAATCCTCGCACTTTTTCTGTTGAACATTTTCTTACATATTATTGCAAATGCTGTAGCTTGGATTCTAGAGCATATAGTGATATTTTGAATTCCTAAAAAAATCATAATTTTCCTTCTCATCGGTCTATTTTACAGAAATTTCTTGAACAAGGAAAGTCTGAAAATAGGCCTATGGAGAAACGAAAAGTAAAATTCTGCACATTGATTCTTTGAACTTCGATAAAAAACTAATAACCAAAAGTTAGATTTCTACCTCTTCAGATTTCTAGATCTTCTGTTTCTCTAATAATGGGATCTATTAATGTTTGATGTGATTTAACTATTTTGTTTACCACTAAATTCAAGCTGCCCTCTATAATCCATGGTGTATACAGTATTATATAGACTTAATTAGTTAATGGTGCATCCTATGTTGTCTCTAACAAAGCCACCAATGTTTATTTATTGTATATTTTATATTGTTCATTGTATAAAGTTTTAAGCTGTGATTGAAGGGGTCCAGCTAGGGTGCGATTAAATCATGAAACAATGAAAATGGGAATAGCATAGGTAACTGGCAGTTGCCATGTCAAATCAAACGCATATCACAAACATTTGTAAGAAAATTACCAAGACATTTGAAATGCAACTGCATTTCTGATTAAATCTTGTATGATGCAAGTGATGGTGTTTGTATATTCTTTCCCCCTTGTAAATCTTTACAATTTTTATTGCACGGGCAATCACTTTCTCCACCTATAATTCAAAATCACTTTGATATAAATTCTGATCTCTTGATTCTTAAGCTTTTGTTGTTACATTAGCTAGAATAAAGGCTTTTCAAATTTCACATTTTTTTTTCACTTTCCAAAGTAAATATAGTATCCTATTATCCCTTCCATTTGATTTTTGCTTTTGTTTATATTGCCAAAGGGTATCCTCACAACCTAGCCCAGCACCCATTTTGGGGTGAGCTAAGGCAAGTCTAATCCCTGGGGATGTACCAAGCAGCCCACCTGCCAGATGCATTGGGTGAAATCTGGGCTTTGGAGTTGGACTCGTGACCTATGTGAAGAAAGCCCACAGCCCAAACCAACTCCACTAGCTGCGCCAGCTCCCTTCCATTTGATGTTGTTCTA
The DNA here is from genome assembly GCA_028749045.1 of Cupressus sempervirens. Taxonomy (NCBI): domain Eukaryota; kingdom Viridiplantae; phylum Streptophyta; class Pinopsida; order Cupressales; family Cupressaceae; genus Cupressus; species Cupressus sempervirens. The sequence continues at coordinate 138,988,670 of CM053785.1, read as the reverse complement.
GTGGAATCTGAAATTATTAAATTGTGACTATTTTTCATTAAAGGTAAAACAGGTTTGGAAAGGCGTCCAAGTCCTTTTAGAAATTTTGTTAAACACGATAAGTGTCCCTAAACAACAGCATACTGAAAGCCAACAGTGAACTCTAAAGGCTACGGCAACACACAACAAGGAAATACAATGGAACTGGCCTTAAACTAAAAATGCCCCAGCAAAAACAAACAGAGAATTAGAAAACAGAACCAGACAAAATTCAAGGAGGTTTGAAATTGAGCCTGCTCAAAGAGTTTCGGCAGTCAAGTTTGACCCAAATGGGTTAATATAAGCTACTTTTCATTCAACCAAAGTTTCATTGACATGGCTACAAATACAAATACGGATACAGCATCAGATTGTCATGCCCCACAACGAAAGATAAACAAGATATTTAACATGCCATAAAACTGTCTAATTAATTTAGACTTAACAGTTTTCTACCATATCGAACGAAAAGAGTTAATCATTTCCCGTGATTATTATGGCCTGAATAATATGTGATATTTGATAGACTCTAAACAAGTCAGCAATTTTCATACAAGTTGACAATCCTAATTACAGAAAACTGCAATTATCATCCTGCAACAGAGAGCTCCTACTCTTGATACATCCTTAACTGCTATCGATTTGTATGTGTGGGGACAACCTTTGGGCATAGTGTTGTCATTATCTTGTGTGAGCTTTATATTTATCAAGAATAAGCTCTATGCTCTTGGTATATGATAGAGTGAATACATATAATCATAATTTTAGTAGAAGCGAGCCTTCGCTGAATAATTTGGAAAGGCGCAAAATGACTAGCCTGAAGTTGGAAAGGCTTATAAACCTTGGACACACCTGGTAACGAGTGATTAAAAACTGATAATCACTGCCCTTAATAACAGCAACTAAGAAGGCCTCTAACTACAATGATTCTTTAAGAGAAGACATATCATTACTAAAGCCTAAAGGGTTGCAACTCTTGGTATGAAGGGTGTTTATTCATCCCCTTTTGAGGATATATAATATTCAAGGCAGATTGCAAATTGAGGGAAAGGGAAAACAAGGAGAACAGAATATCATTAAGTGACCAGACAAAGGAATGAATCAGATTAAGAAGCCCATAAGATATTATATATACAGGAGCTTGATTCAGTACTGTAGTTTGAGTTCTTTATATATAGCATAGTAGATATTTATATGTCTGCACAATGTGCCATATGATCCATTGTTGATTATGACTCTTTAACATAGAATAATGAATATCATCTATATATGCTTATTACTGATTTGAATATGATATTGATAACTGATTACTGCATATAGAGAATACAGAAATCAAATCTGAGTCTAGGGTGTTTATGTCATTCCATTATCAGTAAATACCGGTGCTACCTAAGGACGGGTATCAAGCGTGTAAACCCCAGTCCCCATACCGGGGACACTTCAAGGAAAGGGGAACAGGCAGGGGACATCACCAACCCATCGGCAATGGCCGTACATCCCAAGGACGGCCGGGACGCCATAGCCATCCCTCAACTGCCCCCAGGGCCGCCAGCTGTCCCTGACAGGAATAGCTATGATAAGTCAAACAAAGGCTTTCCAACATGGCTTCTTTCTGCTCAAATTGTGGGCTCCTCCTCCCTATTTGTCTTAAATGGCCAAAAGCATGGCATATACATTGCATTTTCTAATTTTATTTCTCATTCATAACAAATTTATCCTCTCATTCACAGCAGTAGCTTTGATTTTGAGTTTTCAATTGAAGGAGCAGAAGCAAGGGTCTGTGAAAGTGATTTTTTCATTTCAGGAAACAAGAGCTTGGAGGAGGTAAATTTAAAGATCCTTCCATGCTTTTATTTTTCATTTTATTTCAAAGCTTAAACTTGAAATAGTTTGATTTTTATTTATTTTTTGCATTGTTTCAGTCCATTCTTCAATCTCAAAAAAAAACTAAAATGAGCAGCAGTGAGGATACCAGTAGTGAGGGAAAATTGGAAATGGGTGGTCCAAATGTAGGTCAAACTCAAAGTGTCGAAGCTAGTAGTGAGCAGCAACCTGATTTGTTTTAGTGGCCATAAACAATCATGAGAAAAAATGCAAAGGGCCTGTTTGTCAGGAAAAAACCTCTTCTCCAATATGTTACACCTAGGGTTCAAAAGAAAAATAATTCACAAGGGACTTAAAGTGTGGGATTGTCATGTTTGTAATGATGATTTTTAAGGCAGCTATACAAGAGCGATGTAAGAACCCCTGTGGTTCTAACTCAGACAAAACTTGGAATGTTTCAACTTCAGATGTCTGACATTTTGTCAACCTCTTTACATGCAAACTAATAAAGCTTGTTTCACCAATAATCTGAATTTTCAATGAGACAGACTTGCAAGCAACTATGTAATATACTTCAATTGGCTTAATATTCAACACGGCATTTTGTCAAAGACGTGGCAAACATACTACAATACATGACATCAAACCATCTTTACAACATTGCATAATTTCTCCTTTTATTTCAATTTTGGAAATGAATTACATTCATTATCAACTAGTAAACTTGGAATTTGCTAGCATGTATTATTGAGTTCTAAATATCAGGCATAGCTATCCTAGAAAAAATTATTCTTTGACACCAAGCTGTGAATTGCAAAGTAGAGACACTAAACTGTCAAACTGTGCCTTTCTGGACACTAATGTCACACCCTCAGCACTAAAATTGCCTTCAAATATTACAATGGCAACCTTTAATTCCAAACACAGCCCTTCATATAGCTGCTATCTGCATTAAAATAACACTTCCCTGACTTGCAAACTGTACCAGAGATGAAACTCTAAATCCTCTTCACAATTTCCAGTCATAATCTCTGGATGAGATCATTGCTGGCACAATTCACTGCCAGAGAACAAACAATTGAAAGTGCAAATACACAGAAGAATTCTCAATTCTTTAAGTATGAAAACTTCAAACCCTTGCTCAATTTTCTTCACCCAAGGGCTAAAATTATCAAAAGCAAATGTTGGTAGAATGGATTTTTCCAAAGTAACGAGCATCGGAATCGTATTGGAATCGGCAAGGCCGAATTGAATCGCGAATCAGCTATGAATTGGAATCAAATTGGCCACGAATTGGAAAATTTAAAAAACCCTTGAAATTTAGTGAGTAACTTATTTCATAAACCCTTTATCACTGATTCAATTCACCAATTCACAAAAAATCGTTTGGCTTGAATCAAATCACATGAATCGCCACAATTCTCATTAAGGCAGCTATACAAGAGCAATGTAAGAACCCCTGCGGTTCTAACTCTGACAAAAATTGGAATGTTTCAACTTTAGATGTTTGACATTTTGTCAAACTCTTTGCATGCAAACTAATAAAGCTTGTTTCACCAATAATCTGAATTTTCAATGAGACAGACTTGCAAGCAACTATGTAATATCCTTCAATTGGCTTAATATTCAACACGGCATTTTGTCAAAGACTTGGCAAACATACTACAATACATGACATCAAACTATCTTTGCAACATTGCATAATTTCTCCTTTTATTTCAATTCTGAAAATTAATTACATTCATTTATCAACTAGTGAACCAGGAATTCGATAACATGTATTATTGAGCACCAAATATTAGGCACAGCTATCCTAGAAACAATTATTCTTTGACATAAAGCTGTGAATTGCGAAGTAGAGGCACTAAACTGTCAAACTGTGCCTTTCTGGACACTAATGTCACACCCTCAGCACTAAAATGGCCTTCAAATATTACAGCATCAGCCTTTAATTCCAAAGGCAGCCCTTCATATAGCTGCTATCTGCATTAAAATAACATTTCCCTGACTTGCAAACTGCACCAGAGATGAAACTCTAAATCTTCTTCACAATTTGATCACCAAATTAAGCAGTCATAATCTCTGGATGAGATCATTGCTGGCACAATTCACTGCCAGAGAACAAACAATTCAAAGTGCAAATACGTAGAAGAATTCTCAATTCTTCAAGTATGAAAACTTCAAACCCTTGCTCAATTTTCTTCTCCCAAGGGCCAAAATTATCAAAAGCAAATGTCAATAGAATGGTTTTTTCCAAAGTAACGAGAATCGGAATTGAATCAGAATCGGCAAGGCCGAATCAAATAGCGAATCGGCCATGAATCGGAATCAAATCAGCCACGAATCAGAAAATTTTAAAATCCCTTGAAATTTAGTAACTTATTTCATAAACCCTTTATCACTGATTCGATTCACCATTTCACAAAAAGTTGTTTGGCTTGAATCAAATCATCGAATCACGTGAATCGCCATGATTCTCGTTACTATGGTTTTTTCTTTGCCTTAAATACACTTATAATCCTCAAAGACAAATTGCTGGAGGCTTCTTCGTCACACTTTTCATAACTTAAACATCCCATTTTCTTTTGATGTTGAATTTCATCAGTAATAATTAATCAGCATCTCCGGAGACAAGGTGATAGCATTTTGGCTGTGCCACCCATCCGTTGTCATTCTAGCAAAGACACAGGAATATCCTGACATCCTTGAAGGGGATAGGGGGATGGAAACGGGTCCTTTGACCCCTCCAGGGGATGCATGTGCATCCTCCGTCACAGCCAAAAAAAAGTGACTAACAAAAAAGCCATTTGGTGGAGCCACCATAGATTGATGAGGATGAAGATGCTTCAGATGCAGAGTTGGCTAATGTTCCTTTCATGGCTGTTGAGCTTAGAGAGTCTAATAGTTTCGATGATAATGAGTTCGCCGACCTCCTGAAGGATGACTAGAGGACTACATTTTGGACCTTGGCATTTTGATTTTGTAGTTCGTACTTGTTTTGATATATAAAGATTGAACATTGTATCATGTTACTCAATGTAATCATCTTTATGATGAGATACTCATACTTTTGATATCTATGACTATTATTTATATAATAGAAGTTAAGAACTCTTCCATTTGTTGATTTGAATATTTAAAATTTGAACATTTATTGTCCAGTGTTCAATACTCCACTTTCATATTCAATGCAATGTTCAAGTATTTAGTAATTCTAATTTACTAATTATTGTTTCACATCTTTATGTCATAATGTTATACATTTTTTCATAACTAGCATTTTAAGTACCTCATGTATAGTATATAGTATATACACCCCCTACCCGTCCCCCGTTGCTATCTGCGCCCACCCCCCCCCTTTCTGGTCCCCAAATGGAGGCCCCTTTGTCCCTCCTATCTACAAACCTGTCCCCCAAGGCTGTATAACTATGTAATTAATTCTTTAAATGCCCCTCATGTGAGATACCGATTGGCTTTTATTTTAAATCATTAAATGACATTTGTTTTCCTTTCTTGTTGATGAATGGATAAATTACAAAGAGAGATCATCCTTATAAAAGAGATCAAAACCTTAACAGGTAAATATCCTAGGTTTCATAATAATAATTAATAAAAGAATTAATTATTATATGCCTAAAGTTTAGCTCAAGTAAACTAGAGATAATAAGTGACTTAATAATTAAATCAAAATGATTTAATTAATAAAGCAATACCTTATTACTCTAACAATGTCCTAATACCAAGTCTAGGTACACTACCAAAAATAGAAACATGGGCATAATTAAATTACTATAAATAGTAAGCCCCTCAAACTAAGCCAACTATAAAGTGAGCCAATCACTTTGCACACCATTAGTCTAGGTACCCCTACCAATTATAGCAACTCCTCAATAATGACTTGCTATAAATAGTACATCTCTAAATAATTGTTCCACTCAACAATACTATATCTCAACACTAGCACGAAGTTGTTCAAGCCCTTGCTAAAGATAGAAACCATAACTTTTCCAAAATAGACACTTACTACAGATAGTAAGTGGGTCAATCCGACTCAAATGAAAAGAAAATCTAAAAAATCTTGGGAGTGGGAATCAGCCTTTGGCTCTACCAACTAGACCCTCTAAACAACTCCATTAGCCTATGAGGGTTGGAAATAGGATAATCCTCTTAAAGTTGACAGTCACGAAAAAGGGGACATTACAAGTGAAGTTTCACTTTTTGAGTATTTCATGCCATAGGGCTATAGTTTGTTTAAATTTGACTGAAGTGTGTCATAAATTACACATGAAGGTTGAAATGGGGAAAGAAGGTTTGGCAATGTCATCACCTTCATTATCAAGTGCACAATCATCAAGGCCTATGTCATCCACTATTAATAATAGTCCAATTGAGATAAGAGGAAAGAAGAAGATGAATGGTGGTGAGAAGGGAGGAATAATTGAAAGAATGTAAATGCCCAAGCATGGGAATGGATAGAGTCATCCATTGCTAAATTTCTTTTTGCTAATGCTATCACATTTCACGTTGCTCGTTCCTCTTCTTTCAAGCAAATGGTAAAAGATATAATCATTATGGGTCCCTCATTCACACCCCTTGGTGATCATAAGCTATAGGCTACCCTCCTAGACAAAGAGTACTCCAAGGTTAATGTGTTGTTGGAGGATATGAAACAGACTTGGGTGAGAACAAGTTTTGTGACAGATAGGTGGACTGACGTTAGATATCGACCACTTGTCAATATCATTGTCATATCCCCTGCTAGTTCTTATTATCTAGAAGTCGTAGATTGTTTGGGGAAGTGTAAGGATGCAGAGTTCCAATTCACCATTTTGAGAAATGTCTTAGAGAAGTTTGGGTCTGCTAATGGTGTACAAGTCATCACAAATTTAATGTGTATGCAAATCAACTAGTTTGATGGTGGAGGCTTCTTATAGGCACATTTATTGGACCCCTTGTTGAGTTTGTGCGTTGACTAATGCATTAAAAAACATAGGGAAGATAGATTGGATGAAGCAAGTGGTGTTAGAAGCTAGAGAGGCTCAAATGCTCATTTGCAACCACCATACCTCACTTGTTCCTTTTAGGTCCTTCTCAAAAGAGTTCCTCAAACCAATTGAGACAAGGTATGTGAATTTTAATTACTTCATTTTATTAAATCAATAAATTATTGTTACATGTGTTTTCCAATAACATTGAGCCTAATAATCATATATATTATTGTATGTCACTTATTACCATAGTTATGGGACTCTGACTCGCCTCTAACTCGGAAAGTCAAAATCCGACTCGGACTCGGACTCAGACTCGGCAATCGGACTCGGCAAGGACTCAAAAAATCGAAAAACCCATGAAATTCAAAGATTTTTAAGGATTTAACGATTTTTTCATGCATCATTTAGTCAATTAACATCAAATAAACAATAATTGAGATAAATAGAAGCTACTTAACAAATACACAATTTTGCATAGATCACATAAGTATAACAGTGAATTTCTGAAGGAAAAAAATTGAATAACATAATATAAAGTTGAAGATTTAAGATTTAAGATTCAATCCTTAATAAATTTCTAACATACCACAACATCATTTTCAAAATTAATATACACTACAAAAAAAACACCTTCCAGAAATCTCCATCTTTTTTAAAAAAAAAAAAATTTAAATTTGGGAGAGTCCTAGGCTCAGGACTCAGCAGAGTCCCTGGACTCAGCAAGTCCACGTGGACTCTGCCAGGACTTAGCCGAGTTAGAGTCCAAAGGCCATTTGCCTCAGAAAGGCCACCTCTACCTCGGACTCGCAAAATCTCGGAACACTGTTTATTGCATCTTCATGGAGAGGATGCTTGAAGTGCATGAGCTTCTATAATTGATCGTGGTGAATCCACAATGCACCCGATGGTCTAATTCTAGCTCTCCTAAAGGAAGATCAATCAAGCAAAAGATCCTTGATGATAGCTGGTGGACCACAATGAGGTAAGTTGCTGATTTTATTTTAAAATTAAAATTAAGACTCTTTATATTACTGATTTTCATCTTAAATTGAAATTTCCAATTCTGATTATAAATTTATTATTCTTTCAAACTTTCTGTTCACATTTTCTAAATATCTTTGCTCTATAATATCACTCTCATCATAGATGTCATTAGATATGCTGATACAAACTCTCCTAATCTTGGAGAGATATGTGAGACATTTGATAGTATGTTAAGGAAGATAAAGAAAACAATTTTCGCTAGGGATTGCACTTTGGGGTTATATGAGCAACAAACATGGCCCATTGTGACGCAAAAGTGAAAAATAATAAATACCCCGCTTCATATGGCAGCCTATGCTCTAAATTCAAAATGGTATGCATAAATAAAACTAAGGGTTCCTCCATGCGATGATCCAGAGGTATTAGATGGGTTCTCACAAACCATTGATATGATGTTTTTGGAGGAGGCTTCTATACTTCACACAATTCCTTGACGTCACAAAACTTCATGGCCCAACATTGAGTAAACCACATGCGAGGTTGGATAGAATCATATTGGCACAGAATGATCGTACTGAATGGTGGACATGGCATAAGAGGGATACACCTCAATTAAAGGTGCTTGTCTCTCACCTCCTTGTAGAAGTTCCTAGTTCCTCTAGTGCAAAGAAGATATTGTCTACATATGCATTTATCCACTCCCTCAAGAGGAATAGACTTATCTCTAGATGAGAAGAGAAGCCAAATTGTCATGCATAGTGCTCTACGACTTTAGGATCAGCAGATTCCATCTTTATGGTGGGATGTTGATCTTGAAAGTGTTTCGCAAGTTGATGAGGAAAAGACACCGCTAGGATTGGTTGGGATTTTGTTGGATGAGGATGTGCTTGCACTGGAGCATGATAGTGAAAATGACTCGGATGAATCTGATTTTGATACAATGTTGAAAAAAGAAAAATAGGAGCAGCAATGTGCTTTGTTATTATGTATTTTGATTTATTTATTGAGCATGAAACTAAATGGCGACACTTTAGAATGGGCATTTTGTATGTTAAACTTATTTTTTTCTCATCATATGCATATTGCCAATGAATTATGAATCATTAATGCTTATTTAGTAATCGGTTGAAACTTGACTATTTACTTTTAGTATTTAGTGTATTGAAACAATGAAATGCTATATGTTAAAAGTTCTATGATGTTTTAATGGCATGCTTTAACCATATTTTCATATGAATGTAATGTATATTCGCAAATTTCCCTATATATCTTAAAATTCTCCTTATTTTATATAGTCATCCCCTTACCGTTGCCAAACCTGGCAAAAAAATTGTCGTCCCAAAAACATGTCCCATTACTAGAAATTTAGGACGATGCTAGTAAATATAGAATCTGAGTCTAGGGTGTTTATATGAACTTCTAATACATCTTTGTTTGATGTTAACAAAAAAAATGCATGAATATAATTTTGCAACAATATGTCACAAGGGAGTAATGAAGAGTTTGTAATTAAGAGAGAATTGCTAAGTACACCATGTGATCGTGATAGTTAAGAGAGAGCAGCTATGAAGGCGGTCTATTGTGTCGTGAGAGGAACCACTGAAGGCACCCTATTGCAAGTCCCTTTCCAACTCCTATGTCAAGGGACAATTCATGATCATAGATAACTCCATTTATAGAATAATGGAGAACCATATGATGGGAAAATTGTTGTCTTAGGCCACCCTATCATGCCTTTGTTAGTCCTCGGGGATCAGATTACTACGAGAGGGGGTGAATCAGTAATCTATTGATTAAGCGACTTTTCAACCACTCAAACCCTTATCATAGTATAAGCTTAATAACAACAAATTTAAGCATCACACATTTAAACACATCCACAAAATAATGCAACACTTGACACATATTTTGGTCTTGTGGAAACCTAACTTAAGTGAAAACCACAGTGGCAATTAGTACCCACAAATTGTGCACTCTTCTGAAGTTCGCCCTAGTAGGAGCTTAACCATATTAGGAGTTTACAAAGACATTGTTAAGTATCGCCCAGTCAAGGGATTTACCTCTAGCCTATTAGGCGTTTTACCCTGTCAAGAATAGCCTTGTTAGAGGACCTAGAACACTAATTAAAGTACCACCCTATTAAAGGATTTACAATAAAGCACATGTTAGGATTCAACTGGTTAAGGGATTTTGCTTCTACAACTATTAGAGAACAAGTAGAATGATTTTTTGAACAACACCTCCTTTGCTTGATCAGATCTAATGTAGCGTACACAAACTCTTCACTTCATTCCCAACTATCCCCTGGCTTGATTGCACCTTTACACTTCAACCGCACTATGATCAACACTTCAATTATTTTGCCTTCATCAAATATATAATGTTTTGTGAAACCCTAAATGTTCCATTGCCTTAATCTTACCCTAATACATTTGCCTTTTAATTTTAAACTCATCGATTGCATATCACGTGTACACACATCTCGATGCTCACAATGAATTTCCTATACCATGTCGTCCTATAACATTTTATTTGAATTCATGAACAACAGTCAAACACATTTTGACCAAACAAACCCTTCTACAATCTTCATGACAAACTTGCATCGATTCTTGTAATGCCAGATCATCACCCACAATCATTGAGAATGTCACCACATCGTGTCCACCTAGACCGAATTCACTAATTCATCCATATCGATCACTGATTTCCAATCTACCATCGGTAGCTCAATAACACAAATAGTTTGTCTAGAAACTTTGTTTATCTTTACAATACCTACTCATTGATTATCCAAATGAGTTGTGATCGTAACTACAACATCTACAAACCATTTTTTGCTTCCCTTGTGACCAATATACTTAACTCTTCATAGATTTGACGAAACAATCAAATCAACTATTGCCTATCACTATTTTAGCAATTGCACTAGTAACCTTCATCCAATCATAACTTACTCAAACTTTCACATCAAGAGTAGAGGTCATGCATTTCACTAGCAAATACACTCCTAAGTCATCCATAAGGATAGAAACCACTAGCAACCAATACAACACCCCATCACAGTCATACTTTGCAGATTGCTAGGAACCAAGGTCAATACTTGACATCAATGGCAACACAATAACTGAGCATCATTCAACCAAATTTGTATTATGACAACTCCAATCATCTCCTACCATACATCAGTTATACCAACAACCTCTTTACTCCACAACTTCTATAATTGGAATCTGCACACAACTTAAGTGCTTCAAAATGATGAAGATATATTCCCTTTATTCTAACCTTTGATATATTTACGAATAATGTTTGTGTTGTGACCTAATATTAACATGTGTGTGTGGTGAATGTGCGATTCATGTTACAAAAGACACAAAGAAACTAATATATTTGGTAAACCCTAACCCTAATTTTTTGCTATTATGATTTAGGGTAACTTCTAGGGCAACCTAGGAAAGGGACATAGCAAATATAGAAACAACCATTTTTTCAGACCACTAATATGGATACAGTTGGATATGACATACATAAAAAACTAAAAGATCCCTAATGTATCTCTTTTGTTAAACTGTTGTAATTTTTTTATATTTAATTTTGTTTTCCTGTTTATTTATGTTTTCTTGCAGAACTAGACAGAAGTGCAGAAAGGTTTGTTTGTTTTTGATAGTTTTATAACATAGAAAGGAATAGGGAACAACAAACATGAAACAAGATTGGAATAAATAAGGTATGCAGCAAAAATCAAAATTATTGCAAACCGTACAAGGCAGATTTGTCTGAATTATAGAGCCAAGCAATAAATCCAATGCATTTCCCAAAGCTCACATACAAATTTGATGTCAAATTGGAAGGTGAAGATTGTTCTCAAATCCAACATACATATGGAGGTGAATACAAGCAATACCCTATACACCACATAGTGTATCTGCTGCAAATGGCGTCCCACAAGCTGCAATGAACCACATCCCAACTAGGTAGATGATATGCCACGCTGAAACCCCAATGAGAATTGATGCCTCTGTCCCTAATCACCACGTACAATGCCTAAGAAATTCGGTGCCAAACATTGCTGAGGGCTACGTCCCAGCCAATCACTAACCTAGGGTTTGCGTCCCAGACTACAGATCGCCCATTCAGAGCAAATTCATAAACAAGGTGTCAAATATGCAAAAGATGATCTTAGAATGAAGCTTCTATCTCCTTATAACCCCTCTCAATTGCAAATCGAACCCTAAGTGTCTCCAAGTGGCGTTGGGTAGTGAAAGTGTTATAATTTCTTATTTTAATGTGGTCATGTTACTAGAAAATGACCTTTTTCCTCATAGACAAAAATCTGTTCACTAAAGCCCTAAGGCCGAAGAGAAAGATTTAGAGAATTTCGAGACCTTTCCAATGAGCCATCACACCATAGGATGTGCATTCAAATGAGGCCAAAAACCCCTTATTACTCCAAAATGGCTAATAACTTAGCCTTATTTAATTATTAAACGCCAACTTAGGAAATTTTAAAAATATAACCCAAATAGCCACAAAATGCCCAACTAACATCACAAACCATAAAATCATCTTGTCACCTGTCTGTGACTGAAGTCGGAAATCAAGGATCCACTGGCAATCTCATCCCTAAAATCTAGGGATGCTCCTAAAATTTAGGAAACAAGCCCTATCCCTCTGAAACTGAATCCAAAGAGTAATCTCATGGAGACCCAACCCTGGGCAAGATCATACCTCCTAAAAAGTAGGAACTGCCTCCTAAAAACAAGGAATGTCTCCCAACTGATCAATAACTGCCAGAACATCAAGTCCCCAACACTGAATAACTATATTGGGTCTCTATCCAACCCTGTCAGCCTACAAGACCCCATAATAAGCTAACTCGCATGTCTCTGCTAGACTAAGCTAAAAGAGGTGACATGACAGTCCTCCCCTCTCGGAGATGCTTGCCCACAAGCAATACAGAAATAATCCTCCACTATCCCAAGCAATCCAAATACAAAGCACTGATCGACCCCAAACCTGAAGTGTCTCATGAGGACAAACATACTCCCCATTGTAAGGTGTAGAAGTGAAGTAGATCACATCGTCACAGTAGAGTATCCACCCCTGAATACCCTTGCGGCCAAGAATCCAAACAAATGGCCATCCTGTCCTCCTGTCAAAATTCAAACTAGTAGCCGATCCCAAAACAGTACTGTTATGCAACTTGTCCCAAACCTCATACAATCTCCGTGGCAAATCTAAGGCACCCGCTCCTGTGTGTTGAGATATTGAGGGACATGGGGTTATGATCAAATCACTGTTACTATCTGAGTCCTAATTAGTAATCATACTCCTAGCTGATCCACCCTGAGACAGAAGTGGGCATGCCTTGAGCACGATCTTCCTTCTCCCCACCATAAACTCCAATTGTCTCTTCCTAAAATCTTGGCTTTATCTCCCCAAGTATTGCAACCACTGTACACCCAAAACTACATCCGTGCCCTCTAGATCACACATGTAAAAGTCCCTTCATGCCTATGCTCAACTGTGGGATACCCTTGACGCATTGCAGAGTAAGACCATTGGCCATAGTCACATCGATTCCTGGAAAATTTTGTGCTAGCAGACCACATCGGTCTACCATTCTTGTATTTATAAAATTATGTGTAGACCCATTGTCCACCAAACAATACACAGTATGCCCATGGATCATACCTGAGATGTAGAAGAGGTGAATCATCGATGCACCTAACAACGTAGCCATAGTCCCCTGTGTTGCGACTGTTACCTCAGCATCTTCGAGCTCAATTTGGACACCATCATCTTTGTCATTTATATCTCGAACCTCTTCATTGTCCGCATCTAATATGACCTCAATAAGATGTGCCTTTCCCTGCCCAAGGTACCTATGTCTTGGTACCCATGGCTCCTTACAAGAAAGACATAATTTCCTCCTCCTTAGTTCATTTCTAGAATCCAGGTCTACTTTGGGAAGTGGAGGTGGCATGTCCTTAGCCTGTAAAGGAGGTCTCTATGGTGCCTGTATATTCCCCGATGGTTTCTTATCAGTCTGATAAGAGGTAGGAGTGGTGTCCAATCTCAATGTCACATCAATAGCATCTGTAAGAGTGGCCGGCTGGAAAGAACGAACCAATCCCTTAAGCCTGTCCTGCAATCCCTCAATGAATAGCATCACACTACGCTTCTGTGTCATATCAAGTACCATAACTGCAATGCGCTAGAACTCATTAATATAAGCTTTTGCATGAGTAGTTTGTCTTAGATGAGCCAACTCTCTATAGTAAAGTTTTATATCCTTACAGTTAAACTGTGTAATGAGTCGCTCAGTGAACTCAGCATAGGAATGTACTAAGGCGTGACCCTGGGTAACCAATCCATGGTGCCACCAATCATAGGCAATCCCCTCTAGATGCAACACAACAAACTGAATAGCCTCACAGTCAGGCATGGGCCATAATGAAATATATATATCCAGCTTGTGAACCCAAGCTCGTGCACTCGTATCTCTTGAGCCATTATATGTAGCCAATGTGATCTTCCTAGTAGCTCTATGGAGGTCATAGTTCTGTTGCTGCTGTGATGGTCTATAACCACGATCTCCCCTGAACCTAGCTATATCTCTATGTTGTGCACAATACTGGGGAAGAGGGAAGACATCCCTAACCTCAGGGGGTAGAGCTCTCCACTCAGCTGTGGCTGCCAAAACTGACTCCTGGAACCCCACCTCTAATGGTTCCACCTATGCTAGCCGTTCACTTGGTATGAACTGAGGAAGCAATGGTCTATTCGCAATAGGTGTACTTTGGCGATGCCGCCTAGAGGAATGAAGGGAGCTCCCAACTAAAGAATGGGACTGATGGCTGCGCTGACTACCAACCACTGAAACTGATCTACTTCGCCTGCCTCTGTGTCCACCCATCTCCAAACACTCCAAGGTATCCTCTAATCTGTCTAAAGCCTGAGCAATCCTGGGCTGAGTAGTGAATAGGGTCTGCACCATCTCTCTTTCTTCATCATCCTAATTCCCTGTGCCGCCCACCTGTTCTTCTGCCATAATAGGTTCCTGGTCTATTCCAAACCCTTGCTCAAGTTGATCTCTCCTACGCATATAAAATCTGTGTATCTCAGCTCTTGGATACATAGATTTGTATTCAATCCACCAACTAGTGACTACCCAAACGCTAATATGAATTATCAAAACTTTTGATCCAATACCCAAATGCCAAAATGAATTATCAAAACCTTTTAGCCAGTACCCAAATGCTGAAATGAATTATCAAAACTTTTTAGCCAATACCCAGATGCCAAAATGAATTATCAAAATTTTTTAGCCAATACCCAGATGTTGAAATTTGTTGTGACAATTTGTCACAAACCCTACAGGCTAGCAGGATGTAAGCTCTGATACTACTGAAAGATCCCTAATGGATCTCTTCTGTTAAACTGCTGTAATTTTTTTTTTATTTAATTTTGTTTTCCTGTTTATGATGTTTTCTTGCAGAACTAGACAGAAGTGCAGAAAGGTTTGTTTGTTTTTGATAGTTTTATAACATAGAAAGGAATAGGGAACAACAAACATGAAACAAGATTGGAATAAATAAGGTATGCAGCAAAAATCAGAATTATTGCAAACCGTACCAAGCAGATTTGTCTGAATTATAAAGCCAAGCAATAAATCCAATGCATTTTCCAAAGCTCACATACAAATTTGATGTCAAACTAGAAGGTGAAGATTGTTCTCGAATCTAGCATACATATGGAGGTGAATACAAGAAATACCCTATACACCACATGGTATATCTGCTGCAAATGGTATCACACAGGCTGCAATGAACCACGTCCCAACTGGAAAGATGATATGCCACGCTGAAACCCCAATGAGAATTGATGCCTTTGTCCTTAACCACCACGCACAATGCCTAAGAAATTCGGTGCCAAAGATTGCTGAGGGCTACGTCCCAGCCAATCACTAACCTAGGGTTTGCGTCCCAGACTACAAATTGCCCATTCAGAGCAAATTCATAAACAAGTTGTCAAATATGCAAAATATGATCTTAGAATGAAGCTTCTATCTCCTTATAACCCCTCTCAATTGCAAATCGAACCCTAAGTGTCTCCAAGTAGTGTTGGGTAATGAAAGTGTTATAATTTCTTATTTTAAAATGGTCATGTTACTAGAAAATGACCTTTTTCCTCATAGACAAAAATCTGTTCACTAAATTGCCCTGAGACCAAAGAGAAAGATTTAAAGAATTTCGAGACCTTTCCAATGAGCTATCACACCATAGGATGTGCATCCAAATGAGGCCAAAAACCCCTTATTACTCCAAAATGGCTAATAACTTAGCCTTATTTAATTATTAAACGCTAACTTAGGAAATATTAAAAATATAACCCAAATAGCCACAAAATGCCCAACATCACAAACCATAAAATTATCCTGTCACCTACCTGTGACTAAAGTCGGAAATCAAGAATCCACTGGCAGTCTCATCCCTAAAATCTAGGGATGCTCCTAAAATTTAGGAAACAATCCCTATCCCTCTGAAACTGAACCCAAAGAGTAATCTCATGGAGACCCAACCCTGGGCAAGATCATACCTCCTAAAAAGTAGGAACTGCCTCCTAAAAACAAGGAACGTCTCCCAACTGATCAGTAACTGCCAAAACATCGAGTCCCCAACACTGAATAACCATAGTGGGTCTCTATCCAACCCTGTCAGTCTACAAGACCCCATAATAAGCCGACTCACATGTCTTTGCTAAACTGAGCTAAAAGAGGGGACATGACAAAAACACATACATGTATATTTAACACACTTTTTGAAGCTTAGATGTGATTTTCATTGCTTTAAAAGTAACATAGACACCTAAGTGCCACATAAATAATTGTAAGTAGATTAAAAAATTTACAACCTACAAAATAAGATACAAACTAGGACCTATAATAATACAACTGTCATTCAACTCTCAATTAAGATGA
This sequence comes from Cupressus sempervirens, assembly GCA_028749045.1. Classification (NCBI taxonomy): domain Eukaryota; kingdom Viridiplantae; phylum Streptophyta; class Pinopsida; order Cupressales; family Cupressaceae; genus Cupressus; species Cupressus sempervirens. The sequence goes on along the minus strand of CM053785.1, from coordinate 138,971,867 downwards.
AATGATGTAAAATTGTAAATATTTATTAAATCAGAAAATATCTAAATATATTAAAAATTAAATATAAATAACTAAAAAAAATTAAAATATTCTAAACCTAAAATTAAAAAATAGAATTTATCAAACAAAAAAATAAAATAAGAAATTGCATGAATGATTTTTCTTAATCAAGTTTAGGAAGGTTCATGCCAATTTTTCTAAAAATCAAGACAGAGCATTCCAACAAGAATGGAATATCAAAGGGTTATGGGCATGTGTCTCTACAGTGTCTAGCATGTACATATGAGACATCTATTTCAGATATGGAAACATTCGGCTAGGGAAGGGCACGGATGTCTTTGGCTACTCTATAGTCAACAAAGTTGAAACATGGTTATCGTTAACATGCGCGCCCTTACTAGAAATGAGAGAGGAATCATCCAATGGGCTCACCACATATTTATTGTTCTTTAAGGCAGATATAGATAAGCCCAAAACATTCCCTTTAAAACAAGTGTCCCCAAATGAAAGAAGTGAAATTTTGAAAACATGGAAAGAGTGGTAAAAATGTCCAATTTTATGGCAGTGAGAGCACACCAAAGAGGAACACTCCAAAGAGGAACACTCTAAGCGAAAAGTCTGCACCTAGAAACCTAGCTTGGATTGTAACTTATTAGTGTTTCTTAGAAACTTACCATTCTCAACACACAAAATCTGGGAAAGCAACCAAACATTTATAGTCTAATGAATGAAAGCAATCAAGATATACAATGTGTTCTTCCCTATAGTTTATAATGCAAAATGGTCTTTAGGTGAAATCATCTTGCACATATTAGAAAATAGTATTGTTTTGGTATAATGTATTGCATCCATGCCTCGAATAATAATGAATAAAGCTATATTTCTTTATGTAATTTTACATGATACATCATGACCCTACCCTATAGTTCATGCTATTCTATGCTCAATAATGATGGTTATTTTGTTGATACACCACAATTAAAAATGCATAATCAGAAATTGCATTTTAATTATGATTATAAACCTTGCAGTGAAATGATGAACAAAAACATGTCATAGAGCAATGGCCTGGTGACAATGTAACAATGTATGCTCTTCAGATGATTGGAAAAGAAATTGTATGTAAAATAACCACATGTTCTCTTTTACTAATAATAGACCCACAGATGGTTTTTCCTATGAAAATTCTTAGCTCTGGTTCACCTGATCTAGGTTTAAAACCATTAGATGAACTACACTAAATTTTTTTTAAATTGTATGATTTACAATGATTCATTCAATACTGTACTTTTATTTTAATAAGTTAATTACATACCAATTCTTTCTTATGAAACCATATTCCATGGCATTTGCTCAAAAAGAAAATCAATGCCAGTATTTCAGAAACAAAATCAAAAGAATCACATACTAGACTTTTCTTTACCTGTCATTATTTTATTTGTACTTTCCGGAATAGAGATAAACCATGTAAATTTCATTTTTAACTGAGATAAAGTGTCATATTTTCTAAAAAAGGATGACAAAGAACAAGGCTCTTCCATTCTTCCATGTTTCATTTGTGACTGTCCTTTTTGTTCTATTTAAAATTGACAGGCCAATTCTTTCTTTACTCGTGAAAGCAATTCCATAGCATTTACTCGAAATAAATTCTGTGCCAGTATTTCAGAACTAGAAGCCAAAGAATCACATACTAGACTTTTATTTTATCTACCATAATTTACACATCACAATAGACATAAATGATTATAATTCATTTTTACCTGAGATATGGAAGTGTCATATTTTTTAGAAGGGAAGGATGGCGAAGAACAAGGTTCTTCCATTCTTCTTTATCAATTTTGCCATCATGTTTTGTATCTGCCTCCTCAAAAGTCTAAACAAATAGAAGTAAAAGCACATAGTGAGAGAGCAATTCAAAAAGTGAGTTTAAATTACACTGGCACAAAAACCCATAAATCCACATAGATAGATCAAGGTAGAAGGAAAATGAAAAGGCATCATGCATGTATTAATTTTGCAGACAATATTTCATATATCTAAATATGCGCATCAGCTAAAGAAACTTGTAGCTATATGATTAATTTGTAGAGTAATTATGCTAAGGAATTGTAAATATGATGAATAAGAATTATTGTTGGACATTTGAGTCAAGACTATGGCTATCACCAAATGCTTTAATCATGCATAGGATACATGTTGATGTGAGTTTTGTTCCCCTAGAACATGCACAATCAAATACTTAATGTTTCATGATGAAACATCAAACACTCAATCCTCTCTTGATATAAGATCATCCCTCTGTTAGAATAGGAAATACTGAGAGGGGGGGAATTAGTATTTCACAAACTTTTGCCCAATTATAGATATCATTAACAAACTTATAACTTGCATATGAAAGTAAAGTGATTATGTTGAACGGTAAACACAACCATAAAATAATGCAACACATAACACCATATTTTGTTAACTAGGAAAATCCTAGCCAAGGGAAAACTTTGGTGGGGATGACACCCACAAAATGATGCACTAATCAAAAGTATCCTGTGAAAGATATTGACCATGTTAGGAGTCTATTACATCCGTATAGTGTCTCGGTCCTTGTTAGAGGACCAAGCCTTGTTAGAAGCCTCAACCTTGTTAGGAGTTGTTATTACAATTACACAAAGTATGCAAGATAAACCCACTGCCCAAACATGCAATATACAATAATGTTCTTCAATACAAGAGATAAATACAAAAACCTCTTACTGTTGCTAATATCTTCAATATTTGATTTGCCTTTGCTGCTCTTCACAAAACTTATCATATATTCGCACTACTCTGATCAAACATCAGTATTTTGCATCTCAAAACAATAGATTATCAATGTCATAGACATCTTCCAACTTTGCATTCCAAGTTTTGTCCTTTATACCAAGTTATTGCAAAATAACCTGTACTGTCAGCCTTCATACCTTTCACACGTGTCCCAAAACATAACATTATAATTTGCCCACTTAGGGTTAACGTCTAGGATGTCGTCCCTACTTAGTTAAGTAATTGTTTTGGTAAACAAAACAATTCCTTAACCCAAAATACCCAATTCTTTATCTTTATTCTATTTGAGTTGGCTTATTACTGCAACTACAAAAATTGTTGTAACTTCTTCCATACAATCCATGCAACCTCGCACACTTATAGGCATAATCAACAGACTCTATTCTACCTGTCCTTAAGTTCACAAGTACTGATCAACTCTTACTAAAGCTCGCCAATCAAATCTGTGTCTCTGTTGTCAGATAAACTAAGTGATACTTAGACAATTTTCCTAACTGTCAGAACTATATCCTCACATCTTGCGCACTTTATGCTGAATATATGTTTTCATAAATAACAACATCATACTGTCTAACCTAGCCAAATTGCCAACACACTCATGTAAAGCTTGCAAAGTAAGATCATGAAATGACTTCAAGGTTCATTCTTAATCATGAACTTCACTCTACTTTATGATGACATGTTGGTTGTCACAAAGGGACTTACGCTATTCATTCAATGGACGTCAACTCTTGTACTCCTAAGGATTTAGCTTCACAATGTGCAATGAAATTATAGGTTCTGGCTTTTTTATTTTTCCACTTCAACTCCAACTAAAGCCTATAACATACTTCTACTTCTACTTCTATGAATGCAAGGAATCAATGATGACTTGGACTCTACGAGGCATAATCTCACTATCGGCTCCACCCACCTTGTGCAAGCTTCTAAGGAACACTCAAATGATTTTAAAATCAATATCCCCTCTCCAATCCCATCAAATGGATACAAACTAAAGATTGAACATCAATTGAAGTTAAGTGCATTCAATCATCAACTTACCACACAAGGCACCCTTACCATCAACAAGAGACTAGTAGCCCAGATTTGTTTGAATCAAATAAGTAAACATCCACAACAACTTTCATCCAACTAAACTAATTCAACATGAAAATAAATCTACTCCAAGTGAAAGATTGAGGAAACCATACAAAACTCCAGAGAAATAACAAGTAATTTTCCATGAATAACCAACAATGAACTATCCATTACTTTGACAAACATTATAGCAACAATCTTGATCAAGAATCTCGCTTAGCTATCCTACTCAAGTCTCCTAGCTCTCTACTACCTCCAATCTCTAAGCCAATGCCTTACAAATGTGAAGGCCTTATAGTAGTTCCATTACAACGAAGGGCCAAGATTGATTCAAGATCAAGGATCGAGATTGCTTCCCATAAACCCTAATTAGGATTGCCAAATTTGCAACCAATTACATGAAGGCACCAATTCATGGGCCAATAAGAAAATTACAATGATTTTTTCAACCAATGAGAAAATAGGACACATGGCATGTTGTGATAGATTGTGCTTGAAACTGAAATTTTCTAATTGGAGGAGACAAACAATTGCCACTTAATTTCCTTGATCATCACCTTGACCTCTAGCTTCTCCTTGTAGTGTCATTTTTTGTTGATGTGATGATGGAGGGTATGTGCACCAACAATGCTATGATTTTTCCAAGATTTTCCAAGAATGAATTTCAATTCAGCCCTCTTCCTTGAATTCAACTTGCAAAACAAAGGAGAAAAGCATTAAATTTGTGAAAAAATATCTGAAAATAAAATCACATCAATAATAAACAAAATTCATCCTAATTTTAGTGTTAAAATTCATTTTTCTCATAACTCTCCAATCTACTCATTTGATTTGTCTTGAAGTAATTCAAAGTCCCTTTTTAAATCATCGTAAGCTAGGCATTTCAAGGGTGATAACACCTTAGTTTTCTAAATTAATTGCAAAATTAAAGCACTAGCATCAAAAATCTTTTGATTTGCATCCATCGGTTGCATGAATAATTCATGGTGGGGAGTTCTAGTGATTATAGAGGATGAGAGTTGGTTGGTGGAAAATCCTTAGTGTTGGGAATTTCCACTAGGGAAAATCCTTAGCGTCGGGAACTTCCACTAGCGAAAATCCTTATCGTCAAGAATTTGCACCGAACATGGTGTAGCCTATCTTTGTCTTAAAACCTTCCAAACTTCATCATTGTCGCCCAATTTTATCCTAACTTCACCTTCTATACCCCAACACTTGCTTAAAATGCATTTTGGTAAAGAAAATGAAAAGGTTAAAAGTGGTGGAAATTCCTTAGCGTCAGGAATTTCCCCCCATGGAAAACCCCTAAGAAAATTACCATTTTTTCTTCTCCTCATTATTTTAGCATTGCATTGATAAGTTTGCTACTATAATAAGGATCCCTCATAATGCTTGCACATCACCTTGTCCTACAGGGAAATCTTGAGATTTTTGGGCAAATAAGGGGAAAATCTTGAGCATCAAGAATTTTCCCTCAATGTGTTGCCATAATCCTTCTCCTATTTCTCAAACATACAAAACTGTCTCACTCGGAATAAAATTCTACCTACCAATGTGGACTTAGACTAAGAAAACACCTCGGAAGGAAACCAAAACTCTCACACTTTGTTCCCAACGAACCAAAAAATGCTCAAAATTTTTTATATGCAATGGCATGTAAAAGGTCCACTTTTGATGGATTTTACATGTAATGACATATAAAATGTTCGCTTTTGAAGACTTAAGTGATTTAATAAGCACATGTCAATTTAAATTCATTAAGATATTACTTAAGTGGGACATAAATTACATTTACATATCATATTAATAATATAACATGTAAATATCATTTAAAAAGTGATATTTACTAGAGCATTTGATTTAAATGCTAAAAATTTAATTGAACTATATAGTTAATATAGTCACTTAAGTGAAAAATCAAAAAGCAAACTCAACTTAAAAATATAACATAAAGTGCACTATAGTTACTTTAAGTGAAAATTTAAATGATAAAGTAACTTAAAAACATAACATAAAGTGAATTTAAGTTATATTTTTCAAAAAGTGAATGTCAAATTAAAAATATAACATGATATTTTTAATTCGTGTTGTTGCATCAAAAAAGTCCACTTTTTGAAAACAACCATATCTCTTGACTGACAACTCCAATTACGCTCTAGGTTAGATCAAATCAAAGGGGAAACCGAAAACCATAACTTGAGCAAGACCAAAGGACTAAAAACCAACAAACACACACTCAAAAGAAAAGAAAAGGATGATGAAGGCCTCAAAAATCAAGCATAGACTCAACAGAAAGAAAAACGAAAAGGACTTGACGAAAGCCTTCAGTAAAAGAATTTGATATGCGACTTGGAATTGATTGATCAACCAACATTAAGCAATTGAATATCAAATTCAACTTAGAGAGATGCAAAACTAGTTTGAAAAAGTTTCGTACTTGTTACCTGCATTTTGTGGTGACAAAATGCAAGACAACACCCTCAACAACATCAATTAGCATGGGCTTTCCTAACCAACCAAGCAACTACTTAAATTCAATCAATATGATCTTATCTACATAACATGTGACTCAACAAATAGATGTTCTTGATGGAAACAAAGGCCACTGGTACACTGATTTGTTTAGGCTATCTAAGAATTATGAGAAATAAATCATGAACAATTTGGAAGTAAACAGTTTGTGAAACATTGACCCTACAAAGCTACTCTAACTGATACTGTTGTAACCAATTAGCCCAAAATCCAAACCACGTTGCACATATTTCTAAGTGCTGGAACAAAATAAAAACTGAAATTTATGAGTATAAACTTTTGTAATCTAACTGAATAAAACTCTACTTATCAGCTAATAAGTAATCTGAAAATGGTGGAATATACCAGAAAACAATAATTTCAGAAAACAACCAGATAGAGTTATATGCTCAGCAAAAAACAAATTTTGATAATTGCACATCGGTGAAACTGCAGGCCTAGATATTGTACCAGCACCTTATAATAAAAAAATCTCACAAATATTACTTGTGTGGATTGCTGATTAAAGTCCATAAAGCTGATTGAAAAAAGTCAAATCATTCTTCAAGTGTTGTGATGCCAAAGCAATTCCCTTTCTAAAGTGTAAGCAGCAAGTAACTCTATGAATAATATTAACTTTTTCCAACTACACTGAAGCTGCGATCAGGTTGTAAGAATCGGCAAATAAAGGAGAACTATGTCAGATATTTTGTCTCCCTTTGGAATAAGCCCCACAACAGACTTTCTTAATATTTTAAAATAATGGAAAAGGGTGCACCAGAATTTGACTAATATAATGTCATTACTGTTTGACTTTGGTCTTCTAGAAGCACTCACCATTACCACCTCAAAAATATCATATGGCACCTTTACATGGTATGACAAACATTAATAATTTTGAAGTCTTTCAGCCCTACCTCCTGTTGGTTCCCAAAACCATAGATTGGAAATCCAAGAGCCTGCCACTTCTCCGATAGGATTCCGCGATCAATTCTGGCCAACGAACAAGAATCACTTTGATTCCACTGCACTCCAATGACCGCTACACCTAGGCGGGTAGACCTTCTCCTCAAACCTGATCACTTGATTTAGATCTTTTCTAAAGCGAATTTAAGCTTTGAAGAGTTCTTCAGTTGGCAAAGTCATTGAACTCAATTAAAACGAAACTAAATGCTGAATGTTTAAAATGGTTGGATGTTTTGTATGTTTGTCAATGATGGATTTGATGCTTGTAAGAAGGAAGAGATTTTCTGACTTCAATAGTAAAAAGCCCAGTGCCTCTGCTCATTTGGGCAATAGAATCAACTTCAATGAAGATTTTCACATACAACTTTATAAAATTCTACGCACTTATACTGTCAACAATTAATTAATCAAGATGCGACAGATCAAATATATATATAATCTTAAACTAGTCCAAATTGAATTTTAGCTCCTCTGGTAGGGAGACAAATTGGACACAGATATGGAAACAATTTGATATTTCACAATATATGTGATGATTGAGTTTAAGATGCTAAATGACAGTGTCCACTTATTTGACATTTAAATTGTACATAGAATTCAAAAAATAATTATAAAGGACGAACCATCTACAATTTAATTCTCCATACCTTCAAAAATAAACAAAAGACCTTTTATTTTATTATTTAAATAATATATTAGAATTCATATTACAAAGCAAAGTAACAAGAATTGGAATCGGATCGGAATCGGCAAGGCCGAATCGAATCGTGAATCGGCAATGAATCGGCAATGAATCGGCGATGAATCGGCAAATTTGAAAAAACCCTTTAAATTTAAAGATTTTAACAATTTAAAACTTATTTCATGCACCCTTTATTGAATATAACTTAAACACACTATAACATCATCAAATAGAAGTTAAAACTTAACATACATAAACATGGAACATAAAATCCATCACATATGTAACTATGTTATCTAAAATGTAAATTGTAGGCTAGCTGAAGTAAATAGAAATCAAATGATCACAATGATTTAAATCATAGAATGTATGTAAGATGATCCATAAGACATCAAATCATAAATGTATGTAAGAATCTAAGATGAAGATCCATGAAAGTTTGAAACATATGTCTATCAATGATTCAGTATCAATATCTGTAAACAAAATATAAAAACAAGGCTCCAGCTCAAGCCTCAGACTCATAGTCATCATCATCATCCTCAACATCATCCTGAAGCTCGGCTGCAGCCTCAGCCTCAGCCTCTGAGTATCCAGTCTACCTAGTAGCAAGGCGTCTAATGTAGGTCCTAGAGGACTGCCGAGCCATATCTCCCGCATGTAAGATGGGCTCATGAACGTCGCTAGGGCCTGTGCCTGTGTGTGCACGTGTGCGTCTACCAATGCCTGAAGAACGTGCTCTAGCTGCCTCAGCCTCTATATCCACCTGGTCAACCCACACACGGTCTTCCTCAGTGAAGACTGGATCCACAACCTCTGTGAGCCACTCTGATTCTGGATCAATCTCCTCTAGAATGATCGGAGAGGAGTCAGTGCCCAAAATCTGTCTGATCCTAAGACGGAGGTTGTAATGAACAAAGACAATATCATTCAACTTCTGCACTGTCAACCTGTTTCTCCTCTTCGAATGGATGTGCTCGAACATGGACCAACTGCGCTCACATCCAGAAGCGCTGCTTGGCTGACTCAGAATACGAATGGCAATTTTTTGAAGTTTTGGGGTTGTGGCCCCAAACATTTGCCACCATCTATCTGCAATAAGGGAAAAATTGAAAATAGAAACAATTAGTCTCATTTACAAATTACAAGTTAACTCTAAAATTACATAATCAACTTTAAGATTAGAATCTAGATTCATGAACATTGAATATATTATTTAATTTTTACCTGGCTGTAGTGTTGTCTGAGCATTTATGGCCATCCTGCTAGAGAAAAGTGGCCCCTCTTTATTGTTGAACTGGTCTAGCTCAACAATCGCAGCAGCGCTATCTTCATCGCTACTCAACCTCTGAATCACTGTGTATAAGCCAGTGAGAACCTCCGCATCCGCCTTGAACTCAGGACGGAAACGATATGCCGGATTCAGAAAGTAAGCTGCTGCATGGATGGGTCGATGGAGCTGATTCTGCCATCTCCTATCGATGATGTCCCAAATAGGGCCATACCTCTCCTGCACTCCTGCATATTGGGCTCTGATGGCCTCCTTGGCCCTATCCATGCCCTCATAAATGTAGCCCATAGAGGGCTTCTCCCCATCAGCAGTTCGTAGCAAAGCTACAAGGGGCTCAGTGACCTACATATAAAGTAAAACAAAAAACTTGAGTCAAAACTTAAATATAAAATAATATAACTTAAAGTAAAAGTAAAATACTAAATGTTAAATTGCAATAAATTCACCTGCAGGATTTCTCTAGCGGGTTTCCAAAAACCATCCTCATCAAATATGCAATCCGCCACATCTATCCCTACAGTGGTCGTAGCATAGGAAGAGGAAATCCACTCCCGCCCAACAAACATGCTCCTCAATTCATCCCTTGATGTCAACAAGGACTGCAAGGTGATGAAATTCGAGGCAAACCTCGTGATACCTGGGCGAACTAACTCTTTGCCTTCTGTGTACTTCCTCATTGTGCTAAGGACAAATGAATGATTATAAATGAATTTGCATATGTTTTTTGCCCTTTCCACACATGACTTGACAAACTCAAGTTTGCCAATTTCCTCCAACATGAGGTCAATGCAATGTGCCGCACAAGGGGACCAAAATATGGTGGGGTGCCTCTCCATCAAAAGTTTACCTACAACAATTTTAAGTCAATTAGAAATTCAAATTTCAAAATTCAAATAAATTTATTTTCAAAACTTGAAAAGTTAAAAGTTTACCTGCAGCAACATAACTTGCTGCATTATCCGTCACCACCTGGATCACATTTTGTTCTCCCACCTCTGCTATGACTTCCTCAATAGCCTCACATAAGTATGTGGCATTTTTTACATGTGCGGAAGCATCAATGGATTTGATGAACATGGTATATCCTACAAGTAACAAAACAACGAATTAGAATATTAAAATTAAATGGATCATCAACAAATCAAAATTTACAATTATGTATGTAGGAAAGTAGAATGATCAATTACCTCCACAGGATACAAGAAAATTGAGGAGTGTTCTATTCCTCCTATCTGTCCAACCATCAGTCATGATGGTGCAACCCTTTGCAATCCACTCCTTTCGGTTCTCCTCGAGCTCAGCCCTCATGTCCTCTACCATCTCATCCAAGAGGTATCCGCTCAACTCAGCCTCAGTTGGGGCTTTAAACCCCGGACCACAAATAGCAACCGCGTCTATCATGTTCTGCCAATAAGGAGCCCTATCACAAATAAAAATTTAGATGTCAAAGACTCAAATTATAAAACAAGTAAATATAATTAAAGTTTTACTTTTACTTTTAATTTTAACTTTAAAGAAAACAACGAAAAAAGAATCAATTACCTGGCTGCAATAAATGGAATGTTGCAAAAGTACCAAAATTTGCATATCTCCTTTCTGGCAGCATCATGAATTTCCTTGTTCAAACCCATGCCCTCAAGCGTGGGTTGGGAACCAGGAGTAGTGCGGGGCACAAAGTAACTATCCATTCTATTTTTCCGCACTCTAGGCTGCAATAGGTTGGTGTGGGACTTTGTCTCAGTATGTGACCGACTAGCACTAGCACGAGCAGAAGAACTAGGATAAAAAGGAGGCCTAGAAGAACCCTCTCTAACACAACCTATAGATGCAGAAGCTGATGCTGATGCAGATGCAAATGTGGATGCGGCTGCAGATGCGGATGCGGGAACATGGGAGCCAATACCCCTTAACCCTTCAAGTTGCATTTTCCTATTGGCTTTGTCTTTTTCAATTTTTTCTAATGCCATTAAGCAAGTGCGTTTTGCCTCAGGAGTTTGGTGAGTGCAAATTGTAACATCGTGTCCAGGTATAGCAGCAATGTGGTATTTCAATCTATAAATACCCCCAGAAGTTATTTTTTCTTTACAAAAAATACATTTTGTTTGATATTTGGTTCTTCCAGGAAACTCTTCGTTATATTTCCAAAATTCATCTTTTCTACCCATTGCGAATTTGCAAAAAATGAAAGCAAAGGCTGCTGCAATAAAAATTTATATGTAAAATATCAAAGTTTGAAGCTAATAAAAGCTACAAAACAACAAACCCTGGTTTGCAACTTAGTAAAAATAAAGAACATTCAAGATCTAAACTAAAAATCTTGAAAACTATAAAAATTTAACAAAAAATGCATAATACACTAACATGCAAAAAAAAAAAGAGCACTTACCTCTTGCAAATGAGTTGAAGAGTGTTGAGATTGGCTCCCTAATGCTCCCAATGCAATTGATGGCCTCCCCAAATGGATTGCTGATCTCTTTTGTGCTCTTTCTTCTTGCCGGTTAGAAACCTATGGCTTTTCTTTTCTCTTCTTCTCTCTCACTTTTTCTCTCTTCTACTCATGTTAAATAAATAGAAGGCCCTTTAGGGTTATAACAAAGAGAAATGGTCAAAAACAAAGTAAAAAAACCAAGCAATTTTTTAAAATTTTACAAATCTATACTTTATTGGCCGCGGGCAATTCCTGCCGATTTTTCTAGGCGATTCATGCGATTTTTTGCCTGAATCGCCTGAATCGGCGATTCAGGCGATTCACTTGAAGAAATCAGCAATGGCGATTTCCGACTCCAAAAAAATTGCCATTGCTGAATCTAATCGCCGATTCAGGCGATTTTATGGCGATTCTCGTTACTCTGTTACAAAGTCATATTGAAGCTCCTTATTCTGTAATAACCCTGCCTAGCTATAGCTCTAACAAATACTAATATTTCTGACTTTTGACATTACGTCATAACATGTAGCATACAATGCCAATACTACTGAAAAGAACTTCAAGGCTGACTAAATCACATTCACTAAGATTAGGCAATTTTTGAATAACACCAATGATGACCAAGCCCAATTCAATGGCAATGATAGATTTGCATTTGATCTACCATGCCATGTAACTTAGAAAAATCTCAACTACTCCATATTTATCTCTCAATTCAATTTATATCAGCATTGAATCAAATTACATCTCAGAATTTCACACACTTTCTTCCGAGCAACAATAATGACAGAAATGGAAGATGCCAACCTTAAGAAATTGATCCACAATACCTCAGCTACAGGATTAATGCTCAATTCTAAAACTCCAAACCCGTAGCCAGATGCTTCAATAAGTATATAATAATCAAGATTATTCTCCTTAGCTACAGCAAATATAGTAGGAGATGTTGGCCAATTGTATACTTCAGCACAATTGCCAAGAACTTCTCAGACTCAACCCTTATACTTCAGCAAGGACCACAAAATATTAGAACTCAGAAAAAGCCATGAAGGCATCAAAAACAAATAAAATATCCAAGCATACTTTTCTCAACAATGGGGCTTCTATTTATAACCTCCAGATGCCCTTTTTGCTGCCAAAATGTAACTTCACTCAAGAAGCTTTACCGCACAACATTAATTAGATGCTTCTGTTGGATTCTTTCACTTGACCTGGCTTAACTAATTAATAAATGATTCTTTCCAATGATAACTCAACTCTCAACTTAAGTGAGATTGTATAGTTAAATTATAACTTTATAATAAGTCATTTAATAAATTAATAATAATTTAGCCACTAAAAATATAATAATTCCCAAAATACTCATCATTTGAATATGTTGTTTCAAAAAGGAGTTATACATATTATTTCTCCATGTGTCCAAATGCACTTTCCAAAAATAGAAAGGGTCTATCTCGATCAACACCAACTTACCACAAATAGTAAGTACATAAAACTAAGCCCAAATGAAGTCCAATCTGAGCCAAACAAAGACCAACCTGTAGCTTACTGAATTGTGGAGAAGATAAGACCCTCCAAAGTCAAGCCACTACCTTAGAAGACCCTCTATCCACAATAATTAGCCTACGAGGATCACATTAATAGGCTAATACATGAAACTCGGATACTGACAAAAATGGGGACATTACATATTCCTCCTTACAATATAAATATAAAATACTTTCTCTAGAATATGTGAATGTCGAATATTGAATGTGTCCCCTTGTTATTCAAATATGTCTTCTTTTATATCCCACTCATGAGAGAACATGACTTTTCAAAGGAAAGGTTATGTCTCTTTGAAAAATAAATTACACCTTGTGCTTTTAATTGCACCTTTTCGAATTCTTAATCTTTTAATTGACTTATATCTTGGAAAAAGTATTATTAGTTCTTTCATCGGCAATACCTTTATAATTTTTTTGGCTATTGCAATAAGAATTCGTGTCACTTCAAATCTGCCTAACAGATTTCTTAGACTTTCTTGCACATGTGACTAGATCCTTTGGACGCAACTTCCATTGCCAATAAATATTAAACATACACACCTACCTAGGAAATTAAAGACATCTCAAAATTGATAACTGCAACACCACTTCCTTCAACGTCATTGCACGACTTTACATGCATAAGTTTAATCATTATCGTCTTTGACTCTATTGTTCCAATATCTCAAATAACAATGACTGGGTGTAACATACAACTTTTCTTCTAGCATCATTAGTGTTGCAGTTACTAAATTTAGTCTTGGTGAAATTGTCGTATTGACCATATATATTTTTCATACTCCATGCAGGCTTGGCATCATGTGTAACATACGAAATTTCGCAACAAAATTTTAATCTCAAATTAATCTAATTTCACAAGTAATTGTTTCCATTTCATATGACAATGATTTCTATCAACTGATTATAACAAAAAGAAACTCTTTTCAATCTATCTTACATATTCACGAGAAACAAAAAGAGATATTTATGTATTGCTAATAATTAAACTATTTCTGATTGCAAATAAAGTAACGACTAATTAAATCAATTGAAAGGCTTAATCAACATATTAGTAATTGTTTTCTTCATAAAAATATCTATCTATTCTTTCAGAGATTAAAAGTATAAGAAGCATAAAGTATAAACAAAAAAATCTCTTTAACTCGTCCAAACCTCAGCATTGGTGAGAAGAGAAACATTGACATAGGCTTAACCTTCCAACCGCAGACCATTACTTATCCCCACACATTCTAAATTAATAGAACGGCCCTCCCTACTTCGGGATCGGGCTTGGGATGTTCATAAGCCCAACCATCAAAGAAATCAGGTGAGTTGAAGTTCCAACAGTTATTCTCCAAAATAACTATAGCGTCTGGACAATCAACAAAGATCACATATTCGGCATATCTGCCTAATCTCGACCCTGTCCAAGGATTTCAAGTTGGGTCTACAAACCCAATCTCCACCACTCGACTTGACAACATATTACATAATTGGAACATGCATGAGCTATTACAGTTTTTAGCATATTATTTGTTTGCTCTAATACCATTTTTATTTGTGCAGACTCTTTGCACCTCCTCACCAATTCAGGCTACCATGCCGGTGATTCCTAGGTCCTTGCGAGTTTATCCACTGCTTTTGCTTTACACCTCTTCACTCATTTTGGCAATACTGCCGATGAATTCCTCAGTGTTCAGATTACATGATTTCAATTCCATCTCTATGTGATATAAAAGAATGTATTAAATCTAAGCTGAGATAATTATTGACACATGATTGATATGCTTTCATGATTAAGTATCATCAATGGTAAACATGTTCCATATTTTAAATTCTACATGTTCTTCCCTTGAATTCGATCTAAAAATAAGTTGACATCAACATTATGGATTTTATGTACCATGGCACAAGGATACAGCTAATGCGATATATGGAAATGAATAAAAGAAAACAAGTCTTAATACTATTCCTAGTTCCCAGATATGACATGAACCAGACAAGCTTAACATTACAAAGAAATAAAAGAAAGGACATACACTGGTTCAACAGCAATCTTACTTGACACTACGATATATCTGAGATGCTCTAAAATTGGGAGTCGGACTCCACTACTGGTTCAGACTTCCCATGGCAAGAAACGTGAAAGTGAGGAACGAAAATCAATAACCTCTGTTGGAATTATTTGCAGATGGAATTAATCTCAGACGGATTTGTTCTCAATACTTAAGAGTCACCGATAGCAAGAAGGTAAAGATGAATAAAAGGTGTGTTGTGATACGATTATGAGACTCTTTAAAAGAAAGAGAGGCTTAACTGTCTGGCTTCCTTCAGTTACAAGAATCCATTTGAATGCTATTCAAAACAATTTAAGAGAAAGAAGAGGGAGGAAAAGAAAAGAAAGAAAATAAGAAGTAAAAGAGTTATTTTATTATTATCGTTCATTTTTAAATACGTTCAAGTGTTCGTATTGGTGAAGTGGCATCATTAGATTATAGCTTATAATTTATTGGTGTCACCTTATTTTTACGTACATATGTTCGTATTTAAATGTGAATAATAATAATTAAATAATGAATTCATTAATAATTTCTTCAAAGGTATGAATTATAGTTTTTAAATTTTTAATTGATTATTATATTGTTCTTTTAATAGCTCATGTGGTTGCATAATGCAACATGTTATCAAACCTAGTATCCTTGCCAGAGTGGACTTAGGTCAAACCTGTCGATTCAAATGACTGGACTATTCGACCATCCCCTTCCGATGATCTCATTTAGCAATGCTTCCCCTCTCTTCAGCCTTCTTCCTGTAATCATTCAAAACAACATTCTCGCCAAGACATCAATTCAAGATTTATTAATTGTTAATTCAAAATCATCTAGTGACCGTTAGAGATTTCATCAACATCAGAATGACCAACTCATTTCACATGTTCATGAAAATATCTCAATATCAGTTAATACAACATATATATTTCAACTAACTCATTTCACATGATCAGGAAGAAATAAATTGATACAACGGCTATAATTAACTAACTCACTTCACATGATCAAGAAGAAATAAATTGATACAATGGCTATAATTAACTAACTCACTTCACATGATATTGATTCGTTAAATCAACGGCTAAGTCCAATTTAAAATTTAGGGCAAAAATTTGGGATGTGACATCGTGGGTGAGTCTATACATGTACCGGATGTTTTCTTCTTACTCGGGCTTGTGCAATTTATGCCCCTTCATCGGGCTCCATATTCATCGTGGTTCTTTTCAGATTTTATTTTTTTTGCACTAAAGTTTTCACTGTTTGAATCTCTGTACACACAATATCTATTAACATACTCTCTTTATCACTGAAAAGTTATCCAGCTATGAAGTTATCTGTTTGTATGCACTGTTGACCTGGAAACACATAGCAATTTGCATCAGTCTCCATACAACTAGTTTATTACAGGTATTTCGGTACTATGTCTTTCATTTGCTTCAGTTATGTTCATGCTGTTATTCTCCTATCACTATAGATATATTTCATGCATTTCCAGTCTTTATAATCATTGACCCTGGGTCTTCATTGTAAAGTTTCCAGAATTGACTATCTTGCAAGCAGCTGTTTCCTTCAGTGGATATGCTGATTTCTGCTCTCCAATCCTGTTTAAGCTTAACCTTCTCCATAGCCTCAACATATAGTTCAACTAATTTTCCAACTCTCTCCACAAGATCAATTGTTATCTTGTGCATCTTAGTATTCAGAGCAATGGATCCAAAACCTTGACCCATAGGTTTTGCAATAAAACTCAAGGAACAATGAATGAAGTCATCCAAGCTTTTAACAACCCATTATTTTGTTTTGCTTGTATATCTGCCTATGTAAAATGTGTGTCTAACACCTCAGGCCTATTTGTCAGCAAATAATATCATCAAATCGTCAACATTATTTCACTAGTGGAGGCTCTAAATTTTGTAAAAAATTGGGCTCCATCACCTCCCTTTTGCATAACAATTTATTATATCATTTTTACTTTGTTTTTGATCAGTAAGAAGCTGAAACCAAGATTTATTATTATTATGGGTTGTGATTAATTATTATTATCAGTTATTAAGATAGAGTAGACTCGAACCCAAGACCTCTCTGATATGAGGCTCACAATTTACCGTTGTGCTGTAGGCTCTTGCCTAATTATATCATTTTTACTTATCGGGCTGTTTTTAGAATTATTATGGATGCAAGGTAAAAGGTACAAGCAATCAAAGAGAACATAAAATTAAACATCCCTTTAAAAGTTATCCTCCAAAATAGAAGATTTACCATCAGAATAGTAATTAAAATATGATATTATAGAAAGTATTGACTGCCAAATATTAAAATTAGATTTCAACCCGCTGAAGAACCCAATCACAACTGAACCTAGAAAGACTAACTTCTAGAAATGCTTCACTCTTCACATTCAGTACACAGATCTGGGAATCTTTGGTATGCTCCTGGAATAATTTGTACATACACAATCCTTGGACGGAATCGCGTATGTAGGATAAAAGTGTTCTCGACCCCAAATCTAAATCCAAAACCAAGAAGGTTTCCATTCTCCAATTTCACAACCAAGAGGATTTTCGTCCTCTGACCAAAAGATAAACACAATTGCTAAACCTTCAAGAGAGGCATTTTTGGAAACAAAGCATGGATTGCTTTTCCTCAAACCCAACTCGGTTAATCATCTATCTGCTAGTTTTGAACTTTTAGCCCCTCAAAGAAGTCTCTAAAAATGTTTCCTTTAAATTTAACTTCTCATTTTGCCATCTTGTCCCAGTGACACTCTAAGTAACACTTAATAGAATCACTTTGATGTACTTTAGAATTTGAGAAATAACAGTTGTCTTTTTTTGGCATTAAAGTTACTTATTAGGGCAACTTAGCCGAAAGTATTAAATTACTCCCTTAGTCTAAAAACAAGGACATGACAATGAAATAATACCTTTGCTCCCTCCTATGGAGCCATTGTATGTTCCTCCTCCAAAATCAAATTTGTGTCATTGGATAATTCATCCATCTCAAGATTTTGTCAAAGCCAAGAATCAAAAATTATCAAAACGTAAGATGTATAAAGATTGGAAGCCTTTGTCTTCATATTCCATTCTTATTAATAGGGTGTTGGTATGATGATCCGCACCATAATTCATCTAAATTTGATCCTTCTAAAATAATAGACATAAAGAGTTGGCATGGATCTAACAGAGCTGCAAATGTTGAGTAAATACGATGGATAGGTTATCCCCATTACATATTCCATTTGAGCATGAGGAACAAAAAATAGAGTTATAACAAAATGAACAGAAAAAAAAGGTCAATAGTTTGTATCAAACTGTACGGTCACTATCACTGGAAAACTCCAGTCCAGGTAAAGACCATTATTTTTTGTTCTGGAACTATTTAATGACATGAAATGATCTCTCAACAAAAGTGATCTTTTTCTTTTGAAGTAGAAATCAGGTTGAAAAAGAGCACTAAAACCCATAACAAGAACAATGAATGTTTCAAACTCAATTGTCCTATCTTTAAAATCTTCAGAATATACAAGAAATGAATGGCAAGACTTGATTATAGAACATTAACTTAAAAGTGTCTCAAACAATACCTTGTCAATGATTCTCTCAATGACATCATCTGAAAGGTTCATGCCTGACTCTGCAAGAGTAGCCACTACCATTCTCTTCACCTGCTTTATGGCAAGTCATTGCATTAACCCTGAGAAAAATTGTAATACAATTAAAAGAAAATGACCACAACAAACGAAAAATCAAGTTATAATTAGATACGTCTCACAAAAAATCTATACAATATAAAACTTGAACTATTTCTTTTTGCATTTTCCAATAATTCCTATCCAAATGTCTTCTATTTATGCTTCATTTTTTATTTTATTTTGAAATATCACAATAAATAAAGACTAACAGAAACTTATTTATTTTTGAATAAGTGTTCACAAAATATTGCAGGAGTTATTCAGGTTTAAATTATATTATTTGAAATTAAAATATTATAAGAACCAATTTGTAAGGCCCAATGAGCAGTTGCAATCAAATTTGCTGACGTCGTGACAAATAACAAGCAGCTGGAAAGAATTAATATTAAAAGTGTTCCTACGATCCTGCATTACCAATCCTCTCTCCTCCATGTCAACTTTGACTGGTCCATGTTCTTTCTTATTCTCCCACCAAGGTGAGTCGATTTCCAGTTTTTTGTTTCCATGTAACAAGTTTCGCACTTCCTTTCTGATGTGGCTGAGTAGGTGCAATGAACCTCAATTAAGAGAAGAATCTAATGCATATAGCTATGGATTTAATCAACTCTATCAACCCTAAATATGTCACAATAAACCGTATTGATAATTGAATGAACAACAATCATTAATTAATTAAAATAAAATAATATGTCAAGATAAAGTTTAAACTACATTGATAATATGATTACTAATTGCTTATATACCAAGATGGAATAAATTGAAAGAACTACATTAATATCAATTAACTACCAATCAATAATGACAGTAAACTATTACTTTTAAATGAATAATATTAAAAGAGGGAAACACCGCTATTACAAGTGGTGGAAAGACATGGAGCAAGCATTCTAACTATTGCGACGTAGCATGCCCCACATATTAGAAGTGGGACGACATTGAAGGGGACAGAGGGTAGTAAGAAAGAAAATTAAGGAAAAAATTAAAAAGTGAAAAAACATTGCAAGCGAGACCATGAGGTACGAACGCTATGGGAGAAAAGGGTGGACCCGCCCCATTAAAGTAATCACAAGTATGACATGATGCATGCTATTTCAATATCATAAATTAATTTTATATTATATATACATACATACATATACGCACATATGCGTACATATACATACATACATACATATATATATAAGATCAATAATCATGTGGAAATTTGCAAAAGAATACTATATGAATGTTATTATGAAAATGTTTAATGCTTTATGAAATGGTCAATATAACTCCTTAAGGGAGAGGAGACTGACCCTAAGCTTTATAGGGTCAGTATGTGAGACTGACATCATGGAGATAAATAGAATCCCTACAAAGACAACATGTGAGAATGGTATGTTCTCCATCTGATCGACATGATTGGCACAAATGTAATCTCCATGTGCCAGAATATTCTAATAATGTCAACATATGCAGATGTGATTGGCCTTGGATAGAAGATGTCCCGGTTGGCAAGTAGGCTAAGCTTAGTTGCTAGATGTTTTCATTAATGGCAACATTATGTTATGGTAAGGCTGCTGAAAGTAAATGTTAAGTTTGATATTCAATAATGAAGAAAATTGTCTAAGTACTAGTCAAGAAAACAATGTAGAGGGAAATAGTTTGTTTCAGTGAGCTTCACTGGAAGTAGACCTACATGGCTACAATTTTGAAGGATAATGTTATGCACAATATAGATGCTATGCCTAAGGCTGCTTAACGTAGTTTGATGATTGGCATCAATTTTGGAAAGAAATCTTATGGGCAATTTGTTATCGAAGAAATAGAGTATATGGCATAGTATGATCAATTTGGTCAAGGAATTGATTTGACTTGTCAAATCAAGAACTTGACAAGGTAGGAACAATATCCTAGATGTTAACCCTCAGCTAGCAAAATGTAATATTTAATTTTGGTAACGTGTTGCAAAGTGCAAGGCCGACTGAACAAAGAAAATAGTATAAAAGAAGATCCTTTTGTTTAGCGCAGATGCCAATTGTAATGTAATGTGATGATTAATGTATGTGCACTTTGTTTATGTTGGATAGATGTTATTTTGATGGTCAGAGTAGAGAAGAGGTTTATATGCATGATTGGATGCAAGGAACAGCAAAGGGCTAATCAGATATAGAAGATATCAGCATAATCAAGTTTTGGTATTTCTCTATACTACTTGTAAAGTTGTATATTGTTGTAAGAGCTGTGAGCTCACCATTTTGTAATACAACTCCTAACAGGGTTGAGGCTGCCAATAAGGTCTAGTCCTCTAACAAGGATAGATACACTATATGTATGTAAAAGACTCCTAATAGGGTCAACACCTTTCACAAGGTACTTTTGATTAGTGGATTATTTTGTGGGTACCATCCCCATCGGGGTTTTTGCTTGGCCAAGGTTTCCCTAGTTAAGAAAATATAGTGTCATGAGTTACTTTGTGATTTGTTTATTATTGCTTTCCAATTTATTCATCTATGCAAGTTTAAAGTTAATATCTAATATCCATATTTGGGCAAAAGGTTGTGGAATATTGATTCACCCCCGCCTCCCCTCAATATTTCTTATTTCTATCAATCCCATCCAAGAAGAAATCTTAAGGGGTGCACTCCAATGTACACAGTGGAATAACTAAGGGTTGGGAAACCCTATCCGGAGACATTCTTAAGGTTTTGATTACAACTGGGGTAAACTGTTATAGTTAGACTTGTTAATTAATTTTGATATTTATTGGCAAGTATTACATGTCCCAAGCTAACCCTAATAGCAGGGACATTACAATAAGCTAACCATGTGATGTTCTGACCACGCAACGGTTCTTAACAATCCTAACACCTGTACAAGATTCTGGAGAATAGCATGGTACAATTGGAATTTGGAGTACGGATGCCAAATTGGAACAGAGCAGACAAGATGGGGGCCGTATGGTGTCTTAGTGGTAGTACGGAATACTATTGAAGATGTGTCGTACACCAAGGAAGTAAAGGTCGTATTGCGTAGAGAAGCCCGTATAGTGGATTGTATGGTCTGTACCATAGACAACTGTACATGCAAGGTGGTGCAAAAGCTGTATGGAGGGTGGGGGAAATCACAATGGCTGTACGTTGGGCTGAATGATGTGTGCAAGCAGGTCGTATGGTGATGAAAACCAGGCCGTACAGTAATGACAACAAGGTCGTACGGTGATGCAACCAAGGCCGTACGGGGATGATAACAGAGTTGTACGATGATGCAACCAAGGCCGTACAGAGATTTCCAAGAGGGGCAACCCAAGGCCATACAGTATAGGATATGAGTAGCACGGAAAATGACAGGAGGCCACACGGATAGGTGTCGGAGACCAAAACGGTATACAACTTCATTCATACACAAAACGCAATAGATCTTGATGAAAACCACACAATGCGAATAATAATTGCCGAAAGATGATGCTCTAATTTGCCAAATCCGAACGAAGTATTATAGACAACGAAATAGGGTGAGTGTTGAATCCCAACGAAATCGAAAAAGCCAAGTAGGGAAGATTTTTCACTTCCGAAATGGCAAACAATCCAGAACTCCAACAAGAATTTGCAGTATAAGAAATAATCCCAAAAACATACCTAAAGACTCCCTACAAGCCATGCTTAAATACCTGTCGGGAAACTTTTCGAGGGTGTACAAAGATAGCCGACGACGACACAAACTACAGAAACAAAATAAAAATGGGTCCAAGATATATTAAATCAATCGACCCATTAACAATAGTTTGATAATTTATTTATTTTATAACGGGAACATTACAATCCTCCCGTCCCAAATTTTGCTTGTCCTCAAGCAAATGCAATGCTGGGTGCTAAAGAATGTGCTCGCCCTCCCATGTCACGTCGTCCAATGGCAAGTGTTTCCAATGCACCAAATATTCTTTCACCGTGCGGTTCCGCAAAGTCTTCTCACACACTTCGATGATCTCTGTCGATTCCAGGACGAGCTTGCCTTCTTCATTGAGTGGTGGAAGGTCTGTGGCAATCGTGACGTTCTGCCCTATGGCCTTCTTTAGGCATGAAACGTGAAAGACGTTATGAATACGGCTTCCCTCCGGAAGTTCCAACTCGTACACAACTTCACCAATGCGACGAACTACACAATAGGGGCCATAAAATCGTGGCTTCAATTTTTCCTTTCCTTTTTCCTTCAATAAGGATTGACGATATGGCTAGAGCCTGAGATAGACCAAGTCCCCTACTTTGAAACTCCTCTCTAGTCTGTGTCTGTCCACGTACATCTTCTGTTGATTTTGCGCCCGATGTAAGTTTTCCTTCAAGGCTCTTAGTATGTCCTATCCCTCCTAAAGCCAGTCTCTTGCCCTTGGTGCACAACTGTCACCCAAAACTGTGTTGATGAAGGAAAGGGGTTCATACCCATACAGAGCTTTGAATGGTGTCATTCCGATGGACATGTGGTACGTGGCATTGTAGCAATACTTCCCTAGATGTATCCATTTGACCCACACCCGTTGTTGTGCTGAAACATAGTTCTGAAGATAACCTTCAAGCCACTTGTTCACAATCTCCATTTGTCCATCTGTCTGAGGGTGGTAACTAGTACTTGGTGTCAATTCTGTCCCTGCCAATCGAAATAATTTTGTCCAGAAGATACTGATGAATCGCCCGTCCTGATCACTGACAATGTTTCAAGGTAACCCGTGCAAACGAAAGACTTCTCTAAAAAGCAGATTGGCAACTTGTGCGGCTTGAAAATCTAAGGGGCTGGCAAAGAAGTGTGCGTACTTTGTAAATCTATCAACCACCATGAAAATAAAATCCTTTCCATTCACCTTGGGAAGCCCTGTTATAAAATCCATTGAGATACTTTCCCACTTATGTTCTGGAATCGGCAGAGGTTGCAGTAACCCGGCAGGTAGAGTATGTTCAGATTTGTTTTGCTAGCAGACCGCACACTCTTTTACATACTGTAACACATCCCCTTTCAGTCCTTTACATGAAAACCTCTCCCGAAGACTTCTGTAAGTTTTGAAGAAACCCGCGTGTCCTGGCAAGGGTGAGTCATGCACTTCCTTCAAGATTTTATGATTCAATTTGGATTCCGACAGCAAAAATATCCAATTCTTATAGTAGATGATGTCATCCACTACTCTATACCGATCATCTTGGGCGTTTCCATCCATTAGCTCATAGGCAAATGTGTTTTTGGAGTATTCTACTAATAGATGTGCTTTCCAGTCAACTGAAATCTAGTTTAGCGAGCAGATGGTTGGTTTCCTGGACAAGGCATCTGCAACCACATTGTTCTTCCCTTTCACATATTCAATATCAAAATCAAAAGCTTGAACCTTGCTTACCCATTTTTGTTGCCTCTCGTTCAAATCCCATTGCTCCAGAAAATATCTCAAACTATTGTGATCCATGCGGACGACGAACTTAGCACCTACCAAATACTGTCGGAACTTGGTTAGTGCATGTACGATAGCGAACATCTCTTTGTCATAGATGGAATATAGGCGTTCTGTCTGCGTAAGCTTCCTACTCTCATAAGCTATGGGGTGTTTATCTTGCATCAACACCGCACCAATGCCTTCTCCAGACACGTCACACTCCAAAATGAACAATCGAGTAAAATCAAGTAATGCCAGTAGGGGACAAGTGCTCATTGCCTCTTTCAGTTTATCAAAAGTGAGTTGTGCCTTTTCGTTCCACTGGAAAGACCCCTTCCTTTTCAGATCCGTTAAGGGTGTGCTGAGCTGAGAGAAACCCTTCACGAACCTTTGGTAATAACTACACAGTCCAAAAAATTCTTGCAAATCCGTGAGTGATTTCTGGGGAGGCCAATCAAGGATAGCCTGAATCTTCTCCTGGTGCACTTGAACTCCGTATTTACTAACAACATGCCCTAGGTACAATATTTCTATCATACCGAATTCACACATAGATTGCTTGGGGAACAAGGACTACTCCTCCATGATACTTAGGACTTCATTCAAATGCTTCAGGTGCTCTTCCCATGTCCTGCTATAAATAAGATCATCAAAAAATACCAATAAGTTCATGCATGACTGGAATGTAGCAGGTGCATTTGTCAATCCGAAAGGCATGACCAAAAACTCATAATGTCCATAGTGACAATGGAAGGTCGTCTTTTCTATGTCTTCCTCCCTCATGCGGATTTGATGGTATTCGGAACGGAGATCTATTTTCAAAAAATAGACTGCACCATGCAATTCATCCAACAACTCATCTATCCTTGGAATGGGGTATCTATTTTTTTTTCTTTTGGTTTAACGCATGGTAGTCTATACACATGCACATCGTCCTGTCCTTTTTGACCAATAACACCGATGACGCGAAAGGGCTAGAACTGGGATGGATCCACCCTTTCTCTAGCAGTTTCTGAATCGTCTTTTCAATCTCATCTTTGAATTTCTTGGGATG
Source organism: Cupressus sempervirens (assembly GCA_028749045.1). NCBI lineage: Eukaryota > Viridiplantae > Streptophyta > Pinopsida > Cupressales > Cupressaceae > Cupressus > Cupressus sempervirens. Next base: position 138,946,384 of record CM053785.1, on the reverse strand, counting down.
GCGGTACGATGTAGTTATGACTGGCTTGGCTCCTGCTTCCAATTCGATAATATGTTCAAATCCTCGATGAGGCGGTATGCCAAGAGGAATGTCAATGAAAACTTTATCATGTTTACTCAATATATCCTGGAGCTCATCATCCTGTGGAGGTGTCTGTTGTCCTTTTATAGGTTCTGTCGAGATAAAACAATGTGCAACCCACACAATGTCATCAAAGCGAAAAATTGCCTCCATCCGATGTGCAGAAACTTCCTTCGGACCCTCATTTATCATTCCACAAAGAACAACCTTCTTTCCATCAACAAAAAAAGTGAAATGCATCTGTTTGAAGCTCTGGGTGTATTCATTAAGTGTCTCCATCCACTATATGCCCAAAATAACCTCCATGTCATCAAGGTCCACTATTAAGAAATCGTCGTTCACTGTGTGATTTGCCATTGTGATACTTAGCTGAGGAACAAGGTGTGTGCAGGGCAGAAGAGTCCCTCCGGCAACCTTGACCTGAAATCCTACGTCTCCGTAGGTAAACCCCTACGCTTCACCAGAGATGAGTTTATGAAATTTGAAGTAGCTTCGCTATCTAGCATCACCACAACCCGTTGTCCTTGGAGGGTTCCCCGTACACGAAAGACTGTGCACCTCGGGCTACCGGCTAGGGCAATGGTTCCTCCACGCCATACCAAAGCAGCAATTCTTTCCGTACGATTTTAATTGACCATGCTAGTGTCATCGTGAGATTGGTTGTCTTCAGCAAGCATTTCTTCTTATTTGTCCTCATCATCAAACACGACCTCAATGTAATGGATCTTCCCTTTTTCGAGGCATATGTGGCCAAGCTCCTAAGGTCCCTTGCAATTGAAACACAATTTCTTCCTTCGGAGTTCCTATCTGATAGCTTCATCCAACGACTGCTTCCTAGGTGGAGGTCTATTTTCCCTCGGAAACACCGACGGTTTGGCATGTGAGTAACTTCAAGAGGATGACACGGATGACGATGTCATACTCCGTGCCTTAATGATAGCCTCTAACAGGGTGCCAGGATTGAACCCCTTTACCCAACCTTTTAGAGGTTTTGTCAATCCGTCCATGAAGAGTACTACCTGTCTTCTTTCGGAAATGTCTATGAACAAGACAGAGAGTTTCTAAAATTTCACAATGCACTAATCGACAGATCCAATTTGCCTCAGCTATGCCAAATCTTTGAAATTGAGCTCTGGATCTTTACCATCAAATCGATCTATCAATCTCTCAATGAATTCTACATTAGTATTTATCTGATCATGCCCCAGTGTGATAGTGTCATGATGCCACCATTCATGCGCAACTCCCTCTAGGTGCAGCGCCGCAAATTTGATTGCTTCTTCTAGCATAAGATTCAGCTGGAAGTAAGTATTGGCCTTCATTACCCATGCTTGCGCAAATATGGATGCGGATCCGTCAAATGGAGACAAATTTGCTTTACTCAACTTTCATCTAAGATCATCGTTAAATATCCTTTGTTCCCGCCTCCTAAATATCTCATTCTCAGATCCGCGTAATCTTTGTAGGATATATCTTCCTCAAAATTTGCATTCTTTCAGTCTTCTCTCAGTTGTTCTTGCATCTCTTCAAAGGTTGGTTGTTTCCCTCCGTGTTGTGCCTCTGTCCATTAAGGAAAAGTCAGCATGGAAGGTCAAGAACGTGCTGGATGAGGGTTTGATTTACCCGACACCGAGTTCGCACTATGAGCATTTTGTTCTCTGGATATTTTATTGTCCGCCAACTTCTTGAGTCACTAAGTATCAGTGATCTGTGCCTAATTCCTGGCAAGTTCCCTCAGTAGTGCCACGAGTTTGATAGTTGTCGGTTCTAGTTCGGTAGCCATTTGATCAACGGAATGTGTCCTTCTCTTCCGGCTATAAACTCTCATTCACTGTCCACAGGCTGGCAAGATCAAAGAGCTCTGATACCACTGTGATGCTCCGACCACGCAACGGTTCTTAACAATCCTAACACCCGTACAAGATTCTGGAGAATAGCACGGTACAATTGGAATTTGGAATACGGATGGCAAATTGGAACAGAGCAGACGAGATGGGGGACATACGGTGTCTTAGTGGTAGTACGGAATGATGGTTGGAGATGTGTTGTACACCAGGGAAGTGAAGGTCGTACGGCATAGAGAAGCTCGTATGGTGGACTATATGGTTCGTACAACAGACAATCGTACATGCAAGGTGGTGCAAAGACCATACAAAGGGTAGGGGAAATCACAATGGTTGTACGTTGGGCTGAATGATGTGTGCAAGCAGGCCGTATAGTGATGAAAACCAGGCCATACGATGATGACAATAAGGCCGTACGATGATGCAACCAAAGTCGTACAGGGATGATAACAGAGTTGTACGGTGATGCAACCAAGGCCATACAAAGATTTCCAAGAGAGACAACACAAGGTCGTACGGTATAGGATATGAGCAGTACAAAAAATGACAAGAGGCCACACGGATAGGTGTCGGAGACCAAAACGGAATACAACTTCGCTCAAACACAAAACACAATAGATCTTGATGAAAACCACACAATGCAAATAATAATTGCCGAAAGATGATGCTCCGATTTGCCAGATCTGAGCGAAGTATTACAAATGACGGAATAGGGTGAGGGTTGAATCCCACCGAAACCAAAAAAGCCAAGTAGGGAAGATCTTTCACTTCCGAAATGGCAAACAATCTAGCTCTCCAACAAGAATTCGCAATATAAGAAATAATCCCAAAAACATACCTAAAGACTCTCTACAAGCCGTACTTAAATACCCGTTGGAAAACTTTCCAAGGGTGTACAAAGATAGCCGACGGTGACACAAACTACGGAAACAAAATAAAAATGGGTTCGAGATATATTAAATCAATCGGCCCATTAACAATAGTTTGATAATTTATTTATTTTATAACGGGAACATTGCAAACCATTCCACACCTCTCCAAAGGAGAAAAATGACATCAAGAAAAAAAAATTAATGAATTTAATATCCTCTTGAGCCCTAATGTAACCTCCTTCAAGAATTTGGAATTACATAAAAGTATCTGGAAGGTGCGAGGGGTCCTACAACCCAAATAAAATAATATGTTTCCCTTTGTAGTATGACCAACTTTAAATATCACTATCTAGCACATAAAATACCATTGCTGGATTTTCTTTTCAATAAAATAAAATTTCTGTTTTATTAATAAATCTGAATCTTACAAAATATAGAAAAATATTTTTTTCTGTATTTCCAGATCTGATATATCTGTATAACTTGTAATTCCCTATACGATCACATTTGACCCTTGTATCAAGCCAATGAGAATCATAAGGTTACCGTCTTCCAATTCAGATTGCTAGATAAATTGTGAGGGTTTTCATCCTCAAGATAGAAGCTTAAGCCTCAACAATTCTACAACAAGGATTTTTGACAATTGATATGGAATAAGAATGAATGTTTTTTTAAATTCTTTTTCCATTTAACACTGAGAGAAATTAAAATTTATTTTTTATTTGAACATCCATATTCGTCCTCATTTATGATAATCAATTATCTTTACTGGTTAATTATATTTATTTCAATTGAATATTCACCATACTTTGACTTTATTAAATCACCCCATACTTGAGCACATTTTAGACACTTAAAATAAATTGTTGTTAAATTATTCCTTTGTTAAATCACCCCTTTAACCTATAGGGAATAAAATATGTTTTTGAGTCCTCTAACTTACGTTCAAAGAAGGGACATTAAACACTATTGTTTGAAAGTCCTTTATGTAATAACCACTCTAAAACTTCCTTTCCACTTCCTAATCACCGAGATCCTTAGATTGGCAGGGCGAGAGCATACGACATCATGATTATAATCAAACATAAATGCAACAATTGAAAGGAAAGCATCAGGTGCGAAGCCAACCAAAACCACTTATTCACTAGAGTACATAAAGAACTAAGCATTCACATATTCAGTGGGAGTTACAAAGGCACTTTCACTTAGTGGGAAAGTTTATATGATACGAAAAATAAAAGCAAGCTTCTTCCAATTAACCAATGACGAGCAAGTACAAACAATAACAAGTCTTCTACTTATTCAGTAGGGTTAAGTATCATCAAGTAACAAGAGCATCTCACTAGTGGTACTGCCATCTAGTGTTACAATGTTAGCTCACACATAATCATGAAAAAATAGAATTCTATCTTCTGTTAAAGAACATTGATTAAAGATAAGTACTACTCACATATGTGTTGATGTAAAACAGAACTGTTGTAGCAATCCAAATTAAGGACAGTTTCTGAGATATCTTGCTTCTTAAGTGTGGTGGGGAAATTTCCAAACTTTTGGAGGATGCAAGTTCAAAATGTCTAGGTATATGTTTGTGGCATTAAGCTCAATAAGCATTCAGGATCACTATGACACATTCTGAAGTGTATTCGGACTCTTGAGCTGTGATCCAAGCTTCTTCAAGAGCATGTCTATTAGTATTTTTTGTAAGTCACACAGTTGGCTCTGATTATCATCCTACATCTTCAATATCATCCGAGGGCAATCAGAGTTTAATTCCAATTCAGTTCAGTGCTTTCAGCAACTTGTGTGAGTTATTAAATAATTTATTAATGTTTCACTAATGTGGTCTAACAATGAGAAATAACAAAGGACCATTTAGGATAATAGTTCACTGGAAAGGTAGTAAAGTGTTTTAGGACACCTAGTTAAAGGGACATTGGCACATGCAGTGTTATTATTATTTCAAAAAGATCATTTTTGAGAGAAAGGGATTTATTATAATATTAAATTGCAAATTTCCTTTCAAAGACTATAAAAAGAGACTGGGGGGTTCATTTACTCATCTGCTGAAGATTACACATACCATTAAAGTATTGAATTGAACCTAGAAGTTCTTCCCAAAATCATTTGAGGAAGGAAATTCACATTTCATTGCTCATTTCAGATTTGGAAGGCAATCCCTAGCTACATTTGAGTGGTTCTACTCAAATATCATCATTGTGCTGATTGTGTTTTCAATTTGGGGTTTCCTGTTGAAAGTTTCCGATGTTTTAGTTGCATTAAATAAATAAGCTTGAATGTCAGATCACTTGCAGGGTTTTGTTGAAAATCTTGGGCAATTTTAAAATTCCTACTGGCTGGTCATTCAGTTTGAACGTTTGGTGTTTACCTTACCTGACCATACCATCTACATTTGCTGAGAAGTGTGTTTGTAGGGCATGAAAATATTTGAGGCTATGCATGTTGTGATCTTCATTACTCGGGCAACTCATTTGAAGAGTGTTTTGAGCATAGCGTGGGAACCTAGGAGAAGTTTGCTTCCATTAAGGGGTTTTTAATCTGTTAGGTGGTGCATTGGAGATTGAATTATTTTGCAGCAGATTGGGAGTAGTTTTCTAGCTTTGGTGTCATATTGAATCCATATTTAACCAGTACATGCAGAAAATTGGCAAGGGGAAAAAAGGCATTGACTCTGAAGTTTTAGGTCAGCATCTTGAAGGAAAGAGAAGCGAGATGACCACTTGCTCCACAAGCTGGTTGGAAAGGGCGGTATCTTCCAAAGGGGGTGCTTGAAATGGGAGATGTTTCTTTCGCAAAGAAGGTCATTGATAGTAAAGCACAATAATTACGATCCACAAATTGGGTTTTTTTCGGAGGCTAGGTGTGCAAGGAGCAGTGTTTTTGGTTTTACAAATTTACTATAATTGTAATGTCCCCATTTTTAGTAGGTTCCTACAGTTGGCCAAGTTAGTTCACCATAGCGACCCTCATGAGCTAACAAGGCATTTTGGGGGTCTCAGTTATGGATTTACTATTTTAATAAGCCTATTTTTAATAGTTGCTATTCTTGGCAGTGCAGTGGGTGGCTTGGCAATTGGTTGTCACCTACGGTTGATCAGGTTAATAATTGCATGAGCTCTTATTTATTTATTAATCATTCAGTTGTGTTATTATAATAATGACTTTAAGAGATATTTCTAAAAAGCAAGTTGGAAAGTTTCTAGTGTTGAGTTTTTTTAGGGAAACTTCCACATTTTCTGAAGTGGAGTTTTATGGAAACTTTTTCCAATGAAAGCTTATAAGTGACAACTCATTTCATTGGAAAAGACACGCTTGATTATATATTTGATTTTGTGTCTTTGTGGTTTTTCCTGTTTACTGACTTGTGAACCCTTGCTATAGTATAAGGGTCTCGACTGAGAAGTTCTTGGCAATTGTGCTAAAGTATACAATTGGCCAACTTTCTCCTATTGTATCTTCTGTATCTAAGGAGAAGAATAATCTTGAATATTATATTATTCTTAAGCATCTGGCTAAGGGCTTGATATTTCTAAGAATTCCTTGTGAATTCGTTCTACAAATTGTGTTGAAGTAAACAATTTTCCTTTCTCCTGCTCTATTGACTGTGTCTAGGAGATTGTTCTTTATCACTGAACGAAGTTGAAGAAATTGGTGGAGAGAATTATTTTGAATCTAATGCTACCCTGTGAATTGCTTTGGAATCACAACCTGTACATTGCTTGAAGTCAATTAAATATTTGGAGGTCAGCAATTTAGATTTCCAGGCACCAATTGGTAAAGTAATTCCATCAAATCTACATTTGAAGGTGGGACGGTATAACTATTTCGACCCGCAGTTAGTTCTTGAGTAATCTTGATCACGGTTTGGCAGTGAGGGCATTATTAAGGCTTGTGTGATCATACTAGACCTACGCTATTAATCTTGGGATGCGAATTGCATTCGAGGGCTTCGTGTTGGAGTTAGCTTTCACTGTAAGGAGAGTTAGCCAGCAAAAACCACACCCTACAATTAACATGAACAGTTCTTGAAATAGGATTGACATCAGACGTCAATCAATCTGCCTGGCAAAATTAATTGGAGCCGAAACTGATACTTTGGCATTGAACGTTTGTGCATGGGAATTGCATTAAAAGCTAGAGTTGGCTGACATTGTATGTTGGAGCCACAATTAATGCATTCTGGACACCTTCCTCAAATCGGCAATACCTGCGGTGGTCTACAACAATTAGGTTTCTTTGTCAATTAAAAATCTTGGAAAATTTGGATTATGTAATTGATCAAAATCTTGTCTTTACATCATCAATAAATTCAAAGTAATTCTGGAGTTGTTCTTTATTCATAGTGCTTCCTTGCATTCTATTTATAATCTGAAAAAAGCTCAAAAAAAAGGAATATATTCCATTGGCCAACTAAAACTTCGCAGAAGTGAGCACGTGATTTTTACAAAAAGAAAACCCAAGACAGAAATCTTGGTCGTAGTCTAGATGACACCCAGACAATATGGTTTTCTTGGAGCCCATCATTCCTTTTTGAGGAGAGGACTTAGTGTTATGCCTGGGTCTATTCTGAGTTAGAAGTGTCTAGCCACCAATGAAGTTGTGGCTCATCTATGTGAAAGAGATAAGTATCCTATGATTATTGGCTATATAGAGTAGTTGTTTTTAGCATTGATTTGTAAATATCTCTCCATGGTAGGTTGATTTTATCTCTCTTGGTTGCAGGGTGCAACAAGAAGCAATAAGATGAGGATATTGTTATAATGATTCAAAAGGAGATGTTTAGCTTTAGAGGGAGGTTACATCAGCTATCTTATTGTGATGATCAAAACTTGTCCTTTCTAAGAGGTCATCTCTATTGAGAAATTCTCAACCATTCTGATACATGTTAATCAATTCTTCTCTGTGACGAAGAAGTTCAAGTCGAAATCCTTTTTTAATGAGTTCTTCTCTGAGAGAAAAGTTCAAGGTGAAATCCCTTTTTCCACCCTCTGCAAGTAGATATGATGGATCCACCCTCTAACCTAAGGTGTGGTGGAAACGCATTCTTCTCTGGGAGAAGTTTAAGGTGAAAGCCCCTGGATCTACCCTTTGCATTGAGGCATGGTGAAAATGCATTCTTCTCTGGGAGAAGTTTAGGTGAAAGCCTTTGGATCCACCCTCTACGATGAGGCATGGTGGAAATGCATTCTTCTTTGGGAGAAGTTTGAGGTGAACACCCTTGGACAACCCTCTGTGAATAGGCATGGTGGAAGTCATATGTGACTCCACGACTTTAATTTTATAAGCTTATGAAGTAACTAAGGTAAATCATGTTATGCTGAGATAACATGTTTTTATGAGAATTTATCATTGACATCTTTGATTGCAGCTACGTGTGTCTACCATTCTAATTATCTCTCTTGCTAAGAGGAGTATTGAAGATTGTAAATGCGATAAAAATATTTATATCTGATTTTATGAAATAGAAATATGACTGTTATGGTCATATTCAGCTGAAGAAGACATTTATGATAATATTCAAGATAATATGTAGAGACATGTGTCATGCGTATAGAAATGTGAAGAGTTTTCTATTTGGAAATTGAAGAGACCTTCAGGTGTATTATGAGGAGTCTCATTTCAATCTATTTATGTGATTGCTTAGTGTTATGATGTACTGGATCAGGCAAAAAAGCATTGTACTTAAACATCTTTTATAATCAATAAAAGTGGTATTTTTGTGGTGTTGCTGGGTTTTTCCTTGTGGTGTGGCTGGGTTTTTCCCTTCAATTGGAAGGGTTTTCCCGGGATAAATGTCTCGTGTATTTTCTACCTTTGTTTTCTTTCTTATTGCTGTTTATCTTTATTTTCTGGGCAAATCTTAACAATAACAGACTTGCAAACTGACTTTCCTTGACATTTAAAGACTGTTTGGTATGGCTGATTCTATGTCAAGCTGTTTGGTGTCATTTGGAGGCAAACATATGCAGTTGCATCAAGTGAATTTTTGGAGGTTTCAAAAGGTTTGAACTTGATGTTTCAGACCTGTAGCTGCTTGCTTCCTTGCATTCTAGGACTATTTTGTAGTGCTGGGTGTATGTGTTGCCGATTGCTATCGCTAGGGTGGGGGGCAGGAGGTGTTTCATGCTGATTGAGAGGGGTTTTAATGTGTTTTTCTGGCTTCTATAATCTGAAAATCATTAACAGTGAGCCTGCAACTGTTCCTATAACATTCCAGCCCTGCAACACTCATTTTCATCTCTATTTTCAAGGCATTTCATGTGGATGTTTCATTTTTATATTTATATCATGTAAGAGCAGCCTTTGGAATGATTATTCATCAGCATCTTGTAATTTCAGTTGTATGAACATTGAATAGTTGCATCAGTTTACGACAGCAGTGGAACTCTGTTATGTACGTGATGATATATATTTGGCAAAAATAAAATAAAAGAACTAAGGTTGCCAATAATTTATTACAAATATTCATTTTTTTTGTCAAAGCCACCCAAGGACTCTTTTGTTTAAATATTTCCTAAGAGTGTTATTCTCTCACACTGACTGTGTATCATATTCCTCCACATTACAGGGCCAAAACTACAAGCTGTTGTTTTTCCCTTTTTCTATACAGTAATAATTTATAAACAATAATTAAACATTAAATAAACCTACCTTAAATTCCCAACGTCTTCTAAACACTCACAAGTCCTGAAAAGCTATAGCTAAAAACAAATGGATCTGCTGTTATATCAAATAAGAGGAAATGTTTTTTCACAGAAATAAAGACACAAAACAAGCAGAACTATTCCATTCTAATTATACCTATTAAATAGTCTTTGATTGGTAACCCAAATTGTTTACCGTACTAGGTGAAGAAATTAATGCATACAAGCAATAGATAACAACAGCAGAACTCCTTGTATTATTCGCATATGCCAAAGATGTTACATACAGATTATAAGATGATTTACAATGACCCAAGAGGGTGTATTAATACTTTCCGAAGAACCTTCCCGAAGGGGTCCGTCGGCTACATAAAAAGAACCTTCCCGAAGGGCCCCGTCGGCTAATACACAATTTTACCTACGACATCCATCCCCCCAAAAAAGAACAGTCGTCTCCGGATGACAATACAACAAAATTGTACAACTAAGGACATCAACCAGAATCAAGATACTAGGCAGGGGGACGAGTCCATGCTCTAAGATCGCTCAGCTCAACCCGAAGCTTGTAGACCTGCTCCTTCCAAACCTTCAACTCGGCCTCTGCTTCCATCTAAAGCTCTAGCACTGACTGCATCATCACTCCAACTTCTCCCATCTCTTTCTCCTTTTGCGTTACTGCCTGCTCCTTCTCTACTGCCAACTGCTCTTTCTCTGCTACCAACTGCTCCTCTGCTGCCAACTGACTTTGCTTGACTAACAGGGCTTCCTTTTCGGATTGCCAGGCCGCCCTCTCAGATTCCTAGGCTGCCCTCTCTGAAGCTAACCTGGCAATTGACTTCTCCCGAGCTCTCTCAGTTGCAACCTGATCCGCCTGACTCCTCTGAAGAGTGTAGTACGCCTCCCTGTGCAACTTCACTATCTCCTGGAGCAGAACCTCAACCCGGCTGTCCATACCAAAATCTGTTGTGGTGGCCCAGTCCTGACGCATCTCATCAATCTCTACATCCGGCCATCCCTGCTCCTCAAAACACATCGTGAAGGCAAGTGGGCATCCTAGTCGCATAAATGAGATGACTCCCTCCAGCTCCTTCACAACCGAATCCAATGCCTGAGTCTCCGTCAAATCCAACACCTGGCAAGCCCAAGATAATAGAGCTACGAAGTCGGCAAGAAATGCCTCCTTCATTCCTGTCTCCCATGCTAATGGATGTTCTTGCCCACCCATAGCCATCTCTATGGCGTTTGCCATACGCTCTACAGTACTGTGCGACGGTCCAATGTCCTGAGCTAGCTCTGTTATCCATGCCTGAGTGTCTATCTCCGGAATATCATCTCACGTAGGAGTCTGCAAATAGGCCATCTGGGAAGTCAGAGCATAGTAGAATCGGGTGCTCAAAAAAGTACTGACCTCCCGAACTCAACTCTCCCTATCACGCTCAGGTGATGCCAAAGTGCTACATCCACTGTCACCACTGCATCAGATCCTACGACATCCAAATGTACACCCCGCATATTGTCTCTCAGCTATCTCTGGTACGGGGAGGTCAGGTACCTCCATGGCCATCTCCTCTCCTCCATTTGGTACGCTCTCCACTGTAGGTACCTCAACTCCTGCTAGCGGTGCCACGACAACTTCCACTGCTGGCTGTGCTATGGCAACTCTTACTGCTAGCTGTGCTACGGCAGGTGCCACGATTGTTGCTACCGGAAGTGCTTCAGCAGGAGCTGGCAAAGTCTCTCGGCTGACTGGTGCTATTGCCCGTGCAAACCCAACTCCCGGCCGGACAGGAGAAGGCCTTACCCTGTGCTACCATGGTGCTGCTACTATAACTGCCTGCTGGGGTGCACCAGTCATCAATATCGGCCACCTTGTTTGTCCACACCTTGGAATGTGAGTCATGTGCAGACCTGATGGCACCAAACAAGGAGTAGCAGGCAGTGAAGTGCACGGAAACAACAAGGGGGTAGCTGTGCCAATATGAACCTATTCATCATCTTCTTCCCCTTCTTCGTCCCCCACACTATTCTCCTTAGAAGATGTCTCCTGACGGCTGCTGTCTGTATCACCTCATGTGTCCATCCGAGGCCTCTTCTGTCCTGCAACACCTTTCTGCCCAGTGGCTGAATGCAAGTGTTTCCACCGCATGATAGGAGTTTCCCAGGGAGCAAGTGGTCCAAGTTTTGCCTCCAACTCGTCTTCTGGAATCATCCATGCTGCCGCATCGAGTAAGAGAACAATGGCATAGTGTGGCATATAGAATGTCTTATGTTGGAGAGTCATAAACTCATGCATACGCTCAGCCAGCACAGACGCCCAATCGTACACCTTTCCGTTCATTATTCCATTCATCATAGACACCTGCAAAAATGAGATATCAGATGCCCTAGATGATCCCGTAAGCCTGCTTTTGACCAAGTCCATCAGGCATCGCCATGGTCCCTCCTGAATGTCTATTTTCTTTAAACCCCTTCCCTTCGATGTCTCATCCAATGCCTCCTGCTCTGCTTCAATCATATCTCCACATACCAGTCTAATCAAAAATAGCTTTACCTCCTTAGAAATTTTCTTAGGTTGAACCTTCTTGCCCTACGGCCCTAGTATGCCAAAGACTCATGTAAAATCAGTTGCCTTGAATGAAACCACCAGGTCTTTGTCCAAGTACTCAAATGTGCTCCTCCGAGAAGCTCTACCATAGGCCTCGATCATGGTGCGCAAGAAACCTTCGTAATCTCGAATGCAAAAAACAGGCATCCGAATTGCCCATTCCACCTGTGCCCTTTTGATGCTTGCTTTTACTGGATGAGTATCAAGGGTTTCTTGCCACCACTTTCTGCAGTCCATTCCACTCAACCCTTCAAATTGTATAGTTTGTGGTATGATTTCAGCTGTTGTAGGTGTCGAAGGCTTATGCTTCTGCTTGCTGGTGCTAGTGCCACATTCTGATTTCCTGCACTCGACATGTTCATGCCCTTCTCAGATTCTTCCAGTTGCTTTTTCCACTTTCGTTTTCCTGTAGACTCCATATATGGTTAGGTTAGTTATTGTTCTTTTTCAACAATTCTTTCCTTCCTGCAAATGTACGGATCCATACGGCAACGTCGAGCAATGAAACTCTCCAATTTCGTATAGTGCTGCTCTCTTGAAATCAGTAGAATCCGTACACCAAACTGTGGTTGAAATCCATACACCTAGCTCTTAATTCTTGCAATATCTTTCAGAATTCACACCCAATATCTAAATCCGTACCCCTTCTAGAGAGCTGAATCTGGCAACCTTAAAACTAAAGCACACAGGTAGCTAACATTTGAAATCCACTCAGCTATCATGACCTTCCAGATATCGTACGGTGAAATCTTCAAATCCATACGCCAAAATGCAGCTTGGAACCCATACGGCAATGGATAGTGATTCAATGACAAAGGCAACCTGATAATCAATGGAAATCATACGGCATCAATATCCCCTTAGTGCATATAATGAAAATCTTAAAATCCGTACGCCAAGATGTTGCCAAAAGCCATACGCCCCAAAGCAATTATCAAGTCCATACACTAGGAGAGAGCAGATCTGGACAGGCCTTTGCCATCAGAAGCTTGTCAATCTTTGAAGTCCATTCCACAAAACCTTAGAACCTCCGCACAACAACTTTTATTCATGAAATCCGTTAGACTGGAACTCCGTACGGTGTTCTTCAGGAGACCACAAGTTGCTGAAGATGCATCTTCCAGTTCGCGTAAAAATTCATACAGAAAAGACTAGGAAGTCCATATATCAAACTCTGTGCTGAAAATCTGTCCAGTAACTTCTATTCAACAAATCTGTACGGTGGCAAAAAAGTAGTGTTTTACAAAATCCGTACGGTGGAAACAGAAGCCAAATCTGTACGCTAATCTCCAAAAGCTCAATATCCGTACAGTGCAGGTTCTCAAAATCAATGTCTTCAAAAATCCATACATTGACCTTCAATCCGCACACTGCATCCCGCCTTGCAATTTCCTTACGCCAATTTGCAATTGAACTTCGAAACCCATACAGTTAATGATCTTAAAAGACGTACGGTGAATAGGCTTTAAAAAGCCGTACGGTAACTTTGTGACTTACCTTTTTTTTTTCTTTTTTTTCCTTTTTTTTTGAAATACAGCAGGTTCAATTTCCCATCCGAACTTCGTCATTCTGCAACGACAAAGGAGTCGTTCGGACTTCATTTTGCGACGAGGGAGTCTTCCTAGCATAGTATATCTTCAACTTCAAGCCGTTCACTACCTGAGGCACTTCTTGTCCATCCAAAGTCCACAATTTTATCGCCCCGTTGTCCCCTACCTCCCGGATCTGGTATGATCTGACCCACCTAACTTTGAATTTCCTTGGTTTGACTTCGTTCCTGCCATCATACTTCAACACCCACTAACCTGGTTGAAATTTGTTCAGTTTCAGGTGTTTGTCGTGTCACGCCTTACGCCTGTTCCATGTTACCTCTGTCACCTACTGCGCCAACAATCGCTTTTCCTCAAGCTTATTCAATTTATACAGCCGCTCCCTTAAACTTTCCATGTCGCCTAACTTATTATCGAGTGCTATCCTCAAACTCGGTATCCTGAATTCCGCGGGTACCACTGCTTCCTGTCTGAACATCAACTGAAATGGTGTGTACCCCGTCGTCACCTTATACACCGTGCGGTAAGCCCAAAGAGCAGAGGGTAATTTTTCTTCCCAATCTTCACCTTCAACTGCACAAGATTTGTAGATAATGGACACCAAGATTTTGTTGTTAGCCTCTGCTTGTCCGTTTGCTCTTAGGTAGTACGGACTCGATAATGAATGATAAATCTTAAACTCAGTGGTGAGCAGTCGGATAACATGGTTTACAAAATGTCCACCTCTATCACTCGTTAACTGCAACGGAATATTGTACCTGGTAATAATTTGCTCATAAATAAATTTTGTTGTGCTTACCGCCAAGTTATCTGGTAGTGCACGTGCCTCCACCCATTTGGTCAGGTACTTTGTCGCTACAACGATGTATCGACATCTCCTGGTTCTGCTCACCTTCAGAGGTCCGATGAAATCCAGCCCCCATCTTTCAAAAAGTTCCTGATCGTGGGATGGGTACAGTGGCATGAAGTCTCTCTTGAGTGGCTTCCCAGCCCGTTCGCAAGTGTCACACCCGAAGACCCATTCCCGTGCGTCATTGTACACTGTTGGCCACCACAGTCCTACCAGCAATATCTTCCAAGCCGTGGTATCAGGTCCCATGTGTCCTCCTGCTAGACCCGCCTATGCTTCCTTCAGTACCCTTAGGATCTCTTCCTCTAGGACGCATTGCCTTAGGATCTGATCGGGTCCTATTTTATATAACAGCCCATTAATCAGTTGAAACGTTCGGCTCTGTAACACCAACTTCCGTCTTTCATTTGGTGGCATGCTACTCAAAAATTGTCCCATCGACAAGTACTCTTCAATGCTCGTGTACCACTTTGGCAGTACAACAATCTGGAATAGCTGTGCATCAGGAAAGTCATCATTCACACTGTGTACTGGCTCTCATGTTTTGAGGCGTGACAGATGATCTGCACTTACATGTTTCTTCCCCGGCCATACAATGATCTTGAAGGTAAACTCCTGCAACTAAAGTAACTAGTGGCTGATCCTTCCTTGAATGATAGGTTTATTGACCATATACAGCAAAGCCTGATGGTCAACATAGAAGACGAACGGTGTCGCCAGCAAGTAATGATGAAATTTTTGTACAGCATAGACCATCCCCGAAGCTTCCCGTTCAGTCGTACTGTAATTTTGTTTGGATTTTGATAGCAGTCGACTGGCAAAGTAGATCAGGTGATCTAGCCCATGGGTACCTGTCTACGCCAAGGTTGCTCCAATTGCATAGTTGGACGTGTCAACATGAACATGAAACTCTTTGCTCCAATCTGGATACGCCAAGATGGGTGTCGTAGCCAATCGTACTTTGAGCCCTTCAAATGCGTCATCCTGTTCCTTCTCCCATCTGAACGATTCTCCTTTGAACGTTAACCTATCCAACGAGTATGCTATCTTGGCAAAAAATTTGATGAACCGTCTATAATAGCCTATATGTTCGAGGAAAGATTTTACCTCCATTACATTGGTGGACAGCTGCATCTCCAATATGACTCACCTTATCCGGATCGGTCTTCAATCCCTCCTTACAGACTGTGTCCGAGCAACCTTCCCTGCGGAACCATAAACCTGCACTTCTTTGGGTTCAGGGCTAGGCACGCACGTCGGCATCTCTCCATACATTCGCCCAGTCCTGCCAGATGTTTGTCCTCGGCACTGAATACCGACCAATCATCCAGAAATACCTTGAAGTTTCCGACAGACATCTTGTCAAAGATGTGCAGTATGATCCATTGGAATGTAGCAGGCGCATTGCACTGGCCGAATGGCATCTAGTTATATGCGTATACTCCATCTTCTACGACAAATGTCGTCTTCAATTTGTCCTCCTCAGTGATTGAAATCTGATTGTATCCGAAAAATCCATCCATGAACGAGTAGATCTCGTGTCCCACTACCTCCTCCAAGATGTTATCCGTGAATGGAATCGGAAACGGATCCTTAATGGTGACTACATTCAGGCATCTGAAATTGACGCATATCAAGATCTGGGTGGTGTCCTTCAGTGAGATTACTATGGGCGACACCCATTCACTGGTCTACACCTTGAAGATAATGCCAGCCTCCAACATCCGATTGATTTCCTCCGTAACCCATGCCACATAGTTCTTGTTCATCTTGTAGGGCCGCTTCTGTACAGGTACTGCTCCTTCGATCAATGGGATGCGGTGCACACACAACTCTGGCAGTACTCCTTTCAAGTCCTTGTATGTCCATGCAAACACATCCTTATATTCCAAGAATATCTTGAATGCCGCTGCCTTCAATACTAGATCCCAGTTATCTCCCACCAGTATGTTGCGTGGTTCGGCTTCGTCTCCCAAATTCATAGTCTGCAGCATGGCTTCATTATATTTGATGGGCTCTCCTTCGGTGAATGCATGGGCGGGTGTTTCATCGAGCGGCGCATTTCCCTCTTTTACCTCCGTGAATTCTCTTGGAAATCCGTCATGGCTGTGTCCTTCCTCTATCATCAATACGTTGCAACTCTGAAACAGTTCATAGTCCTCTATCTACCAGTAGTAAAGACCGTTCACTGAATCCAAATCGTCATCTCCCTCCAATAGTAGGACTCCCTCCTGATCTTGTTCCATACGCTGCCTCCATTCATCCTCTTCTTCTTCGGAATCTGATGACAGAGCTTCTTCCGCGACCATTTGAGTGTGTAGATCAATGACGTATTTCCGGCCTTTGCTTTCAAGTGATAAAGTATTTTTCTTCCAATCGTGTTTAACCTTGGCTTGTATCAGCCACCCCCGGCCCAGAATGGCATCGTATCCTTTCCGCTTCAGCGGGATCATGACGAAATCCAAGAGGAATGGTTGGGTTCCAATCGTCACCAATTGTGCTATCAAGACTCCCAATGGTTTGATTCCATGTTGATCGGCCGTTAGCAACTGAAATGTAGGTGGCCATAATGTCGGCTGTCCCAACCTTTTCCAGGTATCCTCTGGTAACACATTGACCTCGGACCCTCTGTCCACAATCATGTCCGTCAACATAGTGCCGAGAATTCCCATTTCAACAACTGCTAGATAGCGTCTGAATGAGAGGGCTAACAGCATTGGATCTTCTGCACTTGCGCCACCTTCTTTCTCCCTTCCTTGCTCTGGTGGTAGCTTAATAGTTGGAGCTATATTCGTGAGTACCGTACGGAGTTGAGGCATAGTGAGCAACATATCATTTATCCTGACGGGTACCTCAGTTTGTAGTATTTGTCGTACAATGTTCTGTTCTGCGCAATTTTGTGCGGAGGTACCAATATTGTCCTTCAGGTGTGTCTTCTCTACCTGCGTTGCTTTTTGGATTTCTACCCGCACTTCCTCCAGTCTCTTCTTTTCTTCCGTCGGGTCAGGGTACACCTTCGCATGCTTCCGTGTGATGGCCAAAACCTCCTCTTCATCTGTCCCAATGGTGATCAAATTTACTCCCGACTTTGCACACTTGGCATCTTTGTGATCACCGGGTCCACACCATCTGCATAATAATTTTGGTCCGCTTGCTGTTGTACAGTCTCAGGCAAAGTGGCCCCACAAACTGCATGCGCGGCATTGAAAGATCGGTCATCCGTTCACATCGTACTGAATTCGAGTCCTCCCGCCATTATTGTTGTTGCCGCTGCTGCTGTTGTTTTGTCCTCACCAATTGTTTCTATACCCTCCCGACATGGCACCCTCCGTACTGGTGTTCCTGCTCCCTCCTGACGCAAACGCCTCATGTGTGAGGAACACTTGCTGAGGTCCTTTTGTTTTCAGATTGAAAGGCATTCCTTTATCAAATGTCCCATGATCTGGCAAATCTCACAAAATTGATCTTTCGGACAGAATCCCTTCATATGGCCTTCTTTCTTGCACTCGGTGCACCATAGCTCATTTCCCTTGGTCTCCTTCTGCATGTTTTTGAACTCTTTCATCATCTGAATCATGTCCTTTTGAAGCGCGCAGACCTTCTTGCTGTCCTTTTCGTCATCACTGCTCTCCTTGTGTGAAGATGCGTCGTCATCTGAATCAAACGAACTACTCTTCTTCTTCGTCTTCTGCTCACTTTCCAGGGTCATTGCCTGATTGTACGCTTCAATGTATGAAGATGGCGGCACGATCTTCATCTTCTCTTCTTTCGCAACTTCGAGTGTAGACCTTCAATGAACCATCTTTTCTGCAACCCATCAGCCGACTTATTCTCCATTTTATTGATCAAGTCCTTCAGCTTCCTGGTGTAGACTCGAACTATTTCATGCTTCCCCTGTTTTGTGTTGTATATCTCAGCTACGATTTCGTTGTCGTCGCGGAGCAATTGAAACTCGGCAATAAACTCCTTAAGATTATCCAAAGTGGTTAAGTTCTAGGGATCTACATCAACGAACCAATCAATTGCAACACCCCGTAGGGTAGCCGAAAACTGTCGGACCCATTCGTTTGTATCCGTTATGCCATTCGCCCTCTAAATCGTTTCGCAAGTTTTACAATGTCGGATGGGATTGGCTGCTCCATCACCATCAAATTTCGGCAACTTTTCCTTTGGTCCTGCCATTACTATTCAAAGTTGGGGGCTTTGTTGTGTAACTGCGTTGTTTTGCACTCCCGCACTGTTTTGGACTCCCGCACTGTTCTGCACACCCGCGCTGTTCTGTACACCTGTGCTGTTTTGCACACCTGCACTGCTCCTGACAGTCATGCTATTTGGTGAAGAAGGGTTTTTGTCAACTAAAGCTGTCCATTCCGAAAGTATATCTCGGATGAAGAGTTCACTCCACACTCGTGCTCCCTCGGCACTCCAAGTCGTGCGAATCAATCGCCTTCCGTCCGGATTCTCTTCCCTCGGCATATGCAGGTTTAGAAACTCCTCCCTTGCTTCTTCCACCAATACCACCCGCCGTCAAGTCTCTTCCAACAATTCTTCTGTGCTACGGTGTCCGTCAGTAATTTGTTGAAACCTTTGTCTACATTCAACCTGCTGTGCCAAAATTAAGTTTTCCTGCGCGGTGCATATTTCATCCTTTTCCTTCAGCTGATTCAGCGTTAGTCTTCATCCGTCTGCTTGCGTACCAGGTCCATCGGGCAAAGGCGCCAAATGTTTACCGTATTGAGTGAAAAAAGTAATGCATACAGGCAATAGATAACAATAGCAGAACTCCTTGTATTATTCACATATGCCAAAGACATTACATACAGACGATAAGATGATTTACAATGACCCAAGAGAGTGTATTAATACTTTCCGAAGAACCTTCCAGAAGGGGTCCGTCAGCTACATAAAAAGAACCTTCCTAAAGGGACCCATTGGCTAATACACAATTTTACCTCTGACATAAATTGGCTATCTATAAAACAATCTACAGGGGCAAACAAGAGTAAATACTAAACAAAATAAAAAAAGCTCCTACTTTGGTTTCTATGGTAAACCACCAATGTGCCAATATTAAACCAATAATAATTCACATTTCTTATTAATCTATAATATATTTAACAAGTAAGCCCATCACTTTGGTAAAGGTTGGCTACTTTTAAATACTATGATATTGCTCAAGCATCAAAAGTATTCAACAATGTTTCATCTTAACCATGACAAAACTAGCATGGTAGGTCTGGCTAATGCGATTATGTAATCATTCTTAAATAAATAAAAATATCTGGAAATGTGAATTTGGCACAACATTCAAAGTCCAAAAAATGTGCCTCCAAAAGGATTGGCACTTGAGGATTTTGGGTGCTCCCCTTGATGGTCTTCTTCTATTCATTACTTAATTGGATTTCCCCCTCCTTGTTCATTATTACAATTGATTAAGGGTATGTCCTTTTTTTACTAGCCCCTGTTTCCATTTGATTTTTGTCTAGGATTTCTTTTATGGTCCTAGTCCTCTTCTATTGTACCTCGCACCTGCTGTACATTTCAGTCCCAATGGTATATTTTTTGTCATTTGTGGATATTAATATATTCTTTCTTTCTGAATGGGTGATGATTCATTTCTCACCATTGTATTTAGCATAAATTTGTCTTTTACTAATTGGATAGCTACTGGAAGTGATATCCATACCTCTTGCCTCTCGATAAATCCTTGTTGCTTGAGGTCATATAGTTTGAAAGAAACTGTTTCCAATAAGAAACAAAAAACATTAAAATGCATACAGAGCTTTACCTGCACTTATGCTCAAACTAGTTGATATTTTAAACATCAGTATGGCATTACATGCCCACTAAGATTTCATGCAAATATCTGAATCTAACTAATGGAGAAAGAGGCAAGCTTTCTGAACATGTCAATTTATTTAAACATTTGAAATTCATTTATCTAAATGTTAGTTTATCAAGGGAAAAACTCATGGCAAGTGTATAATCTATACATAGAGATGATTCCATCCTCAAGAGTTTTTCAATCATTGTCTAACGGTCTAATCAAAGTCATTTTTTCTCTACTGGTTTGTAAACGAACTCTGAACTGTTAAAGTTTAAAATGCTTTAATTTCCAACGTCATGCCTGTTTCCTCATTTTTGAATTACAAATGACAATTAGTTAATGTATGCTTAGATGCCTAGATTTGTCAGTATCTTTGGTTTAATTGATAGAGCATTATTGGGCTGGATGGATTTCCTTTGGGTTCTGTATTACAAGGTCTTAATTATCTCAGATCTCTCATAAGAATGTCCAAAAAAACTCTGTAATCAATTCCTAGTTAGAAGGTAATTATTTTGAGTTGTCAATTCCCTCAAGTGTGACTTCAAGTTCACTTTGAAAGTAGACAATCAACTATGTAACTGCTTTCCTTCCGGTTCTGCATTGCAAGGTCTTAATTATCTCAGATCTCTCATAAGAATGTCCAAATAAACTCTGTAATCAATTCCTAGTTGGAAGGTAATTATTTTGAGTTTTCAATGGCCTCAAGTATGACTTCACTTTGAAAGTAGACAATCAACTATGTAACCAAGTACAAGAAGAAATCCTGAGACCTGATACTGAACATGGAGTACAAATTAGATCAATAAGAGGTTGATGACGTCAATATTCTCAAATGAAGTTCACAACATCTAGTAACTATAAAAATGTCAATTGTCAAAAGTATTCCAATTTTTCAAAATAGAAATAACCCAAAATCCCCTCTTGGCTTACTTGGCAACCATGAATGCAATTGTCACACCAATTATGCTGACTAGTGAGATCAGTATCATGATAACACTACTTTTTCTTTCATTTCCATATAGATATAGTAATTGAGTGTCATACTCACATCAATGCAAACATTCTCTCCAATGACCACTGGAGATTTTGAGCACAGAAAAGGAATCATAATCAAATTGTACCTTTAGCATTAGTGCAGCTGCCTGTATCATATATGATTCTACCAAGTGCTTAACAATGTTTCAGCTGCAACATTGACTTCGATTTGACATTCTCAAGGAGATAATCAGCAAAAATTGCAGCACTGGCTGAACATCTGTGTTTACCGAGAACTCTCTGTTTGGTGTAGCAATGCTGTCTGAACAAGGGTGTAGACCAGCTTAATGGTTGTATTTATTCTATTAAACTTAGTTAAGAATTCTAGCTTCTGCAATTGAATGACTATAATGAAATAGACTGCCATAAAGAGCCACTTCAAGTATAGTTTGTGTACTCTGCAAGTGCTCTCCAAGTTGCTGAGAACTCTTTTTTTCTGGTTGACAAGTTCTCGCATTTTTATAAATGCAAAACAATGTGTGGAAAAATGTCAGTGGGCGTAAAATGCTGATTAAATGTGATTTTTACATGTTTTTGCCATTTTTACAAAAATAAGTATGTTTCTTTGAGGGATCTTATTTTATAGTGCAAAAGTATGTTTCTTTGAGGGATCTTATTTTATAGTGCTTTCTAAACAGCTGAGTATTTGTCAAGTTGAAAGTTTTGGGCCTCCTAAGTACTCTACAAATCTGAGTCTGCAAACTATGACTTCAAGCATAAATTTTACCTATGTTCTAAAGTCTGGAATCATGAGATCTTCCCTAAGTCATACATGATGAAAAGAAACATAGTTGGAAAATTCCACAAAACCAAAAGCTCGCCAAGGCCCCAAAAAAATACTCAGCAAAACTCGGCAACCTAAAAATATGTGTAATCTCCCTTCTAGGTTTAATTGTCTAAACAATTTTTAAGCATCAAAGAGTCGGATCACAGTACATTGACTTCCTTTCTCTCTTACATCCTAATGATGATCATGTAGTGTGATCTGAAACACTGAGTTCTTACAAAATTGGTTACACAGTCAAACCTAGAAGAAAGATTACACTTAGATATGGATTGTGTAAATCTGATAGCATTAACCTAAAAATATGCTTAAATTTAATTAGAAATGCCTTTTTTTTTTGCAAAATTTAATAAGATTCTTTCAATGAGTCAATAAATGAGTACACAAAAGAAACAAGATGAGTCTATATATATTTGATTGATTTAAATGCAATTTGGGCACAAAATGGCATCCTAACATGGAATGGTGATGCTAGACTGATAGTCTAAAGTAAAAAAATGTAATGTCCCCTTCTCCCCGCTAGCTATTATGGCGCCTAGTTGGTCTATCTTTCCATCCGGATAGGCTAACGGCATGTGATTTAGGATGCCAGCCAGTAACAGGAGTTTTGGTTTCAATTGAGGAGATTTTAATGGGAAAGTCTAAGGTTAAAGTCACTTTATTTTATTGAGTTGAAATATAAAGTACTTTATTGTTTAAAGTCACTTTATGACAAAATGACTTTAAGTGACTAAAAGACGAAATAGTCTTTTATCCCACATTGCTAAGATGTTTGTATCTCTCCACACTTCGAGGTTACAAAAGAAAGCATTTGCATTGGGATTGTCACCACGAATATATGATATTTTTACAAATCTAAAAGGTTGCTTAAATGTGACTGGATTTTTCCTAAGGATGAAACCCCTTAAGGAAAGTGATGAGGCTAGACACAAACCTAGTACTCACGTTGCATATTCAGAGATAAGAGTTGAATTGATGCATTGATTTTCAAACTGTTGGAACTCCACGGCAAGTAGTAGATTTTGGCATTATAGGGTACCAGGCACATTCAGGAGATTTGACAGAACCGGGTGTTAACAGTAGACAATGTTGGCCAACATTCTCATTTTGGCATAGGAGCAATGGCAAAGTAACTCCATTCCAGCCAGGTAGGTTAGGGATATTAATAGGAATAAGTTGCAAGGATAACGTGATTGCCAGTCATCTAAAGCAGAGCACTGACTCACAAGATTGCACTAGTATTGAGGTAGCCGACTTTTCCATTCATAGGTCATAGCATTAGCAAGACTGCAGTCGCATAAAATATGGAGGTTACGAAGGAGAATCAAGTACAACCGGCCTAATGCAGGGGACACCACAGTAGACAGAAACCTGGTTGAGTGTTTGGAGGTGAAGACCGGACATGTTCTCATTGCACAATCAAACCTCCATACCAGTTCACATCAATTATCATGGGTCTGTCATTATTTTGTGTTTACCACATAGAGTAAACAGATTAATGCACACAATGAACAAGAATAGCAATAGCAGTACTCCTTTATTCACATATGCCAAGAGATTACATAACTGATGATAAGATAAGATCCAATCAAATGATTTACAATGATCCCAGACGCGGTATAAATACTTCCCACCGAACCTTCCCGAAGGGGTTTGTCGGCTACATAATAATCCTAATCTACCTATCGGCTACAAAATCTTTACCGACAACATGAACCCGTCGGCTACACAGTCTTTACCGACGACAACACCCTGTCGGTTACACAATATTTACAGACGACATCATCCCCCCAAAAGAAAAAGTCATTTCCGAACGACAATTACAAAATATCCAAGACAAATTAACAAACAAAATACATTAACTGGCTACTACAACAAGATAGATCTGTTTCTGTCACATCACTTTCACATTTGTCCCTTGCCTGCACCAAACTAGTCTCCAAACCACAATGCATTTGTAGCCTCTGCTAACACAATACTGTCTCCTTAATCAAGCTGACTCGGATAGCCACTGGTGTCGCTTTCTCTGCTTCCAACTCTTGGGTACACTGAGCCAAGTGTTGCCATACTGCCTTCAACTGGATGATCAGCTCTTCCCGAGCTCTCTACGCATCAACTAAGATAGCTTCACATCCAACACCTACTCCAAGTGCCTCTGGTACATAGACACTCCATGCCTGCAGCAACTCCAGGTTTCATCAACTGGTCACACTTCCCACGACTAATAACCGCAGCAACTGGTGGTCTAGGGGGCAGCGCCCCAGGCACACTCCCTGTCGCAATACAGGGCGAGGTCGAGGGGCAGCGCCCCTCGCCGCCAAGACCAAATTAGAACTTCAAACTCCACGCAAAACTACATGGAACACACTATTTTCATGATTTTCTTCCAACTGCTTGCATTTTCCACCTGTTTATGTCTTTCCCTTCCCCTCGGCATCATGCGTTACTCATTCTGAACTGTTTCAATCTGTCGTCTTTTTTTTTAATTTACTCATCCACCAATCGGATAACTTCTGAAACCCACACTGTGGGAAACAAGTGCACAACAGAACGTCCTTGGTACCAAGCATCCTGTCTGCGGGAGAAATGAGAGAAAATGGTGCACGCGGGAAGAAGAGGTCCAAACCGCGGAGAGAATAAGAGCATCCACGAGGACAAAGCTTACGCTTCAGCCACCTGTCCGCGGAAAAACAAGATAGCCCGCAGGGAAAGATGTTCACTATGCGAAAAAAGGCTCAGCAAGGATTTCATCCGCGATATCCATGGGAAGACTGAAACATCCGCGGGAAGGACATCGCAGAGATAGCAGTTTAGCCGCAGAGAACCGATCCGCCGAACTGGCCACGGAAAAAGAAGACAAGTCCATAGAGATAATATGAATGCCGGCCCGCCACACCATCTGCGGAAGGAAGAGATTAAGCCGCGGAAGCCACCTTGCAGGGAAGGAAAACCAACTGTAGAAGTACAAGGCTATCCGCGGGAGAACAGTGTTCAGCCGCAGGAAGGAAACAGTTTGAAGCCACGGCAAAATCTTTACCGACAACATGAACCTGTCGGCTACACAGTCTTTACCGACGACAACAACCTGTCGGCTACACAATATTTACAGACGACATTTTGTTCCTTCTGCATTTTTGGTTTGCACATTTGTTAATCTATATAAGGAACAAGAATTTTGTTACCAATATAGAATCGTTGGCCTAATGTCATGAATGAAAACTTTAGCACCATTTTATGTGTTCAAGTTTCTGATTATGTGTTTACTTGAGTTTTCGGTAACATTGGTTGACATATTCATTTCATAGCATTAATTTCAATGAAACAATATAGTAATGATACAATATTAACATTTGTTTAAAGGATTGGTTTGCGTGACAACCATTTGACAAAATTTCTACTAGCCATGGTATACATTATCTGATTAATTCAAATAGAGATCATTACAGTGGTATCAAGGCCATAGGTCCTGCCATCTTGTGGAAAATTTACTACATAACAGGTTGGAATAAATAGGAAAAATGACAGCGAGGTATGAGGAAGAAACCTTATAAATTTAGTCACCTCCAACCAGAACAAGCAAAGTCTTCAAAGCAGATTGACATTGAGGATAGTTATTCAATGGATGAAGAGTTAATTTTTGGAACAGGTGAACAGGTTGAACAGGCTAAACAGGTTAATAAGATTGAACAGGCAGAACATGCAAACAACATTCAAATGGCTCATAATGAAACTGAACCGTACCGAGAAGGGAAGCATTGTGGGCCATCAGAGATGGACAGAACAACATTGCTAATGTGCTTTAGCAGCTTGCAGGCACTATGCAGCAGTTAGCTCCGCCTCGCAGGCCAGCCCTAAGTCATCACAGTGGAGGTGGTAGTGTGGCAGGATCACTCCAAGCTGTTAGGACCCCCACACGAAACACAAACAGGCCTTTAATGCCCATTTTTAATACAGAGGAAGAGGTAGCACCACCAGCAGCACCAAACTTACTATCAGAAAACATTATGGTGATGTATGATGAATGGGATTTGTTTCCTGACCCAGTTAAACAAAATATGTCCATTATTCAATACTTAAATCAGAAACGGGAGATATAAAGATAGCAACAGGACAGGAGACCTAGAGCACCAAACAGGGACTTAAAGCATGCTATGAACAAACTATCTCTCCCTACATTTCATGGCAGCAGTAAGACATCTGTGAGAGCTTGGATTCACAAGTTAAACACTTACCTAACACTTAACCTATGTCAGAGACAGAAGCCAGCATATTTGCTACAATACATTTAGAGGGAGCGGCATATGATTGGTGGCATCGCGGGTTGGTTACCCAAGATCATTGTCTCATTACGTCCTATGAGACTTTCAACTCTAAGCTAATTACTCGCTTTGATAGGAAGGATATAGAGGTCTATTACAAGGATTTGGCACAGTTACGACGGGGTGGATCTCTAGATGATTTCATTGACGAGTTTCAGTGGATCTTGGTGATGGTTCCAAATATGTCAGAACAGCGTAAGGTAATGTTGTTCGTCAAGGGTTTACAGGATAGATATAGAGGTTTGGTTAAGGTACTTAAACCAAACACTCTGGATGATGCTATTAAGATCGCACGTGATCTAGAGTCACCCTCTTCAATATTACAGCCTCCTAAGAAAACGTATAAGGGGTCCACTTCATTCCAAAAGAACAAAAACCAGCATAAGGCTACACCTCCCAAGATGGACATTGAGACACGAAATGAACTCACGAGAAAGAAGCTATGCTTCACTTGCAGAGAGCCATGGACACCGGATCATAGATGCCTTGGCAAAGGCAAGATACATTATGTAGAGGTACTCTCAGAGGAGGAGGATGAGCAGCAGGAGGGCACCCATGTTGATGACAGTGATGAGGAAGAGAATGAGGATCGACCCCCTAGAGAGAGAAAGAAGGAAGGTGATGCAGAGGGATTTTAGAACCTTTAGAAAATCAAATACATGACTTCAAGCTTGACATGCATGAATGCAAATTTCAGCAAATGCATAGAAATTTAATGAAATGAGGGTCAACACATGAAGATGTTGCCCATTCAAATCTGCATTACAACTAGGTTTTCCTGTAACAAGAAAACTCAAGAACTTCATTCTATTCACTTTCTCCCAAAAAAAATCTCTCTCCAAAATCCTCCCTTACAATATGCACTCTTTCTCTTTTTGAAAAAACCTTCTAATATGAGTTTATTTTAATTTATTTTGGGTGAGTTAAAGGTTTCTAATTTTTGAAAATGTTTATGGAAAAATCAAAAAGAAGAAAATGATGAATATTCCTAAAGCATCATGTGTAGGCATTCAAAATGTAACCGCCACAAGAAAGCTATGATGGCTTTTTGGGAGTTACATTAGAAGGTTTTTTCAAAAAGAGAAAGAGTGCATATTGTAAGGGAGGATTTTGGAGAGAGATTTTTTTTGGGAGAAAGTGAATAGAATGAAGTTCTTGAGTTTTCCTGTTACAAAAAAACCCAGTTGTAATGCAGATTTGAATTCATGAAAAGGAAAGCCTGAAGTCATGTATTTGATTTTCTAAAGGTTCTAAAATTCCTCTGCATCATTTTTGGTATCAGAGCCCAGAAAAAGATCTGGGTAGGGAAAGGTAATTTGGTATTTGATTTTGAAGTTATATGGGGTTCCATGGAGGAAAGAATCAAATCACATATTTGTTTATGAATGCTGAAGGAGAAGGGATCCAAAGGATTTTTGGATTGATTTGTTATTAAATCACTTGGATGAATCAAAGGAAGTAAATCACTATCATTTGAAAGAGAAATATCTGAAGTTGAAACTATTGCATGCATGTCAACATTCCTTAAATCTGAAGCTTCCTGATTTCGGGCAGTGTGGTGGAAATCTTTTCCTTATTTTTTCATGAAGTATTTTCTTGTTATGCTTGATATATTTTTCAAAATATTATTGAATATACTCTCATCTGGTTCAAGTTTGGTTCATTTTCATTTAGAAATGAGCAAGTTATGCACAATTCTGTGAAGCTGGTCTGTTCAGATTTTAGATTTACAGTCCAAAGAAAAATTTATAGCAGTCACGTATGGTTTCACAGAGACCCAAAAATTGGTGAGAGGATAGTTCATTATGTTTTGAACAACTTTCATTCTTTCCAGAAAAATTTATCTCGTGATTTGAGGGGTCAAACAAATCCGTTTCTAAAAACTGTCCTATTTACTGTCACTGTTGCTACAGGAAGGCAGCAGTTTGGAAAGTCTTTTCTTTCTTGATTTTCATGGTGTCAGGAAGGAATGTGGTTGAAAGAAATTCAATTTTAATATTTGTAAATAAATCCCTAGCTCTAAAATCAGCAGCATTGAGTTGGACAATTTGTTTTGGTCATGGTTAAAGTATGGTTAGTTTTCTTTAGTTGAGGGGATAAGTGTTCGACAAAATTCCTGTCACTGTGAAGACACAATTACCACTACTTGAAGTCAATGAGTGAAAGAACAAGACTGATTTTTTGGTTGGAAAAAGATTTGTTTTGTTTAAGTGTCCTATGTTGCTGAAGCATTTTATGTTCATGTAGCAGATTATGTCACTGTAGCAAAATACAATGTGCAAATTGTGAAGGTTTCTAGATTGATGAGTGTGAGCCTTTGAAGCAACCCTTCGAGTTGAGTATATCTACGAAAGGTTTCCAGAGTGTAGCTCTGCATCATAATGGAAGAAGATGAAGTAGAAAGACAAAGCTATAGCCAAAGACATTCTATATTCCGAACAAAGTGTAAGTGCAAAAATAAGGTATGCAAAGTTATAGTTGACAGTGGTTCTTTTGAAAATATAATCTCAGTAGAAATGGTTGAGAAACTAAATCTTCCAAGAGTACCTCATGATTTACCTTACAGAGCATATGGGTTAGGGAATGAACAGTGGATTGATGTGTTTGAAAAATCATATGTTTCTTTTAATATTGGACCATATTTTGATACCATTGAATGTGATATTATACCTTTAAAAGATTGTCACTTGATTTTGGGAAGAGCATGGCAATATGACAGGTCAACCATATATGATTGTAGAGAGAACACATATACTGTCAACAAAGATGGGAAGAAGATGGTTTTGCTTCCATTGAAGGATGATGAAACATGGAAAGAATCAAGAAGTTTAGGTCTTATTGATAGGATAGCATTTCCAATGCATGATAAAGTGAAAGAGGAAGTGAAAGAAGTTTTGGTAGAGGCAAATGAAACTACAAAGAAGGCAGCCATAAAGAGTACAGATGTATGTGAAGTTGGTACAGAAATCTCAACAATGATAGATGTAAGTTGTCCTTTGGAAGGGAAAGGACATGAAGAGCAGAAAGAAGATAAATTGCAGCAAGTAAATGTTGATGAGAAGAATAAAGAGGAAAGTCCTATGGGATTTGAGTGTGATAAAGTTATGGTTGGAACAGTAATGTGTCTTTTGAAAATAGAGATGAGTACAATGCTGAAAGGTACTCCTATGAAAGAGAGTTTGGAGGAAAATAATGAAGCCTTCAAAATGCATGGTGTAGTGAAATGTCAAGAGCAATGGCATGAGGATGGAGATAAAGATTGTGTAGCAGCAAGTTCTGAAGAAGAATCTGATTTATGGGAAGAGTTTATAGCCATCATGGGAGAATGGCAAAGGAATGGTGGTAGTATGGAGACTCAGCATGAAGAAGTTTCCAAAGAAGAGGTATAAGATGATGTTATGGACAAAGAAGATGAGGCTGAATATGCTTATGATAGGGCAACAAATTATTTTCAGGACATAAAATTTAGAATAAAAATTCAAGTGTATGCAGCAATAATAAAAATTCAGAATGTGATGAAGTTACAAGTGTATGTAGCAGCCATACAAATTCAAAATATGATGAAGTGGATGCATAGTGAGCAGCAAATAATTTTTATCTTACCAATGGAAAACAAACTAAAGGTAAAGATGAAGGAGAAAGAGAAAATTCAAATGATACAAATTCAAGAAAGGCCAAGTTTTCTAATGGAGGAAAAGTACAAACCAAAAGTCACGATGAAGGGATCCATATGTTTTTCTAATGCTTTGTTTTGTAGGTGTTTTCAAGGGACTTGAAAACTTTTGAAATTTGGGAGTATGGTGCAGGAGCACGTCTGCGACAGGAAGTTTGGTGGCGACAAGAAGACAACCTGCAATGTGACTAAAATGCAGGGCACAAAGCAAATATCAAAAAGTTTTGAGTTTAAAATCTAAAATTTGAAACATGGAAGGAATCAAGAAGTTTAGGTCTTATTGATAGGATAGCATTTCCAATGCATGATGAAGTGAAAGAGTTTACTCTTTCTCTTTTTGAAAAAACCTTCTAATGTAACTCCCAAAAAGCCATCATAGCTTTCTTGTGGCGGTTACATTTTGAATGCCTACACATGATGCTTTAGGAATATTCATCATTTTCTTCTTTTTGATTTTTCCATAAACATTTTCAAAAATTAGAAACGTTTAACTCACCCAAAATAAATTAAAATAAACTCATACTAAGTCCTAAGTGAATAATGTTGGGTAGGCTTATAAGAATGCCACCAAAACATTTCTACCACAAAAAAAATGACATTTATTTTAAAACATAAAACTCTAAACTCACACACACAAACATTTCAAATTTTAGATTTTAAACTCAAAACTTTTTGATATTTGCTTTGTGCCCTACATTTTAGTCACATTGCAGGTTGTCTTCCTGTCACCACCAAACTTCTTGTCGCAGACGTGCTCCTGCACTAGAAGGCACCCAGGGATAGCCTCCCATCATAGCATCACTTTCTAGCGATCCCACGGGACACCCCTTTCGTTTGAAGGGAATTGTTAGAGGACAACGTATCATATGTCTCTTGGATACAGGTGCCTTGCATAACATCATAAGCTCACGATAGTTTACTAAGAGGAAGTTACAAATTGACGACATACCTGAGTTTGAGGTTAAAGTGGCACGAGGTGAGAGATTGAGATGCGCAAGGAAGGTGTTAGGACATTCGATTCATTTTGATTATTTTCTTCTTGAGATAGATTTTTATTTGGTTGATTTGGATAGGTTAGATGCCATGTTGGGTAGACAGTGGTTACAAACTATTGGCAAGTACATAGTTGATCATGACAAGATGCAACTGGAATTCTTACAGGATGGCAGATAGGTGATCCTCAAGGCTATGTCGGAGGGAGAACCCAGGTTGATTTCAGCCCCCAAGATGGAGGCAATCATGAGGCATGATGACATGGAGTGGGCAGCCCATTGTTTTATTTCTTCTAAAGCTACCTTAGACTCAGGACAGAAAATTCATGTTGACATTCAGTCGGTGCTTGCTCAGCACAAGAGGGTTTTTGAGGTCATAACTCTGGGGATTCCCCCAAATAGAGGGATTGAGCATATCATCGAGTTGGAGGAGGGCGCCAAACCCGTAATCACAACACCTTATCGTCATCCCAGGCACTATAAGGAGGAGATAGAAAAGTCAATTAAGGAACTTCTAGACATGGGACACATCAAACCTAGCTCCAGTCCCTTTGCTTCTTCGGTTGTATTGGTGAAGAAGAAGGATGACACTCTACATATGTGTATTAATTACCATGCTCTCAACAAGAGCACCATCAAGAATAGGTACCCAATCCCTCACATTGATGAGATACTGGATAAGTTACATGGGGTAGTTTACTTCTTAAAGATAGATCTCAGATCGGGATACCATCAGATGCGGGTTCGCAAGGAGGATATGCATAAGACAACCTTCCGATGTCACTATGGTCACTACAAGTTCTTGGTTATGCCATTTGGACTCACTATGCGCCAGCTACATTATGAACCACATCTTTAGAAAGAAGCTGCGGAAGAGCGTACTAGTATTTTTTGATGACATATTGATTTTTAGAAGAACTTGGGAGGAGCACTTGCAGCATCCAGATGAGGTACTTAGTATCATGGAGGAGCACTCGGTGTTTGCTAAGGAGTCCAAGTGTGAGTTTGGATTGATCGAAATTCTTTACCTTGGTCACATGATTGGTGCAGATGGGGTGAAGGTACATCAAGAAAAGATTCAGGCAATCCTAGATTGGCCACCACCGAGGAGCATATCAGACTTGAAGGGATTCATGGGTCTTTGTTCTTACTATAGGAGGTTCGCTAGAAGTTTCTCTCAGATAGCGGCTCCCCTCACCAACCTCACACAGAAAGCGGCATTCAAATGGACAGTTGATGCAAAGGAGACCTTTGATAGGCTCAAACAGGCAATGAGCACATGCCCAATCTTGGCACTACCCGATTTCTCTCGACCGTTCGTTCTTGAATGTGATGCTCCATGGAGTGGTATTGGCGCGATCTCATGCAAGATAGGCATCTGATTGCTTATGAGAGCAGGAAGCTCAAGGATGGTGAGAGATTGTACTCCACTTATGATAAGGAAATGTTGGCTATTATGCATGCTTTATCCAAAATCAGATAATATTTAGTGGGGGGCAAATTCACAGTTAGGACAGATCACAATAGTTTGCACTAGTTCTTAGAACAGAAGGATCTTAATGAAAGACAGCATAAGTGGTTCAGCAAGATTCAGGCCTATGACTTTGATATTGAGTACGTCAAAGGTAAGAACAACATAGTTGCTAATGCACTTTCCAAGAGACCCTCAATAGCAAAATGTTGTGCTATTTTTGAGATTTCAGCAAATTAGAAGAATCAGTTGCTGGTTGAGTATTCTAAGAATACTCAAGCATGTCGGATTATGGATGGACAGCTTCAGGACAGCAGGTACAAGGTAATAGATGATGTGATTTTCTATAAGGATCGTATTTACTTCGTACTAGGATCTAAACTCAAAGGTAAGATTATGGAAACTCTACATGATGCACCATCAGCAGGACACCCAAGATTCTTCAAAACCTATAGACAAGTCAGGAAAAGATTTTCATGAAAGGGCCTCAAGGACGATGTCCTCTAGCATATCAGGGAGTCTCAGACTTCTCAGTAGAACAAGTCAGAGCATTAGTTTTAAGCTGGGTTATTACAGCCTCTTCCCATTCCAACGCAGAAATGGGAGAATATTTCTATGGATTTTATTACAGGGTTGCCTAGGGTGCAGGGCAAGGATTCTATTTTTGTGGTGGTGGATAGATTGACGAAATTCACTCACTTCTTCGCCATAGCAGCAGATTGGTCAGTCTCTCAAGTAACTGAATTATTCTTTCGAGAGGTTTTTCATTTACATGGTCTTCCACACACCATTGTTAGGGATAGGGATAACAAGTTCCTTAGCATTTTTTGGCAAGAACTGTTCAGATTGACCGGTACGAAGTTGACACCCAACATGAGTGACCACCCCCAGACAGATGGACAGACTAAGATAGTTAATAAATGGGTGCAGGGTTATCTTCGGAGCTATGTAGCAGGACAACAGAGAGCCTGGGTTAAGTGGTTATATCTAGGGGAGTACTATTATAACTCCTACCACATGTCCATTCAGATGTCTCCATTTTGAGCTCTCTATGGCAGCGAGCCCTTGTCTTTCGTAGACCTAGCTTTGCAGGATAGTAGGGCACCACTAACCGGGGATTGGATACAAGATCAGCAGTATATCCTCAAATCTCTTTGGGAAAACATTCTATGGGCCCAGAATTAGCAAAAGATGTACGCTGATCGCCGGCGGACTGAAAAAAGTTTTGAGTTCGATGATGTGGTTTATCTCCATCTCCAACCATACAGGCAGAGTTCCTTGAAAAGGAGTGGGTCTCAAAAACCTCAGCCCAGATTTTTGGTCCATATCGCATTACTAGGAGGGTTGGTGGGGTCGCCTATGAGCTAGATTTACCTAAAGACAGCAGAATTCATAACGTGTTCCACGTTTCATGTCTCAAGAAAACGATTGGCCAGCATACAGTACCCTCCATAGAGTTGCCTCCACTCAATGAGGAAGAGAAGCTTGTATTAGTTCTAGCAGAGGTGATAAAAGTCAGAGAGAGGAAGCATCATAACAGGTCCATCAAGGAATATTTGTTTCGCTGGAAAGATTTACCTTATGAGGATGCTAGTTGGGAAAGTGAGTCAATCCTATAGCATCTGGCATTGAGATTGCTTGAGGGAAAGCAATCTCGAGAAGGGAGGACTATAAGGTCCCCTTCTCCACGCTAGCTATTATAGTGCCTAGTTGGTCTATCTTTCCATCTAGATAGGCTAAGGGCATGTGATTTAGGATACCAGCTAGTCACAGTTGTTTTGGTTTTAGTTGAGGAGATTTTAATGGGAAAGTCTAAAGTCACTTTATTTTATTGAGTTGAAATATAAAGTACTTTATTGTTTAAAGTCACTTTATGACAAAATGACTTAAGTGACCAAAAGACGAAATAGTCTTTTATCTCACATTGCTAAGATGTTTGTATCTCTCCACACTTCGAGGTTATAAATGAAAGCATTTACATTGGGATTGTCACCATGAATATATGATATTTTTACAAATCCGAAAGGTTGCTTAAATGTGACTGGATTTTTCCTAAGGACGAAACCCCTTAAGGGAAGTGATGAGGCTAGACGCAAACCTAGTATTCATGTTGCAGATTCAAAGATAAGAGTTGAATTGATGCATTGATTTTTAGACTGTTGGAACTCCACAGCAAGTAGTAGATTTCGGCATTATAGGGTACGGGGCACATTCAAGAGATTTGACAGAACTGGGTGTTAACAACAAACAATGTTAGCCGGCATTCTAATTTTGGCATAGGAGCAATGGTGGAGTAACTCCATTCCAATCGGGCAGGACAGGGATATTAACAGGAATAAGTTGCAGGGATAACGCAATTGCCAATCATCTAAAGCGGAGCACTGACTCACGGGATTGCACCAGTATTGAGGTAGCCGACTTTTCCATTCACAGGTCACAGCAGTTAGCAGGACTGCAGTCACATAAAATCTGGAAATTACGAAGGAGAATCAAGTACAGCCGGCCTAATGCAGGGGACAACACAGTAGATGGCAACCTAGTTGAGTGTTTGAAGGTGAAGATCGGACATGTTCTCATTGCATAATCAGACCTCCATACCGGTTCACATCAGTTATTTTGGGCCTGTCATTATTTTGTTCCTTCTGCATTTTTGGTTTGCACATTTCTTAATCTATATAAGGAACTGGAATTATGTTACCAGCATAGAATTGTTGGTTTAATGTCATGAATGAAAACTTTAGCACCATTTTATGTGTTCAAGTTTCTGATTCTGTGTTTACTTGAGTTTTTGGTAACATTGGTTGACATCCATTTCATAGCATTAATTTTGATGAAACAATATAGTAATGATATAGTATTAACATTTTCTTAAAGGATTGGTTTGTGTAACAACCATTTGACAAAATTTCTGCCGGCCATAGTATACATTATCTGATTAATTCAAATAGAGATCATTACAAAAAAAAAAGATGTGTTTCTAAATCTATAATTAAATACAGCTTCAAAACAGTTTACGTCTTCCTCTTCCCAACTCTAGTAAGAACTAGGGGAGAAGTAGAGTGTCTAGTCATAGAAGTCTGTTGTGGCTACCCCTGCTCACTCAACACAATTGGTTATAGCTAAACCTCCATCATGGATGTGGATGTTGCTAACAATCGCAAAGAAGACTCCTCGTCATCCTCAACCTCTTCAACCTCCTCATCATCCTCAATTTCATCCAATGTGAATTCAAATCAACCCCCTCCTCCATTGCTTGCCTCTCCAAACCATAGATCTTATCCTCTATAAGCAACAAAGGCTGCTCTTGTAATGTCCAATCATTACGAGGATCTATATCATCCAAGTCAATTGAGCCAGCTAATGTTTTCTCTACCTTTCTTGTGGCGCAACCGAAGATTATTTTGCACAAAGACAAGGTCATTGAGGCATTTCTGACAAGTTCCAATTGTGTACTGAGCCCTAAAGAAAGCAAAAGAAAACAAGAATTAGAAATTCACTTTTTTATGTCCTTGACGTTTTATTCTACCATGGCCTAGTTTTTCACAAAAACCCAATGAGGTTTTTTGGCAAGTCAATAGCATAAATACTCGCAAGCCTAAGAAACCAAGATTTTTTAGTACTCGGCGAGTATTTCATATACGATAAAAAATATGACTCGATTAAGGTTAACCATGGTTTGCTCATAAAATTGAACTTTAATTGAGGTAACTTTCACACCATTGATGGGTTTGAACTTTCTCATTAACTGATGCAAACCTGAATTGAAGTTACTCACAAGCCAATGATGCAATTTAAAAGTAACTTTAGTATCCAACAATCAGTTTAGAGGATTAATTAATTTTACTCATTGAAATGATAATTGATTGTTTTAGTAGACAAAGAGAGGAAGAATACTCCTTATATAGAAGATTACAAAAGATTTTTCCATAATGGAACTGATCAGGAACTAAAGACATAAACAGAAGTTACTAAAACTGATTGACTTACAGAACAGAAAGTTACTAAAACTAACTAAAGTGTCACTTCAAGCATACATTCTACCTATGCTATGAAGTCAGAATCATAAGATCTTCGCTCAGCCATGCATGATGACAAGAAATATATGACTCAATTAAGGTTAACCGTGGTTTGTTGATGGGTTTGAACTTTAATTGAGTTAATTTTCTCACTATTGATGGGTTTGAACTTTCTCATTCACTGATACAAAGCTGAATTGAGGTTACTCACAAGCCAGTAATGCAACAAAAAATAATTCATGTGTTCAACAATCGGTTAAAAGGATTAATTATTGTGACTCATTGAAATGATAATTCAATATTATATTGAACAAAGGAGAAGAATACTCATGTATACAGAAGATCTTTCCATAACACAAACAATAAAAAAGTAAAGACATAAACAGAAGTTACCAAAATTGACCAACGGACTTACAAAATAAAAAGTTAGTAACCACTTAAGTGACCATTATAAGCTAAATATTACAATATCACTTTAATACCCTCTCTTAATGATCATTCTACTAAGTACTAACTATGACATTTGTCCCAAATTTTACAAATTTCTAACCAAGAGTAGCAATAGATGAATTCTCTGCAGCCAATGCAAGATCTTGAGACTCATAAAAAGGGAGCATTGATTGTTTCCAAGCACTGTAGTTCTTGTTGTTGAACCACTAACTCCCTTCCAAACAAAGATGTCATCCCTCTCATTTTCCAAACTCAAGAAATGAGGTCAATGTTAACTCCAGCAACAACCTTCGAATATAATCTAATTTCTTCTAGCAAAAATTAGTTGAACCCTTCTATGAGTATCTAGCACAAAGCTTGAGGTAAGCAGCTCAAAAACTAATACCTTCACCTCTATTTCAAAAATCAAACAAAAAATTGTTGGGAGGTTGGTGCCTCTGTCCCCTCTAGCTGAAGGTACCATTGAGCATAGACTGATGGATTTGTGACATGTGCTTAACTGCCTCCCATGGATCCTTGTCTTTGGCTGTTGTAACGTTCATTGATAGCTCGAGCTTTTGGTGTAACGGCAATGGCAATTCCAACAAGTGGTATCAGAGTGCTGGGTTGCGTGTTCAAATCCCTCGGGTCATGTTGAGGGGGGTATTGTTCAAAGGTTGGTGCATCCGTCTCGTCTGGGTGAAGGTATCGTTCAGCATAGACCAATGGATTTGTGACATGTTCTTAACCGCCTCCCATGGATCCTTGTCTCTAGCTATTGTGACATTGATTGACAGCTCGAGATTTTGGTGTAATGGCAATGGTGATTCCAACAAAATCAACCCTAGTGTCAAGCTTAGAAACCCTAGACACAAGAAAAATTATGATTTTTCTGAAAACAACTGCAAAAATCTTGAGAAACCCTTGATAATCCCTGAGCAAGATGCAATGCTAAACAAGCTGCCTTGAAAAAACTGTTACATTAAAAAGCAGCAGAAAGCACGGAACTGAAAACCCTCCAAAAATGAGACCAGCGAGAGAATAAAAACAGAACCCACATTTTTAATAAAAATCATGTGAAAATAATCTTGCACACTGATTGAAAGTGTAGTCATATGGATTGCAGAGAAAGAGGGGGCGGAATGTCATCACATTAGTAGGAAGTAGTGTGGACTAAACACACCAATCACAAGCAATTTGCAGAAACAATGAGGTGCTGTGGGTAAAACAGTATGCAGCATCACAAAAAAGCCACAACAAATGCCAAAGCAAGCTCTGAAAATGTGTGATTTAAACAATGAAAAACTGTCAGCTTGGAAGGAAAACTTTTAGATGCCGGTTGCAGAAACTGCAATTCTCTTAAGATGAAAAAACCTTTCACACAATCGCCCAAATAGAAGATTCCCACAATTTGCAGAAAAGCTCACAATTTTCATGTAAAACAAACCCTGCAATTCTAAATAAAAATTTTCAAGTATCAATGAATTTTGTTTATAAAAATATTTGCCAAAGGAGTTTACAATTCTGATACCATGAAATGATAATTGATTGTTGTGCTAAACAAAGAAGAGGAATACTCCTTAAATAGAAGATTACAAAAGATCTTTCCATAACGAAAAAATCAAGAACTAAAGACATAAACGGAAGTTAGTAAAACTAATTGACTTACAAAAAATAGAAAGTTACAAACTATAATACTTAAATGGCCATTAGAAGTTAAATATAACAATATCATTTTAATACTCATGTCCCCTTGACAAATGCTGAAGTATCCAGACATTATGTAATAACTGCCTGCATTTTTATAATTATTTGTCAGCATCAATCTCTCTAAATTCAAAGTTGTAGAACAATGACGGGTTGAAAAAGTATCTGAAGCATAGGGAGGAGAGTGCATCTATTCATCCCATCTCCTATCAATTATGTCCCATAATGGCATATACCTATCCTTTTCATTTTCCAACCTACCATTTATCACCTCCTTAGCCCTATCCATGTCCTGATACAAATATCCCATTGGTGATTTATACCCATCCACTAGTCTCAAGGCTTTTACTAGTGAATCTCAAAAATTGTATTGCTTGTTCAACCACATCCCAAAAACTGGTAATACATGTACTGTGTCACTACCATATCTGTCTGATTTGGGAAGCCAGAGTCCATCCACTCTGCTGAAGCAAACATGCATCTCAAGTTCTTTTTTTGTTGAACTAGAGTTTGTCATGCAAGGTAGTGTGTTACAAACCTTATTATCCCTTGTCAAACTAGCTCCTTGCCACGTGTGAAATGACACATCATACTTAAAACCCCTCTGTGATTGTAAATATATTTGGTAACCATGTGATCCTTGAAGGGGAGAAACCCTACTTCCAAGACCAATTTTAGCCCTTCAGGACCACACAAAACTCCATAGGAGACATCATTTTCATGACTTTTTAAGATGCCAAGAACAACATTGAAGATCATTTTCGTGACTATTTAAGATGCCGAGAATAACACTGAATAAGGCAAAAAAAAAAGACTTTACGTCAAAAATATTATGTACCCTTCAAAGAGATTTCAAGACATGTCATTCCACTATATGCTCAAGTCACACAAAAGTATGACACTGACATGACCATACCTTTGCTCTTTTTCCTTCTTCCTTCCATTTTCCATCTTTATACTATCAAATGTATCGTCCATAACTTTACATGCTTTCAGGTTTCTCTTCACCAAGAATTGTATCTTCAAGAAAATTACATGATGAAAATACCTAATAGTCCATTTGCCAATGGAATAGTTCAATTAGGAAACTTGTCTCATCTTCTGGACAATTCTTTCATTCGAGCATCACTTCAACGTTTGGCTCCATTGCCATTCTTTTTTCGTCCATCCATAAATCTCCATCTTCAAAGTTTGAGTTCAAGGATTTCAATTCTTCATTCACTACCACATTCCTTAGGTCAATTACGTGCTTCCTCCCTTCACTCTTGATGGATAATGTATTTCGCTTCCAATTGGGGCTTTCCTTGGCAATGATCAACCAACCTCTCCCAAGAAGCACGCCATACTCCTTTTTTTCCAACTAGATAACTATGAAATCTAAGAAAAGGTAATACATGCCAATTATTACTTTTTGTATCATCAATGTCTGTACCATTTTGATGCCATATTGGTCGACACTTACCAAGTAGAAGTTCGGTGGCCAAGGTGTTGGCTTCCCCAAACATTTCCAGGTTTCCTCTGGCAGCACAATGACTCCTGAGCCTCTTACTATGATGGTATCTGTCATCTTTCTCCCCATTATTTCCAGCTTGACAATAGTTGACTTCGGTCCAATGCTTACAGTCAAAAGCAATGGGTGGGTTAGATGATTGTCTTTAGAAGTGACTTCGTCCTTGATTCCCCTAGTATCTTACATTTGTTTTGGTTGTCTAACATCATCTATCATGTTGGCAATTGCCACTCTTAGTTGCAACATAGTTTGAAGGTTTTCCATCTTGATGGGAACAATTGTCTATAGCATCAACTGAACTAGGTTATTCTATTACTCTAATCACACTAACATACTTGCAATTCTATTTATGGTTATTGTGCCTTCGGTATCACTTGTTCTACTTCTACTCTAGCTTCTCAAAGTCCTCCATGCTAGGGTCCAAGCACAATGCATTTTCGTATGTACCCTCGTGATTCCTAGAACTACCTCGTCTTGTTCCTCCACGTCCAACGTATTAATAGCATTTTGCTTCAAGATTTTGGTGTCTTCATGGTTACTTGGTCTATACTTGCACAATACTTGACATGGGAGTCTATTGCAAAATTTTCTCATTTGCTACATTATCAACACTATATGATAGGACATCCTGTAGAGTCGTAGTATATTGGATTTTTCCATCCTTGTTGATTTCCATGACTACTCAGTGATACATTATCTACCTTCGTTGGAGTGGACTCACTGTGTGAAGAGTTCTTGTGTACTTCTAGTCTCCAAATTATATGGATGCTCCCTTAATGAATGACCCATACACTTGGCAAATTTCATAGAATATTATTTTAGGAGAATTACCTTTCATGTACCCCTCAGTTTTCCATGCAATATACCATTGTTTACTACTTTCTTGATTGGTTCCTTTCTTAGCCTTCAATACAATCATCATTCTCATCATATCCCATCATACGACATAGACTATTGTTAATTCATCATTGCTACTACCCTCAATGGGCCTGTCATTATCTATCTTCCTCTTTCATCAGGAGGATGTCTTGTTTTCACTCTAGATGTCCATCACCCAACTATAGGCATTGGTGTACAAGGAAAGAGGCATCATTTTCATCCTTTTACGCAACAAGGGAATTAGCCCCTTAAAGAACCTCCTTTTCTTCAACCTGTCGACTAGCTAATTCTCTAACTTGAACAACAATCCCTTGATCCCACAATTGTAAGCTTGTACATTCTCATTCTTCCCTAGTTTGGCATTATAAATTTCAAAAACAATCTCATTGTTGTCTCGTAGCAGTTTAAACTTGGTCTCAAACGCACTCCTCAATGTGTCCCAAGAGATTGTGAATGAACCATCCAACTTTATGAACTAGTCAATGGTTGTACCCTTAATCATTGTTGGAAATGCTCTCAACCAATAGTCCTTGTCCTCTTGATTTTTTGGTATTTAGATAGTGATGCATTTCTTCCAATGCTTTATCGGATCTTTCTGACATGTTCCCTATGAACTTGGCAATTTCTGCTAATCCAAATTCAGACTTTCTAGAGTAGTCACAATCTTCGTCCATGCTTGCTCCCTTGTGCATCAGACCTTGGTGGACAATTCCAACCACCACATTCTAGTGATTTCCTTGCACTCTTGGCCACACAACATCCCCTACAAAGATGGATAAATATAGTAGAATATGATTATTAGTTCAATATTTCCTTCTTCATAATCGTCTTTCAGCTACAAACAAGTTTTTTGTGTTGGTGACCAATTTATCTCTCCTTGGATTTTGTTTATACCTTGACTCTTGAGTGCCCAATGTGTTGGAGAAACAAGTTGTTACCAACAGAGGGGTCAGTGTATGGTGATATCACTGCCCTTTAAATTGAAAGGTACAACTCCCTTGTGTGCAAATATTTGCAATAAATATTGTTTTCAGTAGATAATAATCTAAATGGGGGTATGCTCTTAACTAGAGAGCAGGAGAGAAATTACCAAATTGCTCGTAGCCACAAGCAACCTAGGCAGACTTGAAAGATTTGGATAACCCACAACGCCCACCACTATGAATACTACAAATTATCTTTCAGCTCCTTCTACACTAAAATCTAACATGCATTTGCTCCACTACTCTTACATGCAAGGCTTACAACTACTAAATGCAAGGGAGGCACAATGAGAAATGAACATTCATGGGCCCAAGTGCCTCTCTGACTAGACAAAATCACACAACAATTTCCTAGCTCACATGTATCCAAGTCCCAGAGCACGCAAATGCAAGACTACTCTACAGAGATGCAATCAGCAACAAGAAACATAGACATTCAAGGATGATAACTCTCATATTACCCCACCAAGCCACAGTAACACTCAAATCACTCTAACTCTATTAGTTTACCATTAAACTCATGTCATTTCCAGTTGCTCAAATGAACATGCAATCTTTTCTAACACATACAATGAAATAGTGGAAATGAAACAAAACTGAAAATGAGAATGACACTCAAATCATCCCTACTGCTAACACACAATAACACCCAGATCATTAGAATATCAATAGCTTCATTAACAATTGTCCTTCATTTCCATGCAAATCGAATCTAATGAATGGAAAATATTCATAGTAAACTCAGTTGTCTCAGCTACAGGGGTGAATTAACAACAAAGTTTTCCGATCCTTGTATTAACTTTCAAACTTACGTATATGGGCCCTCTTTAGAGTCTAGCCATTATATTAATCATTACATTGTAGAGCAAGTGAGGCGGCATAGCCAAAACTAGGAATGAGAGCAGTCATCTATTACAAAAGTATACATCCAAAGAGAATGCCAAAAATGGCTACAATAGAAGGAGAGAGATTGAGAGAATGAGAATAGTCAAAATTCAGTTGAGGAAGCATCATGAGAAGAATGTAGTGCTTTTGGTTCTGTCAATTCCTCTTCTTAGCTATTACTGATTTGGCCTTATACGCCTTCATGGCATCTAGAACCACTCTGAGCTCTTTGTCACCTAGGATGTAAACGTTATTTGCTCTAACAACCCAGTAATCATGGTCTTCTGTTAATTCTTCCACCGTGGCAACCTTGGACTGAAACTTGTCTGATGCCTTCTTTAGGGTACCGTCAATAGCAGTGAGCTCTAGAATCTTTGAAACCTGGCAATTGGCGGGATTGGTCGCTTCTTTGATGAAATGTAGGAACTTTGTTTTCATCCGCTCAATGTCTACCAACTATTTGCTAGGAGCCACGTTTGATTCTATGTTCAAATCTTTGAGGTACACGTAGAAATTCTCAATTATCTTCTTTACTAATTCATATAAACTCCTCAACTCTTGCTCTAACTTAGCTAGGCTCTCCTTTCTGGACTCTATTGATTGCTTCCAATGAAGCAATGATTCCTTGGTAGTCCTTAGAATTCCATGACTGATGGCAACATTAGCCTTCATGTCTATTACATCTTGCAACAAAGGCAACTCCTCTATCAGCTTCTTTGCTTCAGATTGCATCGAGACTTGGTGATTAGCCATAGTCTCTCTCAGCATATCCGCATCCAGCAATAGATTGCCAAGGTTTTCAATTAGAGGAGAACCTCGAGCCTTCATGTCCTAAATCCATGGACAGCCTATCTGTCCAAAATGCCTCTCTTGATGTAGCTTAACAAATAAATTCTTGTTCTCCTCTGCCATGGGATCAAATGAGCTCAGGGTGGCACTGCTTCCTGGGATAACTGCAAGGGGCCTGAGCATTGCTCATATGTAATCAGTTAGCTCTTTATTTGAGGCCTTGAGAGTAGCCCTAGTCAACTTTAACTCCTCTAATCAATCTTCAATCCTCACATTAGTGTATTTCCACACATTAACCATGGTGTCATGCATTGGAGGGCCCATGTCATGTGTCTTCAATTGGAAATCGCTTGGGGTTAGATCTTCAATTCGCCCTTCCTTCTACGGCTTGACAATCTTCATGACCATATGTGTTGTATTGACATCAGTAGCGAGAGCTGCTAATGTCTTTGGTTTTTTTGCTTTAGGGCACGAGATTGGTTGCTAAATTGCATGAGCAATAAGGTTCTTCGGACGCACACTCTCCTCCACTCTTCGCCTCTTCCTCTCGATGATATCCTCCAAAGAAGACTTGGTTATGAGGACATTAAGCGTTTATTGTTTAGCAGAGGCATCAAACAACTTCCTAGCAACTTGCCAGCAAACGGAAATGTTACAGTCTTAGTCACCGAAAGGGCAAGAACATTACCTTGATCCGCACCTCCTTGTTGTTGAGGCATCTCTTGTGCTTGTTCATCACCATCAAGGCCGCCATCTGGAGGATTATCCTCTGGTTGATTGTCATCTCCATCTAAGTTTATCACTAGAATTGTAGAGGAATCCTTCTTGACTAATTGCTCCTTTTCTTTCTCCTTCTCTGCCTCTCTATCACCAACATTTTCAGTGTCCAGCAAAGGCCTCCTCCACATGTAGAGGTGACTTGTACATTCTTTTCTTCTAGAGGCTGTTCACCTCCTCCTCCACCTATTGATTGAGATGGACCCATTGATGTAGATGTGGTCGCTACAATAGTAAAAGTAGTTGTGGATGGTGTTTAGGCTGCTCCA
The DNA here is from genome assembly GCA_028749045.1 of Cupressus sempervirens. Taxonomy (NCBI): domain Eukaryota; kingdom Viridiplantae; phylum Streptophyta; class Pinopsida; order Cupressales; family Cupressaceae; genus Cupressus; species Cupressus sempervirens. The sequence continues at coordinate 138,901,575 of CM053785.1, read as the reverse complement.
AAAGAAATGCATGCAGAAGAACCACTAGACCCAATTCTTTTCCTTCTAGCTCTCATCCATTCCAGCCACTTGTTAGTCCTTTTGATGATACTATCCATCAGAATTTCCATCTTGTCAATTGTAGGGCCTTCTGATGGAATTGACACAATAGGTGCGTCCTTGATCGCCTTTCCATATGTTGAGGACCTCAGATATGATCCATCATCTTTAACATCATCAACATTAATATTCACTTTATACAATTTAACTTGCTCAATAGTGAGCCTTGACTAGAATTTCTCTTGTGTCTGAATTTTAGTATAACAATCTGCCCAGTAGTCCTCTATATCTAGAACATGCTTGTAACTGGAGCCAAGTTGAAGATTGTTCTTTACATAATCAACAAGATCATATTGAGGCCTTATCACTTCATAGTCTTTTAACTTATATTTGCCTTCAAAGGCCTCTATCAAGTTCTTTGCATCTGACCTACATGCACACGAGTATGATCCTACAACAACTCAAAAAGGAATTCTCGCCTTTCTAATAGCTCCATACAAGGCATTCACCTCGAGTATTTTCCTACATAGCTCAAAAAGCACGATCCTATCATCAGGATATCTTGGCTACCTCCATTGGAAACCATCAAATACATCGATTTTGATGTAGGAGAAGGTCGGAAACTAGATGAAACAACTCTTGAATTGGGTGACCACAGATATAGCTCCGAGCGAGAACCTCCTCTTTGGACATCCTTGCAACTCCCTGCACTGTCTCATGGTAAAGGCATCATTCACCTTTACAAATTCGTTATAGCACCTTTCAAGCAGTAACTATAGGTAGAAATCATAAACCTTTATTGTCTCATCAAAATCCTCTATGCAAGGCAAACCTGGCCACAAGTGGTGTGTTGCCAAAGTATATCAGATATGAAGACATGTGGAATTGTTTGAAAGCTTTGGCAAAATTCATCTAGCATAAGCTCATCACAGATAATTTGGGCCCAATCAATATATTGCCCATCTGCACAAACTGCTTGCTCTAGAAAGAAATGGAGCTCCATGAAGTTTAGGACTTCTTCATATCCTTTTAATCTCAGCAGTAGGGTGAAGATATCCACAATCTCCCTCTTTAAGCTAGTTCCAAAGAGAGTCTTCAGAACTTTTCTCTTCTTACTTCTAGCCGGCTGGAACTAGGTTGCCATGATGTCTGCTCTTCGCAAGGCCTTTTTTTTATTGAACATAAAGGCAAACGATCCAAAGTCTATGTCACAGTATTCATCTCTAGCTAGAATCCCAAATGTACTCTGCATGAGACCTCTGTCAAAAGTAAGCAAGACAAAGTCGTCTGGCATTTTAATTTTCTTTGTCTTTACATCATATCTGGCTATGCACTCTTGGACAAGCTCTGGTACTTGGACGGCCATTGGGAATCCAACAGCTTCTACTAGCCCATTATCTTTGAGCTTCTGAGAGATACGATGAATGGGCTAAGAATTCAATCTCCTGTGTAGATCATGGAGGTCATAGAAACGAAAGGAGTTATCCTTGTAATCTTTCAATTTACTCTCCAAACCACGCAAACGATCTTTCATGCCAGTTCTTACATCCATCAATCTATATATAAACTCACAGAGCAGGAAGCAATACACACTTAGGATGAAATAGTATCATTTCAGAATGGGGAAGTGAAAACACCTACTTTCTGATCTTTATTTCATTCAAATCTGATTGTTGGGCTTCGAATTTCCCGCGTCACACGAGTGAGGAGCAGCCCATTAACTCTAAAATGCCATTTAATGGCATAACAATCAGATTTACCATTAATATGGTAGCTTAAAGGCTCCCTACTACGTCATCCACATCAGATTTACCTTTAACGGGAGGTCAAACAATAAATTTTATAGGAGTAGTGAAAAGCTTACTTTTCCAATTCTCCATTGGATATAGGCCTTCAGAGAAACACTACCTGATCGGAGACTTCAGCTTATGAAGAAATCCACTTTATTTAACTAAGTCAGGAAGAGGCCTTGCGTCATTCTTTCCGAAAAACACTCCTTTTAACTAAGTCGTGGCAGCAGCCATTTCATTACCTATCCGACAATTTTATCATTGTCAAGATCATGGCACATGGACTACTACTCCAGCATTGGAAAAGTTCATTTCCTTCTCTTCCGCAAACTTTATACTTCGCCTTTTTTCCTCTCAGGGTAACATCAAACAAGTATCTCTAAAAGAATATTTTCTTTTATAACACTGCCGCTATCAAAGGTGTGCTTTAACGCTAACTAAATGAACTTTTAACTCAAAAGTTCTTTAAATACATTCAAAAAGTGAAATCATCGTTTACTTCTTGCCCTTCACCAAATTTGCACTTTCAAAAAATGGGAGTCGCATGGTACTCTGGGAGCCAGGGTGCACTGAGAATGGCTTCTTTCCGACAGTCGCAACCACTTTGCTTTCTCTTCATATTAAGAAGCCTTAGGCACTTGATCTTCCTCGAGCAACATAATCGCTAAATGCACATTCGTTCACTCTACCACCAAAAATGTAACTTCATCTTCCTCTGTCGGAAAACTAGTTCACAGGCTACTCCTACAGGGAAGTAGTCACAAAGGTGCAATTCCAACTTAGGTTTAACACTATGTCACTCTTCATTTCTGGGCAACTAGGACTTTCTTTGCTTCAAACTTATGCTCTTTTAACATTTCCACTCCGTGTTCCTTGAACACTTAGCTTATGGACAAAACCTTTATTTGAGTTTCAAAAACTCCTTGAACGAGCTTCACTTCCAACAAAGGGGTAGCCGAGTAGGTGATTTTTCGATAAGGGCACACTTAGGCATAGTGTTGATGTTCCAATTGTAATTTTGACTTTCTTCTCATCGGGGAAGACGCTCTACAACAATCCCACCCATCCTAAGACAACTAAAACCCTTGGCACACTTGATTTGCATGAATCTCGCATGAAGGGTTAGGGGAGAAGGCCAAGCAGTAAAATCCCAAAATCCCGTTTAGTGAGGGTAAATGAGATAATGGATGAGAAGAAAGCCCCTAAAGGGCAACCTAGACTTGGACATTTAGAAAGATTTGCAATGACTACAGTCCAAGCTAGAAGTTTTAAAGGGGAACTAAAAGTCTAGCAACAATTTGCTTGGTCAACAAGGTCAATATATGTTTCATCTAGGAGTGGTAAGTATCTAGCAATATCCTCCCACTCACTCCATGCATGATTTGTGTCTTCTTGACTAAATGGTTCCCTTTCCTCCTGAATACGACTTCGACTAACAATTTGGTTTTTCCTTCATTCTCGAGAAGGGCTCTAATTCAAGAATAGTCCAATTAGATTTTCCTCAAATGTTTCTTGTAATCTTCTTCTCCATTCTCTCTATTCTACAATCCTTAAAGTTCACCTAATCACTTGGTCTTGACCATAGTTCACAAACTCGGAATCGTCTTGGACTCTGCAAGACCGACTCAACTCATAACTCGGCCATGACTCAGTTTTGAATCGGCAAGATGAAAAAACCCTTGAAATTTAGAGATTTTAATGATTTAAAACTTATTTCATGCACCCTTTATTGAATATAACTTAAACACACTATAACATCATCAAATAGAAGCTAACATACATAAACAAGGAACATAAATGATAAATCCATCACATACGTAAAATATAAATTGTAGCTGAAGTAAATAGAAATCATATGATCATATGACATAGATATATAGAATAATAAATGTTGTCGAATCATAAATGTATGTAAGATCCAAGAAATGTATGTGTAACCATAACTGTAAGGTGTAGCATCTTGCTAAGTCATTTTAGGATATAGTTTTTAGTACAATAAAACAAGTTGTGGATACTACAATGCCAATCTGGCAAACAGACAAGTACAAGTGTTGCCAAGTTTGTTGTTGACATGTTTAAGGTAAACCAAGTGATTCTAGTAGATTTCATTCACAAAGATAACTCGATTAATCATCAAAAAGGACTGACAAAGTGAATTAAGTTATGGAAGCTGTGAATTAGTCAATGCATTTAGATTTGTTTTACTTTGCACTTTGAGATCGCATGTTGTACTCACATGTTGACATGTACTAGTATAATTAACACAAAGTTTGCGCAATAAATCGTTGTTAAACAACAATATCCAACTACAAGATTTTATTTAATGGTAATATATGTTTAAGATAACTGGATAATTTGGCCGATTTAAGGGGCAAGATTTATGGCGATTTCTGATGAATTGCCAAGTTGGCAATTTTATGAAAAAAATTGGCAAGCTGCCAATCCAAGTCAGCATAACTCACCCACCTTGATTCGACTCGCCAAATTGTCTGAATCCCAGTGTTTTTGGGATCTCTAGTCTTGACCGCCTTGTGGCCTCTTCTCGCCTCTATGGGTATCCAAGGGCATGAATTATGCAATGCTAACCCAATTATTTCTTTTAAGACAATGACGCCAAAGGTTTAAAGCTATGCCTACTGAATTGCATACATGAAATAATAATAAAGATAGAAGCGCGCACCTAATACACTAGTAAAATATATCTTTATTCGCTCATGAATTCATTACAAAGAAGATGACCAAAGATGATCGACTCTAGATCATAATTTTCCTTGATGGTGAACAACATATTTAAAGGACCTAACAATTGCCAAGAGGAACACAATCCTCAACCAACCAGCATTTGGAACTACCTGAGAGTGACAACCAACTTAATATAGACAATTAATACGATGATGGATAACGAATATCATTAAACATAATAGTAGGCATTGTATGCTAACTATAATGTTCTAAACACCATCAACACATGAAAGTAGAGATATGATAGTATATGGTCATCCTATTTGAAACCTTAAAAATCATATTTAGGTTACTTGTTTTAAGGCAAAACCTTGTCTTAGCAGATAAGTAAAATAAATCTGGAATGTCTGTTGACAATTGTTTGATTTGCAAGTCTTGAGAATATAATGCATTTAAAGGTAAAAGTACCATGGAATCTAAATTTCTGGTCAATATAAGATGAGACAGATTACACAGAATTAATCTGGATGAGATCAATTGTTGATGAACAAACATTGCAATTTTCCTAACATTTTGAAGCTTCTTCTCTTGATCAATGTGCTTTAGTGGGTAACGAATAAATGAACAAGCATGTTCTTCAAAAGAAGCTACTGCCTTCTCTGTTGAGGTCCCACTTCACTCTGTAGTTTTTTAGGTCTCTGTGTGTCAAAAATACAGTAACTGGATCTCAGAAAATTTTAAAATCACACTTCACATTAAGAGCAACTACAACAAGGTGAAAATTGTAATCTAGATGGGAAAAGTCCATAGTATAAATATGATTACAAATAGGAAGTAAATTGGAAACAAAAGAAAAATGGTTATCCATATGGGAAAAGCAAACAATATAGATACCAACAATTCTTGAAGTAATTGGAAAAAAAATCCATTTCCACAACAAACAATGCATTCAAGTAAAAATAACTTACAATCAATTTTTTCATCTAGTGGAGCATTTGGATGAAATATTGAGAGTGCTCGAGCAAATTCTTCAAATTCTAGTGCATTCTTGTGCTTTGTATCAAACAAGTCGAAAACCTATAATTCAGAAATTAACACGTTGAGTGTGAAACCACAACCAAAACAAGCAAGCATAAACATATAGGTGAACGATAGGCATAGTTAATTATGACATATTATGATGCAAGAAGACACCACAAGACAAGTATCAATTGTCTAGGCAGAAATATAACTTAAGCAAAGAATACCCAATCAAAAGGCTCCTGACTGGCACGTGCGTTTTCACAATAAGCCTATCCAAAAGGAGTTTTCAAGAAGAGATTTTTCTCACCAATGTTTTACCATCCTTATAGTAGTAATGTTGACAAGGACTATCTATCCCAAACTAATAATGACTCCAGCCCCATGTTTGAAACTGTTGAAGCAATAACACAGTGGTTAACAAATGTGACAATAGACCTTTCCGTTTAGATTCAGGTTACCCTTATCAAAAGGAGGTGACAGGCAGAGATGAAGGCTAGTTGTCCTTGTCCGATGCAAAAGAGAATATTACTATTTGGATGGAATTTTACATGGTAAAGTTAGAAAACGAACAATTCAAATTGTTAATAATATATAGCAACTAGCAATAGGCTTCTTAAAAACTGGCTAAAAGTTAATCTGCAAAAAGCAGTAGTCAATTTGTAATGAATGTCAAAAATTGGAAGAGTTACTAATATCAAAGAGATGTTAGTAAAGTGGAAAAATCAATAACTTACGTGGCAGGAAGTTGAATGAGAAAATGTTAAGAACAACTCAAGGTTGCGGAGGGGATTCAGCACCGAAATGAGACAGAAAACATAGGATGTGGATTATGTCAAGGAACCAAGGATAGCGGGAAAAAGGATAAATGAAGAGCCCTCTAAACAGGAGAATCAGCAAGAAGGACATCCAAGTAATTTCAAGTCAAGAAGGAAGTTGATAAAATCAGAAAGAAATCAAGGGAGGTGATGAAACAGAAAGCTAAAGACAATTGTCAATCAGATCATCAAGAAATGATGGGGTAACATTTTAATATGGATTTGGTAACACAAGAAATGATGAAAACAAAAATGAAATTTCAGCTGTTTAAATAAGGGCTTGGTTTTGTGACTGTCTTTCCTCCAATATGAATACAATTTATCTGTTATCAGAAATTAGAAAAACAAAACTGAAATCTCAACCACAAATTCCAGGCTGTAGAATAAAACCCGAATATCTGTGCTAGACCTTACATTGATCTCAACTATGGAAAGCCAATAACTTGAGTTGTGAATATAAATAAATGAAATAAAAAGTACATACACATTTGTTTGTTGATATTATTGAATGGAAAGAGAAAATTATCAAAAGATTGGTAAAACATAGCAGAGATGAATATTAATATTGTAACAATGAGAAATAAGAAAAAGAGCTGATCTCACCCTATCAGCAAATAAGCTCTCTTTTTTATTGGTTTTAAATAATGCCAGTTGAAACTCTTCCTGCAAAAAAGCCAATCAAATTATCAATATATCATCACAATCATTCAGAGATAAATATCCCTTGTAGATCTCAATCCAAAAGCACATATGAAATCCTAAGTTCCTAACTAAGATTTCTAAAATACGGCAGAAAACATGCAAATCTATTAGTTACAATAAACCTAGAGCAAAAGGCAAGAGCCTACAGCACAATGGTAAGTTGTGAGCCTCTCATCCGGGAGGTCTTGGGTTCGAGTCTACTCAAGCTTAATGAATTAATAATAATTAATTTCAACAACAAATAATTATAATTAATCTAGGCTTTGGAGGCAATAGTCTGCAACAAAATGATGGCTGAGAAACTCAAAGGCTGATTGAAACCGTACCATCTTGAATCTAAGTCCACTTGTTCTACACTATAAAAATTAATCACTACAATTGGGGCGCAAAGACTTTCAGAAGTAGATGATTTCTGTGCTATAATCCTACAACTTATTTCAGCTCAAAGACATGAAAGTAACTTAAACTTAACAAAGTGTGTGAATGTCAAATAGTAAAATAATCTACGATTAAAGCTTCTAGTGTTATATTACCACAATTGCTCCCAATCAAAGCTTCAGCTCCAACTATTTCTTTTACTCACTTGCTCTAATAAACACACAATAGTAACATGAATTAAAGACAATAGACACAAATCAAAATCAAAGCTTCTAATTTGCTCTATCACAATTTCTTCCAGTCAAATCTTCGATCCAATTGCTTCTTTGTATTCACTTTTCTTCCAAATTGGTACTACACAATCAAAGTTATGCTTGTACAAGTTTGGCAGAGCTCTCTCATATAAAATAAAAGATGATATTTACAATGAAGGGGGCACTTCTTATATAGGAAAAGTGAGAGAAAGGAGGAAAAAGTGGGAGCAACTCAACCACCTTGATCCGGTAAAAATAAGAAAGAGGATTTATTGAGTTCATGTACTGAAGGTTCGTGTAATCGAATTACATGCAATTGTGATTACACATAATCTATCTTTTGCATCAATAATGCTGAAAATATTAAAAACTAAAAGAAAAAGTTGAATCAATCCTAAAGATTCTCAACAAAAGCCTAATACTTGGTAATACAATCATGAAGCATGGGAAGATCTGGAATCTTCATTGTCTATGAAATGGCATCAACCCTGATTGCATTGGCATGTCCTTATTTACAACTTGGTTGTTTCCCGCAATGGAATCCTACAAGTGTTTTGCCACAAACTTATATGTGGCGAACTTATATTCAGCATTAACTTTGTCAATGAACTTTGAAGTCGTTTCTGTTTCAGTTAACAAGTTGTCATCCTCTATGAGGACCTTGCATCCCATCTGCCCTAGATCGCTCATGATCTCTATTTCCACAACCTGATAACTTTCTAGGGCTCCTTGTGTCTATGTCAAAAGCTTTTCCATCACTTGTGCCTTGTGACCCATGAGTCCTTGATATTCATAGAACATATCCAAAGATGGAATAACGTTGTATGTAATCAAGACATCCAAATTACTATTTTCCATTTGATCCCAGGTGCCCAAGTATTCTTTAAAGGTATTGGTCTCTTGATTGAAAGAAGCAATCATATCATGGAGCCTTTCTTCAACACCTCTGATACATTCAAGGAGTTTGAGCACAGCTTTAATCGACTAAACTCCCTCTGAGATTACCTACTCAAACTAAGCCTTTGCTGCATTGGCTCTCTAATTCACCTGATTTGTTTGTGATATGAAAACCATGGGCTGCAAGGATTGTTGGCGAATGACCCCATGAAGACAAGCATTCTCCTGCTTCGACTGATTTTTCTTCTCCCAAAGCTTGTTATTACTCTCTAACAAATTAGAGAGTGTGTCATGGGCATCCTATAGACACCTCAACCATGATTGTTTCCCAACTTCAATTTTGGTGAACATGTAATTAGAACAATTAAACTCTTTGGCTGGTTTATCCACCAAAGCCTCTGCAATCTCAGCACATTTGGTCTTCTTAGAATCAACAAGGATTATAGAGACAACCTTTGCCTTTGGAAGCTTAGACTTGTTTTTCTTTGCAGGGAGATTATCTGGGGCAGCTCGATCTTTCTCCTCTTTATGGTGATGTTTCATAACCATGCAAGCAGGCTAAAACCTTCATCCAGTGAGACTAGAATAATGGCTACGACAAACATTGCTCCTAATTGTGTTTTCATTGTCATAATGTAGACCTCAATTTGCTCAGCTGGAACCATGGGTGTCCTTTGGGATGACTGTCATGAACATCTCAACCCCTACAGTTGAAGTATCAAGTTGGGAAACTTGTCCTTCTACAAGAGTTGGGAAATCGTCAAACACATATCTCAGGTTCTCACATTGTTCTGTTGTGAGGATAGGAGGAGTTGCAGAAGAGATAGGAAGTGTCGACATATTCACTTTTGAAATAGGAATTGAAGGCATGAATACGGTGGGGAATGAATCTGCATCATTGTCTATGAGATCCAAGGTTCCTCTAGGTTAGACAACTCTTGGTTGCTTGGCGGATGCAAAGGAGATATGATCAGTTTTTCTCTCTCTTCCTCTTCTTCATCTGATTCTCGAACTTGCAAGGGTACTTGAGAGGAATCTGAGGGTGGAATCGCATCTTTTCCATCTTTGAGCTTATATTTGAGAGTTTTAGCTAGTTCTGAGTAGGATGAACTATCTTTCCTCTTCTTCTCCACTTGAGACTTCCCTCCAACAGTTCTAAAATTACTGCAATCTACTCCGACCTTCGAATGCACTCTTTTAAGACCTTTTCTTTTCAGCCATTTGTTGGTATTCAACAATATAGATTGGAACCTATCAAAGATAGATGTTCCCTCTTTTGCTGCCATTGAACAAGAATGGGAGAAAGCTTTTCAAGTTGGGTATTGCAATTTTCCAGAGCGAAAAGTATGCCATCATCTTCAATCTCAACCGCTTCTAGAGTCTAAATGATGTTGAGGTCGATGATTTGCTACAAAGTAAGCCTGTAGTAGTCCATCTTGATGATATCTACCTCGCTGCATATGTCAAACCACGCATCCTCCATGAAATGAACATGGGTGAATGGCCTTTTTATTTTTGAATGCATTCCTCTGTAGTGAAAGTCGGATCTAGCCTTGAACTTCTTCAAGGTAATGAGTTGACATTCAGACCCCATAGCATTTGCCTTGTACACCAAGGTAAATGCATATCAACTAATCTAAAGAAGTTTGTCAGTGGTAATGCTGAATCCTGGCCTATGTTGGCTGGTTTGGTATGTTTGCACTTCCATGAACTGTTTGGCCATTTCCATGAGAATTATCCTATCAGTAGGATATCTCGGCAGAGTGTATGGTTCTCCTTCAAAATAACCAACTGTCAAGTAGGTGAAAGTCAGAAATTGCATGAAAATGCACCCATACTAATTTAATCTCTCCCATGCCTCAGTTGATACTCTTTTGATTGCCAACTCTTTGTTGAAAAGGCACCTGAAATGCCCAAAACATGCATCCTGCACCCTCCTATAGTGATGCTTGCTCTGTGTTAGCATGAGCTGATCATAATAGTTCCAGATGGGAACCGGAGATCGATCTCCCTTGGTAGAGAGTCCTAAGAACGTCCCCATAGCTACAGCAATATAAACCAAATATAAATTCATGTGAAAACAAGATGATGTACTCGCACGAATCAACTGCTCGCAAAATGTTGTGCTTATGATCCCTCCCCAATAGATGGGTTCTCTATGTTCAAGAATCTGATAGATAAACTTAAACATCCGAATCTAAAAGTGATTGGATTATTTGAGACCACAGATCCTGCTTAGAAGAGTTATAAAACCATTGGCCTCTAGAAAGAAGTCACATTTGTGTATTGTTCTCAGCCTTCTAGAGAAATTTGATCTCTTATTGACCAATCATTTGTCATTTGTATGCCTTTGATAATTCGTCTTGCTTTGCTTCCATAGCTGCACAAATATTTCCTTGGATAGATCTACACATTCTAGATTTGCAAGAACCTTAAAGATTTGTTCAATAACATCAGGATCTAGGCTAAAAAGTGTTTTACCATCTGCATCCATAATTGTCTTTGACTTGAAGCTAAAATGCTTCAGGCATTCACATCTTTGTTGGAAGAAGTTTCAAGGCTCTGCAAGAAATTGCCTATGTCAACATGACCAATCTTTAGATGCAATGACATGTCACGTTTTTGGGTGAAAAAGGTGAATCACACTCTCCAAGTGCATTTGCATGTTTTAAATATGCAAGGAAAACACATGCATTTGGGCGTTTCTAGAGTCCAGGGGGAAAAACATGGACTTGAAGATCATTTACATGTGCATAAAGCCAAAATCGCACTCTCAAGATGCAAATGCAAGTTTTAAAAAGTCAACAAACATGCATGTAGTGCAAAATCAGGGTCTTCAGAGGTGATTAAATGTCATGTATTTGCACTTAGAAGGAAATCGTACTCTCTAGATGTCATTGCAAGTTTTAAATATATAATGCATTTGCACGCATTCACATATCTAAGCCAATATTGAGTTCTCTAGATGCATTTACATGTATTCTATTTTCATAAATAAAATGTAATGGAGTTGCATCACTTAAGTTTTCTATTTAGCACATGTCTAATTGATTATTGAGCAAATATAACTTACAGGGGTCAAATACAATATCTACACTATATAGTTTACATATTATGTGTAAATATATTCAAAAAGTAACATTTCACTTAAATGTTTTAAAATAAAACATCAAAGTAAATCTCAACATTAAATTAGACCATATAGTCCATAAAGTCACTTAAATGAAAAATCAAAATGCAACTCAACATTAAATTGTAACATGAAGGGTACTATAGTCACTTAAATCACTTAAGTGATAAATCGAAAGTGAAAAAGTAACTTGAAAACATAAAGTCATTTTAAGTTATATTTTTCAAAAAGTGCAACTCAACATTAGAATATCACATCAATATTTTAAATATGCAATTGGACTTGGAGAACCCACTTTTCAAACACTAAAGCTTTGATATCTTCTAACCGATAACTCTGATTAAGCACCAAGAGATATCGAATCGAAGGGAAAACCGAAAGCAAGAGATTGAAGGAAACTAAAATATTAAAACAATCTTAAAAAACACTCGAAAACACAAAAGGGACTTTCAAGGCTCTAAAAATCACGTATATACACTAACAAACTAGGAAAAAAAAAAGACTTGACATTAGCCTTCAATAAAAGGATTCATTATTTCAATCGGGAATGATTGGTTAATCAATTATGGTCAATTAAATAGTGATTTTTCTTAGAGAAACGCAAAATTTCATTGGAAAAGTTTCATACTGTTACCTACATTTTGTACTAACAAAATGCAGAACAACAAAACTCAAGGTATAAATAGTTTGAGTGTGGGTGATCCTAGATTTAGGTCCCCACATGATCCAAGAACATAGAAAGATTTGCTACCAAAGATCACAAGCTATAGAACTCCATCACAAGTTTGAACCCCATGATCAAGTCCAAAAACAGAAAAGAGCAAGCCATCCGAGAGACCAAATCATAAATCGAGCAAGATCCAAGTATACTATGAACCTAAGAACATGATTCAAGATAGGTTCTCCATGTACTCTAATCATAGAACTTGCTAAATCAAAGATAAGAATCGCTAGATCGATCTTCTAGACTGTAAAAACTAGCAAACTAGCATAAAACTAGAACTTGAAAATCTTTGATTGTTGCAAGATTGCTCCAAACCCAAGATGTTCCTACAATAAAACACCTAAATTTGATAAGTAAGTGAGTCACTCACTTTGTTGTTTAAGAAGAATCAAGATGTGTAATGTCCACAATATAGCAGGATCCTGGAGTATGGGTTTGTCAGCTCATCATCACAACCCTTGTGAGTTGGCATTTGGTTTTGGGGGTCTTTGTTGCAGTTTTGCTATTATGGTAAGTCACTTTTGGTCAATTTCTATTTTTGGCAAGGTAGTTCTGGCAGTGGTGGTTGTCTATCATCTTGCTCTTGGACTCCGGATCAAATATTTTGGTGAAGTCATATTTATTTCAATTATAATGGGACTTTATGATTATTTAATGCACTTGTAATTATTATTCTGTTTTTATTATAAAGTAATTGGACTTTATATTATAAAGCAATCTCTAAGTGAAAAGTGTCATGATGAAGCTAGGTTGCACAAAAAGCATTATAAATATCGCTTCATTTGAAAGAGAGAGGCATCTTGAATATTATATTTTCTTCTTGATCATATGGTTGAGGGTTTGTGAATTTTGAGAATTGCTTTGAACGTCGGCTTTGCAAATTGTTGTTGATGTATAGCAATTTGGCATTATCTCCTACTATTGCTTATTGTTTCTAAGGAGAGTATTACTGAATTTGTTCCTGAATTTTGCTACGAGAAACATTTGCAAAAGTTGGCATCATCAATTCTATTGGTGAGGGATTGATTGGGAATTCTTGCTTGTCGTCCCAAGATCATCAGCGAATTATCCTAAGTTTGAATCGCTTCTGCCATTAAGGAGGTTGTGTGCATTGTTTTAAGTGGGCATTCATTGTGTTGGGTGGTCCGAATAGAAATTGGAGTCACCAATCATCTTCAAACTTGTGATTTGTCCAATTCACCTACGGTGGCCCTTTAGAGACCTACATTCATTGGTGGCGGTTGGTAAACCTTTCTTGTGGGGCCAATTCATATTGGAGGCCCTGTACACTCCGGAATTTGGCGTAAATAATATTCCAGTGACATTATCAATTCAAGTTTGTGTCAAAGTTAGCCGCCACGTTCTAAATTATATGCATTATTTTAATCTACTTGTAAATTCCAGTTTGGTTAAAATTCCACTGTTGGTAGTAGTGTAGTGTGTGTTGTTATTTCATAGTTGTGTGTATGTATTGTGTTCCATTATATTTTGAAAAAATCAAAAACTAACACATATTTAGTAAATCTCAAAGAGAAATAAAAAATAGAAAAAAATATTAGTTGTACATCAGCATTCCAGTTAGAGACTAGTCCAGATTGTTACAGTGGTATCGGAGCGGTTTCCTACCAGCCTATAGAAATTGGGCTCATTTATCAAGGCATTATTTATCAGAGTTGTTTTTAGTTTGTTTACTGAGTTTGGTTCAACATCATGGATGATGACAAAAGATTTGTGTCAGGGATGCATTATACCCATAGAGGTCGTACTTCTCCCAAAGGAGAGTCTGAGATACCATTTGGTTATGTTGGCAGTCTAGGTGGTTCAGCTTGTGTTGGATTTAGAGGTATTGATGCAGAGGTTGATAAAGAGGCCATACAGACATCCAAGAATAGTGTGGCCAAACAGCAGCAGATGACAGGTTTGTTGCAGCAGTTTTCCAGACACCCTGCAGCAGTTAGCTCTCCCATGGGGACGGAGTAGAGAGAGAGCTCGAGATGCTTCAGTTGGTTCCCATAGATCACGAGTGGATGATGGGTCCAAGGCTGGTGACAGACACAGGGTTGAGGACTGTGTCCGGATTGATGATAGGGTGGACAGGAAATGTTATATTGGAGCCCATGACAGGCCATAGAGACCGACTTTCTTGAGGCCAGAGTTGGATGCACTTAGCACTACTTATAGGGTTGCACCATTTGTTGATGATGTTGTAGCTCACTTCGCTGAGTGGGACACTCTACCTCAGGCACTAAAGGATAGTTTGAACTTTGACAGGTACTTGACACAGAAGCATGAGCAATCCAAAGGTAGGCCCAGTCCTAATAGACAGAGGCCTAGCCAGACTAAGCTTCAACAAGTAGCTAGTAAGATGACACTAGCTCAGTTTGACGAGTAGTAGAGTGACTACTAGAGCTTGGGTTCACAAGCTCGACACCTACCTAGCTTTGCGTCCTATGACTAAGGAGGACACCATCAAATTTGGGGTCTTACATCTTGTTGGAGTTGCGCATGACTGGTGGTACCACGAGTTAGTATCCCTCCATCATGATCAGATCACATCATATCAAGAGTTTGTTGACAGGTTGATAGTGTGTTTTGACAAGAGGGATCTTGAGGTTTATTTCAAAGAGTTGGCTCAGTTGCGGTAGACAGCTAGTTTGGAGACATTTATCAGTGAGTTCCACAGATTGTCAGTGATGATTTATGACATATTAGAGAGGAGAGTTATGCTCTTTATTGAGGGACTTGTTGAGCCACTCAAGATTAGGTTAAGTCATTGGACCCGCCCTCACTACAAGAAGCCATGAAGAAGGCTCAAAACTTAGAGGATCCTACACCTAGGGGAAAAATTTGCCTCGAAGCCATCTACTTTATCTTATGACAGGGCAGCTCCTCGGAGAGAAGACAAACTTGAGACAAAATGACCTATGGCAGCTCCTCTAAATCGGGATACAATTAAATATTTGAGGATGAAGAAGAAGTGCTTCAACTACAAGGGTCCCTATGATGTTGACCATGACTGTCCTATGAAGCCTTAGGGAAAAAATAGGATATGGAGCGGTTTTATGATGACAAGGACAATACTGATTCTCCAAGGCAGCTAGAGGATTATAAGCAGGATGAGCACAGGGCTGTTGATGATGAGGTTGAGGTGGATGATTCCAACCTCAAGGTGCCTTATCTATCCAGCATGAGTAAAGAGGGAGCATTCAAGATGCATGAGCTCATAGCTGGACAACATGTGATTGCATTGTTTGATACCAGAGCAACTCATAATTTTATTGATGCCCATTTGATTACTAGGGGGGTATGCAGACAAAGGATTTTGAGGGCTTACAAGTACAGGTAACTGATGGTTACACCTTGAGATGTAACCATTAAGGAGGTTGTGTGCATTGTTATAAGTGGTCGTTCATTGTGCTGGGTGGTATGAATAGAAATTGGAGCAGTCATTGCATTTTTTCAGAGAAACTGTGCATCCTACACTGTCTACGGTTGTATCCTAGACAAACCGCCAATCATCTTCAAACCTGCGATTTGTCCAATTCACCTACAGCAACCCTTTGGAGACCTGCATTTATTGGTGGCCGGTAGTAAACCTTTCTTGTGGAGCTAATTTTATGTTGGAGACTCTTTACAATCTGGATTTTGTCATCAATAATATTCCAGTGACATTATCAATTTGAGTTTGTGCAAAGTTAGCAGCCAGGTTCTAAATTATACACATTTTTAATATGCTTATAAATTCAGTTTGATTGAAATTCTATCATTGGTAATAGTATAGCGTGTGTTGTTATTTCATAGCTGTATGTATGTATTGTGCTGCATTATATTTTGAAAAAATCAAAAAACAGCACATACTCAGAAATTTTCAAAAAGGATAAAAAAATACAAAAAAATATCAGTTGTACATCAGCATTTCAGTTAAGAGACTAATGCGGATTGTTACAAGATGAGCCAACTCAACTTGAGAAATCCATGAAGAATCTTCGACTAGTTTGTCTTTCCATTTTATCAGATATTCCTTGTTCTCTTTTCCTATTGTACTCCTTCCAATTTTATTGTTAAGTATTTTCTCTATTTTGTCCAACTTCTTAAGATATCATTGTTTCACATTGGAATCATCCTCTTAAATCCAATCAGCTTCATGATTTTCATACAAATCTGCAATTCTGAATATAGGTGAAATATCCATGTCCTCTAGTAGCTCAACTTCATAAGCATTTCCGGAATCAAATTTCTTCAAATTGTTGTAAGTCCCAATTGGAAATCTTCCTTTCTCATCTTCAACTTGTTAAGTCCCAAATTGGAAATCTTCCTTTCTTCAAATGAACCATAACTTCAACCCTTACTAAGGAATCTTCATTTCTCATCCTAAATGTCTCCTAGTCCAATCAGCCTTCTCCTTATGCCTCTGATTCATGTCTTCTAAATGATGCTTAACCTTCTCACGTATTGACATTATATAATTTGAAAATTCCTTTGCTTCAGCACTCCTTTTATCTGCCAAAACAGATCCCTTAATTCTGAAACTCCCTTTAGGACTTATGCCAGTAACTACTTCAAATGGTGTCTTTCTTGTGCTTGCATTTACCAAATTGTTCTATGCAAACTCTACTTGTGGTGAAACCAAATCCCAATTACCAAGCTTATCTCCAACCAAACTTCTCGACATATTCCAGAAGTTTATGTTCACAACTTCAGTTTGTCTATCAGTTTGTGGACAAAAAGTAGAACTAAATTTCAAATCCATATTCATCTTCCCTCCAAACTGTCCTCCAGAAATATCGTACAAATTTACTATATCTGTTTGAAACTATAATCCTTGGTAATTCATGCAACCTCACAATTTCTCTAAAGAATTAGTCAGTTAAATGTACTACATCTAATGTTTTATTTCTATTACCACAAATATAGAACCATTACCTCTTTGTGTCTTCAATAACCCGAGGACAAAACCCATACTAATGTTCTCCCAAGGTTTACTAAGTACCAAAAAAGATATATACAAACCCACACCCTGACTATTTCCTTTAGCAACTTGACAAATTTTGTAACTTTGAACAAATTTCCCAACATCCTTATATATTTGTGGCTGATTGTAATGTCCCCTTTCTTTAGCAGGTTCCTGCAGTTGGCCAGGTCAGTTCACCATCGCGACCCTCGTGAGCTAACAGTAGGATTTAAGGGTCTCAGTTGTGTGGTTATAAACTTTCCAGCAGCCTATAGTGTGTTTTGGCTCCGTTAGAGGGACTTACTATTTATAGTAAGTCAATCTCTTGGTTCTGATGAGCTTAGTTAATTCAAAGAGTTGGGTGATGCTCTCAATTTTTATTTCGAGCTTCTGGTTTGAGCTCCAAGAATCTTGGAGGGAGTGTTTATTTATAGTAAGTCACCCCATCAGGTTCATTCATCATCTTTCATCATCAGGATCATTTTGGTGTTTGTCAGATTTTGATTTTGATGCTTCTTTAGTTGTTTTCGCAACATGGATGAATTATTATTATTATTGATCTAAATACGCTGAGGTTGTTATTTTTGTTGGTGTTGTTTGTTGGTCACCTCAGTATCATAGCTCATTAGAACCAGGACGAAAAGTTTTAAATCATGGGAACAAGAAACAGTGGCCTTAGGTGTCAAAATATTAAGTTATAGTGGAAAAGGTCATTTTTTGAGCCAAAAGCCATTAATAATATATATGAATGTCAATTTATTATATTTTAATGTTGTGTAGATTATAAATATGAGGACATTTGATGAGGAAAGGATCGAATTATTTGATTAGCTTATCTTGATCTTGTTGTCTTTGTGACATTTATGAGTTTGAAGTTTGTGTCCTTGCTGAAGTACAAGGGTTTGGGATCTACAGTTGAAGTATTGTAGATTTAATTCTGAGAATCCACAGCTGAGGTATTGTGGACTTTTGAGTTTTATTATCGTCTCCTCTTTCTGTATTAATTGTGGTTGAGGAGCATTTATACAATTGAATATTATAATTTCTTTGTTGCTGGACGAGGGTTTAGTGTGCAGAGTGGAGTTTGGTAATTCTGGATATCCTAGTTTGTTTGATTTGCATCAAATTAGCGTGTTGGATTTACAGCTTAAATGCCAAGGGTTCTTGTATTTGGCGTGACTTCTATATTAGTTTTGGGCAGCAATTGTAAGGGTAGACTATGAACACCAGATTGAAATTGGACCAAGCAGCTTTTAGTTTGACTTTGCAATTACATTCTACGACAAAGACCAGGTTCTTAATTTGTAAAATTCAGTTTATATTACATAGTTTGAAAGTAAATAGGCTGGCTTCAAATTCTGATTTATAGCAATCAGCCAACAATTAAATTCCCTTTTCATTATATTGCAATATGGTTTGTTGATGAATGAATTCAAAGGTTGGTGTGAATCATTTCAGAATTGTTTATTGGCATTTGGTATTTATTTATGCAAAACGTATAAGGCCAAAACTAAATAAATTTGTGATCAATTTGTTGTATATCCTGATATTGTGTTTGAAAATTTAAGAAATCATATATTCAGCGGAAATTGAGCTGCTTGCCAAGTGTTTGACAAAATGTCAAACCATTGAAATGTGAAAGAAATTGATGCTTGATTTAGCTATAACCAAATAGGGTTATTACACTAATAGTATCTTTCACTCACCAAAATTGTTGTCTACCAAAATATCTTGCAAGTCCTCCACTGTGCTTTTCCTTAAAAAGATTATTGATCCTCTAGGTATGCATAACTTGAATCCCTTAACAAATATCATCCTTAATAAAATAATCCAACACTTGCTTCAATCAGCCACAATAAGTTCTTTACAAGCCTTCCATGACTCTACACAATCAGAATCTACCTCTTACAAAGTCTTCAATTCATCAAACCCAAGTACCTCTATTCTCATTTCTGTTGGTAAATTCCTTCTTCTACTCAATGCATTAGCTACTTTGTTTGATTGTCCACTCCTATTCTTCCATACAAAAGTATAACTCGGCAATAACTCAACCCATCTCATGTGTCTCTAATTTAATTTACGTTGACTACTCAATTACTATAATGCCTTATGTTCAGCATACAACACAAACTCCTTTGGCAACAAGTAATGTCTAAACTTCTTCAAAGCTTGAACTATGGCATAGAACTCTTGATCATAGACTGAATACAAAATCTTGGCATCATTCAACTTTTCATTGTAGAAGGCACAAGGTTTCCCTTCCTAACTTAACACTATACCAACTACACTTCCACTTGCATCACAATCCACTTTAAATACTTTATTGAAATCAGGCAAACCCATTACTAGTTGATCAAATACTTCCTACTTCAATAACTCAAACCTCTAATTCGCTCCATGTGTCCATTTGAAATCATTCTAATCGCCTCTCATATTCTCAGTCATAGGATTACAAACCAACCTGAAATTCTTCATAAACTTCCAATAAAAACTAGCTAATCCATGAAATGATCTGACTTCTCCAACACTCTTCAACGTAGGCCACTCAACAATTGCTTTGACCTTCTCATGGTCCATCTTCAAACCTCCAGCTGAAATCATAAGTCCAAGATACACTATCTCTTCCTTCATGAAATAACATTTCTTGATATTGATCAACAACTTTTCTTCCTTCAATCTCTACAATACTTGTTTCAAATGCAACAAATGTTCCTCCTTACTCTTACAGAAAATGCAAATATCATCCAAGTATACAATCACATATTTACCTAAGAATTTCTTCAATAACTTATTCATCAATGTCATAAAAGTACTACGTACATTAGTTAAACCAAAAGGCATAACCAACCATTCATACAAACCCTCATTAGTTTAAAATGCAGTCTTTCATTCATCAACTTCTCTGATTCAAATCTAATGGTAACCACTCTTCTCATCAATCTTACTAAAATACCTTGCTTCACTCAAACAATCCATTATGTCATCCATCCTAGGTAAAGGAAATCTATACTTTACTATGATCTTTTTAATAGTTTTGGAATCAGTAGACATTCTCCACTCTCCAGTCTTCTTAGGTGGCACTACTACAAGTACTACACAAGGACTTAAAAGTTCCCTAATCAAACCTTTTCTTAGCGACTCTTGCACTTGACTATTCAATTCCTCATTCTCTCCAAGTGTCATCCGGTGTGGTGCTCTATTTGGTAAACTTGCTCCTAGAACTAAATCCATACAATGACTAATATGCCTAACAGGGGATAATCCATTAGGTACATTATATGCAATGATATCTTCAAATTTTGTCAACAACTCTCTGATTTCCTCAAGTTGTTCATCCATTATTCCCAAAACGAGCTTCTTCGGATTCAAAGCATCACACATACTCTCCCTCTTCAATCTATCCAAGAATTTCCTTCCTTTAACCAAACAAACCATTACTATGGTACAATTCTCATTTTT
This sequence comes from Cupressus sempervirens, assembly GCA_028749045.1. NCBI lineage: Eukaryota > Viridiplantae > Streptophyta > Pinopsida > Cupressales > Cupressaceae > Cupressus > Cupressus sempervirens. The sequence goes on along the minus strand of CM053785.1, from coordinate 138,880,731 downwards.
AGTATCACCTATCAAAAGTAACAATATTTGCTTTATCCCATTTGTTACTATGGTATACCTATTCAATCTACCATCACATATTTCTTTTCTATCAAATTGCTATGGTCTATCCAACAAGATATGACAGCAACCCATTTGCAAAAATCACAAAGAACTTCAACATGATAAGATCCAATCTTCAACTTTACAACACATTTCTCACTTACCAAAACCTAATGGTCATCCATTACTGTAATGTCCCCATTTTAGCAGTTGACCAAGTGTGTGTGCGTTAGCCTTGTTCTACATGGTCCCGAGGGCTAACGAAGGGTTTAATGGGATCTTGGAGTGTTTTGGCCTAGTCATTTCCAGTTTGGGCCAAAACGAAGTTGATTTACTCAGTTTCAGGCATACTTACTATTTTTAGTAAGTCGGCAGGACACAGTGCAGGTCAATTTTGGTGATTGGATTCAATACTCCTCGGTGAGAGTTTTCCGATGAGCTATCACTCGCATTATTCGAAGTCCGATTGCTAATACATTTTAATGCCTGAAGTTTTATTAAAGTAACGTCTAATTTAATTGTAAAATATTAAAGTGTTACTTTAATATTTATTTTATGGTGATGTGTACCCAAGGGAGACATAAGGGGTATTTTAATATATGTTTTATATTACACATCTTTTATCCCACATTGCCCATATGAGTTGAGCAGACCCGTGGGAATAGAATAAAAGGAAGCATTTGTGGCTTCATTAGACAGGTTGAATATGAGAAGAAATTGGTGTGTGAGTTGCAGCTTTGTTCTTGGCATTTGAGGATGTCTATCCTCTCTTGTAACATTCTAGATGTCATTCCCTTGGGGTTTGGCCTTTGGAATTCTTTCTTATTGGCTTCATTATCAGGCAGTTTAGTTGCATTTCCGGCTACAGGCAGATTTGATATTTTGCTCATATCTTCTTCACTACTTGTCCGACGCTTATGCCGCTTGGAGGGAATGGTATTATGAAGGTAGTGGACTGATTGGAGGACAAAGTATTGTAGCAGCAAGTTCGTAAGCATGGGCTGGAGTATTATGACAATATTGCTGAAGTAATTAGTGAGTTGATAAATCTACCATGTATTTGGTTTTATGAATTCTGAAAATAACATTTTATTAGCAGCAGTTCATTTCCAATTTGCATATTATTGTAGTTTCTTTCTTGTTTATGTTGTATGATACCAATTCCATGCACGAAACACAACAAACAAATAAACGTTTGATTTCCAGAGTTATAAGGGGTTTTAAGAAGTTGAATGCAAACTGTTTGACATAATTCCTTTCAGCAATTTGGTTTAGTTTTTGGGACATCCAAGGGTGTCCATTACAATTACCCATGCAATCTAATATGGCTTCAAGTGCTTCATCCACAGTAACTAAAACTTGGAAAACAATTCATCTGATACTAGGTTAACTGAGCTTCCACTAACAATGATGACTTTAAAACATGTTCTTGCAACTTTACCTATTGTCTTGAACAACCTCTTCCTCAGTACTGATTCTTGATCAGCTTCCTCATTGCATAGCGCTCTTCCAACCATTAGGGCTTCTCCATCTTCCAGTTGATTCAAGACTCTTCTTCCATGAATGCATTCCTACCGCAGCTACCTATTTTCTTGTTTGAATTTCCTTGAATAAACTTAATTCTCTATGACCTCCTTCTCCACATTTGAACCAAGTTCCCTTGAACAAACTCCTATCTTCCCTTCTATAATTACTACTTTTAGGATAAGTTCCTCCTCTTCCTTAGTATGAACTTTGTTATTTCCATTCTGATTTGTCTTTATTCGAGTCTACATAAAATCTTCCTTCTCTAATAAAGGATATACCTTTACCAGTAAATATCCTTCCGCTTTGAAATTAGTGACCTCTTCGTCTTTGTCTATGTTCTTGACTCTTGTTCAATTTCTCCTCATCTTTTAGGGAAAACTGATAAGCTTCTTCAATACTTTCCATCTTTACCAAACTAATCTCATCTTGAATAGATGTCCTCAAACCATTTAGATGTCTCACAATTCTTTGTGCCTCATCATGCATATGTCCATATCTGATATCAAAACTATTAAATTGTTTGGTACATTTCTTTACAGTAGATTCATTTTTCTTTAGGTTCTGCATTTTCCTCAGCAAACTTATACTTGATAATCACCAAGTAAGAATTTACCTTCCAATTTATTCACCATCTTGTCTCATGATTTGATCTTTTCCTTCCCTCTCCTCTGTCTATTTGCCTGCAAATGTCCGTACCGTAATGATGCATGTCCTTTCAATTTAGTGCTAGCAATCATCACCTTCTTATCAACATTTAAACTTTTATATTCAAAATAACTTTCCATCATAATCAAGCAAATTGAAATGTGATCTTGCATTAACTCAAGTCAAGGCTTTCAAAAATCTCTAGTCCCCTTGTTCAAGCACAGGTTCGGCATCTCTTGTAGTTGCTTCCTCAATTTCCTCATCACTTATTTCTTTAATAGGTCTTCATTTTCTTTGGGCTGTTTCTACGACAAGTCTAGCTGCAATTTGTTTCAACATATCCATAAGTACAAGATCGACATCTCTCCTTCCACCAACCATTTTGCCACCCTCTACAATTGTAGGCTAGATCTCAATTATGTCACCCCACAACAAATCAACTAAGGCTTTACAAATTATTGTTCAACAACTCAACTCACAAGAATCAAAACTTAGCTCTAATACCACCTAATGCAGTCAAGGATAGAGGGACGTCAAAGAGATCTATCCAAGCATGCAACAAGAGTTAACACAACAAAAACAAACAACGAATGGGTAGAACAATGCCACATTTGCCTTCATTTAATAGAAAATCAAATTACATTTAGTTGGCAACTTGCCTTCCAACATGTGAAGCCAACGGGCCTGATCGCTTAGAAAATTTGGAGATTGATCTTGAATCCAATCTTCCTACTATTCTACTGTTTTCTAGATGATAGCTTCTCCTCTAGAGATCCATTACATTACATATATAGGCTTTGCGACACATGGGTTGGCCTTAAGATCAATTACATTCCCCAAGAGCAAGAAACATATTACAACAAATAAGTTTAGTCCCAAATCATAAGGAACTCAAGGCATAGATTGTTTGAGGTGTGTAATCCCAAATTTAGGTCCCCGCATGATCCAAGAACATAGAAAGATGCGCCACCGAAGATCGGAAGTCTTAAACTCACAGTCAAGTCGAAGAACAGATAAGAACAAGCCACCCAAGAGAGAATAAATCATAACTCAAGCAACAAAGATCCAAAACAGCTGCGAACCTAGGAACATGATCCAAGATAGGTCCTGAACAAACTATGATCATCCTAGATGCTAACTCAAAAATAAGAAGAATTGTTTGATTGATCTTCCAGAGTGTACGAACTGGCAAAGTGGCATAAAACTGGAAACAAAATATTTTTGGTTGACACAAGATTCCTCCGAACCCAAGATGCTCCTGCATCAAACAATGAAACAATTCAACCTCTTGGAATTTCATTGTCATGTCCGCTTTATAGAAATAAAATAATTGATAGATTTGTAGCATATTTCTTTATTTTGCATAGGCTAAGGGATTGAGTTAGACATATATTTTAATAGTAATGTTTTAAGTTAGTTCTAGTAATTTTATTTGACAACGTTGCTATATAACAACTCAAATATTATTATTACTTTAGTAAAATGGGCCATCTAAATGAGTCATAAATAGCCATTATATAATATTTTATTAAAATGTCTTCAAATAAGCACTTTTGAGAGAAACTTTTGGAGGGAAAAGGAAATCCAAAATTCAAGCAGCGAATTAGAGTTTATAGACAAGAGGCATTCCCTCAAAAGAGACCATTCAATTCATGAAATCAAAATCCCCTCTCTATCTAATCACTTGAGCACTAGACTCATTTATTCTTCCTTAAGCATAGGGATCTCAAGGATGAAAACCCTCTAGTTTTCCAGGTAAGAAAAGAAGACAAAAAAATTTTGTTCTTTGAGACAGTTTCACCCAAAATACACAATCTTACAAAAAAGATAGTAGCTTATTGTCAATTTTCAATTTAATAGTTCCATTGTAATGTAGCCTTTTCAAAATTAAAATAACTAAAGATTCATACCTTATTTCTTATATTTTATAGGCTTAGGGATAAAGTTAAGGAAATAATTTCATAATAATATTTAGAGTTGTCCTAGCACCTCTATTTTTATAATTTTTTATAGAATGTAAAAGGATTATGTATGTTTTAACAATGTAGGCCCAATGTAATATTTTATTAAAAAGTATTTTGAATGCTTTTGGAGGGAATTTCCGGATGAAAAGGAAACTCAGATTAGAAGGTGATTATAAAAAGTAAGCTCTTTGCATAGTTGTAGACATCGTTATTATCCTATCAAATCCTAATCTCAAAGCTTGAGTATGTGAGAACAAAATCCTTTGGTGTAGGGAGTTTCAAGAATGACAGCCCTCTCGATTTCCTTTGTTGTGTCAAAGGACAAAAACCTTCTTGTCCATTTGAGGGGATTACACGGACACTTTGATCAGACAGATAGATCTTTATGGTTCTACGGTGTGGGGCTCATCTATGTTGGAGTCTGAATGGGCCTCTATGGAATTGGAGTAGGTTCAGACCCTCTAACGCATCATCAGATGCAAGCAATCCACACTGCACAGTATTGTCTTGGCTGAGCTCAGGGCCTACCTTTTGGACTTGGTACCATCTTCAACCTAGTTTTGTTCTTACATCACTTACAGTGCTTCACAGACTCCTCAGAGGGGTGTCTCAAATATTCCTACCATGCCTACCACTCCTCGGAGGCTATTGTGAGATTTGATCCCTTGGTTTGGGTTCGATGTTGGTTAGCTCAGGCTTCAACTCTTCTATGTTCAGCGGTGATCAACATTGATCACCTTCCTCCTTTTCTTTACTCTTTGGATGCCCCCTCTCATCTTTTGTCATCCCGGCATGAGCCTAATATACACATCAGGATGGACATTTACAAGCAATACATCCTCACTACTTGGGTATGTCCCCTTGGGAAGCTACTTTAGAGCATGGCTTTCTATGCAGAGCACTTTCTTGATATAAAGGATGACATTATTGTTTAACCCTCATACCTGTCTCACCAGTGGTCATGTGCACTTTGCATCTCTCTTGGCTCCTTATGAGTGGGATCACATCAACTCCACATTCGATCTGACCATCAATTGGCTAGGGAAGATAGGATTTGTCAATTTTGCAACTTAGGGGAGGCGGAGACAGTGACACATTTCATTTTTTGCCGCCCCATCTACTATGAGATCAGCTTCTTATTCAGAGAGTCTCAGTCTCTCCCTTCCCTTTTCAAGTTTACTAGCCAGAGGTGACTCACACTTTATTTTTAAGAGGCCCTGAGGCTTCGGGACCACTCTTTGTAGCATCGATTCCCCATGAGACAGCACTTTGATCAGCTCATCACCTCTTTTTTTGCGGTATTCCCTCTTATGCATGATACCAAGCACCTCCTTTTTCTGGTGATCTCTACTACACATGGTCCCTAGCGGCTTCTTGACCCCTCTTCTGGGTCTTCCAGGTCTGTGCCCTAGCAAGACCTGAACCCAACAATGGACTACTTCCACTTCCTCCAGAGACCTTTGGAGACAACTTGGGGTCTCTTCATGCCCTAGGGCCTATTGTTTTGTCCTAGATTTTTTCTCAAATGCTCTGAGCTGCTAGTTGGTCTTTTGGTTGGTTGTCATTTGTTGTTTCTTGCTTTTGTTGTTATGGTTTCTCTCTTTGGCCAAGGTTTGATGATCATGTCGTGGGTTGGCCTTCTACTTTGTTTTGGCAGTCCATTGGACCCTCTTGGTGGCCTTTTGTTAAATATTAATAAATTTATCTTATCATCCAAATATCAAATTGGTACAGAATGATGAAGTTTATATTTAAGATTTCAATTTGCGAAAAATTAAGTCAGTCAATTTTTTGCAAGCAAAATCCAATTGACATTTTCAGGCATCATTGTTGTAGCTCTTGAAGGATTTTAAGAGCATTATATTTTATTTGCTGCTGCTGCACAACAAATACTAATGGCAGCATAAAATATCTAATTGGTCAGACTTGTTCATATTGTACCTTTCTACATTCAAATTGCAAAATTGAGGTATTTTTAAGCCATATTTACATCCTTAAATCTCTACCATACCATGTCAGCATCCATCTCAGCAGATAAGTCAATAATGTAGGCTGTTGCACAATACAAGAGGTTGTTGTACCATCTTTTCCAGGTGGTATGAAGTAATTGTTCCATTCATTTCTTTAATAAGAACTATTGCAATATTTATCAATAGCTTCTTATCCATACAATTGTAATCATATATTTATGAGTGGTCTTTCTGGATTTCATGCTATTATTAGTAATAATTAGACTTAGGGGCTTTTGCCAATATTGTTATTGCAATAATATGTTAAAAAATATTTGACAATAACTTCTGCTCTGCACAATTCTACAGAATATTTGTGAGGTGTCTTTTTGGAATTCATGTTATCATTAATAATATTTAGATTTTATGGGTTGTTTTCATTTTTGTTGTCAACAAGATTTGATGATAATTTCTAGTATAGTTATACTGTCTAGCATATCTAAATAATCTTGATATAGCATTATTTCAGTATTAAATTTGGATAGCATTTTTCTATTCAGTATTGTTTATTTCAAATATTGAAAAATCAGAAAATGCAAAAAAATTGCAGGGTTTTATGAAAAATTCCAACAATCACTATAGTACTATTCCATCCCCCAACTATGATACCACTATAGCACCCTGTCATTGATAAGTATTTCAAACAGCAGTTTTCTATCAATTATTACTATATCTTGGACAGCATTTTTGTGACCACAACTATTAAATATATATAACAGCAACTTGCAATATGATTTTGGTGTTGATTCCAACCATGGATCTATTGGTTTTCTTCTAGCCAATTAGGAAGCATTCATGAATTAGTTTCCTACATTTCAGCCGCCAACTTTGATTCATTGAAAACCTCATTACTGAGAGAAACTTCTCAAATCTTGTGCTCAACCTTCAAGAACCAAAAGGAGGTCAAAGTTTAATTTCAGTTATTTCCTTTATGCAAAACCATGCTGATGGTATTGTGATGTGTGCATAAGTATAAATCTTGTTCATAGCTTGGGCTTTAGAAGCATTTTGTTTTCAAGGAGCTTGCCCTGCTAATTTGAAGAGAAGTTTATCCTAGTATGTTGTTCCATTATTTGTTGTCTCAAAGAGAGAAATCACAATACTAACAAGTTCTTTGAAAGAACCAATAAACAAAATGGATGGAATGGATGATTATCTTCATCCTTGTGTGTTATTTCATTTTGTAATTTTTTTGTATTCTCAAAAATGATGAATTAAATTGATGACAAATTCTTTGAAAAAAATGATTCATAAATTGAATAGAATGAAATATGAAATTAATTCATTCCTAATTTCTATCTCTTGTTTCTTACAAGATCAAATAATCTGAATCATTGTAAGGAAGGAAAAAGTCGATAAAAGACTTCACTAAACATGTGTTGGTTAACAGTTTGTCTTCCTTTGTTTGGTTTATACCCTGACTCTCAATGTGCCCAATGTGGTGAAAGACAAACTAGTTAGCAACAAAATCAGTCAATGTAGGCGTTCTATCAAGGACCCCTGAATTGAAAGGTACAGCTCCCTTGTATGCAAAGATTTGCGACAAATATTGTTTTTTAGTAGATCAGCAAGATTTAGGGGTACGCTCTAAACCAGAGTGTAGAAGAGGTATAACCAAATTGCCCAACACTTCAAACAATCCAAGCGGATTTCAGACGATGACTCACAAAACTCCACAATTATGAATGCATATGAGTCACTTTTTAAGTTCTTCTAACACCTAAATGCAGCCTATTCAATCTTCTGAATGCAAGATGAAAAAATGCAAGACTATCTAAGATGCACACTGCACAAAAAGAGAGTGTGATTAACTAAACAATACCTGGATTGCCCAGGTTACTGAGATTTCACAAGAACCAATTGTTTCTTTCTTAGTACTTTATATTAAAAAAATCCCAAGCCTCTTACGCAACAATGAAGATGCATATGAACCTATCTTGCATAAAACGGAGGAAATGAGGAAACACTATAAATGATGGTAATATATCATATAACCACTAAAGGAAAGTAACAAATCCCTATTTGTTTTCAATCCCATAGCTTTTATTGACAGCACATTTCATTTCAAAATCATGCAAGAGCTGAAACTAAACTAACATGAATGACAAAATCAAAATATGGATGTAGAGTCTCACACAATAGTCCCAGCTACAAGGGTTTGCCCATATCAAAATTTTGCCGATCTTATTTACTTATCAAAAAGTTACATTTACAGGCCCTTTAGAATTGGCCAGTTACATTTCATGATTACCCAACAGAGCATCTTTGAACAGATATATTCTAAAAATAGGATTGATTGGTCAGTCATCCATTACAAACTTTTAGCCTATGAGGAGAATGCCAAATATGGCTACAATATCAGAAAGTGAGAGAGAGAGAAGGGGTGACACTTGTCACATCTTGCAAGGAGAATGTAATGCTTTGACAGAGCATCAATTTTTCTTTGGAGTTACTGATTTAGCTTTGTAGGCCTTCATTGCATCAATTACATTCTTCAGCCCCAGGACACTTGGAATGAGGATATTGTCAGCTCTGATCATCCAATAGTCATGCATTTCTGTCAAGTCTTCAACTCTAGAGATCCTTGATTGGAGCTTCTCCATCTTACACTTCTGAACACAACCTACTGCTGTGAGTTCTAGAATCTTTGCCACTTGGAAGTTTGTCGAGTCAGTAGCCTCATAAATGAATGATAGAAACTTAGACTTCATTCATTCAATATCTACCAGCTGGTCATTGTTAGTGACATATGATTCAGTGTGCAACAACTTGAAATATTCAAAGATCTTATCCATCACTTTATCCACTAAATCATAGACACCTTTTAGTTCATGCTCAGACTTCACTAAGCTTTCAATTTTGAATTCTAAAGATTGCTTCCAATGAAGCAATGGTTCTTGGCCTGACTTAAGTATTCCATGGGTCACAGAAACATTCGTCTTCATGTCAATCATTTCTTGCAATAGGGCCAACTGCTCTGTCAGGCTCTCTGATACTTTGTTCATTGAAGTCTGGTGACTTGACACTCTTCTCTCAATCTATTAGTGTCTAGCAATAGATTTCCTAGGTTCTCAATGAGAGCGGGACCTTGGGCCTTCAATTCATCTATCCAAGCACGGCCAACTTGACCAAATTGCCTCTTCTATTGTAGCTTAAGTAATAAATTCTTGTTCTCCTCTGCACTTGGGTCAAATGTGCTTGTAGATGTGCTTCCAAGTGTAGCTCTAATGTAATCCATTAATTATTTATTTGAGGCTTTCAGTACCTCGTTCTCTAACCTTAACTCGTCCAATCTATCATCCCTCAATCTTTACATTTGTTGATTTCCAGGTGTTGACCATAGAATAATGCACTGGAATGCCTATGTCAACCATTTTAATCTGAAAATCATTAGGAGTTAACTCATGAAATATTCCCTCTTTCTGAGGTTCAATAATCTCCATTAGCATGTGGCCAGTAGAAGAATCTGTGGCCAATGCTACTAGGGTCTTCTACTTCTTACCTTCTTTGATGTTGGCTGAGATTGAGTTGCCTGTACAATAAGGTCTTTAGATGGAGCACTTTCCTCGCATCTCTTCTTTCTATCAATAGTCTCTTCCGACCAAGACTCAATTGAAAGGACATTAAGTGCTGATTCTAAGGCTATAGGATCAAAAAGCTTTCTAGCAACTGGGGGTGTCATCTTGCTTTGGCTGGCAAAAGGAAAGGCAGTTGTTTTAGTAACTGAGAGGGCTAGAGTATCAATTTGTTGAGATGCTTCCTGCTCTTGACCATCCAGAGGATTATTGTCACCATCAAGGTTGATGACTAGCAATGGGGAGGAGCCCTTGGCTACTGATTTCTCCTCCTTTTCTCTGTCTTTATCTTTCTCTGCCTCTTCATCTCCAACTTTTCCAATATCTGGCAGAGATCCTCCTCCACAGGTTGGAGTGATTTGTACATTCTTCTCAAGAGGTTGGTCTCCCCCTCCACCAACAGATTGTGCTAGTCCAGTTGATGTCGATGTAGTAGCAATAGTGGAAGTAGCAGCAGATGATTGGGCTGTTCCAGAAGCTACTCCACTAGCAGAACTTGCGGCTCCAGTTCTCTTTCTGCTCACCTGGTCCACTCTACCCATTTGTTTGTCCTCTTGATGATACCATGCATAAGGACTTCCATTGTATCGAGAACAGGACAATCATGCGGAGTTGACACTATAGGAGTGTCCTTGATTTTCTCATAAGTTGAGGGACGCATGTAAGAGCCATCATCTGTAAGATCACTAACATCAACAGTGCCATTGTACAATTTTATCTCATCAAGTGTTATCCTAGACCAATACCTTTCTCTGGTTTGGTACTCATTATAACATCCAACCCAATAGTCTTCAATATCCAGAACATGCCTATAAGCATATCCAAGCTTCAGGTGATCTTTTACAAAGTTTGCAGGATCATACTGGGGTCTTATCACTTCGTAATCAATCAATTTAACTCTTCTCTCAAAGGCTTTAACTAAAATTATGGGCATGAAATCTTGAGGCACAAGAATAAGGTCCCAATACGATTGGAAAAGGAATCCCGACTATCTTCTTCACATTAAAACATAAGGTATTCCCTTCTAGTATTTGTCTACATAACTCAATAAGAACTACCTTGTCTTTGGGATATCTAGGGAGTCATTTTGGGAAACCATCAAATGCACCAAATCTCAAGTAGGAGAAAGATGGAAATTGGATAAAACAACATCTGAACGAGCTGATCATTGATATGGCTTCTGGTGAGAACCTTTGCTCAGGGCACCCTTGCAATTCCCAGCATAGCCTCATTGTGAAGACATCATTTACCTTTACATACTCTTCAAAACTCCTTTGCAATCGTAAGTGAGGATAGAATTCATACACCTTGGTGTTTTCATCAAAGTCTTCGATACTGGGAAGACTAGGCCACAGATGATGTGTGGCTAAGGCATATATCAAATATGATGACATAAAGAACTGCCTAAATGCCTTCGTCGAATTCAACCAAGAGGCAAGCTCTTCACATATAATCTGAGCCCAGTCCATTTGTAGTCCTTCAGCACAAATGGCCTAGTCCAAGAAGAAGTGATGCTCAATGAAATCCAGGATCTCCTCCTTTCCTTTTAATCTCAACAACAACGCCAAGATATCCATGATTTCCTTCTTTAGATTGGTTCCAAAAAGAGTCATTGGCATCTTACTCTTTTTCCCACGAGGAGTCTGAAACCATGTTCTCTACATGTCTTCTCTTCTCAGAGTCTTTTTCTCGTTAAACAATGATGCAGATGAAGAAAAATCAATGTCACGATACTCTTCCTTTACTGGGATCCCAAAGGCAGAGTGCATCAACTCCGTGTTCATAGAAAGCAGAATAGATTGGTTGGGCAACAAAATTTGCTTTGTCTCCAGATTGTACCTCTCAATGCATTCCTTTACCAACTATGGCGCTTGCACAGCCATGGGGAACCCGACAGCTTCAACTAATCCACTCTCCTTCAATTTTTGTATAATTGGATGGATGGGTTGGGTGTTTAGCCTTATGTGCAAATCACCTAGGTCGTAAAACTTGAGAAAAGTGTCAAAAAAGTTCTTTAACTCACTCTCCAATCGAACAGACAATCATACCTTGCCCCCCTAATTGTCATTAGCTTATAGTTTTACACAAAGAAGACAAATTACCTTAAAATAGTCGTTACAATGTGAGGAACTCCATTTGGCAAAAATCTGATCATATAGACTCGAAAATTCGAACGTTCGCGCCACACGAACAAAATAACTCACAACGAACAATCGTAATGATTGGATTTGCAATCAATCAGGTAGATTAACAGCTCTTTAAATCATTTTACTTCTACCCATATGATAGCTCGTAAATCCGATTAACATAAAACTCACTTAAATCTCCTCTAGCATTGAGATCATCTATTTACCAAATCCTTTAGTTTAAGCTTACTAGAAGCTACCCTTTTATCTTCAAAATCCGGCACAAGGGTTTGCACTACAATTCTTTAAGTACGGGGAAGGAGGCATAAACTTATCTTTCCGTAAGCTTGCCTTTTCCTTTGATTTGAGAAAGCATTACGAGAAATACTCCTTCGGTGCCTTGGATACCTTATTGCTTTCTTTTTTGCACAAGGCTTGTCTTTATTATTTATCTCTTAACTTGGAGAAGCTGCGAAAAGAACTTTACACCTTGAGCACTTGGACGACTATTTCCTTTGTATCGGGCTCGCACTTAACAACTTACTCCATCAGAAACAACTTTGTGGCATCTCCAAAGAATGTCTTTGCATCCGCGTTTAGCATTTCTTCATCTTTTATATCTTCCAAGATAAAAGCTTCATATTTTCCTTTTAAACGAAAAGTATTATCAAGACATATTTTCCGAAGAAATGAACAACTAGAAATATCTCTATTGATTTGGTCGCTATTCCTCTTCATTTCCCAGCTTTGCTTCAAAAATGAGCTTGAAGACGTTCGCTTCCAAAGGGGATTCAGATTGATGGAACTCCGTTTCTCTACACAGAATCATATTCTGACTTCGGATCTTTACTCTGAGAGTTCCATAGCTTTAGATCTTTGTTCTTTTGATCTTCTCATCATGAATCAATCTTCAAATACACCTGGAGATATCACCATTACTTTGTTCCTCGAGATCTTATCTGATGAAGTGCGCCAACAACGAAAATCCAACAGCACGGGACAGAATCTAGAAGAAACACCTTGCCAAAGATAGGAACAAATTGCAGAACTAAAATAGACTTCCTTCTCATCAAGAAAACACTCAGACAAAAACCCACCCAAACCTAGACAACCTAAGACCTTGATGTAGAGAAAAAGTGAGAATCCTACATAGAGGTGTAGGGGGAAGTGGAGCAAGGAAAACCCGAAAGAACACATAAGGCAACCCTCGAGGATGTTTGATGAGAAGAGAGCCATCAAGGGGCTACCTAGATAAGGACTCAAACATAAATGCAAGGAAAACTCGCCAAGCTAGAAGCTTAAAAGGGATGGAATGAAAGTCTGGCAACAACATGTTAAGGCCTTGTGAGCCCTACAAATTTTTGTGAGAAGAAATATGAACTAACGTAATTGCTAAAATCATTGACTGTAAAGTGCAAGGATAGCAAAGCTACAAGAGTTCATTTTTCAAAGATGATAATATACTTAATATTCACGAGTCCATATTTTGAAGCATTGCTTTACCAGATCCAAACGAAGTAAATGCTACCCAAACAAGTGAAATCAACAGTCCAAGAATTTGGAGAAAACAGGTCAAAGAAAGGAAGCAATCAGCAGGAATTCACTTCACCATCAAAGCAACTAGTGCAACACTCTAAACCATTTCTATTTTCAAAAAGTCTACCAATTGTTATATTTAGACGATGTCCAAGGAAATATAATCAGATATATTACGGTTTTTTAATGCTTCTAGAAGGTTATAGGGCACATTTCTCAATATGGGCAAATAATAACTAAACATGTGACTAATTAAGTTTATAGCATCCCTGCATTCTGACATTCCTATTGATCTTGCGGTAACATCCACCAAGTGGAGTTATGTTTAGGATTCATCATATTTGTTATTTGTCTAATATTTTATCTCAAATCAATGAGATATTGTTAAGATGTTTAAGAAACTTTAAATAAGATTATACATAAGAATATTGCTTTCTCATAAGTTGTATTGGCTCAATCGGAGGTATGAAAATGGGTCTAAACTACTTTGGCAAAATTGTGATTATAAACTGTAAGAGATTAAACTTGGTGATGCTTTGGGTAGCTGCAAGATAGATAATTATTACCTGCAAATGTTTTTTCAATGTAATACTGGTATTGGAGTACGTAGGGACCTCGGGATCAGTTTACGGGACGGGAGGAACAAAGGGCCTCAATTTCGAAACAGCAGCGAGGAGTCGGGGGTGTTGTATACTATAAATGTAGAGCTTGAAATGCTAGTTATGAAATCTTGTTTCGATATGACATACCAAATTCAAATACTTAAACATAACAAAATCACAACACTAACCAGAACCATTGAACATTTAACATAGTAACATAGTACATAACCAATAGTAACATTCAAAAAATCAAAATTCAAGTGTTCATCCCAACAGTGGTATGGTTGCAAAATGGCAAAGGTGGGGGCACTCGAATATGCAAGTACCCGATGCAGGGATGTCTCAAGGATGCGTACTTTGAGGTTTTGGCGGGGGGTGTGATTCCCTGTGTTTCAATGGGTTTGTTTGTCGGATCTATTTTATTTGTATGGATTTTATTAGACCTTAATACTACTTCCTTGTATTCAAAGTATTTATTCTGGCACTTTATGTAATGACATGGCACCACATTCGACCAAGTTGAACTGGCAGTGGAATTTGTTATATCAACGATTCACTTTTTCTAAAGTCGTTTTTGTATTGGTCACCACTGTTCTTTATGATCTTCTGTTATCATAATCTTTTGTTATTCATGATGGTCATGCCTTTTTGTATAGTTGGGCCTTTTTTGAATAGCCAAGTGTGTCGATGATTATTCATTTCAGTCCATTAATCCTACTCATCAAATTGTCATTTTTCTCTCCATTAAACCCCTAGTTATATATTTGATCTTCTGGGTTATGGAACGTGATCATGCCTATTGTGTGATTTTGCAGGTGCGGTGGAGTTAGGCGAATTTCTGCGGGGTATCGTTTTCTAATATTTCTCTTGTGCTGAGTATTCAGTTGAGTAGAGACAATAACAATTTTTTTGTATGATTCATTGCCATGCTCTATTATTGTGTAATCAGTTTTATACCATTTGAGATACCTGGAGATTTTGGTTAAGTTTGAGTGATTGATTGTTCAATTATCCATTATTTTTGTGTTCTTGATTTTGATTGAGAACTCAATAAATGATTAAGCTCAATAAAGGATCAGGATTTTGTGGGTACGGTTGTTTCCCTTAGAGAGGAGGGTTTTTCTCAAGATAAACATGTTGTGTTATCTATCATTTTTGTGCTCTTGATTTTGATTGCTGCTTATGTATATTCTCGTTTGAAAACTTAACATGGTATCGCAGCAGGATTAAGCAAATGGTACGAATCGGAATAGGACATTCGGATTCTAGAAGAGTCAGGATGTCTAATGGGTGTTGAATATGTTGTTCGGTGATTCGTTGCTGGTGTTTCAATCCAGTTTTGTACTTCATCACATTGATAACTCCTCCATTTTAGGCTTGGAGAGAGATATTCCACCAGAGTTGTCTCTCATCCCCGCAATACTCCTTAGTTTATGCTCTTTGGTGATCTTATTCCCCCTATTTGTGTCGGTGTCTTCTGGCTGAGTGTTGCTGGTCCACTATTTTATTGCATTTTTGTTTTTGTTCATTTCAGCTTTTAAATTCTCTAGGACTTTATATTGATGCTCTTGGGATGACATACTTTTACCCTATAAAGTTGTTTCAATGTACATAATCCTTTCTAGGTGTTATTTATTTTCCTTAAGTTGTTGTGTGCTTGAGTGATATTTTCCCAGCATAACCAGGGGGAGCTTCTCCCCCTAAATCCCAATCATTCCTAGAGTGGGATGCACCGGGGATGTGGGTATGGCGTTCTAGCATCCCAACGGCACCACCAAAGTTTTCTCCAGCCACTAGAAATGCAAAGTCTTCCCATCATTACCAGAACGCTAAGGGGGACACACATGCGTCCCTCAAGCATCCCAAGGAAGCCCAAGCTTCCCCTCGCAGCAACACAAAAAGAATGTTTTAAAAAAAAACACATTTTTAACTTGTTTCTTTGGTTCTATTCGCTTAAGGTATGTGTGGGCCAACTACTATCTTTCATTCCTTCAAAAGGCCTACAAGCTTCATTTGTATTTGCATTTTCATTTCTATTTGTTTGCTACAGCAAGAAGTGTGAAGAGCTCAGAAAAGAGTAATTGGAGAACTGAGAAGAGCAATTGCAAGTGAAAGAAGAGTGACAAGGAGCAAGAAGAAGATGAGGAGGAAGATTCTTCACCTTGTTGAAGAGATTTTTCAAGCAGAAGGTATGGTTTTTAATTGATTTTTGTTTTATTATCTGATTTTGAAATCAATGTTTTTTCAATTCCTGTTGTTTCATTTTCTTAATTCATTTCTAAATTCTTGTTATTTCATTTTCTAAATTAATTTGGATTTTTTTTTACAGTTTTAAAGTTTCGATTTGTTAAAACAGAGTTCTTTTGGTTTATTTTTAAAGTAGGGCATAGGCTGAAACTATATGTTTATAAAGATATTTTTCATTTGTGAAATGCAATGTCAAAATGAGCTCCCAGGTCATGAAATGAGTGAGGATGAGAGGAAACACATTCTCATAGTGCAAGACAATCAGAATTTGAACTTGAGCATGTGTGAGCCCAATGAGGGGAGGTGAGCATGGGTCAAATCTGGAAGGGCAAACTAGTTTCATATTTAGTGCAGCGCTTGCTATTGATTGCCCCTCCACATTTTTGGCAAGGTGGGCTAGGGGTCCTTGTGATCCCAAATCTCTTCTTAGATAGTTTCCAATAAGTTTAACAGCCCCTATGCCATCAAATGGTGGCACAAGGAAATAGAAATGAAACATTTGTGGTATAGAATGGTCTAGGAGCATCAATAGATTTGATGCACACTTCTTCCTTTCGCGAAAAAGGGTGTGGAGCATGTGAATTTTTGAAGGAGGCTAACAATCTACATTACAGAATTGATTAAACAAGTTTTGGGGGTGTCGAGAAGACTTGGGAATTGCAATGCTTACTACCTTGTCTGATAGGCAACATGTTCATACTATTGAGGAGATGTAGGAACAGCAAATGTAGGGGAAGACACATATTTCTACTCCTAGATCACATACGAGAGTAGGAACATTAGAGTTGAGCAGCAAAAGTCTGAAAACATTTTGTTTGGCAAGCTTTTGTTCATAGTTTGGGATCCTTTTAATGTATTAGGATTTTAGATAAGCCTTGCAAAGGAGTTTTGGGATGTGTACATAGTGTCGAGCATATGGCTTTACTTTTGACCCTCAGGTGCATGATCTCTTGCAAATGTACTATTCGGTTGTGTGCCTGTCAGATAACGTTCACTTTGTGCAATTTTGGGAAGCATGCTTTGCTAGCCCTCTGAGTTGCTTCCCTATGAGATGTTTACTCCTATGACATCTACAATCAAATTTGTTTGTTTGGCAAGTTCTATCAATTAGATTGGTGATGGGGTTACAGGAGCTAGTTGGTGAACACAAAGACATTACACAATTCTATCCTTGGAATCCAGGTGGACTGGTATGTTTTTTGTTTCTAAGATTGCTTGGGGACAAGCAATTTCAGGAAGGGCAGACTGTAATGTCCCCTTTTTCATGAGTGTCATCTTTCAGAGGATTAGCCTATTTCCTAACCCTCATAGGCTAATGAGTTGTTCAGAGGGTCCAATTGGCAAAGTTGGAGGCCAATTCCCACTCCAGAGGTCAGGGATGTTATTGCTCTTTGTTTGAGTCAAATCGACGCACTTACTATTTATCTAAGTTGTCGGTTTGGATTCAAGTTCTGATGCAGGTTTGAGATACAAATTCAAAATTCATTCAAATTTTTTGGGGGGTGGGTTCAAATTTGTACTAGGTTCGTCCATACAAAATTGTTTTTTAAAAAAATATATATGTATGTGTGCATGTATATGTATGCAGCAATAAATAAGATCATACACCAGTATGCTAATAGTAAAGCAACAGAAAAAAATACACCCCAATATGTATTAATATTTTTATCCAAATGAAATATGTTTTACCAAGTTTGCCTTGTTTTTGGTCTAATTTACAATTGGAGGGTTGGATTGACTAAGATAGATCAAAAAAAAAAATTAAGTCAGTAATCCAGTTTTTGGCGAAATTTGGCCCGGGTCTTACTGTAGATTTGTAAATTCGCCATAAAAACAGCAAAATTTGTATCAAGTCATCTAACAGAATTCAGGCAAACTTTGAAAGTCTGAGGAAGACTTTTGCAAGAATATGATAAGGATTAGACTTTGGGGTTGTTAGGGAAGAACTTGGTAACATAGTTGTTTATGTCTATTTTGGGTAATTCACAGTTTCTATCTTTAGCAGGGCACCTGACCAATTCGCGAGCAACATGAATTGTGGTGACATTGACAAAGCTTCCAATTTGGGACATTATTTGTAGTAAGTCAAACTATGGTCAGAGCTATTTTTGGTAATGCATCTGGACTTGGTATTAACATAATTTGTCAGTTGGCTTAGTTTCAGCAACTTACTATTTATAGCAAGTCATTGGATGTTAGAGAGGGACCTTTACTATTTTTAGTAAGGCAGTTGAATGCACGATAAATACAATGGTTAACTCCTAGGTTCAGATGGAATCAAGAAATAATGATTATTTCCAGAGTTGTGTTATTTTAATTATTAATAAAGTAGTACTTTAATAATAATAAAGGATAAAGCAAAATTATAGAGTTATATTTTCACTTTATGTGAGTGGGGCCACTTAATGACTTAAAAGTCATTTAATAAACTGCATCACAATAATATAATATAACTTTATGGTAAGTGAACTTTATTTAAGAGGGAGATAATAGGTGCTGAATAAAGTAAACTTTATATTGTGCACCAAAAGGAGGGTTATAATTGAATTGCAACAAAAGCAAATGGTATTAACAGCTAAGTAAATTTCAAATTATGCTGTGTATTTGTGAAGATACAAATTCATTTCTCTCGGAGTCATAAAAAGCCAAGACAAGAGAAAATCAATTCATTCTATTGTGCATTTTATTTGTTGATTTGTGTGAAAACAAGAAACAAGGGTTTGAAGAGTTTCAGCATTGTAGATAGAAGTTTTCCACAATCCATTAGAATTCTTTGTTGTATTTTCTGGGCAGATTGTGTTAGAATTTTTTGCATCAACGTTTCGGATCACACTTTGTGATCCATCATCAGGATGAGAGAGCTACAGGAAAAATATGGTAAGATTGCAGACCCGGTGTGGATAAAAGGAGGAAGGAAAGGGGGTGGGTGCACAACAATCGCGAAGAGTTTGAGGTACAACAATAAGGTAAATATGGGGAAGGAGAACAAGTAGAGGGAAAATATATATATTAAACATTGATGCAAAAAATTCTAACACAATCTGCTCAGAAAATACAGCACAGACTTTCAGCATGGTAAAATTGTCAATTCTACATAGGCTTCAGCACTTTGAATTGACTAAGCAGGTGCTTTGGCTTCATACAAAAGCCAAGATTGATTCAACTATTAACACAAATTGGTGATTAGAAGTCCATTTCATTTCAGAACTGTTAGCAAGGGCAGGAGGGCTTCACTTTATGAATATTGCACCTCATATATGGTTTACCATTTTGAGCTATTACTGGCTGCAGGTCATATAGAGCAGCAGCAGATCATTAGAGGACAGCGTTTGGGGTTTGGGTGGCTTGTTTTTTATTTTGTTGGGTGCTTCTCACACATTTTCCAACCTAGTCGTCACTTCCTAGAGCATCCACGTTTCACCAGTGGCTTCTATAGTGACTGACAATCAATTCCAAGTTTCCATAATTGTTGATTAATCTTATTTCTCAAATTCCGATAACTGCTGTTGTATGCAATTAGATTTCTTATTGAATAAAATTGGGAAACTTTTTGTTTGGATTTATAAAACAAATAGTTTATTATTATTTCATACATTATTAGTCCCTGTCTATTTATAGGCAGGGAACTAATGTTTTCAGTAGACCCCCACAATTAATTTGTGTAACATCCTAAAAAATCAAATTCTAAAGTTTATCAAACTTTTTATTTTTAAATTAATTTATGGTCATTTATTACTTTTTTCCAATTGGTCTATTGCAATTTTGTTGGGGGTTTATGCTATTTTTCTACTACAAAAAATGAGAAAAAAAAAGAGAGTTGACAGCATCACATTTAATACTTGTCATTCACACTCCTAGCTGTCTGGATCCTTCACCATGTACCTTTGGCATTGTACAATTTCATTAATGGTGGAGCAGTTGATATGAGAGGAGCCATCTATTAACACATGCATTTACTGTACCATAAAAAATATTCGAACATTTGTCAAATGGTTGTGCTGTGCTATCTGTAGTCATTGATAGCAAGGCGGCAACAAGGCGGCAATAATTACTCTATTTTCTTTCTTGTATGGAACAGTAGTAGTATTAGACAACATTAACTATTGGTTTTTTTTATTTCTTTCATAATTGCAAGCGGTCCCATGTATTAATTATGTGTTCAATGTTGCTCTTCACTTTTAATAATCAAATTAAGACATCACATATTTAATTTTGGGAAGGTTTAATTTTTTGTAATAATAAATATTAAGACAATGAAGCCTAATATATTTCAATTTTTTCTATTAATAAAAAGAGAATGAAATCCAAAAATATGCATTAATTTTATTAAATATATTCTTATTGTCGTGATTATTAAAATAGTTTTGAATTTAGATCAATATTTTTAAAATTAAAATTATACTAATATACATTTTTATTTTAAGGGAAAAAATTATGCTTTACTTTTCATTAAGTGAAATATAAAAATTAACATATGGTGATTAAACATTAGTTTTGAATTTAGATCAATATTTTTAAAATTAAAATTATACTTATATACATTTTTATTTTAAGGGAAATTATTTATGCTTTTCTTTTCATTAAGCGAAATATAAAAAATTAACTTACCAATATCAAAATATTATTATATTTTTAATCCTAGATTATTTTTTAAAGAGGGGTAAACGCTTTGACCTGGAGCTATGAACCAGTGAGGCCACAAACGGGGGACCTCATCCCCATGAGATTTGAACCTTGATGGCAAGGATAACAACACAACAACTTAACCATCACAACATGCCACTATTGGCTATATTTATAATCCTAGACTAATATATTGATATGTTATTATTTTTGAAAGCTTAGACTAATTTAATGCATGGCTCGACGGAAGTATAAGTACCAAGGAACTGACATGTGTTATTGGGATAGGTTGTCTCCACCTTTAGCTCATCAATTGATACAAAAGGTTTTCTATTTTATTTAAGTTGTAAATATTTTTATTTTAATTAAATTTGAATTTCTCTACTATGCCAAAATTATGTTTAAGTGATTTAAATTTGATTTTCTTATCATATGAAGCCTTGATATATAAGTGTTAATCATATGATTAACAATATTTTTATAAACCTAACTTTAATATATTTATAAATTCATAAAAAATAACTTAATATTCATACATAAATGTAATCAAATATATTTTATAATACAATATCGTTAATCTTTTAAAACAAATATATAAAATATCTAGAACAAATATTAAAATATTAATATTAAATGAATTATATTTTATATCTCTAACTAATATTATATCTCATGCTTTTCACATTAGGCAGGGACACCTGCTCAAACAGAGCTCTTGTTAAAAATTAAGAAATTATAAAACCATTCAAATACAAACAAAACAAACACATACATTTGAAAATCAGAACTTAAGGGCAAACTTGACTTTCAGAGATAGAACCAAGTGAGGTTCTTACAAAGGGTCAGCTTCAAGACCTTCATCCACTTATAGTGCTATGGCTAAATCACAATAGGGCAAGGGGAAATGCAAGATGCTAACTCAAATTAACCATAGCTGATTTGTTTAATGTGCACCTGAGAGATTAGATAAATGATTCCATTGGTAGGTTCTTTTCCCACTTCATGTAGCTCGATCTCCTTATTATAAAGAGATAGTGTTGATTGTGGCGAAGGGGGGGACGACCATCATTTATTCCACCAAGAGAGGACAAATTGAGGACGACAATCTTGGATAACAACTATGCCAACATCAATTCATTGACGGAGACAATGAGGGCATGTTGGGAGGATTTTGGATGTAATATAGTTAAGGATGGGTAGATGGACATTGGGCATTTGTCCACTCATCAATATCATAGTTACATGCTTAGAGGGCCCATTCTTTCTTAGGTCAATTGATTATTCACGGCATTGAAATAGTGTTGATTTTCAGTTTGACATCCTTCGGACAGCTAATGAGGAGATTGGACCACAAAATGTAGTCCAAGCAGTGATAGATGCAACACGTGTGCAAAGCTTCAAGGAAGCTTATTAAAACAGACATAATTGCTAGACTCATGTTGTATACATGTCATGAACATTGCACTAAAAGACGTGTAGAAGATTGAGTGGACTAGAAGAGTGATCAAATATTTGAGAGATGTGGAGATGTATATTTGCAATCATCACACTTCACATGCACTCTTCAAGAGATTCACGAAGGAGTTCCTGAAGTAAGTTGAGACCAGATATGCACTATATTTCATTCTTTTGGAGAGAATATTTCAGTCACAAGAACCACTGCAACTCATGGTTATAAAAAAATGAGTGGAATCGAAGGGATGGGGCCAGGATAGAGCAGGGGAGGACAGTGACAGAGGTAGTGAAGAGTGATTCATTTTGGAGTGATGCAAAATACATACTCTTTAAATTTAAGGGGTTATAAGGCTGCAGCAAAGGTGGACATAAGAAATATGGCACAAAAGGATCCAATCTTGTGGTGGACTTGTCATGGACCAAAATCAGCAACTACCACAGTAGCCATTCATTTGTTGTCTCAAGTTTCTAGTTCTTCAACTTCTGAGAGGAACTAGTCTACTTATAGCTTCATTTACTGTCTTAAGAGGGAGAAATTTCCCTCTAAGAGAGTAGAGAAGCTGGTAGTTGTACATAGTGTCTTGTGTATCATTAACTACGGGACACATGAGTACAAGGACAGCCCAGCAACACAATGGGATGTAGAGCTAAATGAGTCCTTGCATATTGATGAGAATGAGGATGCTTCAGACATAGGGTTGGTTGGTGTTCCTTTTGCGGATCTTGACCTTATCGAGTCCAATAGTTCCAACGATGACGAGTTTGTCGACATCTCGACAGATGATTAGAGGTTTCCTCCACTACATTTTACATTTTGATTGTGTGCTTGTTTTGATATCATGCTACTAATTGTTTGGTTTTTATCATTAGATACTTTTGAAATCATATAATAGAAATCTTCCATCTCTTAATTCGACGATTTAAAATTTTATGTAGTATTAAATATTCTAATTTGTAATTAGTAATTCGATATTGAAAACTTCAATGTTCAATGTTAAAAGTATTTACTATTCTAGTATTTAGTATTTGGCATTTTACTTTTTAATAGTCTTATACATCTTTTCATAACTAGCATTTTAAGTACCATATGTATAGTATATGGTATATACACCATTGCCGCCACCACCACCTCTCTGAAATTGAGGCCCCTTTGTCCCCCCTTTCCAAAGGTGGTGTAACTATGGATTTTTCTCAAGCTATTCTTATTTTTTGGTAGTATTAATTTTGTACTTGAACTTTCTTGTAATATATGTTACTTTATTTCCAATTTGAACATTAGTTAGTTGAAGATTTCAAGGAATTTGTTTTTAATATCTGAAGTGAGTGTGGCCCATTCGGTCCATGATGATTGTTTATTGCAAGATGTTCAACAACATTTTTTCATGGCATTCTTCTTTTGTAGGTAAAGAATACAATTGATAACTCATGGACCCTTCTCTAAATAAGATTTGTGCATTATGTTTTTGATTGTCTAGTGTTACGTTCCTTTTAATTATGGAAGTTATGACCTAAAGGCGCAATTTTCATTGGGCAATTTACATAGAGCTATAAGACATCCCAATACAAACTTACTTTTATACGCTGCAAAATTCCTTGATTTGGATACGTACAACTTTTCATGGTCCACAAGGTGTCATAATTTGGATAAGCCCCTAACTTACACTACAAAGCCAAGGAGAAACACGCTTCAAAGATGCACCTCAATTTTATGATCTAAAGCCAACTTTCACACTCACACCCTTTCTGATGGTGATTCAGTTTCAATAATGTATTCTTGCATCTTGGATATAAATCTTTATGTTATAAACATGGTTACCTTGAGAGCTGTCTCCCACCCCTTGAGACACGTCTCTAGTATGTAAGATGTCTCTAACAACTTCATGATACACAAGGTTCATCTAGATGTCATCTCCAAAATCTCTTGACCAAATATTGATCTGCCGACAAAACATTACGAGAAAAATTCAAAAAAGTGTTGAATGCCAATAAAGGAAAATAAATAAAATATGCTCATATAATTTCTCATGCTAAAAGATTTGAGGATACAACATATCCGAGCAGAGTTGTGGTGCTCGGATCTACTGACAATGTAGACTCTAAATTGAGAGGAACATGAAAGAACGAAGAAATTTTAATGATGTCCACGAGACCAACAATCTAAGGGACCCAACAACAAATTTTTGTCATTTTCATGTTCTTCTCAATCTAATTATGAATCTTTACAAATAAACCAGCAATTGGTGTAGCCTTTCCTCTAGAAAAAGTATATTTAGACAACCATCCTTCAAGTTGTTCTCATATTGTCTGTGTATATCTTTGGAAGCAGCACACTCAAAAATTAAGTGTCATTCCATTTCAACCACCTCTTTGTTGCATAAAACACATTTTCTTCCTTCCCAAGACTCTTTGGTAACCGTCCATCTACCCATTTCACAACTTCGATGATGAGACCCGGTTTGGAGTTTGGCCACTAACAATCTTGCTTGCCCTTAATTGCAACATAGATAGTTGTATGACTGATTTCCTCTAATAACAAAGTCTAAACAGAAATTGTCTTTACTATTTATTGTCCTTGTATGATTGATTGACTTTTCTTGTTTTCAAAGTTCTATGTCATGATATAATCTGGAAATCATTAAATTATATTTTAAATTATTAAATATAACATCTATAAGCACCACTATCTCAAAGTGATTATGGTATAACTATTGGATTATTGTCACAAGTGTCAAAGGGCCAATTGGTAGGGTCATGGATGAATAAATTCTTGAGTATCAAATTTGTGACACCTTTCTTGAGTTTTTTGTTTGAAAGGGAAACAATAATTGCCCGCACAATTGACCTGTGTCTAGTGCTCAAGAGGAAGGAATTAAATAAAAATACACAATAATATCTTTATATAGGTCAACCCGCCTTAGAGCCACCATTCTTTACGAATTTTTTTTTTTAATTAATAGCCCCCTCTAGAATAAATGACCTCCTTGAAGGTAAAAACCCACAATGGGCAAAAACTTCAATAAAGTATACATCTTAGGTGGTCTTGGTAGCATTTTCAAGTCTCCAAGTCCAATAGATAAGTTTGAGAAGTCAACTATGTCTGGGATGTGAGCGAGATTTTGGCTAAGCTAGTCAAGCATATGGAGTTGAAACCAAGTCATTTGTGATGAAATGAGTTAGAATTGTTAGAAAATCTCACTATAACACCAGCGCAAGGGAACATTAGGACGAGTTCGCAAGACAGGGAAAAAGGGCCTCACAGTGAGGGGATGGAGGGACGGCGATGGAGGGTTGAGGGTTGGGGGTGAGGGGTGATGCATACTATACATATAAAACATGAAATGCTAGCTACGCACTGATGTTTCACTATAACATACTATAACCAATAGTAACGTTCATAAATCAAGGTTCAAATAGAAATCCAAAAGTATTAGCAAATACGATTTATATTAGTTCTATCAAATATCGATTATATCATAATGCTAAAGATGATTTCATTGAGTACCATCATGCATGATATGAATCATGATCAATATCAAAATGAGTACAAAGTCATGTCAAAATTAAAAAAATGTAGTGATGAGAAGCCTCTATTCGTCCCCCAAGCCAAAGTCCTCATCACTAGAACCATTGGACTCCTCACGCTCAAGTTCCGCAAAAGAAACACCAACCATCCCTACATCTTTTTTTGTTGCAATCTCATCCTCATCAATATGAGACAAATCCTATGGCTCCACATCCCATCGTACTGCTAGGCTCTCTTTTTACATGTGTGGCTTGCGATTTATGATATGCAAGACACTATGTACAACAACTAGCTTCTCCACTCTCTTAGAGTTAAGTTTGTTTCTCTTAATAGGGTGAATGTAGCACCCAAGTACCCAATTCACGCTAAGTTTGTCCTCTTAACAAAATGGATGAAGTACCCAAGCACCCCTAATGTCCCCAAGCACCCAAGGGGTGCAGTGATGGGGGTACTTGGGTATGCCAAGTACCCATCCTAGGGACATCCCTACACTAGGTAGTCCTAGGTTTTGGGCCAAGTGCACGTCACCGGGTTTCACTAGAAAATCCTTGTTCCAATTCCAATTTCATCTTAAATCAAGTCTGAAATCATGCTCATCCTCTAGAGAAAAAGTGAAAATCCTAGTAAAAATGTAGAGGATGAGCATGATTTCAGACCATTTAAGTCCAAATCTGATTGCATCGAATGAAAACTCACTTTAATTGGTAAATTAGAGGCTTGTTTGCATTCGTAGAAATGAGAAATCACTAAGTAAAAGGAGTTTAGGGAGTGCAGTGAAAAACAATTCAGGTCGTAAAGGTGAAATGATGAAGATGTATGTTAAGAGAAAATTCCTCTAAGCATGGCAGATTCTGCCAACACTTGAGGAATCTATAATCCTCTCTAGCCCCTAATTTCCGCCCTCTAGCCTAGGTGAGAAAAGGGCATCATAAGGTTAGACAAACTTATTTCTCCCACATGTTGGAATGAGAATTCAAGTTTTGATGCTCAAAGGCTAGATGGTTGGGAAAAATTTACTAAGTGAAAAAGAAAATTCCTCTCCTACCCTTATTTCTGCCATTATGATTAGGACAATTGAAGGGAAAGATAGAAGGCATGATGGAAGAGAATTATGATAAGAAGAGTGTTGGAATCACCGTTGCCATTACACCAAAAGCTCAAGCTATCAATGAACATCACAATAGCTAGAGACAAGGATCCATGGGAGGCAGTTAAGCACATGTCACAAATCCATCAATCTGTGCTGAACAATAACTTCACCTAGAGGGAACAAAGGCACCAACCTCCCACCAATCCCCCCCCAAGCATGACCCGAGGGATTTGAACCCATAACCCAGCACTCTAATACCACTTGTTGGAATCAACATTGTCGTTACACCAAAAGCTCGAACTGTTAATGAACATCACAACAGCCAGAGACAAGGATCCATGGGAAGCGGTTAAGCACATGTCACAAATCCATTGGTCTATGCTGAACAATAACTTCACCAAGAGGGATGGAGGCACCAACCTCCCAACAAAGAGGTCATGAGTTTATGGGATGAAGTGGAAAGTGTAAGGTGGTTACAAAGATGTGAGGAGAGGATGATTCAAAAGATCAAGAGGAGACTCCTCAAGGCAAAGCAGAATCCATCTACCCTTGAGGAAGATATAATTCTGTCCAACCATGGATTTTTGCCCTCTATCAATATGGAGATTAAAGCACCAGTCGATTTATAACTGAAGTAAAATGACGAACAAGAGCATGAAATGATAAGGGAGATCAAACATTGGTGAGGTCTTATGAGGAAATTGTATGTTTGAAAAGTTTGGAGCGAAGGATAAAATCCTATTGACCACTTCATTTCTCCCTTCATCTATGGCAAAGGAAACATGAGACAACTCCTTAAAATATGCATTATGATCAACAAGAAAGAAGGAATTGAGCGATTGGCCAAATTTGAGGAAGGATGATGAAATTGAGGAAAAAAGAAAGTGAAAAGGAAAAATTCCTCTAGGAATGGCAGATTCCACCACCCCAAGAGGAATCCAAAATCCTCTAACATCTCCAAAATCTGCCCTACATAATGAGGCCTAAAATATCAAGCCTTGATCTCCAAGAAGCATGAAAATGGAAGAGGATGATGGGAAAGATGCATGTTGAAATGAAAACTAACTAGCATGGAGATGAGAATTTGAGGGAATGAAAATCCTCTCCCTATCTCAAATTTTGCCTTGTGTGGAAATGAGGAAAACAAGCATTAAAATCTTCCAAGTGGTGTTGGGAGAAACAAAAACAAGGATATGAAGGATGTGATAAAAACACAAACTTAACCTCCCAACTTTATGAAATGATAAACAAAACCTGAAATGACAAGAAAGATCAGGCATATTGGTAGAATTGAATGGAGTATAAGTTCGGAAGGATTGAAAAAGTGGAAAAATCTTCTTGGATGTTAAAGTTATAATTCAGTCGAATAATATATATAAATGAAACATATAAATAATCATATATATATATATATATATATATATATATATATATATATATATATATATATATATATATATATATATATATATATATATATATATATATATATATATATATATATATATATATATATATATATATATATATATATATGCGCAATAATTGCAATTATATATGTTTAAAGCCATAGAAGACATGTTCGAAATTAACAACACTAGTAGGCTTCTTACTCTAAAGAATCAACTCGCTAATACAAAGATGAACAAAGGAGAGATCGTCATCTAATACTTTATGAGGATAATGGAATTAAGAAACCAACTCTAACAATTGGCCACATCTATGATAATAAAGAGTTAACTTTGGTAACATTAAATGGACTCCCCGCTTCATGGGAAAACTTTAGACTAGGAATATGTGCTCGCTCCAAGCTCCCCAAATTCAATCAACTAAAAGCTGACTGCATTCAAGAAAAGTGTAATCTAATATCTAGAGGAACTGGCCTGATATCCACAAATGAAGATTTTCGGATTCTCGCCACTAATTTGAAAAGAAAAAAGGGAAAAAAATGGTAAACAACCATTCAAGAAACAAAAGGATCTTTCTAAAATACAATGTTTTAGATGCGACAACAGCAAGATGTCCTGACAGACTCAAAAATCTGGCTTCCTTTGCGGAAGTCAAAAAATTCAAACTTTGATTCAGAGAAATCTCCATTCTAAAGAACATCATAATATTTCAAATTCTACAGAATTCTGGATTAAGAGGAAGTTCATGATTCTCTACCATCTGCACCAAGCCTCTTGCGAAATGAAGGTGGAAAACTTTCAAGGTAAACTTGTATATTGTAATTACTGAGAAGAGAGTCTCAGAGCATTTGATTATTGTCCTAATAAATTACTTTTTAATAAATGTTATTTCATATGGCACCTATGCACATCATGAGGAAGTGAGGACTTCCAAATGATTATAACTTGTAGTTGCAGAAGTTATTGAAAGCTGACAATCTTACAATAACTTAATTTTCTATTATGATGGATATCTTATGATATCTATACATATCATGATAGATTATATTTTGCATGGTATATTAAGTTCCTTAAACAGACCATGAATGTTTATATAGTAAGCATTATGAGAATGCGTGTGCACATACCTTATAAATATTTTGAGTACATGGTGAATGTGATGCAACTTGATGTTCAAGAGGCCATTACTCAAGAGTACTTGATGAATATCATGTGACTTGATGTTCAGGAGGCCATTACTCAAGAGTACTTGGTCAATGTTATGCATCTTGACATTCAAGAGGCCATTAGTGAATGACATATGAATTGACATTCAGAAGGTCATTACTCTTAATATCATTACATAGAGTATTTGATGAATATCATGTCTTGATATTCTGATAGGCCAACACCCATGATATCAAATGTAATATCAAGATGGTGGAAATCTTGTTCAAAGATTTCCTTAAATGTATCATTTTACCAATGGTGTAATATTTATGTGTTTTATCATTCTTAATTAAAGGGGAGTGTTAAAGTTATAATTCAGTCAGATAATATATATAAATAATGATTTATATATATTATAAATATGCAATAATTGCAATTATATATATGAACCTTATTATATTCATTTCCCTTATATAAAACAAAACATTGCATATTTATAATAATTTAGAAATTAACTGATTTGTGTGACTGATCTCATGTATTTGGTAGATTAAATTTCCTTGTTAAAGGTTGCTATTATCGAGCAACTGTTTTACTTTGACCGACAGGATAACAGTTGACTCCAATGGGGGAGTTACGACACCAACGAATCATGACTCCACATTGAGTCACACCTGTTGGTATTAGCACTAGTTGCCTTATTATAATAGGATCTGCCTCTGCAAAATCATCGACGCAGATTACAAATTCCAAATGTCTTCTTACACGGTGATTGCAGAGTAAGCGTACATTATTGGCCCATCTTTGTTACTCTACTTCTGCGTGCAAACTGTTAGAGAAAAACTCCACACTTCCCTGCATGAACTGATAGTAACAGAGCCTTGATATAATAATCAGTCTTACCATCTTATCAAAAGGAATATAGAATTAAGACAAGATTTCTATTACAAACTAGTTAAATCTGATAAACCTTAACATTGGAGTGGCAGGTTCTGTCACGCCAAGAGGATTCCATAATCCTCTCTCATGATCAGATTCCACCCTTAAAAGAGGAGACTCAATGGAGATAGCAAAGAGGCGATTCAATGGGTGATTAAACAAAGAAAACATGGCTTTAATTTCCTCTAAACATGTAATCCATGAGGGGGTAAAAAGTTAGTAAATCAATGTTTTATTGGCATAAGGAAGCCAAATCAGCCTCTACATAAGCAACATTCCTTGAAGTTAGCTATCGCCTATATAAAGGGGGTAATATGAGTTTATTTTTAACATCAGGTCAAGACAATTTCTACCCTGCCAAAGCAACGAACTACCCTCGACAAAAGATAGCGATTTTCTCCTAAACAAAGCAGTGAAATCATCTTGAAGAGCAGTGATTCCCTTATTAAGATAGCGGATTATTTACCACTTGACAGCGAACTAGTAAGAAGAGGGAGAAATAAATCATCTTGAGGGAGCAAGATATCAAGAGTAGCAATTGCATCTTTTATCAACCATTTGGAGACTTCAAAACATCAATTAGAGATAAGGATGGTGAGAAAATTAAAATCTGGGCATGGTGTACATTACAAAACTTATTTATTTTCCACTTTTCAAGTAATTTAAGGTTCAAGTTGCAAGATTGGGATTATCTTATAAATAAAATCAAGAATGGGAATTGTAAGAAGATACAAAAATTTGATCTTGAACTTAAGCTCCATTTTGCCTCTTTGACTTGATGTTGATTCTTATGAAAGCTTTCAGATTCACTTTGTTTCATCATTTGTGATTGTAATGCAATTTCCTTTTTTGTTTTGCAAGGCAAATGTGGAGCAAGGAGAGGCTTGGAAAGTGAAAGATAGAGATGGATGGCTGTTTACTGTACAGGGTAAAAGGATACTTATCGCATATAGTACAGTAAGATATAACACAAAACAGATACTTTATTCATATACGCAATATGCACTTCACTACTTACAATATTATTAAGATGATTATAATGATGATTATGATGATTACCATGATTCCCAAAGTCCCTTCCAGACAGTATACTATTCTACCCGTCGGCTACAATATAGAATTTACTGACAACATCATCCCCCCCAAAAAGTAAAGTCGTCTCCGGATGACAATACAGCAAAACTCAAAAATAACAACTAATTACATCAATGTATAGATACTAAGCAGAGGGATGCGTCCATGGTGTAGTGGTCATCCGCACCCTCAGTTCATTCAACTCTGCTCGTAATTTGTAGACTTGCTCCTTCCGAACTTTCAATTTTGCTTCTGCCTCCATCTGAAGCTCTAAAGCTGACTGCATCATCCAAGCAATTCCTCCCAACTCTTTCTCCTTCTCATCTGCTACTCTCTCCTTCTCTGCTGCTAACTGTTCCTTCTTCGCTACTAATTTCTGTAACTGACTCTATCTGGCTAACAAGGCTGCCCTCTCGGATTCCCAGGCCACCCTCTCCGTGGCTAGCTTGGCAGCTGACTCCTCCTCAGCCCTCTCAGCTGCTAACTGATCTGCCTGGCTCCTCCGAAGGGTGTAATATGCCTCCCTATATATCACCACTATCTTCTAAGTCAAGGCCTCTACTCGGCTCTCCATACCAGGATCTCTCGTCGTGGCCCAATCCTGTCGCATCTCTGCAGTCTCCACACTCGGCCATCCCCATTCCTCAAAACAAATTGTAAAGGTAGGGGGGCATCCTAATTTCATGAAGGATACTACTCTCTCCAGCTCCTTTACTACTAAGTCCAAAGCCTATATCTCTACAGAGGCCATTACCTAGCAAGCCCGAGCCGCTAGAGCTGCTACATCAATGAAGAATGCCTCTCTCATCCCTGATTCTAGTGCTACTAGATGCTATTATACACCCATAGCCCTTTCTACTACTTCCGCCATCCGCTCAACAGCACTATGCAATAGTTCCTCATCCTGTGTCAGCTCCTCTACATGTTCCTGCAAGGGTTTTCCCTCCGGGATTACTTCTCGCATAGGTGTATGCAGGTAAGTCACTCGAGGAGCTGGGGTACGGTGGAACCAAGTACTCAGGTATGTGCTCAACTTCTAGGTTATGCTCTTTCTGTCTCACTCAGATGATATTAACAATGCCATATCCACCATAACCACTGCATCTGAATCCACTACGTCCAATTGGACATCCGGCATTCTCAAACCCTCACCTGTTGATATCTCCATTACTCCTACCTTAGTATCCATCTTTGTATCAGGTACAAGTACCTCAGCCCCAGCCTCTGGTAAAGCCTCAATAGCAAGTTCCATCGTTACCTCCGGAGCGGCTGTCTCTGTTGGTGGCGGATGTACCTCTGCTGGTGTCTCAAGAATAGCTCATGTCTCTGCGGCAAGTTGAATCGCAACTAAAGCTAGCTTCATCACTACTAGCTGCCTGATTTGACCAAAACCCGAAATGTCATGTATACCAACAAGAGCCAAATGTGTCGTAGCTAAAAGTGCAGGCCGTGGAAATCTCAACGGTGTAGCTGTAATTACCTCTACCTCTTCGTCCCTTTCCTCTTCCCCGTCGGTCTCACTTTCCTCAGAAGTGTCCTCCCGACCACTGTCAATATTTTCACCATCTAGTCTTGGTCGTTTCTGCCTAACTGTGGTCTTGGTGCCCAGTGTATCAAGATGTCTCCACTGCATAATCGGGGGTTCGCTTGGCCCGAGTGGTCCCAGTTTGGCCTCCAAAGCATTGTTGGGGATCATTCGCATTGTTGCCTCCAAGAATAGGTTGATGGCATAATGCGGCATGTAGAATGTCTTGTGTTGTAATATCATGAATTCATACATTCATTCGGCCAACAACGCAACCCAGTCATACACCCTACCATGCAGAATCTCGTTCATCATCGCCAAATGTGGGAAGGAAATGTCTAAAGGCGCGACTAGAGCCTGTGAGGCAACTCTTCACAACGTCCATCAAACAACGCCGGTGACCTTCCTGCACATTGGATTTCTTCAACCCTCTACCCCTCTACATGTCCATGAGAGCTTCTAGTTCCGCCTGCGTCAAATCCCCACATACGAGCTGTATCAACTGTGTTTTTACTTCCCGGCTTTTAGGTTTTCTATCTATCTTCCTTCCCCCCTATGCATGGTCAGGTATCCCAAATACCCATGTGAAGTCAGTTGGTTTGAATGATACCACCAAGTTGCAACCAAGGTACTCAAACGTACTGGTTCGAGAGAACCTATCATACGTTTCTATTATGATCCATAGAAACCCTTCATAATCTCTGATACCGCATACAGGCATTTGTATCACTCATTCGACCTATGCCTTCCAAATGCTGGCCTTTACTGGATGGTTATCCGGTGTCTCCTGCCACCACTTCCAGTATTCTGCTCCATTCAATCCTTCAAATGCCACATTTTGCACCGTGGGAATCTCCATCGTAGCTGACTGTGTTGCTTGCTTCACTTTCTTTTTGCTTGGTCCTTTACTAGTTCCTCCTACGACATGGACTTTGGATGGCAAAGTTTTTACATTCCTGTTCATGGTTGAATCTGCGTCCAATTTCCTTTTCCAAGCTCTAAACAGCTGAATGCATAACTGCCCCTTTTTGTCGGTTTGCTCGAATAAAACAAAATTTGTTAGGTTAGTTACTTCCTTCCGTACAATTTTATTTCAAAGTTCTCCTGTCTTTGGCGTTCGTACAGATCCGTACGACCCTCACTCTATGCTTTGTGTACGGCTTCTTCCTTGCCAGCTCTATCTACTATATGGCTACAATCTTCTGTCTGAGGCTGTACAAATGAATTAATGTTCTCCCAGGTCAAGTACAGCTACTCCCCAATTTGCCTTTACTGATTCTACTCCTTAGTCGTACAGGTTTTTCTAATATCTTACAAAACCTTAACTGGTCGTACGATGATCTACGTGGGCCGCACAGTATTTTGTCATGGCCATACGATATTCTCCAAGGTTGTCATACAGTGTCTTTGCCAATTCTTATGTGTTGTACAGCAATTACTCTCTTCTCTTGTGTCGTACGATATGTTGCTATACCACTTCCTGCATCTTTTTTAGTGTCGTACAATATATGTCTTTTTACTTGTCATATGGCCCACTTTATGTCCCTTCTTCTCTATTTCCCTTGCCGTATAGTATATTGATATGTTGTTTGCGTGCTTTCCACTCTTTGTTTGAGCGTACCGTACAGTGGATCGATTGGCAGCCTCTGCAAGACCGTACAATTCGTGTCTTCCTCAAGGTCCTACAGCCCTTAACTTGTACTCTTCTTGAGTCTGTACGACCCAATTCACTGGTTGGTACGATGTTTTGTTTCTTTCCTTACTGCCTTCTTGCTCGTACGAAATTGACTTTCCTCCAGATACTACTCTCATGAACTGTACAATGATTGCTTCAGTAATTTATCTCCTGCTAGGCCGTACGGCTCTTATTTTATAGTGACTATACTCCCTTCTACTTTCCTCCACACATGGTCGTATGATTAGAATTCATTGTACACTTGTTCGTGCGATGACTTTATTATTTTCTCATGTCCATACAGCCACTTTCCTAGGCTTTTGGCACCATACGGTGGTTGCTTTTCCTTCCACTAGTAGTCGTACGGTTCCCAATCTGTCCTTTTTTTTGCTACTGTGAGGATCTCCAAGGCCGTACGGTCCTTAAATTTAATACTCCTTTAATTTACTAATCCTATTCTTTATTACTTTAATACTTCCGAGTCCATACTCAGATTTTATACTCAGTTTTATATTTTTTCTACATTTACTTACATATATACATTATTTACTGTTGTTATTCTCTCTCAGTTGTTCGTCGGTGGAGGAACATTTCTTTCATGATAGACTTTTAACTTTGACCCGTTCACTGCGTCAGGTACTTCCTTCCCATCTAGCGTCTATAACTTGATTGCCCCATTATCAACAACTTCTCGTATCTTGTACGGTCCGACCCATTTAACTTTGAACTTTCCTGATCTAATCTCATTCTACCCATTATACTTCAAAATTAACTAGCCCGGTTGAAATTTATTCAATTTCAAGTGCTCGTCAAGCCATACCTTCCACCTGTTTTGTGTAACTTATGTGGCCCACTATGCCTACAATCACCGCTCATCCAATTTATTCAAGTTATACAATCTCTCCCTCAAGCTTTCCATGTGGCCCAGTTTGTTCTCAATGGCAATCGTTAAACTCGATACCATGAATTTCGTCGGTACCACGGCCTCCTGTTCGTACATCAGCTGAAACGGAGTGTGTCCGATTGTTGCCTTATATAAAGTGTGGTATGCCCACAATGCTGATGTTAGCTTTTCTTCCCAATCTTCTCCCTCAACTGCACAAGATTTATAAATCACTCCGACTAGGATCTTATTCGTGGCTTCGACTTGTCCATTGGCTCTCGGGTAGTACAGGCTCGACAATGAATGATAAATTTTGAATTTAGTAGTGAGCAGTTGGATGACATAATTAACAAAGTGTCCTCCCCGATCGCTTGTCAACTACAATGGAATCTCGTACCTGGTGATGATTTGCTCATAGATAAATCTTGCTGTGCTCACCACAAAGTTGTCCAATAGCACGTGTGCCTCCACCCACTTGTTCAAGTACTCTGTCGCCACCACGATGTACTCGCACCTTCTAGTTTTGCTTACCTTCAAGGGTCCGACAAAGTCCAATCACCATCTTTCAAAAAACTCCTGCGCATGCGAAGGGTTCAGAGGCATGAAGTCCCTCTTCAATGGTTTTCCAGCGCGCTGACATGTGACGCATGCAACAACCCACTCTCTGGCGTCATTGTGCATAGTTGGCCACCATAACCTTGCCAAAAGTATCTTCCGCGCAATTGTGTCTGGCCCTATGTCTCCTCTTGTTGGTTCCTCGTGTGCTTCCTTCAATACCTTCGGGATTTCCTCTTCCAGAATGCATTGCCTTAGAATCTGATTGGGTCCCATTTTGTACAGTAGCCCATTGATCAATTGAAATGTCCGGCTCCTTAGCACTAGTTTCCTTCTCTCATTCAGCAGCATCTCACTCGAAAACTATCCCATCAATAGATACTCCCCAATACGTGCATACCAGGATGGCAGTACTGCAACATGAAATAGTTGCATGTTAGGGAAATCATCATTCGCTCTCTCTGATGGCTCTCCTGATTTTATCCTCGACAAGTGATATGCGCTTACATACTTTTCCCTGGCCGCACCACAATCTTAAATGTGAACTCCTACAATAATAATAACCATCAACTTATTCATTCCTGAATAATCGGCTTATTTACCAGATATAGCAGTGCCTGATGATCTACATAGAATACAAATGACGTCGCTAACAAATAATGTCTGAATTTTTGTATTGCGTACACCATCCCTAGTGCCTCTCGCTCCGTCGTACTATAGTTTTCCTCCGCCTTAGATAATAATCTACTTGCAAAATACACTGGATGGTCCAATCCGTGGTCACCTGTCTACGCCAGTGTTGCTCCAATGGCATAATTTGATGCATCTACATAAACATGAAATTCCTTACCCAGTTCGGATAGGCTAGAATTGGTGCCATGGCCAACCTCGTTTTCAATCCATCAAAAGCTTCATTCTACTCTGCTTCCCATTTATAAGGTTCGCCTTTGCAGGTGAATTTGTCCAGTGGGTAGGAAATCTTCGCAAAATTTTTCCTAAACCTTCGGTAATATCCAATATGTTCGAGAAATGATTTTACTTCAGATACATCCGTCAAGGTGGCATCTCCAAAATTACGCGGACCTTGTCTGGATCCGTCTTCAGGTCTGCTTTACAGACTATGTGTCCTAGCAACTTCCCCTGCGGTAGCATAAACCTGCATTTCCTCGGATTCAATGCCAATCTCGCCCATCTGCACCTCTTCATGCATTCTCCGAGCAACGTTATATGTTTATCCTCTATGCTAAAAATTGACCAATCATCCAGAAATTCTTTAAAGTTCCTGACAAACATTTTATCAAATATGTGTAGGATAATTCTTTGGAATGTTGCCGAAGCATTGCACAGTCTGAACGGCATCTTGTTGTAGGCGTATACTCCATCTTCCACGATGAATGTTGTTTTTAATTTGTCCTCTTCGGTGATGGATATTTGGTTGTACCCTGAGAACCCATCCATGAATGAATAAATCTCATGCCCCACAACTTCCTCCAGAATGCTATTCATGAATGGTATCGGGAACGGATCTTTGATTGTTACCGTGTTTAGGCATCAGAAGTCTACCCATATTCTTATTTGCATGGTGTCCTTTTTCAGAGATATCACAATCGGTGATACCCACTCACTCGTCTATACTCTAAAAATAATCCCTGTTTCCAACATCTGATCGATCTCCTTCATGACTCGTGCGGCATAATTTTTGTTCATCCGATACGGCCACTTATTGCACCTTCTATCAATAGTATCTGGTGGACACATAACTTTGATGGCACTCCTTTTAAATCTTTATAAGTCCAGGCAAAGACGTCCTTGTACTCCATATATATTTTGAACGTTGTTGCCTTCAAAACTGGATTCCAATCATCTCCTACAAGAATATTTTTCGAATTAGCCTCATCTCCC
The DNA here is from genome assembly GCA_028749045.1 of Cupressus sempervirens. Taxonomy (NCBI): domain Eukaryota; kingdom Viridiplantae; phylum Streptophyta; class Pinopsida; order Cupressales; family Cupressaceae; genus Cupressus; species Cupressus sempervirens. Next base: position 138,842,656 of record CM053785.1, on the reverse strand, counting down.
AAGTTCATCGTTTTCACAGTAGGCTCTTCATTCTTTATAGGTTTGTCCTCACTATACGTATGGGTCGGCATCTCATCCACATGCGCTTCTCCCTCTTCTATTTCACTATACTCCTTCGAAAACTCGTTCCCTTTTTTTCCCTCTTCGACACCCAATGTGTTACAGCTCGAGAAAAGTTCGTAATCCTCCATCTACTAGTGGAGTAGGTCGTTCACAGAGTCTAGGTCGTCATCATTCGACCCTCCTAATCTCAATACTCCTTCGTCCGGTTCTATTCTCTTCTTTCCTTCATCGTCACTTTCACCTTCACCTTCAGAATTTGACGACGCTGCCTCCTCACATACCATCTGTGTGTGCAAGGCAATTATGAATTTTCTACCTCCGTGTTCCATGGATAGGGTATTTTGCTTCCAGTCATGTTTCACTTTTGCTTGCACCAACCAACCCTGTCCAAGGATAGCATCATACCCTTTTCTTTTCAGTGGAATGACCACAAAATCTAATAAAAATCGTTGCATTCCAATAATTACCAGCTGCACCATCAGGGTTTCCAACAGTTTGATTCTGTCCTGATCTGCCGTAATTGGAATGTAGGTGGCCACTACGTAGGTTGTCCCAACTTTTTCCATATATCCTCCAGTAACACGTTCATGCCTAACCCTCTATCCACAATTGTGTTTGTAAGTATTGTTCCTAGGATACCCATCTCAACTTCTGTCGAATGCCTTCCCCTCGTGAGTACCAATAGCATTGGGTCTATTGCAGTCACTCCACTGCCCTCCTTTCCTATTTCCTTTGTTACTTTCGGAAGTGGTGTCATATTTAGAATCATCGTCCGTAACTGAGGCATTGTAAGGTCATTTAAGTTTATAGGAACTTCTATCTGCATTACTTGCCTTATCATGTTTTTTTCAACGAGGTTCCTCTTTGAGGTATCGGCAGTGTCTTTTACTTGCAACTTTCCTATTTTCATCTGTCTTTCCAATTCTGTTCGCGCTTGCTGCAACCTCTCCTTTTCTTCCTCTGCATCAAGGTATTTTTCCTTCTTAGCTTGGTCACATGTAATGGCTAGTATCTTCACATCACATGCTTCGATGCTTAACAAATTTACCCCTTGCTTTGGGCATTTTGTATCTTCGTGGTCTGCTAGACCACACCATCTACATAACAGCTGTGGCGTCTCCTTCATGGTACAATCTCTGGCGAAGTGCCCCCAGAGGTTGCACGCACGACACTATATCATCGGCCGTCCACTCTCGTCGTATTGTATTCGACTCCGGCCTACATTGTTATTATTGTTATTATTATTACCACCCCTTCTACGCCAATTATTGTTGCGATATCATCCTGAGGTTGCATCGTTGTTCGTGTTTGTTCTAGCGGACACTTCCTGCACCAGTAAGACTTGCTGGTGTCCTTTTGACTTCATATTAAATGGGCATTCCTTTATGAAATGTTCTGCAACCTAGCAGATATCACAGAATTGTTTTTTTGCGCAGGAGCCCTTTATGTGGCCTTCCTCCTTAAAGTCCGTACACCATGATTCCCCCTTCACCGAATCAAGATTCTTTTTCAGATATTTAAATTCTTTCATCATCTGTAGCATGTCCTTCTACAATGCTCAAACTTTCTTGCTTAATTCTTCGTCGCTGCTGCTACTTTCGGACGATGAATCGTTTGAATCCAACGATTTGTGCTTCTTCTTCTTGCTTGTTTTCTGTTCACTCTCCAGATCCATCGCTTGATTATACACATCAATGTACGATGCTGGAGGTACAATCTTCATTTTCTTCTTTAGAGCTGGTCGTAGCCCCTCAACAAACCATCATTTTTTCAATCCATCAACCGGTTGGCTCTCCATCTTCCCCACCAACTCTTTCAGAATTCTTGCATAAGCACGGATCGTTTCATTCTTTCCCTGCTTTATGCTATATATTTCTACTACAATTTCATTGTCGTCCCTCAGCAGTCGAAACTCTGCTATGAACTCTATCCTGACATCTACCTATGTAGTCAATTTCAGAGGATCCGCATCTGCAAACCAATCAATTACTACACCCCGTAGGATCGCTGGAAACTGGCGGACCCAATCATCCTCGTCTGTTACACCATTTTTTGTCCATATTGTTTCACACGTCTTGCAGTGTTGATTGGATCTACTTTCCCGTTACCATTAAACTTCGGCAATGTCTCCTTTGTTCCTGCCATTGTTACGTTCTTCTGATTATGAGGTACCTGCTGTGTACCCACGCTATTCTAAGCACCCGCGCTGTTCTAAGAACCTGCGTTATTTTGAACACCCGCGTTGTTCTGCACAACCGAGCTGCTTCGAACAACCGTCCTAATTCCAACAACCGCGTTACCTTGTGAGAAAAGATCTTCCTCAAGCGAAGTTGTTCGATTCTCTGCCTATATTCATTCATCGAGTGTATCGGGAACAAAGAGTTCACTCCATGCTCGTGCTCCTTCGGCACTTCAAGCCGTGCGAGTTACTTCCCTTCTGTTCGGATTCTCTACCCTCGACGTATACAAGTTAAGGAACTCCTCTCTTGTCTCTTCCACCAAATTCAATCGCTGTCGAGTCTCTTTTTAAAATTCCTCAGCACTCCTCGATCTACTAGGTGAATGCACTCCCTCCGTCTGTGCTCCTTCAACCCCCTTGGTGTTCGTCGACAGTCTACTAAAGAGAAGTTTGCGCTCCACCTGTTGTGCTAAAATTAAAACTTCTTGTGCTGTGTGTATTTCATCCTTATCTTTTATTTTATTCCTATCCTTATTGAGCAAATTAGGCATTAATCTTCATAACACTTCCTTCGTTCGAGGTTCGACTGGCAACGATGCCAAATGTTTACTGTACAAAGTAAAAGGATACTTATCGCATGTAGTATAGTAAGATATAACACAGAACAAATACTTTATTCATATACGCAATATGCACTTTGTTGTCGATAAAATCTATATTGTAGCCAATAGGTAGAATAGTATCTGAACGGGTGCGTAACGATTGAGTCACCCCTTCGGAAAGGTATATGTACACCATCTGGAATGGATTTTGTATCGTGCTAAAAAAAAGAAAAAAAAACGATGACAAATCAAAATAGTTTAGAATGAGTAACGTATGGTACCGAAGGGAAGAGAAAGACATAAAAAGGTAGTAAAACATAAGCAGTTTGCTGAAAGAGTATGGAATCAGAAAAAAATCACAAAAATGGTGTGTTCCATGAACTTTTGTGTGAGTTTGAGGGTGCTGATTTGGTCTTAGCGGCGGGGGCGTTGCCCAACTGGGGCAGAGCCCCAAGACCCCGCAGGGTGTTGCCCCTTGACCCTGCTAGGGGCGATGCCCCCTAGACCCCCAGCTAGTTCAATTATCAGTTGTGGGAAGTGTGACCAGTTGATGAGACCTGGAGCTACTGTAGGCATGGAGTGTCTGTCTACCAGAGGTGGAGAAAGCACTGGAGCAAGCTTTTTGAGAAGGGTGCTACGCTTTGAGCCACTCGGAGTAGGTTTTGGATGTGAGGCTATCTTGGTGGATGCATAGAGAACTTGGGAGAAGCTGATCATCTAATTGGAGGCAGTAGAGCAACACTTGGCTCAGCATACCCAGGCGCTAGAAGCAGAGAAGGCGGCACGAGTGGCTATCAAGGTTAGATTGGCTAAGGTGACAATGTTGTGTTAGCAGAGGTTACAGATGCAATGTGTTTGGAGACCAGTTTGGTGTAGGCACAGGAGGAATGTGAAAGTGGTGTGACAGAAAAATGATCTATCCTGTTATAGTTAGTCATAGTTAGTGTATTCTATTTTGTTAATCTGTCTCGGATATTTTGTAATTGTCGTCCGGAGACGACTTTTCTTTTGGGGGGGATGATGTTGTTGGTAAAATCTATATTGCAGCCAATGAGTAGAATGGTATCCGAACGAGTGCATGACAGTTGAGTCACCCCTTCGGAAAGGTATATGTACACCATCTGGAATGGATTTTGTAATGATCATTGGAATCATTGTAATCAATCATATCGAATATTGTAGTATCTTCTGCATACATGCGAATAATAAAAAGAATAATTCTGTGTTACATGTTCCTGTCTATTGTCTGAATGTATTAATCAACCATTTACCCTATACGGTAAACACACTTCACTGCTTACAATATTATTAAGATGATTACAATGATGATTATGATGATTACCATGATTCCCAAAGTCCCTTCCGGATGTTGTACATATACTTTCCTGAAGGGGTGACTCAACTGTCACGCACCCGTTCGGATACTATTAAACCCGTCGGCTACAATATAGAATTTACCAACAATAATGGCAAGGCTCTATTCAAGACTTTAAGTAAGGGAACAAGATCATGCTCAAGGACTTCAAGTAAGGAGGAGATTCAAATCAGATTATCAAAATACAAATTCAAGGTAAGATCAAGATGGAGTTCAAGACAGCAACGAACAAGGGTTTACAAATCAGGGAAAATTTTCATCGACTTAAATTCCTCCGCAAATCCAAGTTCATTTTAAAGGATCCAATTACATAAAAACTTCATCACTCTAAGAAGTTCAAGATTCAAGTTTGCAAATACAACCAAATTCAAATCATGACAATGAGAAAATTTTCAAGAGCGAAGATGGAGAAAATTCGAGAAGGTGAGCCAATTTGAGAATATGTCATCACAATCAAAGGCTTGATAATGTTGAGTATAAAGAGATATTTTCTCATCACAGAAGAATTGATCAAGTCTACAAGATAAGGATGCTGAAGTGGCGCGTACTTGTCTTCAACCAATCAGAAAATTTCAGTTGTGTGTTCAAGCACATTCAAGCATATTATGCCACATGTACCATTTTCTTATTGGCTTTCAAAAGCATTGTAATTTTCTTAGCAGCCTACATAGTGGTGCCTTCATGTACTTGGATGATAGGGTGTCAACCCTAACTAGGGTTTGTAAAGGATTAAGCTTGACCTTTGATTTAAAATTGATCTTGGCCCTTTATTGTAAATGAAACAACTACAAACGACCAAGGCCTTCTCATTTCTAAAGGGTTAGATTAATGAGTTAGAATTAAGATTCATTAGAGAGGAGATTAAGATTAGAGTAGAGTAGGAGGACACTTGTTGAAATTGTTATTATAATGCTATCAAAGTAATTGTTGATTCATAGTTGGTCTTCATGATGGATTATTTGTGTTGTTTTGGAATATTGCATTGTTTCTTCAATTCCTCGTTTAGAATTTTATTTCATGTTAAGTAGAAGTAGAAGAACTTAGTTACTGGTTCGAGTTCGATTCGAAATACAGGCTCAAAGAACCGGTTCGCCGGTTTGGCAAAATTTTGGAAAGGGTTTTGGGTTTGTTCGTACAAAAACATGTAAAAAATATATATGTATATATGAAGGCTAAAAGTATAAGTTAATATTAGAATGTCACATAGTATCATAAAATCATATGATTTAATCATTTAAACAACAAAAATACTATAAACTATAAACTTGTATTTGTAATCATACCATCATTACAAAGCATTGTCCAATTGATTGACATATCTTTTAGGCCTTGCTAGACAAGTTGAATACAAACAAGTGAGATCCTTTGTCAAAAGCCCTGTTTATTATAATAGGCTTACAAAAAGCTCTTGGAAAGAAGTGTTTCATGCTATACAAGAAGCAGAGTTATACCTGCAGCATTGTTCTATCCGTCAATGGTGGATTATTTTGGTCATGTCTACCAATGGAGAAGCTCATCGTCTCCACATTCATGATCTAGTCTAGTCCATTTTGTGCAATTAAACATACTCTATGTCAAAGATGCAACCTGGGATACCTACACTATAACATCTTGCAAGAAAATCAGTGAGTCGCTCATACATAAAATATTTTTGAACCCTAGGCGAATTTTGGACGAATTGGACCCGAATTTGGTACTGGTTTGAACCAATACGTGGTCTAGAGGGAAAAGTTACGAACCCTGGTAACTAAGTAGAAGAAGATAAATAAAAAATACTGTTGAATGGTGATTAATGATGAAGCTAGTGTCCATACCTTTTGGTACTTGTTGATTGTAAGTAATAGTGCAAGGTTAGTTTGGGTCTACATTGCAAGTGTTTAAATTCTATTGGAGATGTCCACTTAGATTGCACCTTCATAGGTTATTTGGATGAATAGTGACAATGTGAAAATCATTTCTGCATCCATAGGAGATAGCACCCTCGTATGCCCAGTTAACATGGCAAAAAAAGGACTGGGTAGAGGCTCACCCCATCATCAACATGCTCTTACATTCCAAGAGTTGGATAGAATTTATAAAGCCTTATCATTTGGAAGTTATTTGGTTGGAAGAGATTGAAGAAGTTAAAGTCTATTTGATATCCATTAAATGAATAGTGTAAGTCGCTTTGTGATAACCAGCATCTCACATCATAAAAATTGAGTGAAAGTCCATGATAAAGAAGGAACCTTAAGGTTGACCCACTTGATCACACAATCCGTATACATTGTTTAGCATGTGAGCATCCTTCTACAAGGGAGAGTTGGATTTTGGTATTTCATCCTGAAATAGTAAGTATTTGATTACGCATGTTGTAGTGGAACAAAACTCACATCAACACTATTAAAGAGGGTCAGACACTTTACACGTGTGCCCTTTGGAGAAGAAGTGCACTCTGAAGGGTATAAGTCGAGGTCATTTGGAAATTCAAAAGTATACAATCAAAAGGATATTTCTTAGTGTATGAAGAGAAGAATTAAGAGGCTACTACAGCAGAGTTGTGTAATATGTTTGAATAGGTTTATTGTCATTCCCCAAATTTTAATGTAATAATTTAATTCAATTAATTAATTAATTGGTCCTAGAGTTTAAATAATATAATAAAAGGACCTTTAATTAGTTACTTTAATTAATAAATATGGGGCCCAAGTTAATAATATTTGTATTTGTGATTCTAATTGATTTATGTATATCTTAGACCCATCTTTTATTTTATTTGTAGGTGTTGCTGTGTCGGCGTTACTTATAAACCCTCGGGAAGTTTCTTCGTAGCGGTATTTATGACCGGCTGTAGGAAGTTGTTTAGTATGCGATTTGGATTATGTTTTTCTTTACACTGCGAATTCCAGTTGAGATTCTCTGTTGTTCGTCATTTTAGAAGTGAAAGATCTTCTCTACTTGGCTATTCTAGTTTCATTGGGATTCAACCCTCACCCTAATCTGATCTTGTATTACTTCGCTCGGATCTGGCAAGTTCGAGCATCATCTATAGAAATTCTTGTTCCATTCTGGCAGATCTCTTGCAAACATCCTCTGTGTCTAATAAGTTGTTATTATTATTATTGGTGGAATCATTGTGATTGCAAATATATATAATTATGCACTTAGTCAACTGTTAGCAAACTTGTGGTGTGACAACTCTAGACCAAACATCTCCTCTTGTCAACATCGAATGCCCCTTCCGCCATCTCTACCCTCACCATACGACATATCAATATCACCATACTAGCCCCAACATTTGTTCTCCCACCATACGGACCTCCATACGGGTACTTCGTTCACCTCATGGCCAGACTTGGGCTACCATATGGCCATCTCCCCACGACCAGACTTGGCTACCATACGGTCATCTAGTGAACACCCTACGGTCTAACTTCACATCTGTCATACGGCCTGTTACCATCACCGACGGAACATTCTTTGTCTCCTCTACATATGGTCAATCCTACACATCCTCCACCATATAACATATATAATTGGCCACCTGAGCAATTGAAAATCTTCCCTCCAGATCCTCACCTTCAAATGTAATTGACTCCTGGCAAATCAGGAACATTACAACAGTATCAGAGCAATTGCCTTCAGATCGAGATCCCCTTCGGGCCGAGATCCCCTTCGGATCGAGATTGCCTTCGGACAAAGATCCCCTTCGGGTTGAGATTGCCTCCGAACAGAGATCCCCTTCGAGCCGAGATCACTGAGATCCCCTTCAGGAAGTCATCGCCTTTGGGTTGAGATCCCCTTCGGGTCGAGATCCCCTTCGGGCCGAGATTGCCTCCGGACAGAGATCCCCTTCGGGTTGAGATTGCCCCTTCGGGTTGAGATCCTCTTCAAGCCAAGATTAGCTTCGGATTGAGATTGCCTCTGGACAGAGATCCCCTTCAGGTCGAGATTGCCTCCAGATAGAGATCCCCTTTGGAAAGAGATCCCGTTCGGGCCGAAATTGCCTTCAAGCCGAGATCGCCTTCAAGACATTACATTTATCAAGTCCATTTGATCTTATTTGTGATAGAGACATATGAACAAACTTATGAAAGACTTGTGAAAGAAATTTTATTGAAGCTCATAGTGCAGATTCATGTGAAGCTGTTGCAGATTTATGGGCAATAATTGAAAAGCATATTTCAGTTCTGTATGGAGATATATTGCAGATTTGAGAGCAGAGATTTAGAAAATTGAGGAAATGTTTTAAGATGATTCAGGGCAGATCCAAGAAGTCACAAACAAATTGTTATATTGTAACTCAAAGGTTGGCTCCTTATATTTTAAGGGATCGAGAGGTTGGTGGCTCTCATTGAAAGAGGTTGGTGTCTCTTGTTCGATTGGCATCTAGTTGTAGAGGATTGGTGGATTGGTGTCTACAAATTATTGTCAAGAAGATTTTGTTCTGTTGAAACTGGATGTGGATGGCAGATTCAAGCAGCTATTCGTCACGATTTTCTCCTGAAAGGTTTTCCACCTAAAACCTTGTGTCATTTGTGTGGATGCTTTCAATTATTTCATCATAGCTGCTAAAGCTTTAAACAAGCAAAAACTTGGTCTTATGCTGATTCATCCAGTTCTATTCTAAGAGATCAGGAGGTTGGAGCCTCTCGATGAAAGAGGTTGGTGTCTGCTGCTAGATTGCTGTCCAGTTGTAGGAATTGGTGTCTCCTGTGGACTGGTACCTACAATTGTTGTAGAGAAGATTTCATTTGACAGGGCTGGATATGGATGTTGGATCCAAGCAGCTATTCACTGTGGTTTTCTCCTGAACGGGTTTTCATGTAAAATCTTGTGTCATTTGTGTGGATGTTAATTCATAATAGTTGCTAAAGTTTTAACTTTTAAATAATAACAAATTTGGTCTTATACCAATTCATCCCCCTGTTGCCTTTCAGTATAAACGTGTTTTTACTCAATAACATTTTGAGAGCTTAGGAAGTCCAGTATGAGCTTGTAGTGTAAGATAACTGCAAACATCAGAAAGGCATCACAATTTTGAAATCAATCAGAAGTAATAATTTTAACGATGATATGTAATGATTGTGTACCAGAAATACAAATATAGAAGCATAAAAAAAACAATTATCCTTTAAGAGTCCAAACTTAAAATATTATAAATAATACTAAGAGGTAGGATGCACACCTTGTTGATAAGACCGTCATCAACAACAGAACTACTAATCTTCTTAAATAGTTCATATAACGCTTCTACTTCACTCACACTAACTGCAAAAATGTTAAAGTTTTAAGTACAAAGACTCCCTAAGAATTTGAGTTTACATAATCTCGAAAACATAAATCTGATTTCTAAGTTTGTGCACTTATTTCAATAACCTAGCATATTACATTTTTAAAATACTAATGTTTAAATGAATCAGTGCTCTTACCAATTGGCCTCCAAACCAGACATAAACTTGAAGTTAATTAAACATACATATCCCAAAAGAAGAACCAAGATCTAATTATCTAATTCTATCTTGTAAATTTATATAAATTAGATAAAGAACATAGAAATCTTGCACATATCATTCAATAGTTTCTTTCCAGGCAAGGATTTTCAGTTTTACTCACTTTCCATAAAGATTTGGGTCTCTGTTCTAATATTTTCTGTAAAACAGAGTAAATAATTTGAAAGCCAAAGAAGGAATATAGAATGCATGAGAAACCTACTAGTTGATTCTTAGAAAGAATTTACATCTGATGTCTAAGTTTGTGCTCTTATTTCAGTAACCTATCATATTACATTTTTAAATACTAAATGTTTTTATGAATCAGAGTGTTATTACAAATTGGCCTCCAAAACCAAACATAAACCTGAAGTTAAGGAAAAGGACTTATCTCTCAAGAAGAAGCAAGAGCTAATTATCTAATTCTATCTTATAAATTTATAAATAGTAGATAGAGAATACACAAAATCTTACACATATCATTCAGTAGTTTCTTTCATTGCAGGAATTTTCAGTTTTACTCACTCTCCGTAGAGATTCGGGTCATTGTTTTAATAAATTCTGTAAAATGGAGTAAATAATTTGAAACCGAAATAACATGTAAAAAACATAGGAGTCACAATTGAAAGCTAAATTATATACTGCATCATGTATGAGTGTTGATAGACAAATTTAAGGCAACCATAATCTCTCATACATATAGAGAGAGTAACAAGGTTGCAGATTTTCTTGCAGGCATGGGTAGTGAGGCACAGGAGATCAGATCTATAAATGATTCAATTCAATTATCTGCTTATCCTTATTTAATTGAGTTAATAAAACATAATACTAGGGCTCTTGATTAGAAAACAAGCAAATCGATGGTTGGGGCTTAATTAGTCGGGTTTTGTTTCTAATCTCGGTGAGCTGTAATCTTGGTTTTCCCTATAAAATTAGAAAAGCATGTCATAGGTTCCAATTATTGGGATGATTTGTATAAACATGTATTGATTTGAGCTATATACAGAGGTGCCGGTCTGCTCTTTTAACCAGATTTGTAATACTCTACTTAATTATTATATATTATAGTAGCTTGCCACTTTTGTTTTACAAAAAAAATTGAAACCCAAAGAAGGATTTAACATGGAATGAATGAAAAGACTACTGGTTCATTCTTCGAAAGAATTTTAGATGGGATGACCTCAAATGGTACATCATTAGAGCTTTTAAAGTGTATATGTGTTCAACTCCCTAGAAGACTTGTTCCATCCTTAATTTGAATGTTTAATAAGTAAATGATTGCTGCTTCTGGATTTGATTTTGTGTGTTTTTTTTAATCAAAGTTTCAGACCACACTCTATGATCCATCATCGGGCTGACAAGAGAAAGCATAAGGATGATTCTCCTTACACTTTCTCTCTTCATCTTGATGATGGATTGTGGAGTGTGATTCGAAACGTTGATGGAAAAAATACTTACAATCAAATCTAGAAGCAGAAATCAAATATTTATCGTAGATTGTGGAAATCTACTCACTATTATTTAATAAGTTAGCTACAACATCCAATTGAAAGTGTGGCATACTCCAACAAACAAGACTGAGTGCAGGTCATTTATGAAATGGGTGGAAGAGATATCCCTCATCCACGGCATCAATGACAAAGGGACACCTTACAATGGAAATTTTCCAATGAAAATTACATATTGAAATTTATAAGAATTTAGTTATTAATTATATTCATTGGGGCTATGAAAGTGATATATGATCTAGTTATTTAAAGCAAATAGTTCACTTATTAATAAGGTACTTTAGTTTCTAGAATCTGGGTTTCAGCTTTTTCATTCAACTTTTGCTTTAAAAGTTTCTAGATTCCAATTTTTGGTGGTATCAAGAATGTGAATATGCGAGCATGTAAAGCTATGATGACCTAAGTCACGAGGTTCAAATTTGAGTTCGAGTTCGGCATCAATAAAATTTGGATGAAGTTCGGCAAGGGTAAAAAATTCAAAAACAAAGACATTAAATTTGCCTTATATAAATATAAATTTAAGAATATATATATAGATAATAAATTCATTTAATTCTAAAAATAATTTAACTATGCTAAATAGATCTGAAGCTAAACTATAATTATTAAAAATGAAACAATATTATTACGTTTTGTAATAAATCTTAAAACAATATAATATAAAATATAGTTTGAAGTTATAATTTTATTTTTTTGATAGGTAAATTTTATTTGCATTAAAGTAGATAATAAGATTTGCAATGTATCAGCTATTAAAAGCTTGTCACTATTCTGAGTATCTTGACACAAAGCTTAAATGACTTCTACCCACAACCCCATATTACATTAGACCCAACCTAAAAACCATACACCCTTGCATTCTTAGTGACCACACACAATAAAGAAGAAGTAACATAACAATACCAAAAACCGGAAGAGACACAAACACAGACCAACATCACTTAAACCACTTGTTTGAGTCTTCTTTGATGAAGTTTGGGATGCCTCGATCAACATCCTTCACTCGCTCCTTGCCCTTGCTCCTAGGTCCCCGAGGGCGCTTCCTACCTTTTATGGTAGCAATGTTTGCACCTGCCTCCGTAGCATTGATCAAGGCTCCTGACACTGTCTCTTCCCTCGAGGTTACCCGAGCAATCTAACGAATCAAAGGTTCCTCTGGCATCCTCACGCTCTTGCATGGAGTCAATTTCATAAAACCTTTCCCAGTGCCCTCCTTATACCACACTGTCTCTTCCAAGAAAGTGGTTACCTTCCTCCACCCCTTCGCAGCTTTCGGAACATGCATGCCTTGTGGAGAGGCTAAGGACCAAATGACTAAAGGTTGAACCTGAGAGTCACTACAACCAATCAATTGCCAAGGGCCATGACCTATGTATAGCCCAACACCTAGAACGGCTTTGTCGATAATGTCGTCAATCCCAAGCAGCCACCGGGGGTCCATACATGCCATGACTAAAGGTTACCTTCCTCCACCCCTTCGCAGCTTTCGGAACATGCATGCCTTGTGGAGAGGCTAAGGACCAAATGACTAAAGGTTGAACCTGAGAGTCACTACAACCAATCAATTGCCAAGGGCCATGACCTATGTATAGCCCAACACCTAGAACGGCTTTGTCGATAATGTCGTCAATCCCAAGCAGCCACCGGGGGTCCATACAAGCCGCCACAACCTTATTTCCTCCTTGGATTCACTTACCATTAAAGCCAACGCCACAAACAGAGATGCAATATACAAATTGGACCTTCGCCTCCAATTTGTATCGAGTTATTCCAGTCCAAATATCTCAAAAATACTAGTCATAAACTTCTTCTCCTTCTCACTGAAATCATTCCCTCATAAGACTGCATCTAGTTGTTTGATTCCAATACACAGTTGGCCTCCATCTCAAAATTCGCATGCAACCCATGTAATGTCCCTGTCATAAAATAAATGTATTTAATTAAACCTTGTTAACGGGCTGACTGATTTAATATATCTTGGACCCATTTTTAATTTATTTGTTTCCGTAGGTAGGTGTGGCCGTCGGCTATCTTTGTACACCCTCGGAAGGTTTACCCGACAGGTATTTAAGTACGGCATATACGTAGTTGTTAGGTATGCATTTTGGATTATTTTCTATGTACTACAAATTCCTGTTGGAGTTTTTTGTTGTTCGCCATTTCGAAAGTGGAAGACCTTCCCTATTTGGTTTGTCCGGTTTCGGTGGGATTCAACCCTCACCCTATTTCGTTGCCTATAACACTTCGCTCAGATCTGACAAATCGAAGCACCATCTATCTGTGAATATTAATTGAATATAGCTGTGTTCAATTTTCATTATTTGGATTCAATCTTGTTCATGGTTGTATTGTTCAAACTCACTTCCACTACCCCCACATCTTCTTCCGTACAACTACACAAACATACAGACTCTAGATTGGCACACGGTCATTTCGTAGTAACACCGTATGACCCATCCTGTACGGCCCATCCATAAACAACACAATTTGACGTCTTTCAGAGATGTTTGTGACTAATTCTAACAAACTTTGGAGCTTAGTGATGTAGTTGTCTACCGTGCTCGTTTGCTTTAGCTGAGCTAGATCTTTGAAGTTTAGCTCAAGATCCTTCCCATCGAAACAGTCAATGAGTCTCTCAATGAACTCAACATAAGAGGTTACTTGGTCATGACCGAGAGTGACCAATCCATGATGCCACCACTCATGCACCACTCCTTCAAGATGAAGTGTTGCAAACTTGATTGCTTCCTCTTCGGGCATCGAATTGAGTTGGAAATAGGTATCTGCCTTCAAAACCCATGACAATGCGGTAATTACTCCAGATCCATCAAATGGTGATAAGTTTACCTTTTCGATCTTTCTCCTAAGATCATCATTAAAATAACCACAATTTCCCCCACCTGAATATCTCATTCTTAAATCAACATAGTCTCTATAAGATATATCACCATCCATATCCGTGTTCCGCCAATCTCCATGAAGTTTTTCTTGCATTTCCTGAAAAGTGGGATCTCTTTCTTTGCGATGCCTCTATCCTTGGAAGGAAGATGGGTATTGAGGGTCGAGAGCGAGAGGGTTGAAAGTTTGCCCCTCCTAAAACCAAGTCGTCGCTATGCCCATTTTGCTCTCCTATCATCTTTCCCTTAGATAATTTCTATAGTGTTTCTTGCATCAGCCTTTGGGTTTCGTTGATTTGAATTTGGTTTCTATTGAGCTCTCTTAAAAGATTCATGAGTTTTGTCGTAGGATCCTGATGATCTGCCATTCTAGCAATGAGGTTATTTCACCTTCTCCTTCGAGTATAAACTTGCATTCACTTCCACAGGTTAGCAGAATCAAAAAGCTCTGATACCACTGTAATGTTTCGTTTTCCCTTCTTTCACAACCCTACTATTAATTATTTACCAAAGATGCTAATGGAGGTAACCGTTCGCTAGTGTTGATGGTAGAACCTATTGTACGGTGGCAATATTAATGTGTTACTACGAAATGACTATGTGCCAATCCAGAGTCTATGTTTATGTAGTTGTACGGAAGAAGATGAGGGGTAGTGGTTTGAACAATACAACCATGAGCAAGATGAAATCCAAATAATAAAAATTGAACACAGGTTTATTCAATTTGTATTCACAAATAGATGGTGCTCTAATTTGCCAAATTCGAGCGAAGTGTTACAAGCGACGGAATAGGGTGAGGGTTGAATCCCACCAAAATCGGACAAACCAAATAGGTAAGGTCTTTCACTTCCAAAATGGCGAACAATAGAGAACTCCAACAGGAATTTGCAGGACATAGAAAAAAATCCAAAATGCATACCTAACAACTACCTACATGTCGTACTTAAATACCCGTCGGGTAAACCTTCTGAGGGTGTACAAAGATAGCTGACAGCGACACCCACCTACTAAAACAAATAAATTAAACATGGGTCTGAGATATATTAAATCAATCGGCCCATTAACAAGGTTTAACTAAATACATTTATTTTATGACAGTGACATTATAGGGTATCATGGATGGGCTGAGAGAACCTTTGAGAGGCTAGATCAAAGGGTTCAGCCCATGTGCACTCAACGAAGCTATCAAGAAGGTGTGTGACATGGCCACATTTTCCTCCAAAACTCACACAATTACACCAACACCAACCCCACAAGAAGACAAAGACAAGGAGCTAATTCAACAAAAACCTCAGTTTGATGAAGATTCTCAGCAAGAGCTCTGGAGGAAAAAGCTTTGTTTCACGTGCAAAGAACCATGGGGGCCTGGTCATCGCTGCCTTGGGAAGGGAAAGATTCATTACATTGAGGTGATGCCTGATGACGACTAAAGACAAATACCTACAGTGACTGATGAAGAAATTACCCAGTAGGAGAGAATAAATGCCTTGTTACCAAAAGGGGGTTCCATTGCTACCCTCACTACAGGGACCGGAAGTGGTATCTTCAGAGTTCGTGGCACACTTCATGGAAAACGAGTCCCAATCATGATTGATAGTGGCACCATACTCAATTTCATCAATTCAACTTTGGTCACTATTAAAGGCATGCACACAATTGAGCATGGAGGATTTGAGGTTAAGGTTGCAGGAGGAACCTTGTTACCTTACACTCATGTGATCCCACGGCTACAAATTTCCATGGGAAACTATACCGTGATAGATGATTTCTTTGCCATAGATTTGGTTGATACTGATATCATATTGGGCATCCAGTGGTTGGAAACTCTTGACCAGTACGCCCAAAGTTTCAAAAGGATGGACTTTTCATTCGAGGTGGAGGGCAAGAAGGTGTTGCTAAGAGGAATGTCAAATAAAGGATCAAGGGAAGTCACAATCAAGAAGATGGAGACCATTTTTAAACATGATTTGATCACAGACGTTGCAAGTAAAAACATGACAGTGAACATCTTACCCCATTCCTTGGATAATTGGCGGGCCCATCTATTGGTCAAGTACTCCAAGAACACTTTTGCATGTCAGTTGTTGGATGGCTATATATGTGATGAAAGATACAAAGTTATTGATGACATCATTTACTTCGGCGGCAAGATCTACCTAGTACCTGACTCAGAACTAAAGAAGCTAATTACGGAAGGTTTCCTACAACTGGATTTGCATTTGCTTGAGGACAAGCAAATTTTGGGACAAGAGAACTATAATGTCCCCGTCATAAAATAAATGTATTTAATTAAACCTTGTTAATGGATTGATTGATTTAATATATCTCGAACCCATTTTTAATTTATTTCTTTCTATAGGTAGGTGTGGCCGTTGGCTATCTTTGTACACCCTCGGAAGGTTTACCTGACGGGTATTTAAGTATGGCATGTGGGTAGTTGTTAGGTATGCATTTTGGATTATTTTCTATGTACTTTGAATTCCTGTTGGATTTCTCTATTGTTCGTCATTTCAGAAGTGAAAGACCTTCCCTATTTGGTTTGTCCAATTTTGGTGAGATTCAACCCTCACCCTATTCCGTTGCCTATAACACTTCGCTCGAATCTGGCAAATAGGAGCACCATCTATCTGTGAATATTAATTGAATATACCTGTGTTCAATTTTCATTATTTGGATTTCCTCTTATTCATGGTTGTATTATTCAAACTCACTTTCACTACCCCCACATCTTCTTCCGTACAACTACACGAACATACAGACTCTAGATTGGCACACAGTCATTTCGTAGTACACCGTACATCCCATCCTATATGGCTCACTGTAATATCGTATGGCCTCACAGGCTTGCATTCACTTGTCCCCCCCTCACCGTACATCATCTATGCTCTATTAGCAGCACTGTATGGTCATACTCCCATACCATATGGCCCTTCATAATAGTATCATTGCCACCATACAACAAGTTCTACCATCAACACTAGCGTACGGTCACCTCCATTAGCATCTTTGGTAAATAATTAATAGTAGGGTTGTGAAAGAAGGGAAGACGGAACATTATAGCCCACTGCTTACACAACAAAATCCGGCCCTTTCCTTTAACTCTCCCTCGAACCCTCTGGAAGCACTAACTACAAAGAGTACCAACTTATGATTCCAATGCCTCTGTCACGCAAGAAGAGGTATGGCTTTATGAATGCTCATCCAACTCAAGCAAATTACTTCATAATTGAATATGGTGGTCAATCATGGGGTGGGTGTAAACTTTTAAGATCGTTTATTGGTGGAGACTTGTATTGATAAATAATGAATATTATGTGAAGATTTCTGATCTTCTTGAATATCTAAGTTCTGATTTATTTAAGCACGTATGTGTGTGTGTGTGTGTATGCAGATCTGAATATGCCTGAGAATGTAATGCCTTTGTTATTGATATATTTTCAGAATTCACAAATGAATACAATATATATATATATATATATATGCATTGAGATATGTTTAAGTAGAGTTGCTTCATAGCAAATGATTTAGACTTTACTAAGTCTTACACCTGATAATGGATTCATGTTTACACATAATCAGACTTGTTAATATCGGTATTTGGAATATGATTGGTATTCATAATACAATGAACTTGATCACATTTATAGATAACTTGATTGGCACTTTATAAATAGCTTTGATCGGTATTTAAAAGGATGAATAGAAATGTGTGTGTGTGTGTGTATATATATATAAGTTTGAGTAGGAAAGCATAAGGAAATAATATATATAAATCTGTATATATATATATATATATATATATAATCAAATTAATATACTAATTTATCATAAGATATGTGTAAAGATACATATACATAATTTTGCTTCAATTTCCATGAAGCTAATCTTCTTAACACTCCCTCTTTAGCAATGAAGGAATTGAAGGAAATATAATACAAGGTTATGCACCACTTAAAATGGTTTAACCAAAATTATGGTGTCTGGCAAAATCCGGCCCGAAAAACCATAACAATAGATTTTCATAGTGTCCAGCAAAATCTGGCCCGAAAAAGCATGATGGTCATCAATGTGTCCGGCAAAATCCAGCCTGAAGAACAATGATAACGCATACTTCAACACTTTTGGTGTTAGAAGATAGATCAACTGTAAATAAGGTCGTCACCTTACAATAGTGATCTTACACATAAGAAAGGTCATCACCTTTCATAACACATCTTTGCAAACATCTAATTTTATTCATGAATATAATAATTTACAATTGCATTTACAAATTTGTCATACCAAGTTTACTTCTAAAGTACACTATTTTCAACTTTGCAAGAGACTTGGTGAAAATGTCAGCATTTTGCTCATTTGTGCTGATATAAATCAACTTGATAACATTTCTGTTAACCATGTCTCTTATGTAATGATAGGGAGTTACGATGTGCTTTGATCAATTGTGGAAAACGGGACTTGTAGAAAGTTTGATGCAGCTCTGGTTATCACAATGAATCACTGTAGGACTAGTTGTTTTTCAAAGAGTCTAAATAATAGCTTTCTCAGCCATACTACTTCGTGTGCTCCCATGGAGGCTGCCATGTAATCAACTTCAGTGGAACTCAAGGCAGTTGTAAGTTAACCAGGATATCATTGTTGATCCAAGACTGAAGCAACACCCTGTAGTACTTTTGTGGTTTATAGAACAACCAGCCCAATCAAAATCAATATATCCTTCAAGTTTATCTCTACATTTTTGTACTTCAAACCAAGACCAATAATGCCACATAGATATCTCAAGATATGTTTGGCAGCCATCAATGAATTTTTTTTGGTTCACACATAAAATGACTTAACATTTGTGGCATAGCATATATCAGGCCTAGTATTTACAAGATACATAAGTGATCCAATGATCTGTCTATAAAGAGTGGGATCAATAGATTCTGAATTCATAGCTTCTTTTAGTTTGTGTAGATTAGTTTGCATCGAAGTTGTTAGAGGTTGCTGTCCATCATTCCAAATCTAGTCAAGATGTCCTAAGTGTACTTCCCTTGATTTAGAAAAATATGATCTTTCTTTTGCCAGACTTCTAGGCTCAAGAAATAGTGTAGTAGGCCTAGATCCTTCATTTCAAATTCAGCTATGCGATCTTGTTTGCATCTTTCAATCAAGTGATCATTACCTTTTATCAATAGATCATCAACATATAAAACAAGTATTAACGTGTCATCATTAGAAATTTTGAAGTATATGTTTGGATCAGCTTCATTGTTTGAGTATCCTAGTTTGGTGAGCTAGCTATCTATCCTTTCATACCAAGCTCGAGGTGCTTGTTTGAGGCCATAGAGAGCTTTCTTGAGTTTACATACATATTTGTCCTTATCTTTTATAGCAAAACCTTCAGGTTGTTCAATATATACTTCTTCATTTATGACACCATTCAGGAATGCGGCCTTGACATCCATTTGATGTATCTTCCAGACTTTGGATGTTGCAATTGCAATAATTGTTCTTACGGAAGTGTAGCGAGCAATTAGAGCAAAATTTTTCTCATAATCAATACTTGCCTTCTAAGAGACCTCGAGCAACAAACCTTGCTTTATGCTTTTCAATACTGCCATCAAAAGCATATTTGATTTTGTATAACCATTTTGATGAAACAACTGATTTGTCCTTTGGTCTAGGTACAATATCCCAAACATCATTTTGTAATATGGATTGATATTCCTCAATCATAGCTTCTTCAACAGTTGACGGTTCAAATTTAGTAAGCTCAATTACTAATGCAGTGTAACAAGATTTGTTTCTAGTTTTCTTGATTTCCCTGGAAATTTCATCTGGCTCAACATTATTTTCTTCAATCATTTTTCTTGCCCATAATGGTCTTTTCTTGATATTAGTGCTGTCTCTATTTTCTATATCTGGTAATGATTCATTCTCTTCTAACATGTTCTCCCTCTGAAATTCAATTTGTAGATTTTCATCTTAGTCTGTTATGGGCTCATCTTCTATACTTGTAGATAGTTTTAAAGCAGTGTTTTCTTCAAATATGACATCTCTACTTACTTCAACTGATCTTTGTCCAGGTACAGAGACTTTATACCCTTTAGAGTTTTTACTGTACCCAACAAATATCCCTTTCTTCCCAAATGGTTCTAACTTGGTTCTTTTTTCTTTAGGTATGTGAATATAAACAGGGCAACCAAAAATTCTAAGATGACTTAAGTTCGGTTTAGTTCCTGCAAAAACTTCTTCAAGGGTTATGTTTTCTAGTATTGAGTGTGGGCATATGTTTTGAATGTATACAATAGTATTGGTGGCCTCCGCCCAAAAAAAGAAGTGTAGGTTTTAATCATGAAGCATGGCGTTTGCTGCTTCAACAATGGTTCTATTTTCCCTTTCTGCTACCCCATTCTATTGAGGATTATAGGGTACTATATACTCCCTCTTAATCCCAACAGAGGTACAAAAAACTTTGAAATTTTAAGAAGTGTATTCTCCCCCATTGTCTGATCTTAGGGTATTAATTCTTGTTGATGTTTGATTTTCCACAATTTCTTTGAATTCTTTAAATTTTGATAGAACCTCATTTGATTCTTTTACCTTTAAAAAATAGATCCAAGTTTTTCTAGAGAAATCATCAATGAATATTATGTAGTAAGAGTAACCTCTTAGAGAAAGTGTTGGCATGGGTCCACATAAGTCAAAGTGAACCAGTTCCAGAACTGATTTAGACTTGTGTTCACTAAGAGGAAAAGGTCTTTTAATGTTCTTTCCTAGAGCACATCTTTTATAGGTGCCTATATGTTTTGAATTTAGGCTAGGTGTTCCAGGGGTGATTTTCTCTACATTTGGAAGTGAACTAAATCCAATATATCTGAGTCTTCTATGCCATACTTCATTAGAATTTGTCACTTC
Source organism: Cupressus sempervirens (assembly GCA_028749045.1). Lineage (NCBI taxonomy): Eukaryota > Viridiplantae > Streptophyta > Pinopsida > Cupressales > Cupressaceae > Cupressus > Cupressus sempervirens. The sequence continues at coordinate 138,821,661 of CM053785.1, read as the reverse complement.
GTGGTTGAGAGCTTTCTTTTGAATGTTGCATAGTTTATATAGGGTCCCATCTCTAGTCCCTATGGTGATAGCATTTTTTAGATTAGTGTTTTTAGGCCAATACAAAACTTTTTCTTCATTGAAGGTGATTGGAAACCCTTCATCAGCTAGTCCAGAAATTGATACTAGATTTCTTTTTATGCCTGGTACAAAGAGAACATCTTTCAATTTTAGTGTGACCCTAGTCCTTAGTTGTATAGAACAAGTCTCAATTCCTTTAACTGGGTAAGTGGAGTTGTCTCCAATGGTGACTCCTTCAGTGACATAATTTCCAAAAGTTTCAAACTTATCTCTGAATCCTATTATATGTATGGAAGCACCACTGTCTATTATCTACATATTTTCGTTGGATTTCATATCACTTGATAAGGCAAAGTAGAATAATAGATTTTCATCCTTCTTTGTTTCGGCTAAAGAGGCTAAGATTTTATCCCTTTCTGGACAATTTATGAATATATGTCCGAGTTTCTCACACTTATAACATTTAACTTTGGAAAAGTCATTTCTTTTGTAATTATTATTCTCTTTCCTTTTGTCATATTTCTTTCCTTTGAATTTCCTCTTTTTCCCTCTGTTGTTAGAGACTGAGAAGAGAGCTTGATTTTCTCCCTCTTAATTTGAGATGATCCCTCTAAAGATTAGTCTTGATTCGTCTATGTGCAATCATTTTTTAGTTGATCAAAAGTTGGTATTGAAGGTCTACTGACAACTTGGATGAATGCCTCCCAAGATTTGGGTAATCATCTTAGTGCTATTATGGATAGTTCTTGGTCTTCTACTTCGCTTCCAATGGATGATAGATGATATTTTATTTCGGAAATTTTTCCAAAATATGATGAAATTGATTCTTCTTTATTAATTTTATTTTTCATCAATTGATTTTATAATGTAATCAATCTACTTGAATTGTAGATCTCAAATGTATTCTAAATTGTCTTGAATACTTGGAATGTTTTTTTTAGATTTGAGATGGATGGAGAATATGATCTTTTACTGAATCAACAATGATTTTTCTAGCTTTATTATTTTGTCTTTTCCAAGTGGCTTTTTCTGCCTCATCTTCAAGCATTGAGATATCTAATTCAATGAAGGATCCTAGTTCTAATTCTTCGAGAATTGTAATAATTTGTATTTTCCATGACAAGAAAATTGCTGCTCCTTCAAGTCTGTCCTCTACTCTCACTTTGTTTGACACATTGTTAGTTTTGTTTCAAGATTTTGAATTTGATGGTCTCTCTACCAACTAGGCTCTGATAGCATGTAAACTTTTAAGATCGTTTATTGGTGGAGACTTGTACTGATAAATTATGAATCTTATGTGACGATTTCTGATCTTCTTCAATATCTAAGTTCTGATTTATTTAAGCACACACACATGTGTGTGTGTGTGTGTGTGTGTATGCAGATCTGAATATGCCTGAGAATGTAATGCCTTTGTTATTGATATATTTTCAAAATTCACACATACAATATATATATATGTGTGTGTGTGTGTGTGTGTGTGTGTGTGTGTGTGTGTGTGTGCATTGAGATATGTTTATGTAGGGTTGTGACTCTACGTAGCCATAGCTCAATATATAACAATATAATTAATATCCTTTAAAGTCATCGATCAAATGTTTACCACTTCATAGCAAATGCTTTAGACTTTACTACATCTTACACCCGATAATGCATCGATTCATGTTTACACATAATCAGACTTGTTAATATCGGTATTTGGAATATGATCAGTATTCATAATACAATGAACTTGATCGCATTTATAGATAACTTGATCAGCACTTTATAAATAGCTCCAATCGGTATTTAAAAGGATGAATAGAAATGTGTGTGTGTGTGTGTAAGTTTGAGTATGAGAGCATAAGGAAATAATATATATAAATCGGTACATGTGTGTGTGTGTGCATATAATCAGATTAATATACTGATTTATCATCAGATATATATAAAGATACATATACATAATTTTGCTTCAATTTCCATGAAGCTAATCTTCTTAACAGTGGGAAATTTCCTAATTCCTAATCCGCCAACCTTATTGTAAAAGTCTACGGTCTTCAAACATTGCATATTTGCTCTCCAAGGAACCTTCCACTCCAATATTCACCAACTTATCTGCCAGTTTGTTAGCCACCCAATATGTGTGGGAAATTTGGAAATCATCAAACTCCTGTAGTAGACTCATTATCTGATTTATATACTTGTCAAGATGTCGTGCCTCCAATTTCCCTTTCTTAATTCCATTGATAATAATCTCAGAGTCTCCCTCCAAATGCACTTTTGTTATACCAATTTTGGTCCCTAAAACAAGAGCTTGTATTGTTGCTTCACATTCTGCCACATTATTGGTATAATCCCTTAGGCGTTTGGCACCAAGGGCTAAGATGTTTCCCTCATTGTCTCATGCAATGCACCCACTTCCCGATGGCCCAGGATTCCTTCTTGTTGCCCCATCAAAATTTATCTTAATCCACCCCTTCTCTAGCGGGAGCCAAATGCAATTTTCTCTTTGACGACAAGGATCAACCCTTGGAAGCCCATTAACGGGCCTTTCAAAGTTAAAATTTTATTTACTAAGCATATAAATTTAAAAAATGATGAATGTTATGCATTAAATTATAGACTTAACATAATTTATAATTCAATGTAAATATTTTAAAACATTTTAGGGTGCACATCTCTTGCTCCATTTTCCTTCCATTATTGTACATGAACCATTCCTATATGGGGAGAGTCGATGAGGAGAATTGAGATTGATTTCATTTCCATCATTTACAAATCAACTCATATATGTTTTTCTCCTCCAAAAAAATACAAAAGGTACTTTTTTCAAAAGGCAATGTGCATACAATTTATTTTGCCCTCTTCAACAAGTCTTACAACATTGCTATTGCGAAATTCAATGTACCCTAGTTGTGAGTGACGAAAAAAATCCATCTTCAACAGATATACTACATTGCAACCTTATTTATAACAAGAACTATAGAAAATCCCTCAAAAAATGCTTTAGAAGAATATTTTTAAGAAAAACCAAAGTTGTTGCCCTTTTGTACAAATTATCAGCAGAATTTTGTCAAATTTCATGTTTTTTTTAGGCTTGCCAAATTTTGAACTTGATAACAAAAAATTGGTGAACCCTATGACATAGATGATGACAACCTAGAATATACTCAAAAGAAAGACCTTAAATATTCTTAAACAATATGAACAAGGATTTGAGATAAACAAAACAAAGATTCAAGAACTAATGCTCCACAGGAACAATTGACTCCCTTAACTCTCATCATTATTAACCTAGAGCTGAAAATTTCACTCATCAAAATATACCCAAAAGACAGCCTTCGCCTATATATATAAAAGATGTAAGGCATGCAGTAAAGTGAACTTTAGCATTAAATTAAAGTGAGGCATGATGATAAAGTTGAATTAGAGATTTAGCTTTAGCAATATTTAATTTAAATAAAGTGATTTTTTGCTTAAGTAAGCGCCTACGGTAAGGTATGTGTTTTTCTTTAATATTTTTTTCCTAACCAATGGCTGAAATGATAATTGATTGTTCTATTAACAAAGGAGAGGAATGCTCCTTGTATAGAAGATTACAAAAGATCTTTCCATAACGGAAATGACCAAGAACTAAAGATAAATGGAAGTTATTAAAATAACCAAATTACAAAATAGAGAGTTACTACCTAAAGTAGGTAAAAGATTTAAATGACCATTATAAGCTCAATATATACAATATTACTTCAATACCCTCCCTTAAGGCTCATTCTACTAACTACCCTAAAAAAGACTATTAATTTGCAGGTCATTTGGTCATGAATGCATAAAAAATTGACTCCTATTCAAGTTGTTCTATAACATGAACTTGTTACTGAGAGCCTACCTAGTTAGACTTTTGATCAGCCAACTGCACAAAATGCTCTATTTATAAGAGATTATATGGCGATGTTTATAAAAGAAACAATCATGAACTAAAGCCAAAATTAGAAACAAACAAAATAAGATGACCATTAAAGAAACATTGTATTATTTTCCCTTAATAGTCATCGTTCTAACTACCCTACAGAAGACACAATCTGCAAGTCTTTAGTCACAAATGCATGGTAGGCTGCCCTCTTCTAGTCACAAATGCATAGAATGCTCTGCAAAATGAGCCTACTGTTAAGACCCTCGCTTATTCTGTAGAACTTCTTGATAATGATCAAGATAACCAAATTGCTTCCAACCTCGTGTTAGGAAGCAAAAATTATCTCCCTATAGTTAGAGATGCCGAGAACAACTTCTCAAATTGAAACCATAATTTTGAGGAGAAAACTGCCAAATTGCTTCAAGAAACCACCATGATTTTGTTCAAAAAATCGTCAAAAGCTTCTGCAAACGAGCACTACAGCCAAAACACACAACAAATAAACCATGTGTTTTGTGGAGAAAATTGGCAAACCCTTTGATGATTTTTTTTTCAAAAAATACTACGACCAGCAACAACAGTCATGATTTTTCTTTAAAATATTAGAAAACACAGACACAGTTGTTAAGAAGAAAGATGAAAAAAACAAACACGATCATTCAAACCCCACAATAATATTTTTAGGGAGAAATTGTAAATCTGAAAAAAATATTTTTTTTATCTGAATAAAAATTATAAAATCGAACAAATAATTATGAGGTAAAAAATTTAAAACTCAGATAATAGCAACATCAAACATGATTGCAATGGCAAATTGTGAGCCTACAATGCAACGGCAAATTGTGGGCCTCTCATCAAGGAGGTCTTGGGTTTGAATCTACTCGAGATTAACACATAATAATAATTAATCTTAACAATAATAAAAAATGAATAATAAATAATCTAGGCTTCAGCTGACTACCTATCAAAAAAAACATCAAACATGACTTTTTGGGGGAAAATCAGAAAAACCTTCATTAGAGAAAATACCCATGATTGTGAAATCTGGATGCAACCTACCATGATTTTTGGATTTTTTGGACAAAAATCATTGCACAAGGCTCGCACACATGAGCAAGATGAGATTTGAGATCGCCAAAAATGAGAATAAGTCATCCATCATGGGTTGCCGAGCACACAAAAAAAGCAGAGGTCACAAGCATAAAGAGAAAATGCAAGAAAAGAAAAGGTTGCCCAAAACGTAGATGAAAAAAACACTTGATAATCAACTTCAAAAATTATAGATGTTTTCTTTTACAAAAAAAATTAAGAAATTTATGGAAAAAGAATTCTAAGAAGGAAGCAACAAATTTTTTTTTTAAATAGCCTCCAAAAAAGCCTCATCGACCTACTATGATACCATGTTATTATAAATTGAAATATACAATGGAGATGAAAGGCTCTAATTACTCAGTATTTCTAAAAGAAACAATCATGAACTAAAGCCAAAATTAGAAATAAAATGGAGCTATGATGACCATTAAACAAACATTACATTAATTAATAAACTTTTGGACATGAACAAATTTACCACATTAATGGCACGTGATAGATATCAGATTTTTTGAAAAAACCTTTATTTTCACTTTGTCCTTTTTGCTAAATGGACTTGCCTTTGCTCTATCCTACACTGGCGATCTTGTTGTTGCCACCAAGCTATTGTATCCACCTAGCTTGTTACAAGAGCTTATTGCACAAGTCATCAAACCTCAAGGAAACATTAGTTAATGTTGAGAGTTTTGATGAAGTGCTCATAGGATCGAGGTAAGCTTTTCAGCACGATAACCACCATGTCCTCTTCTTTTATCTTGTGACTAATTGCCTCTAGTTGATTGCAAATGTCTTTGATCTTCATGAGATGATCACACAAAGACATCATGTCGTTCATCATAATTGGGAACACATTATCAAGGAAGAAATCTCTGCCTTTATTTGATGTCTTGTGAAGGCTCTTAAGGCGGCTCCATATCTTTGTAGCAATCTTGCCTGACAGTAGTTCTGGAAGCATATCAACAATGACAGATAAGTAGGATAATTGTTGTAATGTCCCCATTTTTGGCAAGTCTATGCAGTTGATGGAGTTAGCTCATCATAGCGACCCTTGTGAGCTAATAGGGTGATTTGGGGGTCCCAGTTGTAGACTTACTATTTTTAGTAAGTCTATTTTTGGCAGTTTCCATTTTTTGCAGTGCAATGAGTAGATGTGGCAGTTGGTCGTCACCTACAGTGGGTGTGGTTATTAATTGCACGAGCTCTTATTTATTAATTACTTATTAAAGCCACATTATTAAAATAATAATATTTTATTATAATAATGATATTAAGAGATATTACTCAAAGAGTTGTGTTGGAAAGTTTCAAGAGCTGAGTTCTTTTAGGAAACTTTTGCAGTTTCTGAAGTTGAGTTCATTTGGGAAACTTTTTTTCAACAACGGATTATAAATATGAGCTCATTTCATTGGAAAAAACACACTTACATATTTATTTGCTTTTGTTGCCTTTGTGGCTTTTCTAAGGTTCTGAATTTTGTTGCCTTTGTCAAAGTATAAGGGTTGAGTCTAGGATTCTGAGAAGTGTTTGGCAATTCACAGCTGAGGTATTGTGAATTGTTTGATCTGAATTATATTTTTCCTCCTACTGTATTTACTGTGCCTAAGGAGGAGTTGTTGATTTATTGGTTGCCTAAGAATTGAATTATCTTCGTTTGAGTTGGAGATCTTTGTATGTGAATCGAATCTGCTGGGTTGTCAATTTCAGCATTTGATATTAAGGAAAATTCCCCCCTTACACATAGCAGACATGTCTGCATCTAGAGCTGGCGGCATATAATTTGGTTGCACATCCATTACCCAGACCTGTCGTTAATCATTCAGGGAGCCTGCATTAAATTTTGAAGAGCTGTGTTTGATCTCCAAGGCCCTGCGTTAGCATACAGGGCCTGCGAATTGTCCACACTAGCCTGCAATTTTATTACTTCATTTTGTAGCAGTATTTGGGCGGATCATGGGCCTGTTAGAAGGTCATGTGGAAGCAGGAAAAATTATCTATTCAGCCTGCGATAGAACTGGTCCAGTTTGGAGGCATGCGATTGGCATCTTAATTGTAAAGACTTGAGGAGTTCTGGCAAATCACACACTTCCAGGTTAAATAATTATTTTATATGTAATTGCAGATCAATTCATTTCTTTCCATAGTTCAAGTTGGGATTTGATCGTAAATTCTCTATTCAGCATTTGTTTTCAATGTTTTGGCTTAAGCATTGCTATATTCCAAATATTTCAAAAAAATCGTATATTGGCAAAACTCTAATTAAAACCAGAAAACACCAAAATACAAAAAGGGAAGTATTCTTTGTTTGTATCAGCAAACCAGGCAAAGACAATTAAGGGTCTTTACAATTGTGCTCATCAAACTCGTCCTAGATTTAGCCCAAAGTTGTGGGATGAGTAGTTTTACGAAGAGTGAGTTGATCAAGACACAGGTAGTCAAAAATAGTGAGCATCATTGCATCCAATCATTGTAGTTCTTGTTATTGAACCTCTAAGTACCTTCCAACATGATGTTGGGTTATGAATCCATCTCTCTTGCTAGCTAGAGACACGGAAACAAAAATCACCTTCTCAAACAACTTTGTTTTTTGTTGATGAAAAATTGGGAAAAAAAACTGAAACTAAAAACACAGTTGCAAAACAACACCACAATTATCACAACATATGATGTTGTGGAAAAATGGTCAATAACCTTTGTTTTCTGGAAAAAACAATAAAATCCCATGATTTTGTCGAGAATCGCCTGAAATAATCCAATATTTTTGTTTTAAAAATTTGACATAAAAAGCAAAAGACAACCATGGTTTTTTGGAAAAAGAAAATCACACAAAACTTGGTAAACTTTTTGGGAAAAACATGATCAAAATCATTGATGAAGAAAACTCCAATTTTCTGGAATTAAATCATACAAAAACCTAGCTAAATGCTCAAAAATATTTAGTCATAGGACTAGAAGACAGAGAATCATGTGTTTAAAAAAACCTACCTGCATAAATTTTAGAAAGAAAAAAAACCATGATGTTGAAGGGTAAGATGGGCCGCAATTTTTAGAGCAAAAAATTCCTTCAATCTTTACCCAAAAAAGTAGAAAATACAATTTGGCTAAGTTGTGATCTTCGAAAAAGTTGCTTGGACCTGACACAAAGATGTTGGAAGACAACCAATACACAGCCGCAAAAAAAACACCTTATGTGCTGCCAAAAAATGGTTCAAAAATCCTAGGTTGCAGACCAATCCAATACTTAAAAAAGAAGACCTGTGATCTTTTTTTTTTGATAAATAATAGGCTGTAGCCGAGCTCCCATGATCTTCATTGCAAACTTCAATTTTAATTTTTTTAAATCAATTAAAAATCTTTTGAAAATTCATAGGTATATTTCACAATTTTTCATACGGAATTGTTAAAAAATCTAGAAATAAAATTCTAGTACTAAATCCATGAATTTTATTTTAAAATTTGCAAAGCAGCTAACTGTACTATGATACTATAAAACAACAATTGATTGTTCTATTAACAAAGGAAAGGAATACTCCTTATATAGAAGATTACAAAAGATCTTTCCATAACGGAAACAGTCGAGAACTGAAGACATAAACGGAAGTTACTAAAACTGACTGAGTTACATAATAGAAAGTTACCAACTAAACTACTTAAATGGCTTAAATGACCATTATAAGCTAATATGACTTAAATGATCATTATAAGGTAAATATTACAATAATATTTTAATATGGGCACCTGAAAGTGGAGTCATAAAGTGATGTATAATATATGTAAAATATTAGAACCCTAAAGTGGGAGGGGGATTTGCAGAGGCCTTTATAAGGCATTTAGTGCTCATTTTGCAGTACACTTGGATTGAAATTTAAGAACAAAGTTGTCGGATTGAATTGGACCGTTCCTATGCTTTGTGAGAACAAAAACCCTTGAGAAAGGCATTCTTTGTGTTAGTGAAAGATCTAACCTCGAGGATTTGTTGGTAATTTCACTAAGGAATCACATTTAGGGTTCATTCTGAGAATATTTTGCTAGAGATATTATACAATTTCATGAGCAGATTTGAGAGCAAGACAAAAAGGGAGCTTGTCTGAAGATTTCAGTGTTTTTGGGTTCCCATTTGCCCAACATACCTTCTTCATTGTTGGTGGTACGTCTTAAAAGGGTGAGTGAGTCTAGAGAGGTAATATCTAGGGTTTTGGAGGATTTGTTGAGGGGATAGTTGGCGCTTAGGGTTAAGCATTCCAAAAATATTCATATCACTATTTCTAAAGCTTATCTTAATAGGTGGAATCCAAGGTTTATGTTGCCAATTTGCTAATTTTCAAGCATTCATTAATGTTTCTTGTAAAACAGCAAATGCATTGTAAAGGGATTTCACTATCTCGGTATTAGAACCTTTGATGAAATATTGCACGTTGAGTTCTGAAAATACTTCTCAAATTATTTTTGTTTGTGTGTATTTCTGAAATTGTATTTGAAGAGTTATTTATGTTATCTCATTGCAGCAAACAAGATTACTGTTATATTTATCTCTGCATCTCCATCTGTTAAAGTTTGGTAGCCACACAAGAAATCTATGTGCCTGTGATTGCATCAGCATTATATTTGTGATATTTGTTGCTGCATTATCTAGTCCTTTAATATGATCCCTTATTTTAATTATTCTATTTGACCTAGAAGACATAATTAAGTATAAAATTATCATACATATGTCTTCAAAAAGATTTATTATCACAATTCAACATGTACTAACCATAAGTAGATTTTACAATTGAATGCACATCACTTGCAAGATGAGCAAATATTCTACTTGATCATTGATATCCCAAACTATGTGGATCTATCTCCCCTCACTAAGCCCAATATAGGATGGAAGAATTACCATGACCAGGGATGCAGAAACAGTCTCCAAGTGGTCTCCCTATTTTGGGGCCCTTCCAACTTGTGACCGAATTACTCCGGACTCCCCTCACAAACTCCCAATCTCGTGAAGGCATTAGAAGCGGTACTAGATCCATTCGTCTCGGGCAATCCTTAACTTACTAATAATGCACATTTTATTTAAGTCTCCAGAATTTATTATCCCTTTATTGGAATTTGTATGCAATCATGATTATTAATCCAAGCTTCCTATACTCTAGTGAATTTATTTATTATTCTTTTCAATGAAGCTCACTTTGTACGATTGTTTATTTAATACTTGACCCTTTAAATATTACCTTATGTAATAATAATTAAGTTGCATTAGGGAAAGGAGATGGATTACGTACCTTAATGATCAATCCCCTCATCGAGTTTGACCTTTGTTACATACCCTACTTTCATTCTTTACCTTATCTTATTTGTTCCTATCAAGTCTTTTTCCTTGCGTGTAATGTTTTTCAGTAGCGCAGACCATACATCTTGCACCTATGGTTTAAAGTCCTTGTTAATTATTTGTTTATACATGCCATGAGATTTGGGTCAAAGGTCATGCATGACTCGTCGATTTAATTTAAGTCATTTTCTTTTTTATGTTTTGACTTGGCCAATGATTAGGTCGAGTATCTTTAGGATATTTTATTATGTTCAATTAAATATTATTTCCTTTGTTTAATTAGATATTGATTGGGATTATACATGATTGAATATTACTAGTATTAATATGATTTAATATTAGTAATCCATTAATAGATTTTGATGATTGATCATATTATAAAGATTATTCAATTTAGTCGACTTGCGATGGATTTGATTAGTTTGTAATATTAATTACATATTCAATTAATATGTTATAATAATTGATCATTGATAATATCAATATTATTATTAATATTACATTAATGTTATTATTATTTAATATTGATAGTTATTAATAACATTAATAAATATAAATCAACACTCATTAATACTAATAATAATCGATCACATTATATCTAACAACTACTAATTTGATTAGTGTAAATGATCTTATATTATACCATAAATTGATAATTTTAATTAATATTATATTGATAAAAAAATATTGACTTAGAGATAAGAGAAGAATTATATGTTCAAGCAATTCATTTGTGCACCTATTTAAATTATATATATTAATCATGGCTCATGACAGACCGTCCCTCCCAAAATTTCTTGCCCTCGAGCAATTTTTACAATAATTTTTTTCCTCGATTAGAAAGGAAATTATGATCATATTTAAACTCTAACAAAATCATCATCCACATGATAACAAGCATCATTGCTAAAAATTAAGGCCATACCTCTGAAAATTTGAAATACATGTATGAAGACTCAAAGCATACACATTAATGCATGAAGACATGAATCATACACAAAGTATACACGTTGATGCATAAGGACACAAAGCATGAAATATACACACGAATGCACGTATAAATCATATGTATAAGACATAAATCATACATATGAGGAGTGTGAATCATACACAATGATACATGAATACATGTAAGACAATTAATACACAAGAATGCCCCTAGCACATAGAGCACATAATGTACAAAGCATACATACGAATTCATTTGAATCGTGGAGTGTATACTCAATATATGAGGCATACACATGAATTAACTCAAGTCAAGGAGCGTACACATGAATACACGTAGGACATAAAGAATGCATATTAGTTTACTTAATTTATTGAGCATACATTTGAATATACATAGTACATAAGGAAATAAAGCATACACATGAGTTTTCTAAAGTTTTAAGTATTTACAGACGCATATACATAGCATGTAATGGATACATTAAAGGCATGGAGCATAGATTTAACACATAAGCATGAGGTAGACATATAAAAAGAGCATACATTAAGCTCGAAATAGACAAATATAGTCATGGATCATATACATGAATATGTAAACACCCCGACTGGTTCCTAACCAGCAAACTGATATCGTTTGTGTGTTTTATTTTTTAAAGTTGATACTCTATGTATACTTTGACAAAATTATTGGTGCCAATAAACAATGTTTCTAAGTTCCTTTGTTTTAATGTAATTTTCAGAAGATATAAAGAGTGCAAAGGAAATACTAACAGCACAACTCCAGAATTACTTATAATTTTAAAAGAGAAAGGAAAGTCATTTACATGAACCGAATTCCAATATTTATTCAATAATGAAAACAGATTTCTTCCATAACATAATCCTTTGTGTTGTCGGCTAAAAGGAGAACCCAAAATATATACTAGAGGCGGCTTCTTAACACAGCACTCCCCATTCCCATCTTCAACACAAGCCAAAGACACCTCTGCACTAGTCTAGTAACAATTTGTATTGCTCCTAATGCAGGTCGCAAGCAGAATATTAATAACGTCCAGCCTCAATGGAGATTGCAGACTACACAAGCTGGCCGCAGGCTAAATCCAAAGTGCCAAGTCTGTTGTAGATACTTGCCCAGCCCAATTTCATTTTCAGCAATCCGCCAACTTGTAGATATGGCATCCAAACTGATATCAAACCCAGACACAGCACCAGTATTGAAAACAGCAATCACATATATGCCCAACCGGATCTTAATTCAATTGCTAAGTCTATAACAAAAACTCAATCAACTCCCTTTAGAATGTTCATCTCCTTAGCCACAGTGAATACAATAGGAGAATCCAACAAAATATCAAATCCACCACTATACTTCAGCAGTGGAATGAAAACACTTCTCAAATACAGTGATGAACAGTAGAGAAGCAAGGCAAACTTAGCTATACCTCAGCAACTAAATTGCAAAAAGAATTTCCAAACCCTTATACATCAGCAAGGGCATACAGTTCAGAACCCAGGAAAACAGTTCAGAACCCAGGAAAAGGCCACAAAGGCACAAATTCAAAATATATAATCAAACGTGTTTTTTTCCCAATGAAAAGAGCTCTCATTTATAAGCTTTTCATTGGCAAAATTTTCCATTAAATTCTACTTCAGAAAACGTGGAAGTTTCCCAAAAGAGCTCAACACTAGAAACTTTCCAACTTGCTTTTTAGAAATATTTCTTTAAGTCATTATTATAATAATATAAACATTATTATAATAACGCAACTCAATGTCTAAATAAATAAGAGCTCATGTAATTATTAACCTAATCAACCGCAGGTGACGACCAACTACCAAGCCATCCATTGCGTTGCTAAAAATAGCAACTGCCCATAATAGACTTACTAAAAATAGTAAGTAATCAACTGAGACCCCCAATACACCTTGTCAGCTCACAAGGGTCGCTATGATGAGCTAACTCAATCAACTGCACAAACTGGCCAAAAACGAGGACATTACAAAATACACATAGAACATAAAGCATGAAGTATAGACATGAATCCACTTAAAACATAGAGAATACGCATGAAGTATTAAAAAGAAAGAAACCAAATACATAAGCATAAAGCATCAATAAACTAAACATTCACATAAGGCACTAAGTAATGCACATAAGGTGTGGAGTATAAATACAAATTGGGCATGAAGCCATATAAATGCACACGAGGCAATAAAAATATGTTAGACACTTAAAGCATGAGGTAGTGCAGCTAATTACACACCAAACATATAAAACAAGAAGCAATACATAGTACACGTCGGACATATAAAAAATGGAGCTGCAAATACACATCAAATATCTAAGGCATGGAGAAATACATAAGACAAGTCAAATATGTAAGGGAGGAAACAAACAAACAATACACATGTTGTCGGTAAAGTTATAAAATAGCCGATAGGTAGATTAGCATGTAATCGGTAATTATTATGTAGTCGACGAGTAGAATTAATTATTTTCGAATGGGCGCAAAGGTTGAGTCACCCCTTCGGAATGGTATATGTACACCATCTGAAATGGACTTTGGATCATTGTGTTGTAATCATCATTGGAAGCACTATATAATCTCTTCGGCATATATGCGAATAATAAAAAGAGTACTGTTGTGTTACATGTTCTTGTCTATTGTCTGTATGCATTAAACTATTTACCCCATACGATAAACATTTGACACCGTTGCCCAATGGACTTGGAACGAAGGCAGAGGAATGAAGGCTAATGCCAAATTAGCTTAACAAAGATAGAAATAAGATAAAGGGAAAAGATGGAATACGCACCGCACAAGAAAATTTAATTTTGGCATAACAGGCCAAGCGCAGATGGAGGTTTCAGCAGATTGCCGACGAACACCAAAGCACCAAGGAATTGTTAGAAGAGACTCGACAGCGATTGGATTCAGTGGAAGAAGCAAGGGAGGAATTTTTGAACCTATATACGTCGAGGGAAGAGAATCCGAACGGAAAGGAATGCAGTTGTTGATAAGACGACTGTCTGAAATAGCGCCAGTGTCGAAGTACAGAGCGCCAATGTCGGAGTACAGAGCGCCGATGTCGGAGTGCAAACCGCCGAGATATAGAACGCCAATGTCGGAGTGCAAACCGCCGGGATACAAAGCACCAATGTTGGAGTGCAGAACAACGCCGATGTTGCAGTGCCGAGCGGCGCCGGTGGAGCAGTATTGAACAACGCCCGTACACAAAATCAAGTAACAATGGCAAGACCAAAGGAGAAGTTGCCAAAGTTTGATGGTGATAGAACAGCCGATCCAATCAGACACTGTAAGACATGCGAAACAATTTGGACAGCGAATGGCATAATTGACAGAGATGAATGGGTGAGACAATTTCCAGCAACCCTAAGGGGTGTAGCAGTTAATTGGTTTTTCGACACGGACCCCCATAAATTAACTACATGGGCGAACGTTAAAAAGGAGTTTATTACCGAGTTTCAATTGCTATGCAACGACAATGAAATCGTAGCAGAAATCTACACCACAAAGCAAGGGAAAAATGAATCCGTCTGTGTATATGCCAGAAAGCTCAAAGAATTAATAAATAAAATGGAAAGTAAGCCGGCAGATGGGCTGAAAAAGCGATGGTTCATTGAGGGAGTACGCCCGGAGTTAAGGAAGAAAATGAAGATTGTGCCGCCATTATCATACACCGAAGCATACAATCGAGCGATGAACTTAGAAAGTGAACAAAAAACGAAAGAAAAAAAAAAAGTAGCACATCTGACTCAGATGACGCGTCTATGAAAGAAGATAGCAGTGATGACGAAAAGGGCAGCAAAAAGGTTCGAGCTCTCCAGAAGGATATGATCCGAATGATGAAGGAATTTAAAAATATGCAAAAAGAGACAAAAGGAAACGAGCTATGGTGCACTGAATGCAAGATAGAAGGTCACACGAAGGGATCCTGTCTGAAGAACCAATTCTATGAGATCTACCAAATTAAGGGACATTCCATAAAAGAATGCCCCTTCAATATGAAAACGAGAGGACCTCAACAAGTGCTCCTAACACAGGAGGCTTTTGCGTCAGGAGGGAGCGGAAACACCAGCAATGATGGTGCCACTTCGGGTGGGTACAGAAACAATAGAAGAGGGCAATACCAACAATAATAATGGGGGTCGCAGCCGAATTCAGTACGATGTGAACGGCCGCCCGATGGTTCAATCTCGAGCATGCAATTTGCGGGGCCACTTTGCACGGAAGTGTACATCAATAAATGCACCAAAGTTGTTATGCAGATGGTGCAATCCTGGAGATCATGAAGATGCCAAGTGCCCAAAATCAGGAGTCAATTTGATCACTATTAGGACGGATGAAGAAGAAGTCTTAGCAATTAACTATAAACAAGCAAAATTGTACCCCGACCCGACGAAAGAAAAGAGATCAGAAGAAGCGCGGGCAGAAATTGAGAAAGCAATGCAGGCATAGAAATCACAATGGAAGGACACTACCGGTACCTCAACAAGGAACTGCGCAAAACATAACATCGTACAACAGATACTACAAACTGAAGTACCAGTCAAAATAAACGATCTGCTGCTCACAATGCCTCAACTTCGATCGGCACTCACAAATATCGCTCCAACTTCCAAACCACCGAGAGAACATGGAAGGGAGAAGGAAAGTGAAGCAAGTGTAGAGGACCCAATGCTGCTAGCCCTCACATCCGAACGGCATCTGGCGGTCGTTGAGATGGGAATTCTGGGAACTGTTCTGACAAACACAATTGTGGACGAAGGGTCAGGCGTGAAAGTGTTACTAGAAGATACCTAGAAGAAGTTGGGACAACCGACGTTGTGGCCACCTACCTTCCAATTGCTGATGGCGGACCAACACGGCATTAAACCTCTCAGCGTCCTGATGGCACAACCAGTGACTGCTGGAACACAGCTGTTCCTACTCGATTTCGTTGTCATCCTGTTGAAGAGGAGAGGATATGACGCCATTTTGGGCCAAGGATGGCTTGTACAACCAAAAGTTAAACATGACTGGAAGAAGCATGCACTATCAATGGAAAGTAGGGGATGACGATTCACTATTGATTTACACACAAATGGTGGGCGAAGAAGCCGTATCATCTAATTCCGAAGAAGAGGATGAAGAAAAGCAACGATTGGAACCCAATGAGAAAGGAGTCCTACGATTAGGAGGATCGACGTACGATGATTTGGATTCCGTGAACGGCCTTTTCCACAGCAGATGGAGGATTACGAGCTCTTTTCGAGTTGTAATATGTTAAGGGTCGACGAAGGTGAGAAAGAAGAGGGAAATGAATGTCTGAAGGAATACAGAGAAGCGGAAGAAGGAAAGGTGGTTAGGACTGAAGCTGAAGGGAAGAACATACAGTACAAACCCAGAAAAAGGAAAGATTCCATCGTACAGTACAGAAGAAAAGGGACGTTTATGATTTATTTTGCCACACCGCATCTACATTGCCACCATATGAACATGAGGCAAAGGTCGATTTTGGGTTGGGTTTTGCAGACATTTTCTAATTAATCAAAGAGAAAAGAAGAAAAATGTAGCCGTACAACAGAAAGAAATGGAGGAAGGAGCAAAAAAAAAATGACGACAAATCAAAAATGTTCAGAATGAATAACTTATGATGTCGAAGGGAAGGGAAAGACATAAACAGGTAGAAAACGCAAGTGGTTGGCTGAAAGAGTATGGGTTTGGAAGAAAATCACAAAAATGGTGTATGTACACCATCCGAAATGGTATATGTGCACTGTCTGAAATGGACTTTGGATCATTGTGTTGTAATTATCATTGGAAGCACTATGTAATCTCTTCGGCATATATGCGAATAATAAAAGGATTACTGTTGTGTTAAATGTTCTTGTCTATTGTCTGTATGCATTAAACTATTCACCCGATACAGTAAACAACACAAAAGATACATGAGGAATATGCTTATGGATTAACCTTGCACAAAGTATATCAGTTGTAAAACAAGCACAAGTTATACTTATGAAGAGTATGCATGACACAATTAGAGTAAGCATGTAGTTTAAACCACAACATTTTGCCCATTCATATCTTCTCAAGTTACTATCGTGTTTCTAGCTTAACAAAAAATATGAAGTATGCCCATGAACATATGAAGAAATGACCTATACACACGAATTTATGAAAAAACAAAGTAGACACAAAGCATACACACATTAATATATTATTTCTAATCTACTAGAATATTTCTTTGTTTCATATTTTACCCTGCAGAATGGCAGGATCATGCTCCGATACCACTTGTAATGATCCCTTATTTTAATTATTCTATTTTGACCTAGAAGAAATATTTTAAGTATAAAATTGCCATATATATGTCATTAAAAATATTTATTATCACAACTCATCATGAGTCAATATCATATTTACTAACCATAAGTAGATTTTACAAATGAATGCACATCACTTGCAAAATGAACAAATATTATACTTAATCCTAGATATACCAAACTACATGGAGCTACCTCCCCTCACTAAGCCCAACATAGGATGGAAGAATTGCCATGATCAAGGCACAGAAACAGTCTCCAAGTGGTCTCCCTACTTTTGGACCCCCTAACTTGTGACCAAGTTACTCTGTCACTCCCCTCACAAACTCCCGATCTCATGAAGGCATTAGAAGCACTACTAGATCCATTCGTCTCAGGTTATCATTAACTAACTAATAATGAAAATTTCAATTAAGTCTCTAGAATTTATTATCCCTTTATTGAAATTTGTATGCAATCATGATTCCTAAACCAAGCTTCCTATATTCTAGTGAATTTATTTATTATTCTTTTCAATGAAGATCACTTTGTAAGATTGTTCACCTAATAATAATAATTCATTTCTTTGTTTATTTAGCTATTGACTGGGATTATACATGATTGCATACTATTAATATTAATATGATTTAATATTAGCAATCCATTTATATGTTTTGATGATCGATTATATATATTTTATAGTAATTATTCCATTTAGTCGACTTGCGATGGATTTCATTAGTCAATAATACTAATTATATATTCATTTAATAGGTTATGATAATCGATCATTGATAATATCAATATTATAATTAATATTACATTAATGTTATTATCATTTAATATTGATAGTTATGGATAACATTAATAAATATTAATCAGCACCAATTAATACCAATTACTATCAATCACATTATTTTTAACAACTACATTTGATTAATGTAAATGATTTTATATTAATACCATAAATTAATATTATATCGATTAACATTATTGACATAGAGATAAGAGATGAATTATATGTTCAAGCAATTCATAGGTGTGCCTATTTAAGTTATATATATATTAATCATGGTTCATGACAGATATTGAAGGGTCTAGAAACTGAAGATTCAAAATCAAAACAATGAGAATTCAAGACAAGGAAGGGGTCTTCACTTTGTAACAGCAAAATAATGAAGGTCAAGGCAATTTTATATATTCTTCAAGTGTAATTCATAGGTGATAGAGATTCATATTGTGTTTCTGAAGATTACTTCAGCTTTGAGCCTGTTGTTTGGGCATATTGTATTTCAGACTTCTGATTATTCAATAAGAGTGATTTTATTGTGTGGTTGAATACTTCTGATTATTCAATAAAAGAGATTTTATTGTGTGGTTGGGTTTTTTCCCTCCAAGTTAGAGGGTTTTCCCAGAATAAATTGTTTTGTCTTAATGTTCATTATTGCTTCTATTCTGACATTTTGCTGCTTATTTTCATTCCTGGTCTAAAACATTAACACCATATACTTCTCTAAGACAAGCAGCTCAAATTGAAAACAAGCAACAACAACAAAAAAAAAAAAAAAACAGGTACACTACATATTAGCAGCTTTTAAAATTTAGGGTACCCTTCTTCCCAATCGAAACATCTCACATTAGTGATATTTTCCATTAAAGGGGGAATTGTTGCCTCCTAGTAGCTAGGGAATATGAAGGCTACAATCTTATTTGGGTTATGCAAATATAAACCAAGGATCACTAAAACATGGATCACACCACTATCATTTGGCCTAGAAAATCCAAGGCATAACACAGAGCCTCTTCATGGTACAGCTAGTGTAAGAGTAGGTCTTTATTTCCTGGCTATGGAGTTGACAAAAGTAAACAAAACATGATCAGCCAACTATCAGAATCCTTTCCCTGACTATGCAAAGTTTATCTAGAGAGCTCATGAATGCCAAACAGAGAGCAACTTTCTACCAACTAACTCCTATAACTAACGAAAAGCCAACAAAAAGTAATGCATAGTCAAATACCACCATAGTAACAAAACATTATAAAGACAGTGTATATTGACTATAAATATAGCCATTACATATTTATGTGAATTCTATGAGGTGATATAGGGTGACGTTTAAACTATGCATTACTATTAAATACAATAATATTTATCATATGTTCTCATTAATGACAACTCTGTTAAATATCAAATCTGCATCCACACCAAACCATATGGAACAATCTCTAGTCTAAATATGTTATAGAAGTAGGAAAGAAATTTGTAAGATCAGAAACCATGAAATTGAACTAAACACTAAATTAAATAAATAGAATTAAAAAGATATCAGCCTATTAGGATTGTAGAGGATATCCATTCGAGTACATGTTACAACTAAAATGTTTCTCTAGTTTGAGCTTTAAACAGGCTACCATGACTATAAAAAATGTTAATTGGATGCTTTGTGCCAAGTTACTTCATTACAGAAGTGTAAACAATCAAAATCTTCAATCAACACAATTAGTAGGTCGTGAAAGGTACAATGATATCTTACAAACTGTTTCCCTTGCAACTTTCTCGGGATTTCTGAGGCGACGAGGTCGTATAAAAGATTTGATATTGAGACAAGGTAAGAGATAATCAAGTACATTGCCAATTTCCTCTAGGCACGGCACCATGGTCCTTTCAACTTCTAAACACACTCCATACCTGTTAGCATTCAATAGACAAAACATCATAATCCACAATCTTCCTAGATCATTACAAATTCTCTTACATCAGACTTCTGAATATCTTGACAAACTATAAATATATTGCGAAAGTGCCCAATAGAAAAGCAAATTCCCAAAAAAACCTTACCTTGAATTTTCCCAAAAGCCATGGAAAGATATGTATCAAAGAGAAACTTAAAATCTAGATAATAGTAAACATTTTATGTTAAGAATTAATAAACAAGGGGATCTAAAAAGTTAAATATCAGCTAGAATCTAAAAAATCTAGTTTATAGTAAACAATCTACTCAATCATAGATGGATAAGAGAATATAAGTTAATTTCTGTATCCAATGGGGACCCATGCTCACTCCAGTTGATGTTCGCTCCATGTTTCTGTTTTCTATTTTAAAAAAATTCCTAGAAGTTTTCAGGTACTTCAACGCATCCCCTTTTTGTGTATCCATATTTCCTCCATTCCTCTAAAACAGGACTCAGTGGAACATGGATAAACTTCATCATGAAATGCCTTCAATGGAATGTGACTACAAATTAATAAAAAAAACATTTAAGGAGTACAGACAAGATTAAAGTTTTCAAGTTTCTGGAAATGACATACATGATTACAATAAAACTGTCAGACCCTTCCAAACAGCAATTGTTTTTTCCAAAAACAGAAGAGTACAAATTGATTCTAATAAGAGTTACAAAAATTATTCCCCAGCACATGCTTGTTGAGGCAGATTAGAGTGGGGCATATATGGATATCCAGTAAACAGAAGTTATTCAAAAACAAACTACATAATTGAGAGCTCCACAACTGAATATACAAACAGATTTATCAAAAGAGAGACTATAGTTATGTAAGTTTACACATGAAAAAAACAAGCAAAACAAAAAAAAAAAAGCTTAACTGTTGTTTCATGGATTAGTGCAGTGTCTCTTCTAGGCTGTTAGGCCAGGGGAGAAAAAGGGCCCTCTCACTTGTAAACCGAGCCAGTTTGCACAATTTCTTGGCTGTCCAGATGCATGTTCCAGTGCTCACAGGAAGCCTCCTTTGCATGTGTTAAATGCTCTTCTTCTTGGTTCTGGAAACTATTCTCTTCATAAAATAAGCATTCAGGATTTTTTCAATACAATACTTAGTCTGAAAACTCATCTCTTGTTCATCCAAGTGTTCATGCCTATACTTGATTTTCTGCAGGTTCTTTCTTGATTAAGAAGCTATCATCTTGGCATTTCTCATTCACCATTCCCATAGTCGTAGGGTCCTTTCCACATCTTCAGCACTATCCATTAACTTCCCTGGTTCTTTGCTTGCCATAACTTCCTCAAAAAGGTTTTTCATATGCTTGTCTCTATCATCTTCTGAATTTTGTGTTTTTGTTGACTCTTTTCCTTTTATCCCCCTTCTGTGACATGTAATTGTCTTTTCACATCTTTCAATGTCCCTCAGAGTGATTAGAGCTGTTCTCTGATCCATTTTCATTTGAAAATCTACTCCTCTCAGCCATAACCTTTGCCCTATTAATGGATGCAAAGTACTCCTCAAGAGGTGAAGATGAATTATACTTGAATTTTTATTTCAAAGCAGCTTCCAATAATCTGACTTATCACTAGGTTCAATCCCTTGTATGGCATTCTCAATGCATGATCACTGATATGGAGTAAGAGCTTAGTTACCGGATTCATGTCCCTAGAGGCCGGATCCGGATCCGTGGCTGGATTCGTCCGGATTCTTCCAGATTTTTTCTTTTTTCTTTTTTTTTCTGATTATTTCTTATAATCATAATGGATTTGATCCATAGATTCATACCAGAATCAAAGATTCATACTGTAAAATGATTTAGAATCATAGATTCATACTTCGAAATGATTTAGTTTTAGAATTATGTATATTTATCTCATTTTTTAGTATATATAATGTGTGTGTGTGTGTATGTATATATATATATATATATACACACACACACACGAATCATAATTGGGAATAACAAAATTACGAATCAATGGATCCGATTCACGTGCCCGAATCGGATTTGTTTCACGAATCGGCAACTAAGAGTAAGACCAATCTCAGGTTCATAGGAATTCCACATGCATTTTTCTTTACAGGATCATTTTGGTAGTCAAACCAAAAACCTCTTTCATCATTGAAATTAAAGAAATCATCACCTACGGGCCACGGCAGATGTGAGGTCTTTATCATTTCTAGCTCATACCTCATATATCCACTCCGCTTTACTGGCTGTCTCATAATCCTCATGAATCCAAATACCCGATTCATTTGTGAAAGAAGAAGCACATGAAGGATCAACAGCCTCCATTTCTTTATAGGTGTCAAAACTATTTCCTCTCCTTTTATGTTGTCAGCCTTATTTTCTGTGTGTACAACTAAAGGATCTTCCTTTCCTTCATTTTCTATCTCGATTCTTTCTTGTTCCTCCTTATTTGAGGTTTTGGATTTTCCTCACATTGTTTGAATACTCCTTGGAATAATGTATATGCTGGTGGAGAGAGAGCCCATTGTTGTTTCTAGATGACATAGGTTGGAAGATAATATTACTCTCATTGATAGTTAGAGTCAGAATGTCTTTCATAGCCACATAAATATCATCGTCATGTATGTCCTTGATCATGATGAAGAAATGATGGACCATGTTGTTGACTGGATCATGCAACAGCAAGTCCACAAGAAAGATGGTTGTCCAAATATTCACAAATATCTTTAATATGGCCACCCTTATTGCATAATATGCACTACTAGTGTCATCAAGCTCTTTGAAACTGTCTACAATCAAGTGTACTACCTCTTTTATTGTGTTGTCATAGGGCACTAGAGGTACCGAAGTTCTCATTATCTCACTTAAACAAAAAGTAACTAACAACCTGATCTCCTCATCATGATGCCTCAACCACTTGTGTTGCTGCAGGGGGTTCACTGTAGGAGCTCGGGCTATATCTAAGAGATAAGACTTCCTCGATGTGTATCAAGCATGCTTCTACCCATTTAAGTGCATTTGAGGTATCATCCCTTGATTGCAATTGAGTGCTAAGTTTGTTACCTGCTTCAGATGGTATCTCACCAATGGCTTGGTATCTTCTGTTGTCATGATTAATCAAGTCTTCCAACATTTACCCAAAGGCTGGCAGGTTCACTAGCTTTGCTACCACTAGCACTGTTCCTTGTAGATCCCTTTGGGATTTTGCCTGATTGTGAATATATTGTTTTGATTTGTTTGCAGAATAGGGGTGATTGTGACTGGGAATTTGATTGGAATAATACATTTTAAAAAGTAATGTACATGACTGCTATAACTATAAAACTTTAGCTAATCCAAAAAAAATTAAATTTGTAAAACAGAATGTATTCATATGATGATTATATTATGCATAGAGAGTAAATACTGATATAATACATGATATCAACAAACTGATAACCAAACAAGCCTGCTGAAAGTCAATTGGATTGTTGTACTGTTATATAAGTGTGAGTGGATTTAGATAACGAACTGATATATGTGACCGAGATTTCTAATATTTGAGGTATTTGTAACCAGTTAAAGGGGTTACTGATCTGCTTCTGATATTTGTCAAAATCTGATAGTTCTGCCTGAATACTTCCTTGTGACCAGGCATACATATCTGGTAATTATGTCTGGTCACTCTGCATATATTATTCGCTTATATCCCTGCAATGTCTGGGTGCCATCTCTGCTTTAATTGACTCTTTACTTATGTGTGTCCTCAGCCTTGTAAATGGAAGGATCAATACCACCTTATCTGGCTGCTTAATGGCTCTTTGAGCACTTCCAATATGAAATAAATATATGAAAAACAAATCTTTCATGCCCTAGAAGGAACTTGTGATCATCCTTATGTATTCTGCGATGGGATATGATGTGTGAAATTGTGTGAACCTTTTGCAGCCGTTGACCAATTCCTGCCTCTTCCTTGTAATTAATTAGCTAATGCAGATCCGAATTCTCCTCCTTGAACTGCAATAATATAGAGGATAATCTCTTGTTTGGAGATCGATCTGGAGTACTTTCTTTGACAGCGATTAGAAGAATCTTACGTGTTCATTTGTCCTGAATAATATTGTTACAGACAGTGATTGGATCTGTTTCACTCTTTCCTAGGGCAGCAGTACTAACTAATTAATCTTTGATGGATTCACTATTCTCTTCTGGCAGCAATGATTTAGTTTGATGTGTTAAGTCCCCGATATTTGTCATGTTTTGGGCCAAAAGCATTGTTTGTGCTGAAAGGCTTTAGAAATCGGGACCTTTGACAATGGTTTTTAACTTTTTTTTTATAATAAAGGTCTTATTTTTATTGTTAGTTTGGATATAGAGATCATTGAGGCATGATGCTTAAGAGTTGAGAAAAAGGACAAGGAAATAGCATATGAAGAAGCTTGGGAAAATGTTACTAGTGTCCAAGTTTTGTAAAGAATAAGCTGAACAAACGCTCAAGTATATAGTAAGGAGAAAGTGGTTGGAGAAGGTGATGATTGCAGCAGTGTCTTCAGATAAGAGGATGGCTGCAGCTCCGAAATCTAGTTCTCTTTAATTAGACTCAGAATTGACACTTGCCAAATAAACCCTTCTAGCTTCTGAATATGGAGTTGTTCTTTAAACGGCAGCAGAGGTCGAGATTGAGAAAGGAAGTTAGGGAGGTGATTAATTATAAGGTCACCAGCATGAGAAACAACCTAAAAGAGCCTCAATCAATGGTGATCACTCAGAGAACAGTCACAGAGGGATGTAACAGGGAAGCATAATTGAACCTGGTAATATTGAGTCTTGACATCCTTATTGACTTGGAGCATGCACAGCTGAGTCCTAATTGGCAGCTGCTTTAGAACTTGTTACTCTTGCTTCTGTTTTGCACTCTTGGGTGCCTTATGTTGATCTTGAAAAGTCAGTTCTACTAGTTCTTTATATGTTGTTTGGTGGTAATTATATTATAGACTTGTAACACTTCGCAAGACATACTTTACAAACTTTTTATCTTAATATAGAAAAGATATTATTCTTTGTGCAGATATTTTTGTTGGAAGTAGAGGAAAGGATTAACCCTACAAAATCCCATTAAAAGGTACATACAAGTTTAGAACAAACACCATGTATTAAAAGAAATTAAACAATCAACAAAAGGCATTGACTATTCTGTCAATGCCAATGCAATACCATGCACAGCTGCTCGGTCAATAGGTGCAGCAAGAGGTGTCACAATTTGTGGTAGCCCACATGACATGAAAAAACCATGGTGTGGTTGTTTTATTTTACAACTCTAGAACTCAATTTGAATTGTATATATTTGCTTCTAAAATTGTTTCAGTGTACTATTCAGTAATTCAATGATTATTTGACAGAAATTTTAAATACAAAGAAACCATGGTCATTTCAGTCGCATTTTCAGCACAGAGTTTCATGCAGAGTTCTATTCAGGTTAACCACAGTTGAATTATTGCTCCACTCTTTTTCCCTATTGCTCCATGGAGTTTTGGAGATGGGGGACAGGGTCTGTTAATGATGAATTTGGGGGAAATAGGGACCACAGACCAAAATTTGGTGTCATGCCCTGCCAAAATAGGACATCAAAGCACTATTTCAGAATCAGATCACAGCCCTTTTCTTTTCTCTTTTAAGCAATTTGATCAAGGTTAAACAGCTGACATTGACAACAATTACCAAAACAAAGAAATGAAAATAATAGAGGGCTGACCAAAGCCAGGGAAATAAATAGTTATTGGCAAGAATGGGCTGACCCTACCCTACTTTGGCGCCCCTTTGTAAAATACAAAATAAATTCAAACTTAAGATATGGGCCAACTCCATTATAGAGTCACCTCTTTTGGTGAAGGAACGCAAAGGGTAAAATAAAGGCTAAAGTAGGAGGTTAGGAAGAGAATTGAACAGAAGAGATAATTAAGTTATATCAGAAATACAATTTGTCTACATTCGCCTGGATTAGGCAGCGAATATCTGAATTAAAATCAGAAAACATCAAGTAGTCACTCTAGATAACAGCGATCCTCGTAAGGGAAGGATATATTCTAAGAAGTAATAAAAGATAGGAGAAGAGATAAATCTCAAGGACAGTGAGTACAAGAGAGGGTGCAATACAAATGGGTGAAGAAAACATTTCATAAGGGGCATTTATTCCAAGGGCATCACATCTCCAAGGATGATGATGAGATATAAGTAGAGAAGGATGTGATGGGAGAGTAGCAGCAGATAGGCATAGATCAGCAGTAGAAGAAAACATATGTTTAACAAAGCATATTGATCAAGAGAGCAGAAACACGTCAAATAAGCAGCAGATACAATAATGCATACAACAGAAGGATTCATCCATAATCTCTTAATTGTTGTGGTATAAAAGAATAGACTTGCATATACATTTATATTTATAACTATATAAAGATGGGAATACAAAATGTTTATATCTGATAACATACAATTAATAAATACTTGAATTTAATGTATAGATATTTATCAATACGGAATTTTGCAATAATCGATCTTGTTTAGGGAAGAAAGGGAATCCAAGGAGGAGGGATAGTGAAGATTCCTCACTAGGTATGGCACCTTGTAAAGATGGCCACAAGGCCACTTCATGATGATGGTTAAGGATCATTAGTTAAGGACCACATGAGGCCAAGGAGGATAAGGTCCTGATCTTGGGCTTCAGGTTCAGGGTCAAGGGCACCCTATTGCAGCTCCCTTACTAACCACACATTGATCAATTGTTGAAGTGAATCAATCATTAGAGGTGAGAGGTTGACATGATGGAGGGAAATGGTGTAAAGCCCTCACTAGGTAAACATTTCTATAGAATCTGTAATAAAGCATTTACATGGGCATCTAGGTAAACATTTCTAGAGAATCTGTGATAAAGCATTTACATGGGCATCTTTATCCTCGTGATGGATCACAGTTTTTTTTAATTGAAAAAATGCAAAAGAATACAAGGAGAAGGCAGCAAGCAGCTGGATCACAGTTATACAAAAATGTTAATAGGATTTGGAAAATATTTTATGACAGATATTTCCCGATGCCCTATGTTTGAGGTGTGGGAATTCCCACAAGCATATGAACTAGAAAAACCCTTTGGTTCACTTCTTGCAGCATCAACCGGTATTAGACTAAGTAGTTGTTTCAAGGGCAAAGAGGTGTGAATTCGATAAAAGTCAATGAATTCTTATATTGTATCCATAAAAACATCTTTTCCGACTTGGTGAAAAGTGAACCTGAATAAAAATATCCGAAGGATGCAAGCAATATCTAATCTGGGACATTGTGGGAGAGTAAGTGTTATCTAATATAGATATTAATACATATAAGTCAGCAAGCCGTGTAAAAACAAAGACCCGCATGCGAAATTCTGAATCAGCTACCTTAATGAACTCTGAGTAGCCTACTCCACGAATATGGGAATGGATTCAGAATGCGATTTCATTATTGCGTTGTGAGTCAAACAAATATTACAAGACCCAGTATTAAGCATCACTATTTTCCTATATTTAATGTAATAAACTGCTGCAATCAGCCATATGCTTCAATCATTGTGATCGATTTAATTAAGATGGAAATTTATGAGGTTTGGATACCTGTTTTAGGATAAATACGTAACACTCACTTGAACGCCGAATATAATAGACAAGATTGGCATGGCCAGGGTTCCACTGGAAGCTTTGAAGCTACCCATATGATTGATGAACAAACTCCTGAATCTATCAATGCATAACTAGTTACTTTCTCTCCACAAATAACCCAACGGTCCAGGTAAAAGTTCACGTGGATTATTTGGGATTACATTCTACTTTTGTCGTGATCTTTTCGAATTTAGTTCATGTAAAGGAATCAGTTCAGGCGTTTCGAATTTAATGCTTTCAATGCATTGATGACGATAAGAATCGATAATCGTTATCGAATGTTAAGGGAGGTAAAAGGTTTCAATTATAACCACGAGTACTATACCGACATTGTAATTGGTTCCTCTCTACCATTGAGGATATGAAACATGGATAAACGTTTAATAGCACACGCAGTTCACGTGGCATTTGTTTTTAATATTTGAATATGACATATTCCATCCAGTTTTTGGGCACCGGCTACGGTGCAACATATTTGCACCGAGCCGCTGCCCGTCCACACGGCCTGGCAGCCGTCAGATGTTCTTCGCTGACAGCACAATCATCCAAATAACTCTTGCCGTGCAAAATTGCTGTCATTGAAATAACTCTTTCTCGTGCAAAACATTTGCACCAAGGTTTTTCACTTTAAATTAAAACTCATACTTTATTTATTTTTACTAAATTTTTTCATATATTTTAAAGTTTTTAAAGTTTGGTTTATAGCGTAAAACTTTAATTTACTATACATGAAAAATTTATTGCATGGAGAATCGAATGTTAATATATGATTTAATTGGAGGCAAGGGAGAATTGAATCGTAAGTTAATATTTTTATATGTTACTTTAAAATATTCTAGGTAAAAATTATAGATAATTTTTTTAATTTAGAATTAAGATACAAATATATATTATTTAGTTTTAAATAATTTATCAAATAAGTTCTTAGATCTTATTTGACTTTATTATTATTATATCATATTAAAATTAATATTTAAAATATTTTTTAATCAATTAGATATATTGGACATTATGCAATATAAATTTTCATACTAGTCAAAATCACCAAGGCACGATGACTTGATCCCTATCGAACTTTTGTGAGCCATGACGAGCCCATTGACAAAACGTTGCATTTTGTTGGCATGATCCTCCTTAATACTAGTGAACTTCTTGTATCTATGCTTTAATAATAATAAATGTAATATTAATAATAGAATTATTTCAATATATAAAAAACTTGAATAAAATTGAAGTCATTAAATGTAAGTAATAACATAGAAATTTTATTTAAATCATAATTAAAACTAACAATTGCACATATATTAAGATTTAATAGGTATGTCTAAGAGATATTGATGGAAATAAACTAGGTGTGTTTTTTAATACAAAATCTTAGTTCAAATTGTAAAAACAACCCCAACC
Source organism: Cupressus sempervirens (assembly GCA_028749045.1). Taxonomy (NCBI): domain Eukaryota; kingdom Viridiplantae; phylum Streptophyta; class Pinopsida; order Cupressales; family Cupressaceae; genus Cupressus; species Cupressus sempervirens. The sequence continues at coordinate 138,792,281 of CM053785.1, read as the reverse complement.
CATTATCCTAAACTTAGTCATATTAAAAACCCTAACTTTAATCACAAACTAACTATACTTTTTAATGTAACCTCAATCCTTACCTTAACACTAACTCTAATCAAAATTGTAACCCAAATTATAATACTAAGTATGATTAACCCTTTAATTGTAACTTTTAAACCTTAATCTAGTCATAATCTCAACTATGAAGTCGAAAGAAAATTAATTAAAAATATTTTGAATAATATAAAAGATAAATTTATGAACACTAAATTAAGAATAATTATATATTGCAATATAGAACTAAAACAAGACCTAAATGTAAAAATAAAATTTAAAATATTTTTTATAAGACTTAAATGTAAAAATAAAAATAAAATAATTTTTTTGTTATTACAACATTTTGTAAACCATAATGCTTACCTTAACACTCATAATCAAAAATATAAACCTAATTATAATGAACCCTCTAACTGTGACTCTTCAACCCTAAACCTTAATGTAATCTAATTGTAACCATAAAATAAAGAGAATTATTTAAAATTGATAAGTAGGAGATAATTTCCATAGCAAGTCAAATTGTGATATTGAAACATGGGTCAATGAGTTTGATTCAAAATCACACAGTTAAATCTTGATAGCTATATCACAATTATTTAAAATGTTATGAATAATATTAAAAAAAAGATATTTATGAACAATAAATTAAAATTAATTATAAATTACAATTTAGAACTAAAGCAAGACTTAAATGTAAAAGTAAAATTTTAATTTTTTTATTTATATTTAACATTATAACATTTTGTAAAATGATTGATAAATCAAATTAAAACTTGAACATAAATAAATCATGCAAATAACATTTTTTTCCCTTTAGAACTTTATAAATAAAACAAAAATCTTATGACTTATGAAAACTAAATAAAATAATTCTAAGTTGTAACTTAAAACTAAGTTTTGAAGGTAATTGGTCCAATAAAATATTATTAAAATAATATATTAATTATATTGTATAAAAATTAAATATTAATTATTTTAAATAATTTTTAAATTATGTTTTTTTCTTAATATTCTATGACCATATGACCATTCTATTGCCACCTTTCAAGAGTGGTAATTTTTGGCTGACCTCTATTATAGACAAATGTCAAAAAACTAAAATATAAACTTTTTATAAAATGATTTTAACTTGGAATATGAGCTTTCTACAAATTCACGCAAAATTTGTTTATGTCGTAATTAAAAATATTAGGATAATTACTTTGTTTAATTTTTATTCAACAATAATTTAATTCACAACTTATAATGCATCATTTAAATACTAATTTTACATTACCTATTTTATTTAACTAAACAATTATAAAATAATACTTATAAATACAATTTTAATAAAAAATATTTATTATCATTTTAAAAATTAGTTTATTATTTGTAAATAGATAATTATAATGTTTAATTATTTTAATATTTTTTGTTTTAAGATTATCTAAAATTGAACCATTTTTTTTACACCTGATTCTAAATATTCAAATAAAAAAATAATATCTATAAGTTTTACAAATTAAACTAAACCTTAAATTATAATGTTGAAGCTAAGGAAAATTTTTTGCATAGAATTATTTTAAAATAACATATAAAAATATCAGGATTTAAAATTATTAGAATATTTTAAAATAACATATAAAAATATTAACTTATGATTCAATTCTCCCTTGCCTCCAATTAAATCATATATTAATTTTCGATTCTCCATCCAATTAAATCATATAATATAAAAAATACTGTAGTTCAAAAAAAAATTAAAGTTTTCCATGTAAAGTAAATTTGTTGTCATAAAAAAAAGTTGCACGTTTTTCAGACAACATATATTATGTATTTTGAAAATTTTACACTATAAACCAAACTTTAGAAACTTTAAAATATATGAAAAGATTTAGTAAAAATAAATAAAGTATGAGTTTAGATTTTTAAAGCGAAAAAACTTGGTGCAAATGTTTTGCACGAGAAAGAGTTATTTCAATGACAGCAATTTTGCACGGCAAGAATTATTTGGATGATTGTGCTGTCAGTGAAGAACATCTGACTGCTGTCAGTGGGCAGCCCAGGCCGTGTGGACGGGCAGCGGCTCGGTGCAAATATGTTACACCGTAGCCGGTGCCCAATTTTTGTCATGTTGTACGGATAGGAGAGTGGTCTGAGGCATTCTAGTTTCGGAGGTATGTATGCAGTCCCATTGGACTTTTAATTAAAAAACTATTGTCATATAAGAAATATATGTTTCTAATTTAAAACATGTTTTTTTATTGTGAGCCTATATGTCACATTTAAAATGATGATTTGATCACGGTGTCAAAAACATTTATTGTTTTAAGTGGAAATTAATCATCTGAGAGGCCCATCCCATATTTTGTGGCAAATGGCTATGGTGTGGAGAATAGTACTTGAAGTGTGAGTAGTTGTTGCTTGTCCTCTACCATTCTAGAATTTAACTTGGTCCAGTTTAGTGCTCATTGACACGCTTACATTTTCCTTATAGAGATGTTTAAAATGTGTCTTTTCCCATTACATACACTAGATGGCCCATAAATTCTCAGTTTTCCTTCATTGAATGTCTTGTTACCTTATATAATTTGCTAACTTTCACCCATTTTATTCGAACGTCTTCTTGAATCTTTGTTAGGTTAAGTAAAAGGTATTTTTGTGCTCGTTATCACTGCGACTTGCTAACAATAGAGCCTATGCTCGGAAATTGATCCACGTTCCAGCTTGGTGATGATTACACTATGATCAATTAACTCCATTGCAAGGTTCCCTCCTCAATAGGTTACTAATGTGGGCATTATTTGTTGCTTTTCATTCCTTCAATTTTTTTTGCATTTAATCATTCAATGCATTATTGAATGTTTCCCTCTCTAACATGAAAGTTTGGGTCACTAGATTCGATGGTCAACTAGCAATTGCAACTTTACTACCTCAACAACACACATATGATCTAAGTGAGGTTTCACAACCTCATTAAGGTAACACCACTCTCCTATGGTTATATGCTTCTTTCATTTTTGAATTGTTATAAGATTTTTGTTTCTATTTTTTGGTTGATGTGTATTTTTTCCAAGTTTATTGAGGCTTGACGATACGACTTAAAGGTTTTTTTTTTTTTAGTGTGCTTATGTATTAACCTATTTTTTTTGGTGTTTATGACCACAAAAAAAATCATGTTCATAATTACTATACGTTTTACCACGAAAGTCAATAAATATGTTCGAGCTTCATTGTCACTTACTAATCGAGTTTACATTATTGAAATGGGTTTTCAATTATTTATAGACATTCTGTGATGAAAATAATTTTGAAATGTTGTACAATTTTTGTTCAAATGCTTTGTTAAAATTGTGAGTTATAGATAAATGGCTTAAGGAAATTGTGAATTTTTGCGTTCAAACCCTCTGTTTAAATTAAGAGTTATATAAAAAAAAGCTTAGACTTGTGCTAAAATGTTTTGGGCTTAGGGTAATACAAAAATGTACGAGGGTTTTCTTCATCTAGAATTTGTTGGTTACAAATTATGGGCATATTTCTCTTGCAAGTATTGGTAATTTGTTGGTTGGTTGGGTCTTGTACTTAGCCAAAAATCACTCCATGCGTTCATCCCTTAATTTTAATTTGTTCTTCATTTAATTGTAGGTTAAAGCTTGGTGTTCTACATTTTGTCACTACAAAATGTTGGTAATAGTACGAAATTTTTTCAATTCAGGTTCACGTTTCTCTGAGAAGATTCACTATTTAATTGGCCAAGATTGATCAACCAAATTTTGCCAATTCATTTAATGAATCCTTTTACTGAAAACTATCGTCAAGTTTTTTTTTGTTTTTTCAATTTGTTAGCCTATGCTTTATTTTTTAGGCCTTCAAAGTCCCCTTTTGCATTTTTGAGTATTTGCTTAGTTTGTTTTAGTCTTTTTACTTCCTTCAATCTCTTGCTTTTGGTTTTCCCTTTGATTCGATATCTCTTGGGGCTTAACTAGAGTTTATTAGTCAAAAGTTCTGAAGGTTTAAGTGCCTAAAAGTGGGTTCTCCAAGTCCAATTGCATTTTTAAAATATCAGCCTTATATTCTAATATTGAGTTGTACTTTTAAAAAAATGTAACTTAACATAACTTTATATTATGTTTTTAAGTTGCTTGATCACTTTAGATTTATCACTTAAGTGATTTAAGTGACTATAGTGCACTTCATGGTATAATTTAATGTTGATTTATTTTTTAATTTTTCACATAAGTGACTTTATGCACTATAGAGTCCAATTCAATGTTGAGATTTACTTTAATGTTTTGTTGCAAACCATTTAAGTGAAATATTACTTTTTAAATTTATTTACACTTAATATGTAAACTATATAGTGTAAATATTATATTTGACCCCTTTAAGTGATATTTTCTCAATAATCAATTAAACATGTGCTAAATAGAAAACTTAAGTGATGCAAGTCCATTACGTGTTCATTTTTAAATAAGTTACATGTAAATGCATCTAGAGAACCCAGTTTTGGCTTAGATATGTAAATGCATTTGCATATTGCAATTACATCCAAAGAGAGTGATTTCCTTCTAAGTTTAAAGACATGACATAATGAAGGCAATCGAGAAATCGATTTTGCATTACATGCATAGTTTTTTAACTATTTAAAACATGTGTTTACATCTAGAGAGTGTGATTTTGGCCTTATGCACATACATATGCCCTCGAAGACCATGTTTTTTCTCTTGGAATCCAAAAATGCCTAAACACGTGTGTTTTCATTGCATATTCAAAAGATGTAAATGCTCTTAGAGAATGTGATTTTTATCTTGCACTTAAAACATTTCATATAAATCCATTTCTAGAACTCGTTTGTTCTCTACATGCAAATGCATGACATGTGTTTAGTCTCTAAGAGTTTAATCTTGCTCATTGAAGTGAAAACCTTTGGACTTAAGCAATAAACATGCACCATTGAAAACATGTTATTGCATCTTGAGACCATGATTAAGAACATGTATATTAGCCAAAAACATCACATGCAATATCCCCTAGACAACATGATTTAGGTTGAAATATATGTTATATGCATTTCCCTTGCATTCTATCTTCATGTGTTTAACTCTCAAGACTGTGTTTTTCCTTAAAAGAGTGTATTAACACAAAAAATGTAACATGTATTAGCCTCCAAAGAGCTTGATTTGGACTTGGGAAGAAAGTGTATGCATTTACCTTGCATATCAAATACATGTGTTTGGTTGTCAAGACCCCAATTTTCTGTTTCAAAGTGAAGAATGTTGATGCACCAGGGCCTTCTAAACCTGATTTGGCATAAAATGTTGAAGGGAAAATGATTTGCAATCACATTTTCTCAACTTCATGTACATGTGTTTGTCCTAATTCTGTTGATATGTGGTGACTAATCAAGAAACTATTGTACATTTTTCATAATTCTTTGGGATTTAGAGCATCATCCTGGAAAAAAATTTATTTGACTCATCAAGTATTTTCTAGGTTAACTTGTTTAGAAAAAATAATCTAGCCCTGATTTTTGAAGTTACAAAACCTTTTATAAAATAGATTAGGGTTAGGGATTTCATAATGTATGATGAGATAGTAGCTTCTAGCGGTGGTATTGAGTTGTAAGGGATTACAAATTGTAATCAAGTTGTCATCAGCAGATAATAATAATATTGTAATATTGGACTCATTATCGGTGGACATAGCCTAGGGGTTGACTAAACCACATTAAATCTATGTGTCTTGCGTTCTCTTATGTGTGTTTTATTATTTTGTGATATTGGTTATTTGCATGTAATTGTTAATGCTATCTTGATTATCCTAACAAGTGGTATTAGATCAAGGTTGTTTCAGTTGTCCTCTACAAGAAGGTCTCACAATTGAGTGTGGTTCTCACAATTGAGTGGGAGCAATGGAAAATGAGGCTAAGATGAATGTTGAGAACTTTAATGGGTAGAAATTTTAGTTATAGACAATGGAAATAGAGGACTATCTTTATCAGAAGGATTTATGGCAGTCATTGCAAGGAAAGGTCAAAAAAGAGGCAAGTATGACATATGAGGAGTGGGATATTTTGGATAGAAAGACACTTGGAAGTATTCAATTATCCTTGGCACAATTGGTGGTATTTAATATTATGAAAGAAAAGATGACTGAAGAGTTGATGCAAACCCTAGCAAAGTTGTATGAAAATCCCTCTGCTTCAAAGAAGGTATTTCTCATGATGCATTTATTTAATATGAAGATGGCAGAAAGAGGATTTGTTGTTGATCATTTAAATAAGTTTAATATGGTTACTAGTCAATTATCTTTTGTAAACATTAATTTTGATGAAGAAATTAGGGCTCTCTTAATTTTGTGTTTTTTCTTGAAAGTTGGAATAGCTTGGTAATGGTTGCGAGTAATTATATTTATGGTTCTAATACCCTGAATTTTGATGATATTATTGGTGTTATTTTGAGTGAGGAAACTTGTAGGAAAATCTTAAGTGGATCTACATCAGGGAGTGTCTTGAATGCACAAAGCAAAGGCAAAAGGAATGAGAAAGGAAATAATCCTGTAAATCGTGGGAAATCAAGAGGAAACTAAAAGGGAGATAGGTCTCAGTCTAGAGAACCAAGAGATTACTGGTACTATGAGAAATCAGGGCATAAGAAAAATTATTAATAATGAAGGAGACAAACAAGATGGAAACAAGGAGGCAAATGTGTAAGTAATAAATCTGAAGAGGATGCTTTACTTCTTTCTTTAGAAAATTTTGATGATTTATGTGTTTTAGACTCAAGGACTTTATTCAATGCTACTCCCCATAGAGGTTATTTTCTTGATTATGTCCAAGGGGATTTTGGGCTATTTTATTTGGGAGATGATGAACCTTGTCAAATTGTTGGAAAGGGAAAAATTAAGATTACGTTGCAAAAAGGGAATCGTTGGTTACTACAAGAGGTAAGACATGTTCCAAGGCTGAGTAGGAATTTAATTTCAATAGGTAAATTAGGTGATGAGGATTACACAATTATTTTTAATGATAAAAATATGAAGATTTCGAAAGGTTCCTTAGTAGTAGAAAAAGGTGTGAAATTAGGCATCTTATATCTTTGTACATGTCATATCATTTCGTCTACTTTAATAATTTTAGAAAAGAATGAATGTTCAGGGATAGTTGTTGTAGTTGGGTAGGAAGAACAGATAGTTGTTGTTGATTCTAAAGCAAAACTTTGACACAATAGACTTGGGCACATGACTTGGGAACATGAGTGAGAAAGGTATAAACTTACTTCATTTTTTAAAAAAATTACCAAGTCTAAAATGTGTGAATATGGATTTTTGTGAAAGTTGTGTGTGTGGAAAGAAAAAGAGAGTGAGTTTTGTGAAGAGTGGAAAGGAAAGGAAAAATAAGAATTTAGAGCTTGTGCATTCATATGTATAGGGATAAGCTCGGATATCTTCACTTAGTGGCTTTCATTATTATGTTGCCTTCATTGATGATACAACTAGAAAGGTATGAGTTTATTTCCTTAGACAAAAATCTGGTGTATTTATAACTTTTAAGAAATGAAAATGCTTGGTTGAGAATGAGACTGGTAAAAAGCTAAAATGTCTTAGATTTGAAAGTGGTGGTGACAATTGCAACACATAATTTGAAGATTTTTGTTCCACTAATGGTATTTGTAGACATAAATTGTTACAAGGACTCGACAAGAAAATGGAGTGGTTGAACACATGAACGTGACAATAATGGAGTGTGTTAGTAGTATGAGGTTGCATGTTGTACTTCCCTTAAACATTTTGGTAGAGGTTGTAAATATTGTTGTATATTTGATCAATATAGGTCCCTCTACTCCTTTGGGTTGTAATATTCTAGAGGAAGCATGGATAAGTAAGAAGGTGAGTTATTCTTTTCTCAGAACCTTCAGTTGTGAAGCATTTGCACATATAGATTCTAAAAATAAAACCAAGTTGGAAGCTAAGTCAAGAGATGTGTATTTGTTGGATATTACATTGATAAATTTGGCTATAAACTCGAGAATTTTAAAAATCATAAAATTATAAGAAGTAAGGATGTCATGTTTAATGAGAAAGTGTTGTACAATTATATGTTCCAACAACATGATAAGAAAGAAGATGATTATGCACTATTGGATGATACTTCAAAAGATGATGTTTCAGTTGTTCCTTATGCTTCACAATAACAAAAAGAACAAATACCACACACCCCAGCGAATGTTAGATGGTCAACAAGGCTAAGTACACCTCCAAAAATATTTTCTCTATCTTTACACACTATTTTATTAACAAATGCTGGTGAACTTAAATATTATGATGAATTTCTATAGGTGGATGCAAAGATGCAATGAGAGTCTGCTATGGTAGAATAAATTAACTCTTTGCAGAAAAATAAGACTTAGGATTTATGTAAGTTACCTACATTTAAAAGAGCTTTACAGAATAAATGGGTTTACAAGCTGAAAGAAGAGGATGGAACTAAAAAAAGATTTAAAGTCAGATTATCTGTAAAAGGATTTGCCAAAAAAAAGAATTGATTTTGATAAGATATTTTTTCCAGTTGTTAAAATGACTTCTATTTGCGTTGTTTTAAGTATTGTGCCTACTGAAGATTTGGAGTAGCTTGATGTTAAAACAACTTTTCTTCATGTTAATTTGGATGAAGAAATATATATGGAACAACCATAGGGATTTGAGGTCAAAGGTAAGGAGAATTTAGTATGCAAATTGAAGAAAAGATTGTATTGCTTGAAGCAAGCACCTCAGCAATGGTATCTTAAATTTGACACTTTTATGAATAAACATGGTTATAGTCGGTGCCATTTAGAGCATTATATTTTTTTTAAGAGGTTTAGTGATAATAGCTACATTATTTATTATTTATATATTAATGATATGCTTATAGTTAGGTCTAACATAGATCACATCATGAGGTTGAAACAACAATTAGTGTACATTCATTTGATATGAAGGATTTGGGGGCAGAAAAACACATCCTTGGTATGAAAATTTGCAAAGATAAGAACAAGAAATTGATTTTATTTATGGCTTATTATATTGAAAAGGTGTTATAGCATTTCTATATGGAGAATGTCAAAATTGTCTGCACACCTTTGCCTAGTCACTTGAAATTGACTAAGGAGATGTGTCCAAAGACACAAGAAGAGGAGGATAAAATGTCCAAGGTACCTTAAGCTTCACCTATAGTAAGTTTAATGTATACTATGGTATGTACTAGGCCATATATTGCACATGCAGTGGGAGTTTTTAGTAGGTATATGAGTCATCTTGGGATTGTTAGAGTAACTAGATATTTCCTAATTAACTCTAGTTTGCTTAAGCTAAACTTTAGGCATATAATAATTAATTATTATTATGCAACCTAGGTTAGACCTTTTTAGGGTTTCAATCCTCTTTATAAGGATGATCTCTCTTTGTAATAAATAGACAATTCACTTTTGATTATAGCAATCTCTTTTTTTGCTAATCAAGAATGTCTCATCTATGGATCTAGCAAATTTAGCCTCCATAGTTTTTGCTTCTCTCTTTTTGTGATAGGTGTTTGCATGAAGGTGATTCTTGGGAGCTATGGAGTTGATCTTTCATCAACTTCAACATGGTATCAAAGGTCCACATCTTCATGCCCCTGTTCTGTCCTTGAGAGATTTGGCATCAGTTTTCAGATCTGCGCTTTCAACATTTTTTTATTGGATCAAGGGGTCACTAATTTTTGAGGCACTTTGAGCGAGAACAGACATCACCATTGAGCTTAGAGCGCTTGAAAACCCCATTTCCATATAAAATATGTCATGTTTGGACACTATTGAAATCTGAGGTAAAAATTTTTGCACCCAAGTCATTTTGACCTATGCATCCAAATCAAGGCAGTAATTGGACTAAAAAATTGTGCTTGTGGAAGAGGTTTTTTTATTTCATTTATAAAAAATAAATCACTTATTTTTTTGGTGATTTATGCATGTAACAGGGGGATTGTAAGGTATCTCTGAGGCCCCACACCGTACTCCATGATCAGGCTTGTGCATTGTCCAAAAGCTCACCACATATTTCATTCAGAAGTCATGCACTTTTTGCATGCGTTCAACACCTTTTTTTCCTTGGTGCACTCCTTCCTTCCATGTGGTGGATCCTTGTTTTGATACATGGTGTTGATTGCATTTTAAACCTTGGGGAGTGATATTGTTTTTGGTGTATTGGTTGTTTGTTGTCTCCATTGTGGTCTTGATTTAATTTGGTAGACATGCAAGCACTTGGAGATTGTGATAGTTTTGGGTAATGGATAGTTCCCACCATTTACCACTTGTTTTGGTTTACCAATGGTAGATTTGATGGAGGTTTAGTGCTATTTTTTAACCTTTTGTGAGGCGGTGCATGTTTTTTGGAGGAGTGATTTCTTGGAGGACATCACATCTCCTTGTTCCGACCTCCCTCCCTTGTGCTAGGATTGAGTGCATGTTCCCAATTTGGGATCTCCAATGCTACATGTTTATCCATCACTTTTCTACACAAAAGAAGGTGATATGGAGTTTAATGGCAGAGGTGGGTTGTAAGCCCAAGGTCGCTAGTTTGAATCACAGAAATCAAGAAGGATCAGATGCTTCTAAAGGTCATTAGTTTGAATCACTCTAAGTGCTAGAAAGATCTTCTGCCTGTACAGGTTGTTGGTTCAAATTGCTTTGGGTGAAAGAGAGATTTGCATCCACATCAACATTTTTGGAGACCCATGCCATGTCTTCTATGTAAAAAATTTCTTGGAGCACCTTGCTCCACAACAATTTGTGTTGTCGATTAGTTTCTTGGAGATCGATGCACAACTTTTGGACCTAGCATGATTAATGTGCCCCTTTATTTACTCGGTAGTGAGTATAATTTTTGGTACTCTACACCTCATGTGACACTTTTTAGGCCTTGTTTCTAGCGTCAAATTTGTCTTCTCACATAGCCACCTAGCAAACCATGTGTTCCCGATTTTCTTGTTCTCACCACATGTTGGATTTTGGGGAAAACAATTGCAGTATGGGGAGTTTGGTAGTTTTTTGGGCATTACTGGAGTGGTTTTTTATGTCGGTTTGACGCTCAAGAACTTGTGCATGAACTTCTTTCGCCAATTTTTCTTGGTGATTCATGATCGGTGGGTATTTTTAGGAGCCCATTTGTCTTTTAAAAGTTTTTTTGGCAATTTTTTGGACTTTTGGATGGTTTTTGGTGTTGTAGATGGCCAAAATTGCCTATGAAAACTTCATTAATGGGTAGTCTACACTTTGGCATCTTTGAGTTTAGAGTTGTGGCTATAGTCAACCCAGAGGCGTACATCTGAGGCCATAGAAGAATGATTGCACCTTCACCATGGTAAAAGACTCCACATTTCTCAACATTCATGCGAGAAATTTTTCTCACATCCATACATAAGACTTTTTTTTTCCTCTTCGGTAGATTTGGTGTTTTTTCAAACACATGATTTTGTTTAGCCACTAAATTTTTCATCTGGCACCGATTCTTTTACCAACGACACTTGTTTTTACATCTTTGTCTAATCGGATTTTTTTTCTTCTGGTAGGGATCATTTTATGGATTTTTTTTTACCTCAACGGTATTTTTCCCATCAAATATGGGCTTATCACTTGTTGACATCAACACCACATCAGCATTGCATCAATGTTCCTATCACCTTCTTGGGCTCTATTTGGACCTACCTTCATTTTTTTGCTCATATTTTGGGCATACAAACTCTGTTTTCCAAAAATGAGATATTATTAGAAATCTAGTTCCAAGCCCATCGTAGTGGTACCGATAGTTTTCAGTTTTGATGCTTTTGTGATGGCTTTTTTTTTGCTATCAAAGTTAGGGGTATAGTTTTTCTCTCTGGAAGATATATCTTAAGCATCTGACCTCCGATTTGGGAATTATTTATATTGTTGGAAAGGTCTTTCTAAGATCTTTTCAATGATGGTGGTTATTTTTCTAGATTCTGCTACAAGCACATTCTGTTTAGTCTTTGCATTTTTGCATTCTAGTGGATATCTTGGTTGTTTCAAGTCTGGGGATCGATTTCATTACTTCAAATGATTCATTATGACTTGTACTATCTATTGTATAAGACTTATGTCTCTTCTAGTCTATTTAGACATCATTTGTATGCATTCTTGCAAACACACTGCGATAAAGTACCATATTACATTTGTATTTTCATTTCAGTTGTTTTGTCTTGTTTTGCTTTTTGATTCAAGCAGTGTCATCTAAGGACACTCATACAAATTATTGTATTCTTGGGATTCACCATATCTTGTGCCTTATTGTACATGCACTACTTATGATTGAAGTGTCATGGGGGGTTGATGTATTTGCCTTTGTTTTCCATTTTCCTTTGTCTAGTGAGTGTCTCTTTCGTGACATTAGCCTCATGAGGTGTCTAAGATTTATCACCTTAGTACACACATATGTACTCTTGTGTGCATATTGATTATGGTTCCTTGATATGCAATTTTTTTGGCTCACTTTTCCAATTGTCTATCACCTCACCCTTGTCTGCATTAGGGGGGGTTCTTTTGTTGTTTCTCATGCATCCTTGGTTCATTTGATCAACTCTTCAGGCTTTGGTGTTTCATGTCATTTTTATTTTTGAGTTTAGTTGTTTGCCTTTGTGAGCCTCCTAATTCAATGTAAATTACAATATTCTCTACCTGGTTAGGATCTATTTTCATGGAGGTTCTTTAGATAAATAGTTACTTTTGACAGAGCTTTGCAGCTTCTATGTGCTTCAGTGGTGTTCTTTATGATCATCTTTTGTTCCCATCTTCTAGGACATTCCCTAGTTTGGAGGCTTCTTTGGTCATTCACTAGTCTTTTCAGCATGTTTTCCATCTCTTTTTGGAGTAGGATTTTTCTCATGTGGTTTTCTCTATTTCTCCTCTTTACAGAGATTTGGTTGTGCCTGGAAACCTCATCAGGCTTTGTTATTGGGACACATTTCTACTTTTAGTAGTAGTTTCTAGATTTTTAGCTACTCCCTAAGTTTATCTTAAAGGGGAGTGTTAGAGTAATTAGATATTTCCTAATTTAACTCTAGTTTGCTTAAGCTAAACTTTAGGCATATGATAATTAATTCATTTATTAATTATTATTATGCAACCTGGGTTAGACCTTTTTAGGATTTTGATCTCCTTTATAAGGATGATCTCTCTTTGTAATAAATAGACAATTCACTTTTGATTATAGTAGTCTCTTCTTTTTCTCATCAAGAATGTCTCATCTATGGATTTGGCAATTTTAGCCTCCATAGCTTTTGCTTCTCTCTTTCTATAACAAGTGTTTGCATGAAAGTGATTCTTCGAAGCTGTGGGGTTGATCTTTCATCAACTTCAATAGGGATTGAGCATTGGAATGCAATTAAATGGATTCTCATATATTTGAGAGGAACATCTAGTAAATGTTTACATTTTGGGGGCTCTACTACTAATTTACAAGGCTATGTTGACTCAGATTTAGTATGGGATCTTGATACAAGGTAGAGTACTATAGATTATTGTGGTTCATTCTTTCTCCAACTACTATAGTTCCCAGCCGAGGGCACTACCCTACTCATGAATATGTATTTACTATTGGTGGTACAATAGTAAGCTAGGTTTCTCAATTACAGAAGGTGGATGTTTTATCTAGTACAAAGGTAGAGTATGTTGTTGCTACAGAGGTAGCCAAGGAGATGATATGGCTTCAATCCTCCATGGAAGAATTGGAACACCCACAAAGGGACAATTATATATTTACAAATAGTTAGAGCATTATTCACCTTGATAAAAAAATGCTCTATGTTCAAAGAAAAAACACATATAGTTGTGGTGGTTTATTTTTTATGATGGATAGTTAAAGTTTGACAAGATACATACAGATGATAATAGTGATAAGGGAGAAGTTGAACTCTTCTTCAGCTTTGTTTGGTCTTCTAGACTAAAAAGAATAAGGAACAACTAAGTCCTAGGTGGTTCGATCGAGTGGGAGCCTCATGTGGTAGTGGTATTGCTATAGGATAAGTCTCTAAGTAGGAGATTTTTGTTTAGTGTAGAGCCTGATCATTCCCCAAGTGAGATATTGTTTGATTTGTGATTACTGATCAGGGAAGTACTATACACTTTTAATAATTTTTTGGGGTTCAGGGCATCATCCCAAAAAAAATGTGTTGAATTGTTAAGTGTTTTCTAGGTTAACTTATTAAGACAAAATAATCTAGCCCTAATTTTGTATGCGGAAAAATCTTGTATAAAATGGGTTAGGGTTAGGGATTTCACAATGTTTGATGAGATAGTATCTTTTGGTGGTGGTATTGAGTTGTAAGGGATTATAGATTGTAATTAGGTTGTAATTACTAGATAATAAGAATATTGGACACATTGTTTGTGGATGTAACCTAGGGATTGGGTGAACCACACTAAATCTTTGTGTCTTGTGTTCTCTTGTGTGTGTTGTATTATTTTTTGATAGTGGTTATATTTGCATATAATTTTTATTTTTGTCTTGATTAATCCTAACAATTTGAAGCTAAACTTTGAATTTTTCAATGATAGTTGATTACCATATGCAAATATGCTTGGAGAACCTAATTTTGGAGAAGACAAGTTCATCCTAATTTCTCTTTCTTCGAGATTATTTTTATTAATCTCCAGTTAGTGTGAGGATTCATTCTTTCTTGTAGTTTTTTATTGTTTTGCTAATTTATTGCATTCTTTGGCTATTTGTCATATATTTGTTCAAAGAGAACCCTAGTTTTTTTTGCATTGGGTTATTAAATAAGCTTTAAATCTTTGTCTTTTTTGATAATGCAAAGCTCTTCCATCTCAAAAATTAAATTGCATACAAAGTGACATTTTGCAATTTGTCATAGTTTGAGTCAAAGCAAGAGGTATGTCTTTTTTTAATAGTTTTTGTATATATCTTGTTGCTTATTTTGGTTTTATTGGAGAAAAGTTGAAGATTTTCACCCAATAATGCAACTGCATATGCATGCTTTCATCTTACATAATCCATATTCCAACTCCATCTTCCTGCATATGCAATTGCATCTTCCAAATCTGATTGCATAGTTACGTCAAGTAAAAATGGTGGATTTTTACCACATGTATTCATCTCTCATAAACCCAATTTTAATGAAAGGTCACAATTTTAGATACCAAAATTATCATTTTGTAGATATTCATATGCATCCAACTTGCATTCTTGGCCATAAAAAATAAAAGCCCCACTTTATCTACATGTAATCCATTATTCTAAACCCAACTTTGGTCATTTTTTAATCTAATCCATACTTCAAACATCTATTCTTCATAGATCTTCCATTACAACTCAAAATCTAAAGCCTCTATGGATCTAATCCTATCAAACAATGTATTTACCTTTGCAATTTTCATGTTGCAGCACGAGATATGTCCACACCTCCAAAGGCCAAAGGAAAGATGAGGTATCAATATGATAAAGAGATAGCCCATGCAACTCCATAACATATTTCATCAATAATTGATCAAATATTAGATATAAAGATTGGGCATGTTGACATGGCCAATTTATTGTAAAGGGTCGAAACTTCTTCCAACCAAAATATGTAGCATATTAGGAGGAAGGGTATCCATCTAGTGTCTACCTTTCCTTTGGCACCTTGCAAACCTGACTTAATCTGGGAATGCATGTATCATTTTAATCTCAAGTCAAAGACAGTTAAGGATGTAGATGGTAAGGTAGTTTTTAGCCTAGATCTAGATGTGATTGAAAAACATCTTCAAGGTTCCTACATGTCTTGAATGTGTAGATCTATCCAAGGAAATATTTGTACAACTATGGAATCAAAAGAAGATGGATTATCAAATGCATGTGAATGAAAAATGGTTGGTAAATAAAAGGTCAAGCTTTACTACATGGTTGAGGACAATACACAAATCTTACATCTCTCAAGAAGTTAATGATCTGATAGCTCTTCTAAGAAGAATATGTGGTCTCAAAGAATCTAATCACTTTGATATATGGATGTTTAAATTCATCTATTAGACTATTGAATTAAGAGAACTCGTGTATTGGGGAGAAAGCATAAGCACAACCTTGTGTGAACAATCGATTCATGTGGGGATGTCATCTTTATTCCACATGAATTCATACTTTCTCAGTATTCCTACAGCTATGAGGATGTTCTTGGGACTCTTTGCCAAAGGAGATTAGTCTCTAGTCCCCATCTAGAACTACTATGATTAGCTCACACTAACACAAAGAAAGCATCAATATAGAAGGGTGCAAGATGCACTTTTCAAGCATTTCAAGTGCCTTTTTAGCAAAGATTTGGTGACCAAAATAGTATCAAATGAGGCATGGGAGAGAGTAAATTAGTATAGGTGCATTTTCTTATAATTTTTGACTGCCACTTACTTGAGTGTTGGTTATTTTTAAGAATAACCATACAAAGTGACATTTTGCAATTTGTCATAGTTTGAGTCAAAGCAAGAGGTATGTCTTTTTTTAATAGTTTTTGTATATATCTTGTTGCTTATTTTGGTTTTATTGGAGAAAAGTTGAAGATTTTCACCCAATAATGCAACTGCATATGCATGCTTTCATCTTACATAATCCATATTCCAACTCCATCTTCCTGCATATGCAATTGCATCTTCCAAATCCGATTGCATAGTTACGTCAAGTAAAAATGGTGGATTTTTACCACATGTATTCATCTCTCATAAACCCAATTTTAATGAAAGGTCACAATTTTAGATACCAAAATTATCATTTTGTAGATATTCATATGCATCCAACTTGCATTCTTGGCCATAAAAAATAAAAGCCCCACTTTATCTACATGTAATCCATTATTCTAAACCCAACTTTGGTCATTTTTTAATCTAATCCATACTTCAAACATCTATTCTTCATAGATCTTCCATTACAACTCAAAATCTAAAGCCTCTATGGATCTAATCCTATCAAACAATGTATTTACTCTTTGCAATTTTCATGTTGCAGCACGAGATATGTCCACACCTCCAAAGGCCAAAGGAAAGATGAGGTATCAATATGATAAAGAGAGAGCCCATGCAACTCCATAACATATTTCATCAATACTTGATCAAATATTAGATATAAAGATTGGGCATGTTGACATGGCCAATTTATTGTAAAGGGTCGAAACTTCTTCCAACCAAAATATGTAGCATATTAGGAGGAAGGATATCCATCTAGTGTCTATCTTTCCTTTGGCACCTTGCAAACCTGACTTAATCTGGGAATGCATGTATCATTTTAACCTCAAGTCAAAGACAATTAAGGATGTAGATGGTAAGGTAGTTTTTAGCCTAGATCTAGATGTGATTGAAAAACATCTTCAAGGTTCCTACATGTCTTGAATGTGTAGATCTATCCAAGGAAATATTTGTACAACTATGGAATCAAAAGAAGATGGATTATCAAATGCATGTGAATGAAAAATGGTTGGTAAATAAAAGGTCAAACTTTACTACATGGTTGAGGACAATACACAAATCTTACATCTCTCAAGAAGTTAATGATCTGATAGCTCTTCTAAGAAGAATATGTGGTCTCAAAGAATCTAATCACTTTGATATATGGATGTTTAAATTCATCTATTAGACTATTGAATTAAGAGAACTCGTGTATTGGGGAGAAAGCATAAGCACAACCTTGTGTGAACAATCGATTCATGTGGGGATGTCATCTTTATTCCACATGAATTCATACTTTCTCAGTATTCCTACAGCTATGAGGATGTTCTTGGGACTCTTTGCCAAAGGAGATTAGTCTCTAGTCCCCATCTAGAACTACTATGATTAGCTCACACTAACACAAAGAAAGCATCAATATAGAAGGGTGCAAGATGCACTTTTCAGGCATTTCAAGTGCCTTTTTAACAAAGATTTGGTGACCAAAATAGTATCAAATGAGGCATGGGAGAGAGTAAATCAGTATAGGTGCATTTTCTTATGATTTTTGACTTCCACTTACTTGAGTGTTGGTTATTTTTAAGAATAACCATACACTTTTCCAAGATATCCTATTGATAGGATAATTCTCATGAAAATGGCCAAACAACTTATGGAAGTGCAAACATATCAAACTAGCCAACACATGCCAGGATTCAATATTACCACTACTAATCCTTGTCAAATTGGCCAATATGCACTTACCTCAGTGTATAAAGAAAAATATATGGATCCAAACTTAAACTCGTTAACTTGAAAAAGTTCAAGGCTAGATCCAACTTTGACTACAGATTTTATCCATTCAAAGATTAAAAAGGGCATTCTCCGATGTTTTCCACATGAACTATGTATGGATTGGCCTACACAATGAGGTAGATATAATCAATTTTGAATATTGTAAGCTTAATTCACACCAAATTGTTGACCTCAACATGATATAAAATGTAGAAGGGGTTGAGATTAAGGATGATGGTGTGCTCTTGGATCTGACGTATCACAACAACCAACTAGAAAAGCTTTTTCTCATTAATGTTCAATGGAAACCAAAAGAGAGAAAATTTATTTTGATAGATTCTAATCTATTTTGTTGAATACCAATAAATGGTTGAAAAGAAAAGGTCTTAAGAGATTTCATCCGAAGGTTAGAGTAAATTGTAGTAATTTTTAACCCATTGGAAGGAAGTCTCAAGTGGTCATCAAGAGGAAAGATGATTCATTCTCCTCAGAGCCAGCTAAAACTATCAAATTTAAGCTCAAAGGTGGAAAATTTGTGATTCCACCCTCACATTCTTCTCAAGCACCCCTGCAAGCACACCAACCAATTGAAGAAGAGGGAGAGGTGTAAGAAAAGATAAAGAAGAGAAAGGAAACTAAATCAATCTAAGTGAGTCAAGTGAGAAGAGATATTACCATTAATTAACCAAGTTCCAAGAGCATACACCAAAGGAAGAAACAAAGGGGAAAAATATTTTGAAAGGGGAAAGAAAACAAAACCCTTTGTGTAATATTATGAATAAAGGAAAAATCCTTAGAGAGGGAGAGAGCTCATTACAATAACATCAATGTGATGTGTAAAGAAGAATGAGGGAGAATCATCTCTCTTATAGAGATGAGAAAGGAGTCACATTTGTAACTCCAACTTATATGAATTCCACATCCATAATAAGTGTGTGAAAAGTGTCAAGATCCTCTGAAGGAGGATAAACTAATTTCCTTTATAAAAGGAATTACAAAATAAGTTATCCTCACATGTGATCAAGAGGACAAGTAAATGACATGGCCTTCCCATGTTTACTAGAGGAAAAACTACATGTAGGGATCCTTGGAATATCCTAAATTAAATACATCTAAGGAAAGATTAATATTTTTAATGTTCCCCCTTAATCTTTACTTGGGGAGTTTACATCAAGGGGTTGTAACCCCGAATATTTGCAATGAAATTAAAATCTCTCTTTAGAGAGTAACTTTGTCAAAATATCATCTACTTGATCTTTACCCTTGTAATAGAGAAGTGTCACTTTCTTGTCTCCAACTTATTCTCTAATAAAGTGATGTTGGAGAGAAGCAATAACCACAATTTCCCATCATTGGGATCTCCACCTAGATCAAAATCAATAAAGCATTGTAAAGTAAAATCAGAATTTGCATTATAAAATAATCCCATATTAATTGTTCCTTGATATATCTTAATACTCTTTTAGAAAATTAAAAGTGTGTTTGTTGAGGTTTAGACATAAAAGTCGAAACTAAACCAACACTATAAGAAATGTTGGGTCTAATAAGAGTTAAAACATTCAAACTTCCTACTAGTTGTCTATACAAATTTTCATCAACAAAGAGAGTATTCATATCAACCATTAACTTAGTTCCTAATTCACATGGAATTGAAAAATAGTTAGAATCATTCATCTTAAAAGTTTCAAAAAGATCATGAACATACTTTCTTTGAGAAAGAAAAATACCCTTAGGTGTTTGCCAAATTTTCATGCTTGAGAAGTGATGTAAAATACCTAAATCAGTCATTGGAATCATTTTATTAAGTTGAAACTTAATATAAAAAATTAAAGCATTTGAACTTGAAGTAAAAATCAAATCATCCACACAAAGAATAACAATGATAATATAATCTTGAATATGTTTAATGTATAAGTTAGGATATTTTTTACTTCTATAAAATCTGTGAGGAAAAAAGAAGGAATTTATCTTAGAGTACCACTCTCTAGGTGAATGTTTTTGACTATAAGTGATTTTTTTCAGTTTGCAAACTAAATTTTCAATACCTTTTTTAACAAAACCAGGTGGTTGAGCCATATTGATCTCTTCATGTAAATCACAATTTAAGAAATTACTTTTAACATTCATTTGATGAATAAACCAATTCATTTTAGAAGCTAAAAAAACAAGTTTGATAGTAGGCTTCTTGTCTACAAGTGCAAAAGTTTCATTGTAATCTAATCCTTCAATTTTTGAAAAGCCTCTAACAACTAGTCTAGCTTTAAACTTACTAATTTTATTATTGGCATTCAAGTTGGTTTTATATAACCATTTGCATCAAACTAAATTCTTACCATGAGATACTGTAACTAGATCCCAAGTTTGATTGGCAATTAAAGAATCATATTCTTCTTGTATGGCCTTTTGCTAATGAGGTTGAGAGTTAGCTTGTTCAAAAGACTTTGGATAATTAGAATCTATAATAGAAGTCATCAAAGCATAATTACAATAATTATTCCTCCTAGGCTAAAGTCCACCAAATCTAGTAAGATAATCATCTCTTTCATCAAGTAACCTTTGAAACCATTTAGGATTTTCCTAGTAGCAATAGATTCATCACTAGAAGAGTTGTGATCTATAGATGCATCATTAGTATCAACATTACCATCATTACTACCACTAGAAGAAACAAAAGGAATAAAAGATGAAGCTTTAGGAGTAGGGTTGAGAGTAGGAGTAGGGTTCAGAGAAGGAGGTCGATCATCCACTAACACTTTTTTAGTGCCACTAAATTATGCATCTTGCACATTAGAGCAATCATGAAATCCATTTTTTTTTCAATACAAACATCCTTTGCAACTTGCACTTTGTTTGAAGTATAATGATAGATTCTGTAACCTCTTAGTAATGTTTTTTTGGGTCAAGTTTTATTTGAAGTTTCATCATGATCTTGGGTTAAAAGTTTTGATATTGTTATAACCTTTAAGTTACCATTTTGAATTTTTTAGAAGAAGCCCTAGGCAAGAGACCCTAAGACCCCTTTTGTGTTCTTTGTTTCTTTCAAGTTGGAGTCTCTTTTATTTTAATAGTTTTAGTGAAAGCCACATTTTGTAGGTTTTCTCCTATTTGGATAAAAATGTATGCATTTTGGTAGTTTTGTGTTTCAAAATCTCGATTATCTTCATGTGATATGTTTCTATTTGCTAAGAGTTTATCCACTAAGAAAAATGAACCTACATACTTTCCTAATTCTCAACTGTCAAATCCTAGAAATCTATGGTTGTCACTTTTTCACATTGAAGAGATGCAAGGTTCTTATCTTTTGCAAAAAATGTGAGAACCTGATGCATCTCCAGTGGGCTAGCCAAATCATAAATGTATTTATACACTTACCTCACTTTGGATCCATTAGATATGATGCAAATCAAAGGTTGTTACTTTCTCATCATGAAAATATGCATGAGTTTTACCAAAAGTGAGAATGCACGATTACATGACATGTGTCCATGGTGGGACTAAGGCAAGGAAAAGGGTCACTTCATTTTCAACCATTGGATCGAGGCAAATCTACAATTGTTTCTTACTTGCATAATGAAGTTGTGGGGTGCTTACTAGATTTGAGAATGTGAATATTTGACACGTGTCCTATGGAGGCCATTCATACTTTCATCAACTAAATTATGTTACCTTGTTTCCAACTGTTAGATGAAATGAGATTAATGGTTGTTATGCTCTCGCATAATGAAGGTGTGGTGATTTTATCAAAAGAAAGAATGAAACCATTTGACACACGTCTATGATGGGCCAGATTGTAGAGTAAAGGTCCTATGATTTTCAGCTGTCAGATCTGGGAACATTGAAAATTATTGCATTCTCAAAAAATGAACATGCAAGGTCTTTAGTGAAAGAAATAATGTGATTGAATGGCGTGTGTCCTATTGGAGCCCAGTCTAACACAAAATCATGCTAAAAAATACACTAATCCCTGGCCATCAAATTGAGGAGAGAACTAGGGTTGTCACTTTCTTGCATCCTTAATGTGCAAGGTTTTTAACAAATGTAAAAAAATGACTGATTGACACACATCTTCGAGTTACCAAATTATACTCAAGATCATATATTGTTGGACCAAAGGCCGATCACTAGTCGTCACATTCTCGCTAAGTGAAGGTGCAAGATTTTTAACGAAGGTGAGAATGTGACAACATGACATGTGTCCATATGTTTTCAAAGTGCTAGATAGAGATCCACATGGTATAGGTTGGCTTATAGTTAGCATTATCTTATAGGTTTGATTGTCCTGTCATCTCTTGAACAATGACTTAGTGTGTAGATTAAATCAAGGATGTTGGATCTTTTTGAATTAACGCATCATATTTGAAGCTATTTTTGAAATTTTGTGCTTGTTGCATGCATCAAATTGACAAAAAAATTATTTCAAGTTCATGCAATAGTAATAAATGGTGAAAATGATGCTTGCATTGCATATTTGATAAAAAGTGTCTTAATTAATTGTGAAAAGAAAAGAGACCTTCATCACTACAAGAAATTGTGAGAAAGCTAGGAACCATTTGTGTAGAAATTTAAAGAGATCAGAAGCTAAAAAGTAAGTAATTCCTCTAGTTTGAAATTGTTCATTCTACACAAAAACTTGAAAAATGTCATTTGTGTGCGATCTTTATATATATTCCAAGATGCCTCCTCAGAAAGGATTTAGTGAAAAAACAAACAATATGGATAGAAGTGTCCATGATGATTTTTTAGAATAGTTGGATTCATCAACAAATGATTCAGCTAAGGGTAAAGCATTAATTCCAAAGTTCCCTAGGCTGAAAATTGACAAGGGTTTATATGATAAGGGAAATATGATCAAGGATGCACATACATCTACAGGAACTTTTGAGCTTTTCAAGAGATGGTTTTCTTAGACAAACTAGGATACCCCTCATAGCAATATATGGAACTTTGATTTGGGAAAGGTTGTTGTCCCAGGGGTGTTCATGGTGTTGAAAACAATTGATCAATTGTATATTGTATTTTATGTTACACAAAATGCTATATCTTTACTAGACAATGTATGTTGATCTCACTCGACAATGAAGACAATTTCCTGTGTCTACCGAGCATTCTAGTATTTGCCAAGTTCAGAAAAGAGTGTCTACCAAGATCACTTGGGTGTCAAAGAGAAGTTCACAAAAGTTGAGTGTTAACTGATCTCACTCGGTTAACGATGGAAAGTCAGATGGAACTAGTGTTAACTGAGCTCACTCGATTACCAAAGGAATTTTACAATGTTGTAGTGTTAATCAAGTTCACTTGGTTAATACATGAAAATCATTTCAATAATAGTGTCTACTGAGCAGGGTCAACTAACAAAAGATTTTCTTGTTTTGGCATATTTAATTTAATTGATTTATTTGTTGGTTCTAGCCAATTGAAGAGATGAATATTAATAATTTTAAGGTGTATTCAAGTTGACTTGACAATGTCTATGGTATAACTATAAGGCCAAGTTGAGGATTGAAAAAAGTGAGAATAAGAATTTAGAGGAAGCAAATTGGAAGGATATGTAGAATATCCTTGTTGGGCGACAAAGATTAATCTGATTAGGAAAGATCAAGTATTCGAGCTAGAATTGAGATCTAAAATCAATAATATAGTTGCACCATAAATCAGGTAATTTCATTGTTACTCTCTAACCATTGTAGCAGTGAACTAAATCTCTTTATAGAGTTAGCCTAACAATTATTTGTCAGATCCTCTAACAAGGTGACATTTCTAGATTGAAGTGTTTAAAGACCTCTAACAAGACCACTCCTAATAGGGTGATAAATCCTCCAGCAAGGTCACACCTAATTGTGTGTTTTTAAACCTTTAACAGGGTTGGATCCCAACAGGGCTCACTTCAGAGGAATGGAAAATAATAACTAGTTGCAATTGGTGGTTTTTCCCATATTGGGTTTCCATGTTAAATCTTGGTGTCACTTGTATTGATGTTATTTATTTTATGTGTATGAAACTAAGTTAATTAAGGTTAATCACAGTTGACATCTTAAGATCTACATGTTTAGTACTTGCTAGGTTACAACATATTATTAGTTCTAACTGAGTGCCTATGTGTTAACTGAGCAACAACAGTTTCAACAGAGTTTATGTTTTTCATTGACATCTAAGGGATCTAGGATTTATTTTACTAGTAACTGATTTACCCCTCCCCTCTTAGTTACTCCTCTTATATTTCCAAAAATTAGTATCAGAGCTTTTGGTGCTTGCAAAGAAGGTTTCAAGGACCTAAGCTAAAGATAAGGATGTCTTACAAAAGATAGATTCCCAAGTTGACCAAAGACAACATTGAGGCATGGCAGGAACTTATGAAGCTACATCTAGAAACCATCAGTGCTTCAGGTTTGAAATATTTGAATACCCAACATAAGGCTCCTACTAGAACTTTGACTATGGAGGAGATTGTTGAAAAGAAGAATCATAACATTATGATGATTAATATTGCATCTACTCTTAATTATGTTAAATTTGATGAGGTCAAAGGGTGTGCTACTGCTCATAAGATGTAAACCAAACTGAAAGATATCTATTGAGCTGATGATAATGTCAGAAGAGCCAAGTCAAAAATCTTGAGAGGTCAGTTTGATTAAATGAAGATGAGGGAAGATGAAAATATTACAAAATATGTTGAGACAATCAAAGCTAGTGTCAGTGCAATCAAAGCCTCTAGAGGGAAAATTGATGATGTCACAGTGGTAAGCAAGGTACTCAAAACCCTTCTTCCTATCTATGCAATTAGAGTGTTAGCTATTCAAGAGATGAGATGTGATCCAAATAATAAAATAATCTTGGATGCTCTAGTGGGAACGTTGACAACATCTGAGCTAGATAACTATGATAATTATGTTCCTAGTTCTAGCAATCTTGAGTCTACATTTGAAGAGAAGTTGTCACTCAAGAAGAAAGCTACAAAGTCTAAACAATCTAAAAGTGAAGAGGAAGACAATTCTGACAGTGATCTTGAAGCCATTGAAGCAGTGTTTGCAAGAAGATATCCCAAAAGAAAAGGAAAGTACAAAGGTAAATTCTTCTAATCTATTTTTATTGTGAAGAAGTTGGTCACATTGTTGTAAGGTGTCCAAATAGAGAAGACAAAGATGAAAAGAAGAACAACAAGTATAAAGGAAAGAAGGATTCCAAGAACTACAAGGACTACAAGGACAAAGGTAAGAAGTTTTGTTTCATGGATAAAGATTCAGATAATAGTGATGATGATGAAATGGTTTACATTGCTGTAAAAGATGAATCAGATAATGAAGAAGATAAAATGACACTTATTTCTCATGTTAGAAAAAATAATACATTGATTATTGATAGTGGCGTTCTCATCATATGACTGGTGATAAAAAAAAGTTTGAACATATGGAACACTATGATGGTGGAAGTGTAAGATTTGGAAACAATGAACCATGTTGCATAAAAGGAAAATGTTGTATTTCTCTAACCAATGAACTCAGATGTGATAATGCTTATTGGGTTGAAGGATTGAAACATAATCTATTGAGTGTAGTACAGTTGTATAACATTGGATTCAAGGTATAATTCATGAATGGGAAGGCCAAGCTACTAGATGGAACAGGAAATCTAGTTGGGTCCAGTAAACAAACAAAAGGTACCTAGATCTTAGTGAAAATCCATGTTTCATTGCTGAAGTAGAAGAAATCTGGTTATGTCATAAAAGATTGTACAATTTGAACTTTGATAACTTGATCAAGATAAGCAAAAACAAAAGAGCGAGAGGTATTCCTAATCTTAGGAAACCTGACATGTGTCTATGCAAAAATTGTCAAATTGGTAAGATGGGCAAGACAAGTTTCAAGAGAAAGAACTATCATTCTGAAGAAGTCTTGGAGTTGGTTCATACAAACCTTTGTGGACCTATTGGCATTGAGAGCTATAGTGGAGATAAGTATTTCATTTTATTTTTTGATGATTATTCTAGGATTATGATAGTAATGTATTTGAAAGATAAGTCTGAAGCTTTCAAAAGTTCAAGTAGTATCTGGCTGCAGTAGAGAAGGAAACATGAAAGAAGCTGCAATGTTTGAGATTAAATTGAGGAGGCGAATTCAATGAATTCTACACCGAAAGAGGAATCAAAATACAAGTATCAACCCTTGGTACACCTCAAAGAATGATAGAGTAGAAAGAAGGAATAGGTCAATCATGGATTGTGTAAGAACCCTAATGATAGAAAAGAATGTTGCAATCAAATACTGGAAGGAAGTAATCAATATAGCAGTTCATACCTTAAATAGAGTACAACTGAAGAAAGACTCAAATCAAACTCCTTATGAACTATGGTATGGCTAAAAACCTAATGTAAGTTACTTGAATGCATTTGGTAGCAAATTTTATATTTTGAAGGAGACTAGGAAAGGTAAATTTGATGTCAAAAGTAATTAAGGCATATTCCTAGGATACTCCAACAGAAGTAAAGCATACAAATGTATAAATCTAACCACTCATAAGATCATAGAAAGTGCACATGTGAATATTGATGAGTTTGAAGAAAAGAGTGAAGAAGTGAGCAACCAAGAACCTAAAGATTGCAGAGAGTTTATCTACTTTGAACCTGATACATTGCCTAATCCAATTGGAAGTTAGCAGACCTCACCTCTCAAGTCCCCAAAATATCTAGAAGCACCTGAGTTGTAGCCATTGTAACCCGAGTCATAGTCTAAAGGACCCAAGTCACAGTCAGAGGCTACCTAGTTGTAGTGAGTGCAACTCGAGTCTGAATCCGAAGGACAGAAGTCAAAGATAGTGAGACCTGAGCATATGATCTAGAAGATCATGGTGAGGCAAGTGGAACAAGTTCTAAATCCAAAGTGCCTGTATTAGCAAGATATGTCAGAAGGTACCATTCACCTAAGAAAATCATTTGAGACAAATCAGATGGTACAATGACAAGGAACAAATTGAAAGGTACATGTTTGCTAATAGAATTTGAACCTAGAATAGCTAAAGATGCTTTGGATAATGAAAGTTGGGTTGAAGTAATGAATTAAGAGATAAAATAGATAGAAAAGAATAAGACCTAGACTCTTGTTCCTAGACCCAAGGATAAGAATGTAATTGGCATAAAGTGGGTTTTTAGAAATAAGTTGAATGAAGATGGAGAAGTTTCAAGAAACAAAGCAAGGTTAGTATGCATAGGTTATTCCTAAGAGGAAGGTATTGACTATGGTGAAACTTTTGCTCCTGTTGCAAGATTAGAATGTGTTAGGACTCTACTTACTTATGTTGCATATACAAGATTTAAAGTATATTAGATGGATTTTAAATCTACATTCTTGAATGGAATTTTAGAAGAAGTCTATATGGAGAAACTTGAAGGTTTTGTAGATCTTAGCAAAAAGGATATGATTTGTAAACTACACAAAGCATTTTATGGTCTCAAGAAAGCTCCTAGAGCTTGGTATGAAAGACTTCATAATTATTTGATGAAGATTGGCTTTCAAAGGAAAAATGATAACAATGGCCTTTACATCAAAGAAGGACCAGACAAGAAGATTATGTTGGCATAAATCTTTGTGGATGATACATTGTTTACTAAAAATGATGATTTGTGCAAATATTTTTTAGGGGAAATGAGTAAGGAATTTGAGATGTCAATGTTTGGAGAAATCAAATTCTTTGTTGGCTTGCATATTCAACAGAAGAAAGATGGTATCTACATTACTCAATCTAAGTATATCAAGGAGATACTAAAGAAGTTTGGAATGGAGGATTCAAGACTAGTTGGAACACCTATATCTACTAGACACAAGTTTTCCAAAAATGATGATTCCAAGGAGGTAGATCAAACCACATACAGATCAATGATTGGAAAACTTCAGTATGTTGTACATACTAGGCCTTATATTGCTCTTGCAGTTGGTATGGTGGCAAGATTCTCAGCTAATCCTAAAGAAAATCATATGATGGAAATAAAGAGAATCATGAGCTATGTGAAGGGTATTGAAAAGTATGGATCATGGTACAAGAAAGGAGTAAACTTAGATTTAAAATCCTTCACTAATGCAAATTGAGCAGGAAATGTTGATAATAGGAAAAGCACCAGTGGTGGACCATTCTTTCTTGGTAAGAGACTAGTGTCTTGGACAAGTAAGAAGCATAATTGCATCTCTCAATCTGCATCAGAGGCAGAGTATGTTGCAACAATAGTTAATTGGTCCAATGTTGTTTGGTTCAAGCAACTATTGGTAGGTATGAAGGTAGAAATCAAGGATCCAGTGGTTGTCTTCTGTGATAACACTAGCATAATCAATATATCAAAGACTTGTGATGCATACCAAGACTAAGCATATTGCAATAAAATATCATTTTCTGAGGGAATTAGTGCAAGACAAAGAGGCGAGATTGGAATACGTGAATACTAAAGAACAAATTGTAGACATATTCACAAAGTCATTACCTAAGGATGCATTTTTGTATCTAAGAGATAAGTTAGGGGTTATTCCCCTATTTGAAGCTCATTAAATGAAGTTTAGTGATGCATCACCTAGAGCACGTTGAAGATTAGTCAAGTTGATGCAATAATGAAAGGATAGATTGCATATGAATCTATACATCAGGTACATTGGAAATTCACTTTATACTATCTTTGGCATAAGATGTCAAAGAGGGAGAGTTTGTTGTGTCATACCATAAAAATCTTGTAAAGAAGGAAAGTATACTATCATATAATAGAAATTAGAAACTTTTGTTTAAAGGTGTCAAAGAAGGAGAACCTGTGAAAGATGTCAAAAAGGAAGAACTTGGTTTGATATAAAAAAAGGAGAGTTTTCTATCAAAAGAAGACATTGAAGACAGAGTTTTCTGACAAAGGGTGAAACTGAAGTTAGAGGAGAAAATGAAGGTAGAGGGAGTTCACACTGATAGAGGGAGTTCTCATAGATGAGAATCTAAATGAAACTAAGGATATTATTCTTACTTTATTTTTCTCTAAAATTTCATTTTATTATGACATGTTGTGTTGCCATCAATGCCAAAGAGGGAGATTGTTGAAACAACTAAACAATTGTATATTGTCTTTGATGTTACACAAAATGTCATATCTTTACTAGATAGTGTATGTCAAGCTCACTCAGGTGATGAAGATAGTTTCCTATGTCTATTGAGCATTCTAGTATTTTCCAAGTTTAGAAGATAGTGTCTATCGTGTTCACTCAAGTGTCGAAGAGAAGTTCACAAAAGTTGAGTGTTAACCAAGCTCACTCAGTTAACAAAGGAAATTTGGATGGAACCACTGTTAACCGATCTCACTCGATTACCAAAGGAAGTTTAAGATGTTGCAATGTTAACCGAGTTCACTTGGTTAACACGAAAATCATTTCAATATTAGTGTCTATCGAGCAGTGTTGGCTAACAAAGGATTTTCTTGTTTTAACATATTGAATTTAATGGATTTGTTTGTCGGTTCTAGCCGAGTAAAGAGATGAATATTAATTTTTCTAAGGTGTATTCAAGTCTACTTAACAATGTCTATGAGATAAGTATAAGGTTAAGTTGAGGATTGAAAAAAAGTGAGACTAAGAAGTCAGAGGAAGCAAATTGGAAGGATAAGCAGAATATCCTTGTTGGGTGGCAAATATTAATCTGATCAGGAAAGTTCAAGTATTCAAGCCAAAATTGAGATCTAAAATCAGCAATACAATTGCATCAGAAATGAGGTTATTTCATTGTTACTCTCCAACCATTGTAGCAATGAACTAAGTCTCTTAATAGAGTTAGCCTAACAACTATTTGCCAAATCCTCTAACAAGGTGGCATTTCTAGATTAAAGTGTCTAAAGACCTCTAACAAGGCCACTCCTAATAGGCTGATTAAATCCTCTAATAGGGTTGCACCTAACAGTGTGTTTTGTAACCTTTAATAGGGTTGGCTCCTAACAGGGCTCACTTTAGAAGAGTGAAAAACAATAACTAGTTGCAATTGGTGGTTTTTCCCAAATTGGGTTTCCATGTTAAATCTTGGTGTCACTTGTGTTCATGCTATTTCTTTTATGTGTATGAAACTAAGTTAATTAAGGTTAATCATAGTTAACATCTTAAGATCTATATGTTTAGTACTTTTTGAGTTACAACATATTGTTAGTGTTAATGAGTGCCTATGTGTTAACCGAGCAACAACAGTTCCAACAGAGTTTATGTTTTGTATTAACATCTAAGGGATTTGAGATTTATTTTAGTGTTAACTGATTCACCCCTCCCCTCTTGGTTACTCTTCTTATATTTCCAACACATGGATGTTGACTTGTTAATGCTAATTGCAAAAGGGTAATGACCTCGTTCTCTGTTTGGTGAGGAATCATTCTAGTGTGCCCTTTTCAAAGTCATGACAGAGGTATTTAGTGAAGTTTTTATGTTAAACCCTCACTCTACCCTCCATAAAGAACTTGATTTTGAGAAATAGCAATCAAATTGTGAAGCTTAGAGTGTTTACCTTAGGAGTGGGTCTCTACAAGAGCATTTTATGAAGGTGTGAAGCCTAACCTTGGTTTCATTATCTACACTAGAGTCACTATTGAAAAAGTATTCCAATCCTTGAGCTCAACCAATTTACATGTCCTTTTGTAAAGTTTTTGGCATGGATGAGTAGAATTACATACCTATTCCACTAATGTACATGATGGTTAAAATTTTGCAATACATGATGGATTCACTTTTTCATTTTGCTTCATATATGGCTAAAGAAATTCATAATGGGTTGATTGGGATAAGTAAGGGAAGATTTGATCTTAAGCTCTTTGGGTGGTACTCTTTGTTTATGTACATGTGCCTCTTCAAAGGTATCTATATTTGAAAAGGAGATGAAGATAGAGAAAGAGAATGAGGGGAAGAAGCTATAGTATGAGTATGGAGTGTTGATATGTCTTGGGAGGTAATTGATGCTATTTTTGTAAGGTTTGATAGATATTTTGCTTCAAAGATGAGAGCACTGTTATATTCAGATAACCCTTGGATTTCCATGGTCCTGTTATAATTAATATGACCTAAGGAATATGATATTGGTGTGAAAGTGAGTCTTAATTGGGGAGACATCATCCCATATCTAGTGTCCATAGTTTTTAGAATTTATGGTTTTCAAGGAAAACCCCATGTATTACCCTTGCAAGTTTTGCTCAAGGTAGGTGTTGCAAAAATTTTATGGAAAATTGGAGGACTGAAAGAGGAGGAGCTGATGAGTAGGTCAAGGGGAACGCTTTTCCCTAGCTTCACCGTAGCACATCCATTTTTCATAACCAAAGGCAGGTGGAAGAATTTGGGAAATTCTTTAGTGAAATATAATATGGCACAATCTCATGCAAGATTCATAGACTCTAAAGGTTTCTATGAAATGTTCAAATCAAGAACTAAGGCAAAAGGCAATACATATAAGTTCTATTACCTTGAGGATGTCATTAGAAATGAATTCTCCCTTCAAGAGTAGGAAATAATGAAGGAGAAGTGGTGAGTGTATAGAAAGTTTATGGATTTTATTAATGTTATTGATAAATATTATGATCCAATTGAGAAATACAAAGCAATGGGATGAAAAATTGAATAAGCTAATGACACATTTTACTGAGATTTTTGAAGTTTTGAATGAGAAGAAGAATGCCTTAATAAATTCATATCCATATAAGGAGAATGAGGTGATGAGGAGACTCTCAAATGTATCTAAAATTAACCTAGGAAGATACACTCTTCAGAGGAAGGTTGGGTACGTTGTAGTGAGGAACATGTTGGCTATTTTTACCCCCATTTAGCCCATTACTGATAACTAATCTAAGAGATCTTCAATGGGTTGGATTCTTTATAGAGGGTTAACATGCTAAAATTGCAGGGGTTAACATTTTATGTTATTAACATTCTTTTATAGAAACATTATGCTCTATGATTGTAAATTTCTTATTTTGCCTTACATTAATAGAAACCCATGTTTCCTCTTCTTACCATTTAACTATCTTGTGCATGTTTTTCCTTGGGTTAAATGTTTCTATTTTTTATTTTAAATTAGTATGTTATGTTAATCTTCTTATGGGTATTGCACTACGAATATCTATTTCCTTGCAACATCTCATTTGTTCTAACCTACATAGGAATCCTTAAAGGGTGAAATACAATTAAGATTTTTGTAGTTTGGGCCTTTTATTAATGTCATCTACATCTACAGTAAAAGATCAACCAAAGTTTCAATTTGGTGCATCACCTCCTTTCCCTTTTAACTATTCAATTTCATGTAATCCTTCTGCAGTAGTTTAGATGCATCCTAATTATAATGAAGCGAACCTTCTTCAGAGATTCAACCTCGGAGTGCAAGTCCCACACTTGTAGGTTGTTTTCATGTTACATAGGGTCGCTTGAGGGTCATACCTCAAGAAAGGATGCAGAATTTTGTGTCAACTATTTTTGGCACACCAGTCGGATAGACAGTTTCAACTACATAAGTCCATTAGAAGCCAATCCAATCCATTCAATAAGAATTTGGGTTTTATTCTTGGTGCCATTAGCCTTTAGAGGCATTCTATCAAACACCATGGAGACTCTAGTGCACATTGACTAGTTTCAAATAGAGCAAGTGCTAGTATATAAAGATCATTCTTGGTCTTTTGTGATTTCCAAAGTTTTCTATGGAATTATAGCTTTTATGAAGTTCTAACCATTGAACCACTTCATAGGAATAACTACTAACACCCCCCACCCCCAATCATGAAAATTGTTATACCTTAACCCTCATATTGCCAATTTCAATCCCAGCCTCAAGCTAGTTATAGCTAGGATGCTCAAAATTACTACTATCCTCCTATCCCTTGTCCACTAGTCCCAACATCCCCGTACTAAAAGATTGAAGATATGATGTTGGACTTCCAAAAGAAGATTTACTAGAAATTTCATGAAAACAATGAGAAGATAGACATGAAATTTCATGAACGAGGTAGGAAAGTGGACATGCAATTCCATGAACAAAATGAGCAATTGCTAGCTTGTGATAGGCAGCTTGATGAGATTGAGAGATGAAAAAAGATAGAGAGACAACTTGAGGAGATGGAATACTGGGCCTATCTCCGATAACAAGAGGGAGAAATTGAGACATTTTGAGGAGAAGCTTGCAAGGCAAGTTACTACCATAAAATAAGAGGAAATGAGGCTAAATTCAATTCATTTTCAGACCAAAGAAGCAAAGGCAACCCCTTCTTCAAATTATGTCATCCCAAGCTTCAAGAAGCCCCCTCCATTACAAGAGCCTACTAATATAACTTCTCCACTCCCTCTACAAAAAATATGGCCTTATCAGCCTTCTATTCCCATTACCATTTCACTGTTTGAAGGTGGACTAGTCATATGGACTCCTGATGGTCCTAACATGTCATTTTGGGAGAGTGCAACAAAGCCAACAAAGATGCCATGGGAGGAGTTAGAGCTTGTTGAGGAGGACAAAGAGGTAGAGGTGGAGCAAAAAGAAGAGGATCCAATCCTCTTATTTGAAGAAATTTCCTCTTTTGTTGAGGAAGAAGAAAAATATAGCAAGATTGTTCCTTTTCTTGAGGAAGAAATGATCACTTTTGAGCCTTTATAAGAAGACGAGGATCTACTACAAGCTAGAGAAGAAGAAGATCATTTATCATAGAAGATAGTCCTCTATGATATGAAGGATGGAAAAGAGATAGTCCTCTACCCTTGAGGAAGAACATATTGATATGCATGAGGTTGCCCCTCAACCTATGAATTTTACTGTAATGGAGCAAGAGGATTCTGATGAAGACATTTTTGGGATGAGCTAGATGTTTTTCTCATCCATGGACATCAAGCAATTTGCCCCTTCATCAGATAATTATGAGTTGCAAAAACAAAAAATGGAGATTCACATCATACTAGTAGCTCCTAAGGAGGTGGTTCATGAACAACATGAAGACAAGGTGGAGGTCATTTCTTCACAAGTTGAATGGAGCCACATCCAAACTAGTAGGATACCATCATTGCAGAGCACATCAACATGGTCAAAGCTAATTTCTTAGACCCAAAGCCATCAAGAGGATGCCCCATTAGGAACAAATTAGCATGTTGCCCCCAGTCATGCTTACTTTTGAGCATGAGGTGATTTCTAGATAAATGAGTAAGTAAGTCTTGATCAAAGTGATGATGTCCTAGTGTTGGAAAGCTTCATTATTTTCAACACTAGGAAGAAGGTATTCCATGCTATAGTATGCTTATCATAATTGTTGATCCATTTGACTGCCCACATGCATGGAACATGAAAGCAACTTGTGAGGAAGGGTAGCTATTTCAACAAGCCATTTAAAGGCTTTGTTTGACTTAATTTGCTTATAAATACTTGTATATAGTTGAGTAGGCATTTCCTTCTTTCCAAGAAGTGGACATGCACAATTGTTCTCTCTTTCTAAAGCTATCCTGAGCTGTCCGGAGCTTCCCAAAGCCCATTTTTTTTGTTGGTTGTAAATTTTTGTGAAGTTTCAAGTGGGATAACATGTCATTCTCCATTGGTGACTCTATGTCCAATATATTTCTTAAGACCACTTATCTATGCTTAGCAAACAAGCATCCCCTCTGAGTCACCCAAAATGTTGGATATTTTTATCCCCATTTAGCCCATTAGTGATAATTGATTTGATAGATCTTCAATGGGTTGGATTCTTTATAGAGGGTTAAAATGCTAAAATTATAGGGGTTAACATTTTTATGTTATCCGTGTTTTGCTATTTCACAATGCTCCCTTTTGTCCTTTGCAAAATAGTGACAGACATTGGATTTAAAGCTTATCTTCATTAATGGTGGTTTCTTAATCACTCATTGGGTGTTTCTTTGTCGTATCTTGGCTATTCATTCAAATATGGAAGATCTTGATCGACGGTCATCACTTTTCTAGGTGGATCCAACCTTTTCCACATAGGTCAACTCTAAAGTTTATGCAGGTAGGTTAATATGGTTGTTATCCAATCTTGTATTTTTGACAGTGGTTCTAATTGACTTCTTGTAGCCATGATACATTCCAAGGACCATTAATTTAATGTTGAGCCACTTTTTGAGCCTTGTTTGCACGATGCCAAGGCATCTCCATGCCTATTTAATGGATGGAATGATTAAATCTTCTAGATCAGATCTCCCTTATAGCTGTGTGCATTCATTTTTTGTTTTCTTGTCATTTCAAACAACAAGTTCCATTTCATGATCAAATTTTATTCTAATATTCATTATTGCTTCTCTCCAACTCTTAACTCTAGTCTTGTTGGGGTTTGAACTTCAATGCTTCTGTTGAGTTATGCCTGATCTATAAAGGCAAGTTGTAAATACTTTTTCTGGGGTTTTTCTCTGGTTCTTTTACAACAACATTATGCTCTGTAATTGTAAACTTTTTGTTTTACCTTACATTAATAGAAACCCATGTTTCCTCTTCTTACCTTTTAACTATCTTATGCATGTTTTGCCTTGTGTTGAATGTTTCTATTTTATCTTTTTAATATGTATGTTGTATTAATCTTCTCAAGGGTGTTGCATTGTAAATATATCCTTCCTTGCAACATATCATTTGTTCTAACCTACATATGAATCCTTGAAGGGTGAATTGGAGTTAAGATCTATGTAGTTTGGGGACTTTTATTAATGTCATGTGCATCTACATGCAAAGATCAATGAAAGTTTCAATTTGGTGGATCATGTTATTTCCCTTCTAGCAATTTAATTTAATGCAATTCTTCTCCCTTTTCCCTCAAAGTGGTAGTTTAAATGCATCTTGATTGTAAGGAAACCAACCTTTTTTAGAGATTCAACCTTAGTGTGCAAGTCCCACACTTGGAGGTTGTTTCCATATTACATAGGGTCTCTTGAGCATCATACCTCAAGCAAGGGTGAAAACTTTTGTGCCAATAGAACACAGATATTCATCTAGCCCCAGCTTATAAGAGACAATACTTTGAGAGTCCTCTTGTAGAGCCCTCTACAAAAAGGAAAAAAATGGAGGAAGGAACATCATAAAAGGTTGAAGAATATTTTCCTTCCCAGACTACCATGCATTTTGATAATGAACAAGCAATGACTAAACATTTGAAGCAAATGGGAGGTCGTGATGATGTTTTGGTAACAACTATAGAGTTGGAGGAGGGGATGCTACAAGAGCCCCCAATGCCAGTATTGGATCTTATAGTAGAGGATTTTAAGGGGAAAGAGATGGACCCTATGATAGAAAAATCCAGCAAACAATTTATTTCTTATGATAATTTTGTTAAATCAAGGGATTTTGTTCAATTTTTGTGGAGATCAAGCATATTAAATTTTGAAGCAAAGACCAAAAATATGAAAATAGAGAAACCTAAGAAAGAGGAATATGTTATAAGAGAAGAAATAAAAGAGGAGTTAATGCAAAGCTTCAACATAATTACTCTAGAAGAAGGGAGACAAATGTTAAAGGAATCTAGTGTGTTGATTATCTCTGAGTGGGATATTGCCAATGCTATGGTATTTGATACCATCAAAAGGGAAAAGACACTAAATAAAAAATTGATGAAGAGGCCAGGGAGGCTCACAAAGGAATAAAGTATAGTGAAGACCATGAAGCTTTGGTAATATGGTCCTTACAAAAGAGAGATAATTCAAGGCATCAAGAAGCCTCTAATACAAGCCAAGCGAGAAACTTAATAATGTTTAGAGTGGCAGAGACTGATAATGAAAAATTAGCTCTTATGAGAAAAGAAAGGGATGATTTCAATTTGGATGTGTCAAGAAAAGAAATTTTTTTTCTTATTGATTTAAACACCAAGTATTAAAGGGTGCTAGAAGCATATGATGAAAGAGGGAGAAAAATAAATGAAATGGCCAAGATTATTGCAATATTTGAGAAGCATCAAGGAAAGCAAAAAGTAGTGGTTAAATCTTCTCAAATGATGATTACATCATTACCAGCTCCCCCTCCCCCTAATAACCCAATCATTGAACTTCCCTAGATGCCACTATATTATGGATAGGTATCAAACAAAGAAATTGAAGAAGAGAAGAGTATGTTGAAAATAGATTAATACAAGTATGAATACATGTTTCAATCATTATTTTGTCACTGATGTCAAACCTGCTACTTGCTGGTAAGACAATTACTTAGATGATTTGAGTATTATCATTTTTTTGATTGATAAATAGGATTTGATCAAATCAGGTAATGATAGCACCTAGAGGAAAGGTTGAGTTATGATGTGGAAAAGGAGTACAAGGATCAGTTAAGACAATGATATTATAGTGCATTGATAATCTACTTAAGCTTGCAAAAGATAGATACACTAGTTAAGTTCAGAATAACAAGATAACTGAAGTATGTTTGCCTATTGTCTAGTGTGGAGTCTGATCAGTCCCGAAGTGGGAGATTGTTAGTTTATGGTGATTGATCAGGGAAGTACTGTACATACTTCATGAATTTTTTGGGCTCTATTTTATCAAGATTTTGGGCCAACATGTAATTATTAATTATAACCCTAAAGTAGTAAAAATACTTGTATAAAAGGGCTTAGGGTTAGGGATTGTTTTATAAGGTGATGCAAAAATTAGTTCTTGTGGTGGTATTGAGTTGTAAGGGATTGCAAATTGTAATTAGGTTATAATAACTGGATCACAAAAATATTGGACTTGCTATTTGGTGGACGTAGCCCAGGGTTTGGGTGAATTACGTTAAATTTTGGTGTCTTGTGTTCTTTTCTGTGTGATTTATTATTTTATGATATGGTTTATATTTGCATGTAATTGTTATTTCTATCTAAGGTTTAATCCCAACACTGCCAAACTTAACAATCTGCACAGTAGGTGCCAAGCAAAGTTAGTGTAAGTCGAGCAAAAAATTAGTTGGATCTAAACAAAGTCAATTTCAGTGGAAGCCGAGTGAAACAATGTAAGCCAAGTAAAGTTTAGTTAATGCCAAGCACCAATAAACTTTAGTTCATGTTGAGTGTTTTGATAGAGGATGCCGAGCAATATAGTATGTGTTGAGCAGTGGAAGCAAGTTAATGCCAAGTGTTAACATTATGAGAAAGATCATGAATTCGATGAATCTAAGTTGACAAGTTTGATTTCTTGGATTTTGTGAACTGTGCGAAATATAAGCTTGATGAGCTGGTGGCACAAAATTCAAGATGAACAATTTTGAGGAAAATTCAAAGAGGAACGAAGAAGAAGTTTCTTGAAGGTAATAAAATGAAATGATGGGTAGATTCATTGAATCCTACCTAATCCAACCTACCCCTAAAATGGATGATGGAGGATGAATGGAAAAATATCCTAATTTTCTATTTATAGAAATGACTGGTCAGAAGAAAAGGTTGTCATGTGCGAGAACCTAAGGAAGACAAGGAGTCTAGGGTATTGCTTCATTCAGTGACCTAAGAAAAGAGACTACATTGGCAAGAAAAGCAAGAAGGCTTAAGGGTATGCATGCTTGAAGGGTGAACAAGCTATCAGAGATGAAGTGTGTGAAAGCCAAGTAGAATGGAGGACTGAAAACAAAGATTTGTAATTTGCAAATGGAGTTGTAAGTTGTTATCAAATCGAGCCTTATTGTTACTTTGTAATCATTGTACTAGTCCAGGGAAAATCCTTTGGATTAAGGTTGACCTAACAGCCATTTGTAAATCTTTTAACTGGGTGACATTCCAAGTGAATGATCTAAAGTCCTCTAACAAGGCATACTCCTAATAGGGTGATTGAAATCCTTTAACTACGTCACATTTAGCAGTGTGCATTGTAACCTTTAACAGGGTTGGCCTTTCACAAGGCATCACTTCAAAAGAGTGAGAATAAGTATCATGTTACTAGTGGTTTTTTACAAATTGGGTTTCCAAATTAAATCATTGTGTCAAATGTGTTATTGAATTTGTTATGTTTCATGGTAACATTTCTGCAAAGTTGATTTATAGTAACCTACAAGTTTAAGTGATTGTATAATCTAATGGATGCATGCGTGATGAAAATGTTTTATGGATATGAGTTCACTAAGTTGTGAAAAGTTTTAATTTTACATCTAGACCTTGGATAGCCATCTTCTTAAGAGGACTAGTTTGAAGGTACTAGAAGCAAAAAGATCAAGATGTCAAAAGAGAGGTATCCAAGCTTAATAGAGATAAATTTCCTATATTGCAAAAGTCTGATGAAGCTACACCTAGGAGGTCTTGGTGATCATGCACAATATACCATCCACAAAGCATGTTAATCCTATTACAGCCCCAACTGCTGAAGATCTAAAAAAGAAGAAAGAATACAACCAGACAGTGTTGGAGATTGCCTCTACCCTAAGTTATGCCAAGTTTGATGATATCAAGGGTTATTAAAGTGCAAAGAAAATGTGAGAAGCTCTATACATTATCCATGGAGGTGAAACAAATGTTCTAAGAGCCAAATCTAAAAGTCTTAGAGGTGAGTTTGATGATATGAGAATGCAAGAAGGTGAGAATATTGCTCAATATTGATCTAGGATAAAATATTTTGTTAATGAAATAAGAGGAGCTAATGGTAAAATAGATGATGAGACTATACTAAGCAAAGTTTTGAGAACATTACTACCTATTTATGCCATTAGAGTTTCTACAATACAAGAACTGAGATGTACACCAGGCACTGATCTGATTCTTGAAGGTCTAGTAAGTAGGATCACTGCTTTTGAGCTATCAAAATTTGATAATTACAAACCTGACAATATTGAATCTTCTTTCAAAGCCAAGTTTTCATTTAAAGAACCTAATGAGAAGAAGAGGAAAAAGGTAAAATATGTGTCCAGTGATAGTGATACATATGAGGAAGATGTAGAACAACTTGAAGCACTACTAGTAAAGAGATTTCACAGAGGTAAAGGCAAGTTCAAAGGCAAGTTACCTATCATGTGTTTCAATTGCAATGAGGTTGGTCGTATTGCTACTATATGTCTAGAGAAGAAGAATTACATAGGTGGAGACAAGTACAAAAGTAGAAGAGATGAAGACAACAAAGATTACAAAGACAAAGACAAGGAGTCTTGCTTCGTTTTTGAAGAGGAAACAAAAGATGGATCTAATGATCATGATGATGAAGTTGTGTATGTTGTAATGAAGGATGATTCTAATGAGGATGAGGCAACTGCACTAGTGTCTTGTGTGGACACATCATTGATACTGGGTGTTCACATCACATTACTAGAGATAAAAGTAAGTTCATTACCTTGAATTATTATGATGGAAATAGTGTAAGATTTGGTAATGATGCACCTTGTCTAATAAAAGGAAAAGGTTCTATCAAAATCATAGAAATGATCTTATGTGACAATGCTTATTATGTTGAAGGACTTAACAACAATTTTTTGAGTGTCACAACTGAATAATTCAGGTTGTAAGGTTGAGTTTGAGAATAAGATTGCTAAGATATATGATACCAATGGAAAAATAGTTGGAAAAGGTGATCAAACTAGAGGTAATATATTCTACCTTGATATAGAGGATGCTACTTGTTTAGTTGTAGAATTTGATGATGTGTGGCTATGACACAAGAGGTTATGTCATGTTAATTTTGATAACTTGGTTAGTATTGGTGACATGAGAAGGGTCAGAGGTTTGCCTAAGTTGAAGAAACCTGCCAATATAATTTGCAAACAATGTTAGTTAGGCAAAATGAAAAAGTCAAGTTTTAAGAGTAAGACTCATACCTCTAAAGGAATATTAGATATTGTTCACATTGACTTGTGTAGACCAATTGAAGTGCAAAGCTACAAAGGAGATAAGTACATTATGCTATTTGTTGATGATTATTCTAGAATGATGACAATTAT
Source organism: Cupressus sempervirens (assembly GCA_028749045.1). Lineage (NCBI taxonomy): Eukaryota > Viridiplantae > Streptophyta > Pinopsida > Cupressales > Cupressaceae > Cupressus > Cupressus sempervirens. The sequence goes on along the minus strand of CM053785.1, from coordinate 138,751,221 downwards.
GTTTCTGAAATAGAAATCTGATGCTTTCCAAATGTTTAAGTGGTACATAACAAGAGCTGAGAAGGAAACAGGTAAAGGTGTGAAATGTTTAAGATCTGAAAAAGAAGGAGAATTTACATCAAATGAGTTTGAGATGTTTTGGAATGACAAAGGAATCAAAAGATAAACATATGCCCCTAGGACCTCTCCATAAAATAGAATTGCTAAAAGGAAGAACAAATCTGTAATGGACTATGCTAGGAAACTCATGATGGAGAAAAATGTTGCTTTGAAATATTGGAGATAAGCTGTAAATATAGTTATCTATACCTTGAACCTTGTACAAGTCAAGAAAGATACTCATTCAACACCTTTCGAAGTATAGTATGGATACTCACCCAATGTAAAATATTTTAAGGTATTTGAAAGGAAGTATTATATTCTCAAAGATTTTAGGAACGGTAAATTAGATGCAAAAAGTGAACAAGGTATATTCCTTTGTTATTCCACAAGAATTAAAGCATATAAGTGTTTAAATTCTAACACTAACAAAGTTGTGGAAAGTGTAAATGTGAAATTTAATGAATATTCAAAAGTATATAAGGTTGAACCTATGAAGGAACTAGAGGAATACAAATCATTTGTATACTTTTATGAAGGTATGCCTGTGGATGAAGATGCTATAAATCAAGTTGCAAATCAATAATAGGTTTCAATGACTGCCGAGTCACATACTATGAATGTTGAGTTGCATTCACAAATGAAGTGGGTATACAGAAACAAGTTAGAGGAAAATCGTGAAGTCACAAGGAACAAGGCAAGATTAGTTTGTAAAGGATATGCACAAGAAGAAGGAATAGACTATGGAGAAACATTTACTCATGTTGCAAGACTAGAAGGAGTAAGAACTCTACTTTCTTACTCTGCATACAAAGGTTTCAAATTTTGCCAAATGGATGCAAGTCTGCATTTCTGAATGGTATATTAGAGGAAGAGGTTTATATAGAACACCTAGAAGGATTTGTTGATGCTAACAAAAAAAATGGTATGTAGACTACACAAAGCTTTATATGGTTTGAAGCAAGCACCAAGAGCATGGTATGAAAGGCTTCATAATTATCTTGTGAAGATTAGATTTGATAGGACTGATGATAACAACAATCTATACTTGAAGAAAGAGAAAATCAAAGGTATTTTACCATCTTAAGTTTTTGTTGATGATATCATATTCGGAGGTTAAGATACTTTGTGTAATGCTTTTGCAAATGAAATGAAGAAAGAATTTGAGATGTCTATGTTTGGAGACATCAAGTTCTTTGAGGGTTTGCAAGAACATCAAATGAAATATGGTATTTACATCACTCAGTCAAAGTATGTAAAGGAGATACTGAATTTTTTTGGATTGGAAGATTCTAAGCCAGTAAGCACACTTGTGGTGACAAGACATAAATTGTCAAAGAATGATAATTTAGCTAAGGTGAATTAAACATTGTATAGGTCTATAATTGGAAAATTACAATATGTAGTACACATCAGACCTGATATTGCATTATCTATTGGGATAGTTGCAAGATTCTCTGCTAATCCTAGGGAGAATCATTTGAGGGCTATCAAGATAATAATGAGATACCTGAAAGGAATAGATGACTATGGTATATACTATAAGAAAAATGAGAATTTGAATTGAGAGCCTATACTGATGTTGATTGTGCTAGAAATATTGATGATAGAAAAATCACTAGTGGAGGAACATTTTTCTTAGGAAAAAGGTTGGTTACATGGACTAGCAAGAAACAAAACCGCATATCTCAATCTCCTTTTGAAGCTAAATATGTTGTTGCTGTAGTAAATTGTACAAACATTGTATGGATCAAACAACTACTCAAAGGTATGAAGGAGGAAATCACTAAACTTGTGATACTTTATTGTGATAATACAAGTGCTATATATATATATATGTATATATATATATATGTGTGTGTATATGTATATATATGTATATGTATATATATATATGTGTATATATGTATATATATGTATATATATACATATATATATATATATACATATACATGTTTATATATATATATACATATACATGTATATATATATACATATACATGTATATATATATACATATACATGTATATACACACATATATATGTATACACACACACACACACACACACACACACACACACACACACACACACACACACACACACATATATATATATATCAAAAAATCATGTGATGCATACAAAGACTAAGCACATTGCAATCAAGTATATATATATATATATATATATATATACATATACATGTGTATATATATATACATGTACATGTACATGTATACATGTATACATGTACATGTACATGTATATATACATGTACATGTATATATACATGTACATGTATATGTATACATGTATACATGTACATGTACATGTATACATGTATACATATACATGTACATGTATATATACATGTACATGTACATGTATACATGTATACATGTACATATACATGTATACATACATATACATTGTATACATGTATATATACATGTACATGTATATGTATATATATATACATATACATGTACATGTATACATATATACATATACATGTATACATATATACATATACATGTACATGTATATATGTATACATGTACATGTATATATATATATATATATATATATATATATATATATATATATATATATATATATATATATATCAAAGAATCATGTGATGCATACAAAGACTAAGCACATTGCAATCAAGTATCATTACTTAAGAGAGTTAGTTCAAGATAAAGAGGTGAAGATGAAATATGTTAACACAAAAGAGAAAATAGTTGACATCTTCACAAAAGCATTACCTAAAGATGCTCATGAGTATCTAAGAGGTAAACTAGGGGTGATACCCCTATCAAAAGTTATCTAAGAAGCATGAGAAGGTCCCTACATCAAACAAATTGATTGACATATGTTACACATTAATGCAGTGGATCTACATATTAAGATGACAAGTCTTTGGCATTGTTGTCAAAAAGGGAGAAATCGTGCTGAGGGAGAAATCCTAATACTCTTGATTCTGCTGAGGGAGATATTGTTGTCCAAGAGGGAGATGAAAGAAAACATAGAAGAAACATGAATACTTAGGAAGAGGGAGTTAATGTCAAAGGAGATATAAGAAGTGATCTAGAGGGAGTCATAAGGATGAGTTGATTGATTGTCTATTGATCATAATAGAATTTTGTAACCTATTCGGAAAATGAAAGTTGTTGATAGAGGGAGAGATTTCAGTACAAAGAATTATTTTCTTTTTTGGTATTTTGTTGGTCATATTGATTAAGTTTGGTCATTTTGGTTTTCCATCAATGCCAAAGAGGGAGATTGTTTAAAATAGATTAATACAAGTATGTATATATGTTTCAATCATTGTTTTGTCACTGATGTCAAACCTGCTACTTGCTAGTAAGACAATTGATTAGATGATTTGAGTACTCTCATTTTTTTGATTGATGAAGATGATTTGATCAAATGAGGTAGCAATAACACCTAGAGGAAAGGTTGAGTTATGATGTGAAAAAGGAGTACAAGGATTAGTTAAGACAGTGATATTATAGTGCATTTATAATCTATTTAAGGTTGCAAAAGATGGATACATTGATTAAGTTTAGAAGAACAAGTTGAATGAAGTATGTCTGCCAAGCTTAACAATCTACACAATAGATGTCGAGAAAAGTTAGTGTAAGCCAAGAAAAAAATTAGTTGGAGCCAAGCAAAGTCAATTTCAATGCAAGTCAAGTAAAGTGTAGTTGATGCTGAGTGTTTTGATAGAAGATGTCGAGCAACATAGTATGCATCGAGCATTAGAAGCAAGTTAATGTTGAGTGTCAACATTATGGGAAAGATCATAAATTTGGTGAATCTGAGCCAACAAGTTTGATTTCTTGAATTATGTGAACTGTGTGGAAGATAAGCTTGATGAGTTGGTGACATAGAATTCAAGATGAACCATTTTGAGGTGAACTCAAAGATGATTCAAGGAGAATTTTCTAGAAGGGAATAAAATGAGATGATGGGTAGATTCATTAGATCCTACCTAATGCAACCTAACCCTAAAATGGACGATGGAGGATGAATCAAAAAAAATATTTATAGAAATGACTGGTTAGAAGAAAAGGTTTCCATGCACGAGAACCTAAGGAAGAAAATGAGCCCAGGGTATTGCTTCATTTAGTGACCTAAGAAAAGAGACTACATTGGCAAGCAAAGCAAGAAGCCTTAAGGGTATGGATTCTTGGAGGGTGAAAAAGCTATCAAAGTTGAAGTGTGTTAAAGCCAAGTAGAATTGAGGACTAAAAATAGAGATTTGAAATCTACAAATAAAGTTGTAAGTTTTTATTAAATCAAGCCTTACTATTACTTTCTAATCATTGTACCAGTCTAGGGTAAATCCTTTGGATTAAGGTTGACCTAATAGTCATTTGTAAATCCTTTAACTGAGTGAATTCTAAGTGAATGATCTAAAGTCCTCTAACAAGGCTCACTCCTAATACGGTGATTGAAATCCTTTAACCAGGTCAGATTTAATAGTGTGTATTGTAACCTTTAACAGGCTTGGCCTTTCATAGGGCATGACTTCAAAAGAGTGAGAATGAGTAGCATGTTACTGGTGATTTTTCCCAAATTGGGTTTCCACATTAAATCATTGTGTCAAATGTTTTATTGAATCTGTTATGTTTCATGCTTACATTTTTGCAAAGTTGATTTGATAGTAACCTACAAGTTCAAGTGATTGTATAATCTAATGGATGCATGCATGATGAACATGTTTTATGGATATGACTTCATTAAGTTGTGAAAAGTTTTAATTGTACATATGGACCTTGGATAATTGATTCACCCCTCTCCTCTTAGTTATTCTAAATAATTCTAATAGAGTAAACTCAAAGTTTCTTAATCAGAAGTAGTGAAGATATATGACAACAAGGTGAGGATCACTATTTTGCATCTACCATCAAGAATTGACAATAGATTTCTTCATCATGAGATATCAAAGGTATTTTTTATTGAGAAATCCTTGAATAAAAATGAAGATATGATAAGGAAAATTTTGCACAAGTGGGTTGATTAAGAAGAAGACATGGTCATTATATGTACAAATATCATAGATAAAGATCACATTGATGATACAATTGAGAAAACATATGATTATGTCATGAGTTTAGTGGAGTTTGATATAAATAGAGAATTGATACAAAGGTAAGATTTTATCTCCCCAAATATAAGAATAAGAATTTTGACCTTTTTGCTTCTATTTTCAACAAGGATCTTAGTTTGAAAACTTTTGAAGAGTGGGATGAAGATTTATATATCTTGCTCAACAACATGATGAATGACATAATCAATAATGATTTGTTTCCTGAAACTATAGAGAAAATGATAGAGGCATGAAATTTTTATAAATATTTTATGTTTGATGTTAAGTAGTTGAGGGTAAAGTGGAAAGAAGTCACTAACATGGAAAAGGAGATCATGGAATTTAATTGGCCCAATGACATTGTCTACAATGAATGGATAAAAAATTATACATCTAGGACAAAGGACTCATATGTGGAGATTGAGGGATAGTTATAAGAGCAAGAAGAAGTAGAGAAGGCATTATAACCTGCTAAAGATTTTGCTTCTAAACCCATTGAAGAGGTTGCTTCTAAACCTACTAAAGAGGTTGCGCTAGAATCTATTAAAGAAAATGTTCTTGAAAAAGAAGCAATTATAAAACCAACTAAATAGGTTGTGTCTAATGTGGATAAATATAATGAACCAATAGCCAAAGGAGACACATCATAAAAGACAAAAGAACAAAACCTTGGTGGTTGATGAAGAAAATCAGGGAAAAATTGAAGAGATTGTTACCCAACCAGAGATAAAGGACAATTAAAATGCATGTGTGAAATAATCACCAAAAGAGAAAGAAGCAATTATTTAAATAAGATATCTTACTTTTGTGGCTCATCCACTATGGATATACTTATGTGAAAAAATATGAAATTGTCTTCAAAACATGTAAATGGTCAGTTGTATGCCTTTTTAACTATTTTGTAAAAATTGTTGATAATGACACCTTGTCTCTTATGAAACTATATTTTGTATCCTATTATTGGAATACACATCTCTATTAGTCTCCTAGGTCTTAAGTTTGTTGCGATCCGTTTCTATAAAAGGAACCCAATATTGGGATTAAGGTTCAAGAATTTTGAAGAGAATATAATTTCTATGTTTTCTCAAAGTTGTCTAGTTTACTATATTTTTATTATTATTTAGAATGGAAGAAAAAATTGCATATCCATTTTTGAGTTGATATTCACAGGGGTTTGACATAAATAGTGTATTATTTTCAAGCAAAATGAATACAAAGGAAAAAGTATTTTGAGTGCCCAGTTCTAATCTTGTCTTTTCTCATGTTATATTCAAATATTTGAGGTTTAAGAATAAGTATTCTAAACTCTAGATATGATTCATTTAATATCATACCTTAGTTCATGTTTTGTTGATAATCAAAATGATTATGTAAATGTTTGATATGATTTAAGGGAATTGGAAATATCATAGGGAGATCTAATAAGTATAAGTTTAGAATTAAGTATTAATTTTTCTTTCACAAAGTGAGAGAAGCAGATCCATTGGAATATGTTCTAGTTTTGTGAATAAAATTTCTCAAATGGATAAAGCATTGATTATAGGTGGGTGATAGATAGATCTTATGAGAATGCATAGTATTAGAATTCCTAAATTAAAATCCAATATCTTATGTTTTATTTATAGATCCATAATGATAGCCTATGCTTGATTTGGAGAAAAAGTCTATGATATGAAATAATAGTTGAATTTAATCCTTCATATAGTCTCTAAGTTAGAATAATTAAAGGTAAAATTTTGTTGTAAAGGAATTTGCAATGAATAGTGTTATAAGAGGAAATACTAATAAATTCATAGGTATACCTACCTAAATTTTGTAAAATCCAAAGGGAAGAAGATTGTAACATCTTGTCAGTTGGTCCGTTTGGTTTTCACAAGAATATTTGTAATGGTGTTTATCTAACTCCTAGGTTTTCTCTGCATTCAAAAAAGGTAGTTGAAATCATTGTCAAACTAGGAGCCAACATAACCCTTAGTATTTTCATCATACCCAAGAAAAATCCAAAAAGACTTAAGATCTAGTTTATGCCTTTTTTTTAGGGGTATGAATGTAAGAAATGAATCCAAAAATTCTCAAGTAATGTAAATCAGGCTTCCTATAGGATCAAGCTTCTTCGGGAGTTATGCCCATTAGAGCTTTGGTAGTAGTCCTATTAATATAATAAGTGACACAAGCCATAGCTTCAACCTAAAATTATAATGCATATTCTTAACATGTAACATACATCTATCCATTTCTACGATGATCCTATGCTTTCTTTCTGGTACACCATTTTGTTGTGGTGTATAAGGAATAGTTAGCTCATGTCTAATTCCACATGAATTTGAATAAGAATGAAAAACATTACTCACATATTCCTTCCAATTATTAGTTCTAAGAACCTTAAGTTTAAAACTAGGTTTCATTTTAACATATGAATGAATTTTTAAAAAAATATCAAGAACTTGATCCTTGCTATTTAAAAAAATACATCCAAGTTCTCTTAGAAAAATCATCAGTAGAAGTAAGTGCATACCTTGATCCTTGGATGGAGTTATTCTCCATGGGTCTAATATGTCACTATGGACTAAGAACAACTTATGAGTTGCCCTCCATGATTTACCATTTGGAAAGGTCTCCCTATGAAACTTACCACTCATGGAACTAGTGTATACAACTTTGGTAGGAATAATGAGGCAATCCATCAACCAAATTTTATTTTTGCATCAAAATAATATTTAGAAATTTAGAAACAACTTGATTATTTTTAGGATCAATCACATAATACATATCTTTGTAAAATTCAACTTTTTTTTAATCTTGACATAGCTTGGCAATTGAAAGAAGATTAGTTTTCAAATTAGGAACATAAAGCACATCATGCAACTTTACATGTATGATTATTAGTTAATTGAAAAGGAATGTTAGCTAAATCAGGTTGCCAAGAATCAAAAGCTTCCTCATGAGAAGTAGCATGATGAGAAGCACCACTATTGACAATCCATTCTAATGGTCTAGATATATTATAACTACAAGTAAAAGCATGATGAGAATGACCACCATTAGAATTACGTTTTTTATGATTAGATTTGTAGTTTTGATTATTATTGTTAATGAGTTTCTTATCATTTTTCTTTTTGAAACAATTATTAATTACATGACCATCTTTGCTCCAATAAGTACAACGAGGTTTGGAATTTGAATTATTCCTTTACTATTACTATTATAGTTTTTATTATTATGATTATTACTACAATTATGAGAGTTAACATGAGATTTTTTATTTGAATGATTAGAGTTATGCTTATTATGATTTGATATTATTTTGGTGGTAGATGCATCAAGCTCAACAGAGGCATCAGTTGCAACATCTAAAATATGTTTAAAACATAAAATAAAATAAATGTGGGTTTTCTATTGATGATAATTAGAACTATTTAGTTTGATTTTTGAAATTAATGTGGACACATTTAGAAGAACAAAAAATCCACACAAAGAAATTCTTCCTTGATAAAAATAAATGAAGGTTGAGATAAAAGTATAATAACCTTTTTTCTTTTTCCTTTAAAAGAATAAAGATAACAAAAATATTAGATTGAAAATAAAAATAAACAAGAGCTCCCTAACTTGGATAGAAAATATTTAATATTGATTTCTTTTGAAAAGAATAATATATTAATAATCTTGTAAACGAATGTTATGAAAAAATATATTAAGAATCACTATTAGAAATTGAAATGACTGATTCTAAGATAGATTATATAAAGCTTTAATTAACAAATTTTAAAATAACCAGAGGTATAAATTTGGGGAGAAAAAAATTGAATTTAGATCTTATACAAAAGATAACATTTTGTAGGGAAACCTACTGTATTTGCAGAGAAAATAATTATTGTAAGAAATAAGGAGTGTAATGATAAACAATTTACAAAAGAAATGTTAGGTAGAGTATAATTATAATTGTTCACAGAGAAGTAGAAAATAAATACACGATAGAGAAACTATGCAAGAGAAGGGCTTAGAGAAGAATGCCAATACTTGCATAGTGAACATAGATAAATAAAATAAATTCCACATATCAAAGAAAAATCACTAAGTCAAGAGAGAAATGAAGGTTGCAAAAAAATGGAACACTAGAAAATGGGTGTAAAACAAGAAAAAGATAAGTGCATGTCAGAAAGATGAAGGATAGATAATGGTTCCTAGTCAATGGAGGAAACAAGATACAAGTAATGCTAGACAAAGGAATAAAGAAAAAGTAGAGTAGATTAATAATAAAAATATTTGCTAGACAAAAGCTCTTGCTAGAAAAAAAATGTTCAATGAGATCTATAGAATCATATATTAAAAAGAATAATGATAATATGTTGAGAATAGAATTGTACATAGAAGAAAAATAAATATGACCAATGCCCAATCCAAATTTGTCAGCTATAAAGCTTAGCTTTACTCAGAACCTTGGCTTGAGTTGGTCAATAAGCTCATAGGTCAAAAGAAATCACTTGGGTAGATGTAAAAGGTGCTAAATAAGAAGCGCTAAAAGGATGGAGAGAAAAAAAAAACCAAGAAGCTTGACTTGGACTTGGCTTTGAAACAAACAAAACAAAGCCCAATGATAAAGGAAAGTACAAGCTTGGCTAAAGCTAGAAACAAAAAAAAGTAAAGAGAGCTAACTAAATAAAAGAGAATGAATTGAAATAAGATAGCTACAAAGATGAAGAACTCTATAAGAACTAGTGAAGAGATTTAAATTAAATTGATATAAAAGATCCAATACTAGTAGATGTTAGAGGGAATATAAATCGAGTGTTACTTGCTAGAGATTAAAAAATTTCCCAAAATAATTGAACATAGATATAGGTAAGATTTAGATTAGATTATTCTAAAACTACATGTAATATCAACAAAATATTGTTAATATAGAGAATAGAATAACAACAACAAAATAATTTAAATCAAGAGTAATATTTTAAAATTTCCAGGAAGATCAATGTTAGTAAAAAAATATAGTGCACCAATATGAGATTTTTTTTGTTTGTTAAAGGAGCCTACAACAAAATAGTGCTAAGTGTCTCTTGTTTTGGTGGCAAGCCTTCCCAAAAAAGAGTAAAAAAGATTTTTTAGCAAGAAAATAACCCTTTGGTGGCAAGCCTTCTAAAGGAGGTTAGTGGAAAGAAGAAAAAACATTAAAACATGCACAAACAACGTTTGAATGAGCTAAAAAATACAAAAAATCCTTCTCTAAAAAAATTCTCCAAATAATGTGAGCTCTAATGAATAACGACCTTCAACACAAAAACTCAAAACAAGGATTTGCACCTTAGCTTTGATACCATGGGATAAAACATAAAAAAGAGGAAGGAAATTAAATCAATCCAAGTGAGTCAAGTGAGAAAAGATGTTACCATAAAACAATCAAGTTCCAAGAGCATAAACAAAAGGAAACAACAAAGGAGACAAATATTTTCACACGGGAAATCAAAGAAAACCCATTGTGTAATATTATGAATGAAGGTAAAATCATGTGTGTGTGTGTGTGTGTGAGAGAGAGAGAGAGAGAGAGAGAGAGAGAGAGAGAGAGAGAGAGAGAGAGAGAGAGAGAGAGAGAGCTCATTAAAATAACATTAATGTGATGTGTAGAGAAGAATGAGAGAGAATTATATTTTATATAGAGATGAGAAAGGAGTTGCATTTGTAACTCTAACTTTAATGAATGCCACATTCATAATAAATGTGTGCAAAGTGTCAAAATCCTCTTAAGGAGGATAAACTAATTTCCTTTATAAAAGGAACTACAAAATGAGTTTTCCTCACACATGAACAAGAGGACAAGTAAATAACATGTCCTTCACATGTGGACTAGAGGACAAGCTACATGTAGGGATCCTTGGAATAACCCAAATTAAATACATCCAAGGAAAGATTAATATTTTTAACAAGAGATAATGATCATATCTCCTCCACAACCACCAGGCAACGAAGACCCGTCTACCTAAGAGGAACCATTCTTGGTTTCTATGGATAATGATGTGGATTAATTCTCCATTGAATTCATGCCTATAATTTCCATTTCAAAAGTGAATATGTCAACACTTTTTATCTATTCTGCAACTTCTTATCCTCACAAAAAAAATAATGTGAGAACTTAGGAAATATGTTTGATGACTTTCCAACTCTCACAGAGGGACAAGTTTACAAACTTGATACCTTAGCTGCAAGGTTTAAGATGTTCATGATGGAGTCAACCCAAAGAACACCCATGGTTCTACCAATGAAAATTGAGGTGTGCACTATGATAATTAAAATATAAGCAGGATCAATCTCTATCATATGCACTATTCTAGTCTTAGTGAATAAAGGTTTTAGCCTACCTACTTTGTTAGGAAACATCACCATGCAAATGAGAAAGATTGAGTTTCTCTTAGATGAGATCCCTACAAAAAATAATAAGCCCAAGCTTCCAAAGAAATGATCATCTCAAGAATTCATGTTGATTCTAAAAAAACCAAATATATTGAGACTACAAAGCCTTTGGTGGATAAACCAATCAAAGAGCTTAATTGCTTTGATTCTAAGTTCACCAAAATTAAACTTGGGAAATGATCATGGTTGGGATGTCTAAAGGATGCACATGATGTTCTCTATAATTTGTAAAAGAGGAATAATGAGCTTTGGGAGAAGAAAACCTAGTTGAAATTGGAGAATGCTCCTATTAACGAGATTATTCACCAATAATCCTTGTAGCCCATGGTTATCACATCACAAATAACTTAGGTGAATAGAGGTATTGTGTAGCTAAGGCTTAGTTCAATGATACTATCATAGAAGGAGTCTAATCAATTAAAGATACACTCAAAGTCCTTTGTAGTGCCTCTCCCATTTGATTTTTATAAGTCATCCTAATGGATGCAACCTTGTTGATCTCTCCTTGAGATGGGATCGTGATTGGGACCATGAGCGGTCTACACCCTTGAGGTGATTGGATTTATGTTATTGTATCAGTTGCTTTGATTATGCTTATTTCTGATTTATGAGATTAAGTTGTGATTTATGATTCACTGAGGTTTGTATCAGTGGTTACTAGGATCGATGTGGTATCATGATCTTATTCCATGATTACCCCGAGATGTATGTAGAAATTGCACTGTGTAAGTATTACCATGCTACACTGGACTACGTTCCTATAGCAATGGTTAGTCATGTTTATGAATGTGTTCACTTATGTGTTTTAGTGCCTTTCCATGTTGTTTTTACAAACATTATTAAATGCTTAAATAATTAGAAATGTATTGTCCATGTTGGATTCATTTGTTTTGTGTTGCAGATATTTACCTTGTTATATTCTGATCCAAGAGATATTTGTTACTCATGTTATGTTTTACATTTGAGATGACCCGAGGGTCAGATGTTATACTTTGATTTTAGTATCATAGATGTTAGACTACTATGCTATTTAGTTGATCATATTGCATGATGATGCCATTTTGAGACGACAATATGTTTCATGATGATATCTGGTTATCCAGTATTTGGATATATCCCTAATTATGTTATGTGATAGATTTGATGCCATGGTTATTTACTTCATTCTTGCTTCATTATGCTATATGCCAGTGTGACTGATGTAAATGGACTATTTTGGTATAATTGAATAAATGTTTAAATTAGTCATTTAATACATTTATTGCTTCGACTATGTTATTATATGCAATTGCACTTGATCATGTTGTTTAGTGTGTAGGATTTATATCCTTGGTAGTGGCACATGGAGTTAGTGGTTCAACCATTCATATTTTACCAATGTCATCCCTGTATGGTTGACATATCCTTATTTTAATCATTTAATTAATCATTTTAGTGATTATTAAACACAAATTCATTTGCAATATGTGATTAGATCAATGACTGTGTCTATGCATTTAGAGGTTCACTTTGTCGCGGAAGTTGTTAAAGAATTTTTTATGATTTTGGGATTTTCAGGCTTTATTTTATTTAATTTTAATTTTTGGTAGCTTTTCCATAGATTAATTCCAATTACTAGGAATAGCCTATTTTCGTTTGGGTCAATTTGAGGTTTAACTAGGTTTGTTGGTTATTTTCCCTATTCGATTATTCACTCGAGAAGTGAATAAGTATCAAAAAATGAATTTAATTCCTCACTTCTCACTTTTGAATTAGAAATTTTGAGAGTAAAACCCAAAATCTTTTTCATGAGGATTTACTATTTTGTTTTTTGTGGGAGCTATGGGCGTGGGATCATTATAAGATTGGTGTCGTTGGATCTAGCTCTGGGAGACCTTGGATTGCCGTGATTTTTGGCTACTTATGTGGGATTTTTATTTTATGGTTCAAATTTCCATTTTGCCCTTTTGACTATGAGGTAGTGCTCTCCCATTTTATTATTTCTGCTCCATTTCAGCTTCTATTTTTGGTAGCCATTTGTTAGGAGGCTGAGAACTAGTGTTCCCCTCTATTCTTTTTGTTGGTTCTGCCTGATTGGTTGGGTATGAGCATTTCCCTATTTTTTGGGATGGGGGTTTTGGGGTTTTGCATCTTTATGCTAGCCATTTTTGCATACAAACTCCAAACCCAAATTTTATTTGATTTTTGTGGCTTTTGTGCCCTAAGACCAAATGGGTTTTAATTTTAAAGTTTTTGAGTTTTGAATTTTTTTGCCTTGATTTGCATGCCACCCAACTTTCTTGGGTTTTCTTGGCATGATGTTGGTCGTGGACTTGGATTATCCATAGGATGTCAGTCAGACCATTTTTGTACTTTTATGTTTGCGTTAGGATGTGTGCCACATCCAAACTCCCAACTTTGTGTTCGGTTGAGCGATTTAATACCTGGAGTTGTTATTTCTTTTGGACCCTTGCTTTTATTTTATGGACACTAGGATTTGTGTAGAATCCATACTCTTTGATTGAGGTTGATTGAGTGAGTTCATGATGTTTGGTCTTATTGCATCATTGGGATTCATGTAGAATCCATACTCTCGGATTGAGGCCACTTGAGTGAGTTAATAATGTATGGTTTTATTATTTTTTGGGATTCATGTAGAATCTATCCTCCCAAGCTTATTTTCAGTTGAGTGATATTTTTGCTCATGTTCTCATCTAGTCCTTGTGTTATGATCTTCATGATGGTGGTGTGCCACACACGAGTACGTACACATATATTTGTCAGGTGTCTTGCAAGGCCTGATCTTTGGTGGACTTGCCAGAAGTTATGATCATTTGGTGTTGGGTTGCGATTATGCATGCCTACAGGCACTCATTGTTTGATGAGCATGGGTAGGGTAAGGTAGCATATGGAGGAGCCTTCTATTTCTACAACCTGGTGTCTGTACCTAGAGTGTTGCATGGGAAGTTTTAAGTAAGTGATAACTAAATAAAATGTGTGAGTGGTAATACAACTTAAGATAATTAAAACTAGATTGTGCACCTTCCGTTGGGGAGAGCAGCTGCCAAAAATGGCTTGTGCTTTTCAATGCCAAGTGAATCTCCATGATGTTAACCCCTACTTAGCAAGGTATATTTTAGTGGCTAATATGTGCAAATTGGCTAAGTTTAGAATTTTTTGTCTAGTAATTTGGCTAATAACTTAAGATTTGATATAACCTAAATTGCCATAGTTTTATAAAATTTAGTTCTAGAATATTTAAAATCACTCAATAATTTATTTTATTGAAAAATTTAAATTCTAATATTTGCCACGATATTCAATACATGATCAGATTTGAGTCACCTAAATATAATATATTATTGGATAAATTAAATTGAACTGACCAATAATTATCATAATTATTAGTTGCTTTAGGGATATATCACTAATATTTAGTTTTCACTATTGATTTAAAGTATATGTAATGATCCTCATAATATTCCATGAAGGAAAAAAATGTTTAATTTTGATTTGTAATATTCCATGGTCATTAATGAACTTCCTATTATTATTGAGATTCGTCAATATTTTAAACAAAAAAAAAAATGATTCAAAAATAATCGCCAATATTAATCATATTTAGAATAAAAATTTGAGAAATTTGCTAATAGAAATAATTTTTTTTTTTTTAAAAATAATGAAAGATTCACCAATATTTTATATCCTTTTTCAGAGGTGACTTTCTTAAAGTTTAACTTGCCATCACTTGTGGTTTATGCATTACCTATGATCTTGGTTTTAGTCATCATACTATCTGGCGTGAGTGTTAGCCATGGAAGTTTTCTTTATGTGTGTTTTTTGTTGGATCATTATCTCCATCAGCATGGTGGGAGTGGGCCTATAGGTTCCACATTGTTGGGAGGTGTAGCTACCTATACCACTGTTGCAGACTAGTGTATAGAGATAGTCTCTTGTCCTAGTGTCACCATTTCTAGATGTTTTCACTTGGTACTTCATTGGAATGCTTGTATATCATGTTTAGATGATGTTAGTTATTGATGCATTTCCTTATTATGATGATTAGTATATGATAGATGATGTTATCTATTTTGTAGGATTATCTTATGCTTTACTTTTAGCATTTTAGATTTCCTTTTGCTTATGTTGTATGTTTTAGTAGTGATGTCCTCATAAGATAGTACTAACCATCTGGTCGGTAGCTTGGGATGTTACACATGGGGGATGATTTGGGCCCACGATGGTCTTATGATGTTATTATGATTGGGAGGAATCACGTACTTGGTTTGGTTGTTTAGTTATTGCGATGTTATTTCTATACATTGCAATGTTGCTTCTGTACAATGTGATGTTGCTCTTAGTACATTCTTTTACTATTATGGTTTAGATGGATAGATTTTTATCTTTCTTGTTTCATGGAATCTTGTTGTTTATGCACTCAAGTGTTCATTCTTCAATTTATGTGGATCTGGTACTCCCTGGTGTGGAGGAAATTTATTTCCTAGCTTTTTACCTTTATGTTTTTGGCTTGCTATTTTGTATCCTCACACAAAATTGCACTTTCTCATGTGAGAATGCAAAAGCTTGTGTGGTGTGTTGGGTTTCCTTGCATGGCTTATAGTGCATCCTCATGCGAAACCCAACACCAACTTGGGGGTTTGGCTGCTAGGCCAAGCAAGTTCTTGCACGATTGGATAGATCCTCATGTGACTTGTTGTACATCCTCAGGTGGAGGAGTACATATCGTACAAAAATCTATCCATTGTGTTTCTTCACGCAAAAAAAAGGGGGCATCTCCATTAGTTTTTGGGGAACACAATTTGGGGTTTTGAGTACCCTTTGGGTTTACTTGATTTTCCATGCTTTGACAGATCAGAGATTTTGTATTCTGATGTCGTCTTTGGTTTTTTTTCTTGAGTTTGTGTATGTCAATTTGGTAGTGGTGTTTGGAGATTCATTGGTTGTTAGAATTGTGGTTAAGTCTTCCATTGCGATCAATGTGATCCCTATATGATGTTGTCATGTGCATTCATACTTGTAAAAAAAAATATGTTGGCTTGTATTGAATCCTTTTTCTAAGGATCTCTGGGCAGGGCATTACATACTTGAACATATTAGAGGTGTTGAAAAAAGACATCATGATATGATTGTCTCTTTCAATCAAGAGACCAATGTCTTGAAAGAATATTTTGGCACATGGGATTAAATGACATGGAGTAATTTGGATGTCTTGATCACATATTAAATCATTCTATCTCTAGATATGTTTTATGAATATCTAGGACTCATGGGTGACAAGGAGTAGGTGATGAAAAATCTTTTGATGAAGCCACATACAACCCTAGAAAGTTGGGAGGCTGTAGAAACAGAGATAATGAGTGATCTAAAACAAATGGGATACAAGGTTCTCACAAAGGATGGCAACTTGTCACCAAAGAAAGAAATGACATCAAAGTTCATTAATAGAGTTAATGCTAATTTTGATTTAGAGGATTTTGAAGCATACATAACGAACAAGTTCACCACATACAAGTTTGCAACAAATAATTTGTGGGATTCCATTGTAGAAAACTATCAAGTTGTACAAATAGGCCATCCCAATGCAATCATGGTTGATTGCATTTTACAAAACATGAATATTCTAGATCTTCCCATCCTTAATGATTGTATTTCCAAGTATTAGGATTTTGTTCATGATCTTTAGGATTGATTCAACTTTCTCTATCTTTTGTAGTATTGATTTGGAAAAAAAGTGAGTACAAAGAAACAACTAGATTCAAAGCTTTGAATGGAAGCAATTGTGATAGAGAAAATTAGAAGACTTAATTGTGATTTGTGCCTATTGTCTCTAATTCATATTACTATTGTATTTTTATTAGAGAAAGTGAGTAGAAGAAAAAATTAGAGCCAAAGCTTTGACTGGGAGAAATTGTGGTAGTATAAGACTAGAAGCTTTGATTGTATGTTATAATAATGTTTGATATTCACACACTTTGTTTTTAAGTTACTTTTATGTCTTTGAGCTGAAATAAGAATAGGATAGCATATAATTCATCTACTTCTAGAAGTCTTTGGACCCCAATAGTAGTGATTTACTTTTATAGTATAAAAAAAAAAGACTTAGATCTAAGTCAGGACACTTTCAATCAACCTTTGATTTGGTGTTGGTTTATCGGTATCACTATTTCCAATTCCTAGATAGAAGTTTACTTTAGATGTTCTTCTTTCCTATTACCTATTATGTGAGTAAGTAGATTCTTTCCTAAAACAAGGGGAAATAATATTAGTAACACCCTTCAAAATACCTCTAACTTATTCCTTACCTCGAGTTGATCCAAGGAATAGTAAGAAGGGGGACCTTTCCGTTCAAGATAGTAGAGACTTTATCTCACACATTGTGGTTGGTCATGCTAATTTGTGACTAAATTTGAACAAACTGCTAGTTGCGAAATATCCACCCAACAAAACTCATTATTTGTTTAATCTCTAAATAATACAATTTGACATTCTTTAAATTATATTGGTACTCTTGGTTTGTTTGATATCATAATCACCCAAATTGTGTCCTTTTATATTTTGAGGTTAAACATAATTATATGTGTATTGTAGCTTTTTTTTTTCTATTCCTTCACTAAATTGGTTCATCATTTTATTGACATGAGTTCAGTTTGTTTGTTAAGTTGCGATATTGCTATCAAGATTTAATTGTGTGATTTTGAGTCAAACTCATTGACCCATGTTTCATGAGTAGTGATTCAACATAAATACATCTCTCATGAGAATAAATGAAACACTTAGCACTCATTGGATCTAGGTGATGCTCATAGGGGTGAAGCACTAGGACTTCCTAGGAGGTCACCCATCCTAGTACTATTCCAGCCTGAGTGTGCTTAAAAAATTCATTCTTAAGTGTCATGATTAGACTAATTCATTGTTTGTTAAGTGTCAAGAATAGACTAATTCATTCTTATTTCATCCATTTAAATTTTTTTTCATTTGCTTAAGTCATAGTTTATGACTCTTGGTTTATACAGACACATTATAATGCAAATCTTGTCTTATTTCAAGTTTGAAGTCATATAATTTTTTGTTTCTGTTTACTATGACTTATTTTTTCTCTTTTCCTTTGTTAAATTTATTTACTTCTTGGTTTTGTCGGTGACATATTTGAGCCAAATCCTTTCTTATTTTTTTGATTTCAATTAAGGTAGGAGATATAGACACCTAAATTTGATTACACCATTAGGTAATCTTATTTAGTCATCTCCTAGGACATTATTGATTAAATATTTTATATTTAATTAATTAATCATCATCCCCTAGTCAATTAATTAATTTAATTAACTATAGTCCAATTGATAAAATCAAATGATAACCCAAAATCATTTTATCAATTAAATTCCCATTCCTCTATTAAATTAAATAAACACAAAAATATATTTAATTTAATCTTGCATCCCCCTTTTATTGAATAAATTATTCAATAAATCAATCCTAAACCCCTAACCATCCCTAAACCCTATCATTGGCCAAATCCAACCCATTCACCCATGCCAACCTCGCTTAGCAAACTAATTAACATATCTCATTAAGCCCCAACCCACTTGCCTCCTAATCCCATCCTAAGCAAAGCCTAATCCCCCTCCTAAACATGTGCAGAACTTTAAGAAATGGTTAAGACTTTCTAACCCAAGCCAAAGTCAAAAGTCTCCCCTTACCCTCTTACATTCCCATCCAAGAGCATTAATGGCTCTTACATGCTATAAATTCCCTTAAATGCCTCTTACACCCTTCTTCCACACTCATCCTCCCTTATAATTCCCTTTGACCCTCCATTTTGACCATCTAATCCCCTTATGACACTTGTCACAAGGCTAGAGCTTTGAAGAAGCACAATCCATGTGCTTCCCCTTCCTTGCATCCTAGTCCTTCCTCACCCTTTCTCCATCCTTACATCCTAAACCTCCATCTCACTACCCCTTAGCCTATAAATTGAGTCCTTCCCCTCTCACAAATCATTCAACTTTCATGCAAACTTACAATGCTTCATTAACCACTACAACATAGCCATTTACACCCTTACCATGCTAAAATCCTTCCACATCTCCATTTTTGAATCCCTCATCCATCTCCACACTTTACCACTTACACTTTAAACTTGAGAATATCTGAGCATACATCCCTCATCATTAGACACATCAACATCATCATAGGTTACACTTGAGGAGCTTACCATTTTTAGTCTGCTTTCATCCATAGTGTCTCCTTTCATCCTATCATAAAGTTTTTCTTTGTTATTTAGTTATGAATTTTAATTTAATTCTTAATGTTCATAGCATACTAACTTCCATAGCTCTACTTTTTGGCTTGCCCGGTGGGAGCCCACAATCGGGTCATTTTGATCATATTTTGTACCTATTTTTCCTAACTAACCAAATTAACATGATGCACTTTCTCTTATAAGTGTTAGGCTTTTAAAAATTTCTTGTAGGTGCATAAATATCAATTTAGGAAACATGCTCCCAACCATATCATCAATTTTCCACCAACTCACTTAAAAAACCCTTAATTTTTTTGAACCCGCGGTTGTGAGTTCATGGGAAATAAACCCATGGGATTGTGAACCTATGAACATGGGATCGTGTTCATCATAACTCCCATCTACTACATGGCAGTTAAAACTTTCCCAATCATTCCCTCTGTTACATTTGCCTGCGGGAATGCTTATTATTGCTAGTGGATTCATTGGTAAAACTTGCGAGATCGCTTGGTGAAAAAATAGTTAACCCATAAAGCTTGTTTTAAAGTTCCCCTTCAAACTTGTGGTTTCATTTGTCAGTAGGAATGCATTTTCATACTTGCGGGATCACTCTATAAGTAAATTTGCTACGACCCACTTTTTCTCTACTTTTCACCAGTTTCTGCATCACTATCTTGTGTTTTTTGACTACATTCCCACGCTATGGGATCACAAGTTGACTCCCATAGGTTCTCTGGTTTGATTAACCAATTTAGTTTTCTAATCTATTTTATAGGGGGATAGCTCATAGATACCTTGCTTGAATTATAACTAATTTTATTGTAGGTTTACTTAGCTTAGTTGTCAAATAATTTAATCTTGAATGACTTAAGAACAAAATCTACATTTTTTTTTTGAATGAATGGTTGAATAAATAAGCATGATTTTTTTTGGAATGAATTATTAAGTAATTAGAAAACAAAATCTTGAATGTCGATTACTAAAAAGAATAAATGCGATAAACTTTCAGTTTAAGCATTAATGAACATTGTGGGCAAAACACTTCAAATTTTGGGCTTAAAATGAACATCACAATCTTGAATGCCTTAAAGAAAAATCATCCTTATTCCCATCTCTTTCAAATTTTTCACTCGCTCGATTTCTTTTGTTGACATGATTTATTATGTTGACCATCACTGTAAGTTGGAAATGAACCTTGTAAGTTAAATCATGAGTGATTTCAAAGTAGTCACTCAAATACACTAAAAGCTTCAAAATAGAATGAATCAATGTCTTATGTGTCTTGAGATTGTAGCTTTTAGCACATCTTTGACTTCTCTATTTTTTCAAATTAGGACCATTTAAATACATGATGCATGTATTGAAAGTTATTAGTAATATCATTTGCAACAACCTAGGAGTGCTTCTAGGAAGTTCATCATTCTCTAGGAAGTGCATCCCCTTTGGATAGAAGCTCAAATTGGTAAATAATCTGGCCAATATATAAATGAGAGGAACTTGCTCCATCAAGCAAGTTTGGGTGGTGCATTTTTGGGGGTATCATGAGGTGGGAAAACTTTCCCATGATTTTATCATGTCCAAAATAGATTCTTAAGTGGATCACATACATAACAACCGAGTGACTGACTCCATAGACCTAATTATGAACCAATTTAGTAGCTAACATATGTGTTTCCCCTAGTGTCTTACTCATGGTGCAAGAGAATATAAGGCTTCTTTGAAGTTACCTAACATATGTGTTTTCCCTGGTAGAGGCACAAGGCTACTTGGGTTTCATCTCCAAGAGTCATTGTCCTCATAGAAGGGGGGCTTCTATTTGTCATTCCTTGAAGGATCATTAACATGTAAGTTTGTCGATTGACTCTTGTATCAACTCACCTCTTCGATTAGAGGGAAATATCACACTAGATCCAAAAACATCAAGATGGGCACCTCTCAACATGCCTAATGAGTAATACATTGAAACAAAAGTGACCTTAAGGATAAAAAGTGTGATTGAATTTTATTATTTGTGCAAAAGACCCGTGAAAATCATTTGTAGAACATACAGATTTCTATGGTTACTATCAAGATCCTTTTTCTAAAGAGATTGTGTGTCTATCTCTCTCAAAGTTGCTTTGTCCTTTGGGAGGTTGTTTGCTCACAAAACATCATATCCAGTTATCATAAAAGAGTCTTATCCTTGGTATCTCAAAAAAGAGTTATTAGCAAGTCTATTTGGAACAACTTTAGTCTAGTTGGTTCTACTTCATCTATTTCAAAACAAATTTTGTCACATCGTCCATTGATAAAAATTACTAAATATCCACTCAAAATCATCCATTATCAGACCAAATTTACCATCACTATCTCAAAAAGATTGTTAGCAAGTCTATTTGCAACAATCCTAGGCCTAGTTTGTTCTATTTTACTGCTTAAACTAAAGCCATTTGTGTCCTTTGATAAACACCATTTCTTAAGCCTCTTTTGTCATCCAAAAGATCTATGTTGTCCAATCTAAATTAAAAGGTATACTTACCATAGTCACTACCTTAACCCATGATTGCGATTAACCTATTAAGAATACCTTATGTCAGACCAACCCAAAACTAAGCTCAAAAAGGCCAGGCTTCCACAAATAATAGTTTATAAAGAGATAGAAGCATAATGAAAAAAATATACATCTAATCCAAGACTTGCCAAAGATCAGATTGAGAAAGAAGGGGTTGAAGTTGCTCTACAAACTAAGTGGGTAACAAAATTTAGAACTTAACCCTATGACATGGAGTCAATCAAAGCCTTATCAACTATACTAGCTATACCCATTTTGATTAGGATCCTCTTCTTCCACACAAACTTTGCACTTATCATATCATAGATTAGACATCTATCATAGATTTAGGTCTCCATATAGGTCTTTATACTACTTAGGAATTTTATAGATCCATTATCTTTAGGTCATTCTTTAGGAATCCAACCCTATCCAAATCAAACATCATAGATCACAATCCTACATCATCTCCATCATACTTAAGTATTTGATGTCACTTTATGGAGAATCATCTATCCTACATCCCACAACCATCACATTATCTTAGTTATCCCTCAAACTAAGCATTGTTTAGGGTAAACTATCTTTATCTCATGTGTCCCTCATCACCTTGAGAAAAAGGTTGGGCTCTACACTTGATCATTCTTTATCTTCCAAAGGTCACAAGTCTACCTTAGAGTTAACATCACCATCATATCTCAAGTATACACATATGGACAAACTATTGACATTAAGGTCAATTTGTCTATAAGTGACTCAACACTTAGTCAAATAGTTACATTTGCTACCAAGCTCTATAGTTGCTACCAAGCCTATTATTTAGTTTGCAGTGTCAACGAAGTGTTTTAGATACTCCCAAGCCAAGGAGTCAATTTTTAGTGTTTTCCAAGCTACAAAGTGTTTATCGAGATTTATAAACAATGTATAGTGCAAATTGAGTGTAGAAGAGGTTACTGAGCTATTCAGTGGAAGTGAAGAAGATCATAGTGCTAACTAAGTAAGCTATGGTATGTTAATCAAGTTATATTGTGTCTACCAAGCTCATAGTGTTAACAATGTGAATCTAGTGTTGATCAAGTAATGCAATGTCAACTGAATAATTTAGAAGCTATCGAGTTTCTCAGTGTTCACTGAGCCACACAGTGCTGATTGAGTTCCAGCTACTTGGAAGTGATTAGTATGAACTAAGATTCAAGTTCAATTGAGTGTTAGAGTTTGTCAAGCATTGACAATGCTTTCCATGTATTAGAACATCACCAAGTTTTTCTTCAGAACCCGAGTTACAATAGTTGGGCTAACTTTTTGAATTATGATTAAATTAGTATTGTAGCCGACTCTAGCAAGTTATGATTTGGATTGGTATATATGTAATGCATTATATCATATCCAAATATATATTTAAAGAGATATAATGAGTAGGAGTGTGAATTAAAGAAGGCTACAATAAGTATAAAGGGACATAGGATATTTATCTATGATAGTTAGGTGATCATTTCAATACAAGGAATCTCACACTTCCACCATCATAATGTTCTAGATGTTCAAACTTTATTTTATCACCAGTCATATGATGTGAGAAATCACTATCAATAATCCATGTAAATTTTTTGCTAACATGAGAGATAAGTGCCATTTTATCTCCTTCATCAGTGGATTCATCTTTTATAGCAATATATACCATTTCATCATCTTCACTACTATCCGAGTCTTTAGTCACAAAACAAGACCTTTTTCCTTGTACTATTTGAAGTTCTTGAAATCCTTCTTGCCTTTGTACTTTCTATGCTCATTATCATCTTTGTCTTCTCTATTTGGACATCTTACAATAACTTGTCCAACTTCTTCATAAGAGAAATAGATTAAAGGAATTTTACCTTAATACTTTCCTTTGCCTTTGGGATATCTTCTTGCAAAAAATGCTTCAATGGCTTAAAGATCATTGTTAGAACTATCTTCCTCTTCACTTTTAAATTGTTTTCTCTTAGACCTTTTAGCTTTCTTCTTGAGTGATACCTTGGCTTCAAATGCAGACTCAAGATTGCTAGAACTAGGAGTATAATTATCATAGTTATCTAGTTCAAATGTAGTCAATCTTACAACTAGAGCATCCAAAGTTATCTTGTTATTTGGATCACATCTCATCTCTTGAATAACAGACACTTTAATTGCATAGATAGGAAGAAGGGTTTTGAGTACCTTTCTTACCACTATCCCATCTTCAATTGTTCCTCTAGAGGCTTCGATAGCACTGACACTAACTTTGATTCTCTCAACATATTTTCTAATGTTTTCATCCTATCTCATCTTCATCTAATCAAACTGACCTCTCAAGCTTTCTTCCTTAGCTCTTTTCACATTATCATCACCTCCATAGATATCCTTCAGTTTGGTCCAAATGTCATGAGCAGTAGCCCATCCTTTGACTTTATCAAATTTAGGATAGTTAAGAGCTGATGCAATGTCAATCATCATGATGTTATGCTTTTTTTTTTCAGCAATCTATTCCATAGTCAATGTTCTAGTAGGAGCTTTGTAAGACTTTTCTAGATATTTCAAACCTAAATCCCTGATGGTTTCTAGGTGCAACTTCATAAGTTCTTTCCATGCCTCAGAGTTATCTTTGTTTAGCTTGGGGAATCTCTCTTCTGTAAGACATCCTGATCTTTAGCTTAGGTCCTTGAAACCTTCTCTATAAGCACCAAGAAGCTCTGATACCAATTTTTGGAAATATAATGGGAGTAACTGAGAGGGGAGGGGTGAATTAGTTACCACTAAAATAAATCCTAGATCCCTTGGATGTCAACACAAAATATAAACTTCATTGAAAATACTGATGGTCGATAAACAATCAGGCACTCGGTTAACACTAGTAAATGTTGTAACTCGAAAAACACTGAAATAACAACTGTAACTTTGAAAATGCAAATATTAAGATATTATCTATGATTAAACTTACTTAACTTAGTTTCATATACATAAAATAAATAGCATGAACACAAGTGACACAAAGATTTAATGTGGAAAACCAGTTTCAAAAAACTACCAATTGCAACTAGTTACTGATTTTCACTCTTCTAAAGTGATCCCCATTAGGAGCCAGCCTTGTTAAATGTTAAAAATCACACTATTAGGTGTGACCCTATTAGGAGATTCAATCACCTTATTAGGAGTGGCCTTGTTAGAGGTCTTTAGACACTTCAATCTAGAAATGCCACCTGGCTAGAGGATTAACAAATAACTATTAAGCCAACTCTATTAAGAGATTTAGATCACTACTACAATGGTTAGAGAGTAACAATGAGATGACCTAATTTATAATGCAACTAAATTTTTGATTATAAATCTCAATTCTGGCTTGTATACTTGATCCTTTTTGATCATATGTATCTTTTCATCTCCATAAGGATATTCTGCTTATCCTTCTAATTTGTTTCCTCTTAGCATCTTCTATTCTTCCATACACTTCCACACATTCAACCCTCAACTTGACCTTATACTTATCCCTTATTCATTTTCAAGTTGGCTTGAATACAATTTACAATAATTAATATTCATTTCCTTAGTCTACTAGAACCAATGAACAACTCCATTAAACTCAATATGCCAAAACAAGAAAATCCTTCAATAGCCGATCCTGCTCCGTAGATACTAACTCAAAAATATTTTTCCCATGTTAAAAATGTGTACTTGGTGTACTCGGTTAACACTACATCTAAAAAAACTTCCTTTATTAACTAAGTGAGCTTGGTTAACACTAGTTTCATTGAAATTTTCCTTTATTAGCCGAGTGAGCTTGGTTATCACTCAACTTCTATGAACTTCTCTTTGTCTCCTGAGTGAACTCGGTTGACATTGTCTTTGAAAGTTGGAAAAATTTGGAATGCTTGGAAAACACAAGAAACTATCTTCAATTCTTGAGTGAGCTCGACATACACTGATTGGAAAAGATATGACATTTTTCATAAAATCAAAGACAATACACAATTAACCAATTGTATTCAATAATCTCCCTCTTTGAAATTGATGGCAACACAATTTGTCATAATACAATGAAAGTTTAGAGAAAAATAAATTAAGGAAAATATCCTAAGTTTCATTCTAATTCTAATCCTTGAAAACTCCCTCTATCAGTGTGAACTCCCTTTGCCTTCAGTTTCACCCTTTGTCAGAAAACTCTACCTCTTTGATATCAGACTAAGTTCTTCCTCTTTATCTTGCACCTATTCTCTCAGAAAATGATAGTTTATAGCAATGTGCTTGGTCTTGGTATGCATCACATGATTCTTTGATATATTAATTACACTGGTGTTATCATAGAAGATAACCATTGGATCCTTGATCTCTACCTTCCTACCTACCAATAGTTGCTTGAACCAAACAACATTTGAGCAATTAACTGCTACTACCACATACTCTACTTCTGCTATAAACTGATAAATACAATTCTTCTTCTTACTTTTCCAAGACAGTAGTCTTTTACCAAGAAAGAATGCTCCACCACTAGTGCTCTTCCTATCATCAACACTTCCTGTCCAATCAGTATCTATGAAGGCTTTCAGATCTAGATTGCCTCCTTTTTTGTACCATAATCCATAGTCTTCAGTACCCTTTAGATACCTCATGATTTTCTTCATTTCCATCATATGATTCTCTTTAGGATTTTCTAAGAATCTTGCCACCATACCAATTGCTAATGCAATATCAGGCCTTGTGTACACTACATATTGCAGTTTTCCAATCATTGATCTGTATGTGGTATGATCTACTTCCTTGGAGTTATCTAATGCCAAAGGGGGAGATTGTTGACATTAAGGTTAGTTTGTCTATCAGTGACTCAACACTTAGTCAAACAATTATATTGCTATCAAGCTCTATAGTTTCTACCAAGCCTATCATTTATTTTATAATGTTAACCAAGTGTTTCAGATACTCTTGAGCAAAGGAGTTAGTTTGTAGTGTTTGTTAAGCTACATAGTGTTTACTGAGCTTCATAAATAATGCATTGTGAAAATTGAGCATAGAAGAGGCTACCGAGCTATTCTATGGAAGTGAAGAAGCTCGTAGTGTTAATTGAGCTATGGTATGTTAACCAAGTTATATTGTGTCTACTAAGCTCGCAATGTTAACAATGTGAATCTAGTGTTGATTAAGTAATGCAGTGTCAACCGAGTGATTTAGAAACTACCAAGTTTCTTAGTGGTCACGGAGTCACACAGTGTTGATTGAGTTTGAGCTACTTGGAAGTGATTAGTATGGATTGAGCTTCAAGTTCAATCAAGTGCTAGAGTTTATCAAGCAATGATAGTGATTTTTTTGTATCAAAACATCACCAAGTTTGTCTTTAGAACTTGAGTTACATTAGTTGGGCTGACTTTGTGAATTATGATGAAATTGGTATTGTAGCTGACTGTAGTAATTTATGATTTGGATTGGTATATATGTAATGCATTATATCATATCTAAATATATATGTATAGAGAAATAATGAGAAGGAGTGAAAATTAGAGAAGGCTATAAGTAGTATAAGGGACATCAGAGATTTATCTATCACAGTCAGGTGATCATTGCAATACAAGGAATCTCAACTAGCAAATTAGAGTTGTAGATCAGAGATTAGCCACTGGTTCATCCTAACAGGTGCATCAGTCAAATCATTTAACATGATATACTTAACAATCTTTTTCTAAATTTCCTAACCAAGTGCATACTTCATTATATGTTCGTAAATCCTCTAACAAGGTGGACCTCACAGTCCTTATTGCTCCTAAAAGGGCAGATCACCAAAAGTGGTCAATTGTAATCCTTAACAGGTTAACTTTATACTATAGTACTAAAGCTTGTGGGTATCATCCCCACCCCAATTTTACTTTCTACTTGGAAGGTTTCCAGGTCACCATATCTTGTGTCAAAGTGTTATGAATGTTTATTTGCTTTCATTTTTTCATGCATATAATTAGATCAGAATATTATATGAAGGATAAATTGTTGAAGTAAGATAATTTTTTATTGGTTCTTGATTCACCCCTCCCCTCTCAGTAACCTTGCCTACCTTATATTTCCAACACAAACATCCTCTCTCTTACTTCCACATTGCATTACTCATCCTTAAGCTTCTTATGTATCATATCATTAGACATAAGGTCCTTCCTACACATCTATCATACATCTTTGTGCATCCTAGAAAATCTTTACATCATAGTTGTTATATACCTAGAGTATTTTTGAAAAATCATCCACCCATCTATCATTGCATTTATTATTCTACAATCTTGCACTTCATCCTTAGGAACATCATCATTTCATGCCACCTACCACACATATCACCAAGAATAAAAGGAATAATAAAGACATGGATCCTAATCTTAGTGGTAGTTTAGCTATGCACAACCATACCCACTAGTATCTACAATCACACATGATCCACCATCATAGAATCCTGAGGAATTTGACCCTTCACTAGATATAGAGGCCTTTATTAATCAACCTAGACACATAACTATCATTAATTCCATCATAGATTGAAATAGGGAAACCATCATGGTGAACTTCTTAAGACATAATGTTGGTTCCTTCGACTTTGGAAGACTGCCACCTTTTGATATAATTGATCCTAGACATCCTTTGTTTGGATGACTACCACCACCTTTCAATCTGTCTGATCCTAATGACCCACTTTTTATACCAAATAGAGGATATCAGTCAACACAACTAGAACCAAATATACCATCAACCCAACTCGGTGCTCCAATCCCATAGAGCAATCAACCCACCATAGAAAAATCTTTAGTCCATACCACATCCCAACATACCACCACCACACATGCCACATCTATAAACACCACCACCTTCACTAATCCATCTACTTCTATCCCATTTAGTAATACCATAGCCTCCAATTCTACTTCATATGCATCTACTAGCACTGATGTCTATCCCTCTCAGCAGCACAACCAATCGACATCTCATCATACCACATGAATGCCATCCTTGGGGTTCAAAAATCCACCTTTTAGCCTACCTGCTATCAGTAGCAACCCCTTTTCTACTAGTCATAACACCGGCACCTCTTTTCCACTAGATCCTTGAATTTTATGCAATCACAAGGTCCACCTACCAACCTTTTCACTAGTAATCCCTTCATGCCTAATTTCCAACCACTACCACCATTTTCTGTCAACCTTGCACATACCATCACAAATTATTTTTCTATACCACCTCTAGGAAGTAACCAAACCATACCATGCTAGTTAGTACTAGCACTAGCTACACTTCCTTACACTAACTATTTGGCTCCATACATCTCCCAGTTTCTAGCTCAACCAAGAATTTAATACCAAACTACAACACCACTATATCCACCACCTCCACCCTTCCAAAAAATCCCACTACAATGATTGCATGTTCAAACTTCCATAGAAAATCCTCCAGCTAGACAATAGTCCCATGCCTATCCTCCACTACAACAACCACCCTATCAAAGCTACATCTAGCAAGCACAACAATATGTCTAGCCACCATTATGAAAAATCATCACTCTCATCCCAGTAGTAGCACAATCAACATTTCATCCACCACCATATATGAACCAAAGCCACTTACCTTCACCTGAGAAATTAGATACATACCCTCCATTGGGGGCACTGAGATTGGGGGCAACAGCCATAACTCCTATCAACCCTAAATGGGAATACATGAAAAGTGCCCTAAAAGCACTCAAGGATGGGACCAAGTCCAAAACCTTCAAGTTTTAAAATGACTATCCATATCCATTTGACAAGACCATAACAATGATGCCCTTCCCAAAACATTTTGAAATCCCAAATTTTGATAAATATAGGGGGAATGGCGATCAGATCACACATGTCAAAGAGTTTATATGCATTGCCAAGAAGTGGCTTGCAATGACATATTCCTCATGCAAATTTTCCCAAAAAGTCTTGGAGGCCCCACTCTTGAATGGTTGTATTGCATACTCTAGGGCACAATTAGTACCTTTTCTAATCTGTCCGAAGCCTTTGTGGCCCAGTATACTCATTTAGTCAAGGTTGAGTTATCTAGAGTGGATCTAGTTCATACCAAACAAAAAGGAGGGAAAAGCCTCATAGATTACTTACAGTGATGGAAAACTCTCACAACTTGGATCTCATGCACCATACTCGAACACAACCTTGTCAAGATAATCATTAACAATGCACATTCTAGTCTTGCATATCACATGGTTATGAACTACTTGTAAACATACAAAGACATCAAGGAAAAGGGAATTTTCCTCGAACAAGGACTCATTAAGGACGAAATCATCAACATTTACAAAGAAAACACCCAAGACCAAGGGCAATACAATGACAAACCACGATATTAGAACAAAAATAAAAACATGGTCACTGATGGTGCCACTGATACACAAGTTAATGTGGTAGGGGCACTACCCAATGCACCTAATCCCCCTTATCCACAATTGCCACAACAACAATAGTCCACTTACTAACAGAGCACATACCAACAATCATACCAATAGCCCCCATCAAAAAACACTCAATATAATTCACAAGCACAAAATCCTTTAAATTAGATGAATACCATTACTATCACAGCTTGATCAAGGTCGTGTGTCCAGAGGAAACCCTGAGTATACACCCCTTTGGGGGAACCACTTGATGCCATCTTTGAAAAGTTGGCTAAAAATAATCTTATTTGACACTCGTAGACTCAATCATTAGAAAACAATTAGTCAAGGTTATCCTGGTATAAGGAAACTGAGTTCTAAAAATTTCATCGCATTAAAGGGCACCCCACCCTCAAATACATGAAACTCAAAGATTATGTGCAAGATCTCATTGATTAAAGGAAATCATTGTGGGGGCACAAAATTCCCCAAATGCAAGATTATTGATATATCAAAAAGCAATTTCTCCACATAACAAGAATGCAGGTAAAGCCCCTGTGAATGATACTACCACTAAAAACACCAACAAGCCAAACAATGATCAAACCAAACAAGGTGATAACCATAATAAACCATAAAACTATACCTCAACCTACTTGGACTATGGACTATGGAAATGTAATTGACTACATATCTTAGATATAACCTTTTATAAATGTCATCAATATCAAAGGCCCATACAATCAATGTGCGGTCACCACTAGAAGAGCTCAATTCAACATAGTCAGACCATCTATACCTACCCCATCAAGACCACCTCCATCAGGACCACCCCCATCAAGACCACAATATAACATCTTGAAACACCTTGGAAATATGTTAGCTCAAATCACCATTTTTAGATCTCTTACACACAATCCCACTTTACCAATAGATTCTTGATAGTGTTATTCATGAGTCATGCATCCCTAATGATATCAATGCCACCAAATTCCAAAATTTGGTAGGTCATCTCTCTGCCTCATGCACATTGTCCTTCAAAACTTTAGACATCCTAGTTGTTGAGCCTAATCATATCCTTCCACTTCACATAGCCATCATAGTTTCTAACTTTTCTATCAAAAGGGTCATAATGGATAGGCCTTGAATCTATGTACTTTGAAATTCATCAAACAAGTAGGATACACTGAGGCATATATCCTAAATGAAGTCATCACTATCAAGGCATATGCCAATTTGGAGCAGACCATTGAAGGAACTATCCTACTACCTATTAGAGTTGGCCCTACCACTCAAGAAATAATTTGTCACATGGCTGATCTTAACCTACCATATAACATCCTCCTCAATCAACCATGGATTCACATCATGAAGGTCATTCCATCCACATATCATCAGTGCTTTAAAGTTTTGCATAATGGCACTAAGATAACCATCCACGTTGATCCTGAACCTTTTTCTTATTGCAATGTGGTAGATGCCTCATATAATAACCATTGCCCTAGAATCAAGATTGGAAACACCATGGCCAACTCCTCCAATACTTGCCATGATCTAGATACCATACTAGCCTCCACTCTTTCCATAGTTAAGATCAACTACCAAGGATGTGGAGAATATAGTCTTTTAGATACTTTGTTGTTGGTGCTCTACCACTTGATCCACATACTTGGGGGCACCGACCTTATCAGGGGCCAAAGCTAGACATGACTCCTGAGACCAAATAGCTCAGACCCATCACATTTTTTGCAATGGGATCCTTAATAGAGAGGAAACCACCCTTGATATTAGTACATGGCTATACAAAGAACCACCTCCAAAAGGTAAAGAACTCCTTGACTCTTTAAACAAAAATACCCACACTCACATCGCCTTGCTACTAAATAATGGGATTATCAAGGAGTCAACCTAGACCATGAAGAGTCAAGCATTAGACACCTTGTAGAGGAATACAAGGAAGTAAAAAATAAAGGTCTCAGCTATGGACTCCCCACAATTAGGAGCACCATGAAAGATGATCATGCCTTTTTAAACATTTAGGAAAATCTCGTCAAGGTCAAAGACATCCTTGAGGACATCAAAAATAAATCCTACAATAATATTTTCCTTGATGAACTTATCTTAGGAGCCTTTGTGCTCTGTGAACTATCCATTAGTCTCATAGACTTAACACACATTCATCCCAAACTCATTGATTGGGACCAACCAAGTGTTATCCATGTTGATGAATTTTCCATAGAGCATACACTCCTTAGATTCATGGGAGCTAAAACACCACACAAGAAAAAACCTTCACAGTTAGCTTATGTCTACAAGATGGATCCAAAAGGTTACTTCAGAGAGGAGGAAATCTCTAGCCACAAAAATGAACAAAGAAAAGAAAAGAAAAAGAAAAAAAGCAAAGAAAAAGTATCCCCAGGTGAAAACTCTTCTGGAATACATTAGATCACTCAAAAAATGAAATAAAAATAAAGGACATATCCAGTGGTGAAAAATTTTTTGAGGCACCTAAGGATGGATATTTCATCCTTCCTCCAAAAGATCATAGGTCAGCAGTGTCATCAATCCTAACAGAGGAAAGCTGACCAATGAATACTAGTTTAACAGAGACACCAAAAATCACATACATTACAACATTTTTACCACCTAACCAAGCAGATATTCTCATTGAGGTGCTTTGAGAAAATATTGGTCAGTTTGCATGGTCCTATCAAGACATGTCGGGGCTAGATCCTAAGTTAGTGGTACACAATTTAGCTGTAGATCGAAAGGTCAAACCAATCAAGAAAAAACTCTGAAAGATGTATCCCAAGGTTGCTTTATTGGTCAAAGCAAAGTTAGAAAAATTTCTAGATGCGGAGATCACTAGCCTGATTGACTACTTAGATTGGATACCTAACATGGTACCTATCACAAAGCTTTCTAGTGATATCAAGATTTGCATTGACTTTAAAGACCTCAACAAGGCTTGTCCAAAGGATGATTTCCCATTGCCAAATATAAACATGATGTTCGATCTAATTTCTGGTGATGAGCTCTTATTGCTTATGGATGGTTTCTATGGGTATAATCAGATTCAAGTAGCAGAAGTAGATAAACATAAGACAACATTTACCATCCCTTGGGGGACCTTCTATTACAAAATGATGTTGTTTGGGTTGAAAAAAATCGAGGCAACCTATCAGCAAGCCATGATGGTCATCTTCTATGACCTCATCCACAAAACTCTTGAGGAGTATGTGGCTGATATTCTAGTCAAATCTCTTAATTCCCTTGATCACTTACCTCACCTCGAGGAAGTGTTTGATTGGCTAGCTAAGTACCATCTCATGTTCAACCCCAAGAAATGTGTCTTTGGTGTCACAGATGGAAAACTTCAAGGGTTCATTGTATCAAGGTGTGGTATTGAGATTGACTCTAAAAAGGTCAAGGCCATCATGGATATGTCTCCTCCCAAGACACTTAGACAACTTTCCTCTCTCCAGGGGAAGCTGCAATCAATCAAAAGATTCATTTCACAACTAGAAAATAAGTGTCAACCATTTACACACTTGCTAAAAAGGACCAAAACTTTAGGTGGGATCCTATTTACTAGCATAGCTTTGAATTGATCAAGCAATACTTAGATAATGCACCTATCTTGGTTTCGCTAGTTGTAGGAAGACCAATCATATTGTACATCACATCTACCCCAACAATACTAGGTGTGCTTCTATCACAACTTGATGGCAATATAAAAGAGAGGGCTATTTACTCCATCAACCACACTCTAGTTGGCTATGAGCTTAATTACCCACCCATGGAAAAGGCTTTTTTAGCCATGGTTTTCGCTACTCAGAAGCTTTGTCATTACATGTTGAGTCACACTGTGCAACTAATATCCAAGATTGATCCTTTGAAATATATTTTATCATGCATAGTACTCATAGGACACCTTCCTAAATGGGTCATTTTTCTTAACGAATTCAACATCTTATATATCGATAGAAAAGCCATCAAAGGTCAAGCTATAATAGGTCACCTGGCTGATGCACCCTTGGTGGTTGATCAACCTCTCATTATGGAGTTCCCATATGAACATCTTTTCCTAATAGAGGAATAACCATCCTGGAAACTATACTATGATAGATCTTACACATTCCTAAGTGTTTCAAACTTCAATTTCAGTGCACCAAAAACATCTCAGAGTATGAACCTCTTATTGTAGGGCTCAAAATAGTAGTTAAGTGGAACATCATAGAGCTATAGGTCTTTAGAGATTCACAATTAATTATCAAGAAAGTCCTTGAAGACTTTAGCCTTACAAAAAATTGGTAGATTAGCTGAAGCAACACTTTACTCAAATCTAATTCACACAATTGCCTAGATTGCAAAACAAGGCTGCAGATGCAATAGCTACTATTGGTTCAATTTTGAATATCCCTAAGGAACCTACATAAGAGGAATTATTAGTTGAGTAGCTACACAAGCCCCCATATGAGAATGGTGAATCAAAATAGGTATGTGTCTTGGTTGGTCCCCAATCCCCATGGTACAATGAAATTTATGCTTAACTACTAAATGGTATCATATCTCCCCATCTCACAAGAACCCAATGCCATAACCTCATTCATAGAGCATCCCAATACACTATCATAGCTAACACCCTATATCATAGTGGTTATCATGAAACTCTCTCCTTGTGTTTAGACCAAGATGAGGCTGCAATGACCCTCGAAGAGGTACATGCTAGATTTTGTGTTGCTCACATGAGCGGTATAGTCCTAGCTAAGCAAATACTTAGAGAGAGATAGATATTATTGGTCTACTCTAGAACATGATGCTTGTGACTTTGTCAAAAGGTTTCTACCCTATCAGCAACATGCAAATTTGATCTGAGCCCCAGCTCAGAATCTTCAACCTATTATTCTCGCATGGTTGTTTTCATGTTGGGGGTTTGACATTATTGGTGTTATAGAACCTTTCTCTTCAAAAGGAAACAAGTGGATAATCATTGTGACTGTTGTTTCACTAAGTGGGTAGAAGTAGTTTCACTTATCACCACTACAGGAGTTCAAGCTTCCAAATTCATCTTATATCATATCATATGTCGCTTTGCAATCCCAACTACCATTTTCACTAACCATGGAGGCAACTTTGAAAACCTCAATATTGAAGAGTCATGCGCCTCCCTTCACATCTATCACCATTTTTCCACCCCTACTTTCCACAAGGTAACGATCAGGCTAACAAAACTAACAAAACCTTACTCAAAATCCTAAAGAAAGTTGTCAATGATTCTTGTCATGATTGGCATTTACAAATCAACCTTGGCCTATGTTCCTATCACACTTCATTTCGTACATCCACATGAACAACCCCATACTCCCTGGTCTATAGTGCCAAAGTAGTACTTCCTATTGAAGTTGAACTCCCATCCTTGCACATTTCTTTGTGAGGATAGATATTAGATGAGGATTACAGAGTAGCTAGACATACCCAACTAGATCTACTTGATGAAAAAAGGCAGTAGGCCTATGACCATCTCATGGTCTGTCAAAATCCCCTAAAGTGCAACTTCAATAGGAAGTTTCACCCATGAAAATTCTAAGTAGGTGACATGGTCCTCAAAGAAAACATGAAGGTCCAAGAAGATCAAGAAAAGAAGTGCAAGTTTGAGCCCACATGGCTTGGTCTATATGTTGTCACATGGGCTTGGTCTGTATGTTGTCACAACATCTTGTGGTTATGGGGCTTATCAACTATCAAAACTTGAGGGTGAAACACTAAATGATCCCACCAATATCATTCACCTTAAGAAAATATATGCCTAAGATCCTTAGTGTATCATATTGACAAAACCAAAAAAATAAAAAAAGGTTCAAAAAAGACCAAAAAGAAAAATAGTAAAGAAAAATAAGTACCCAATGGTAAAAATTTGGCAATTCAAGCACCTTGGTGAAAACCTAGCAAATAGGTGCCATGTGTACTTTACCTTTTCATTATCTACCAATGATATAAACCTCCCACACCATCTTCCACATCTCATCACCCAACTTTCCATTTCCCCAAGGTGTTCCAAAAGCCCATCACTAGACTATTACTATCATAGAATACTATCCCCATCCCTAAGCTTCGAAATCTAATCAGAGCAATATATTATATCATGGTTAACACATATATCATACCCCTATACCTTACCACATGTATCATATTAGTTGTATTTTATCTCCTATACCATATCTATGTATCATACTCTTGCATAATAATGTACTATATCAGATCACATCACGTTACCTCCTAATCCTGAGCTTTTTCCATTGAATATTAAACCACTCACATGTTATACCAAATGTCTAAAATGCCCTAAAAATTTGTATAATAGTCCTTGTACATTCTTGGTCCTTCTTAGTCTTGTCTTTTTGAATATACCTCGTGT
Source organism: Cupressus sempervirens (assembly GCA_028749045.1). Lineage (NCBI taxonomy): Eukaryota > Viridiplantae > Streptophyta > Pinopsida > Cupressales > Cupressaceae > Cupressus > Cupressus sempervirens. The sequence continues at coordinate 138,714,046 of CM053785.1, read as the reverse complement.
CCCCTTTTAGGTCATAAGTCACATTTCTCCTATAGGCAAGTCATTCTTTGAAGCATGTAGCAAAATCCCTTGTCATCAAAGAGTTGTCCCAAGAAAGGTTATAGTTTCCAAACTCATCATAAAGATCCGAATACTACCAAAAGATCCTTGTAGGATGCATCCTTCCTCATGTTTGATCTTGACCTATTAGTATCTAGTCCTACCAATCTCTTTGGAAAAAGGTTACTTTTTAATGGATTTATTCTTGCTTTTGATATTGGATTTCACTTTTTGGTTCTTGAAGTATCTTTTCCAATAAATTTCATTTATCCCTCCTCAAGGTCACCACAATATTTTATATCATGGTGTGTTGCAAATGGGGTAGTTTGAGCATGAGGTTTTGATCGGGTCTTTTTCTACTTATGAGTTAGTTGGATGTGACCCTTGCATGTTCTAAACATGTGCTCATTCATGATCACATCGTGCAATTAGGAAATATCATTTTCTTGTGGGTCATGCAGTATCATTTCCACTCTGGTTCCTTTGGGACTCATGTGTGATGCTGGGGCAATCCTTGCATGCTTGTTTGAGTCAATCCTATGTAATATTGGGAAATAGGCCTTGATATTCTTGGTGACCTTGGCATATCCCAAATATTCCTATATAAAATTAAGTGCTCAAACTATATGGTGGTACTTCTTATGAAGTACCCCACCTTCAAACTTCAAGCATAATTCCATCATCCCATCACCTTGTTCCATAAAAAGAAAATCTCATTCATCTCCCTTTTACTGCATCTATACTACTAAATCCTAATATTCTTATCTTACCATACACATATATCCTACCTACCTAACCAATTTATATTCCTAAAAGCATCCCTAGATCTCTGTCACCATATCCACATTCCATCTCATTACCTAGGATTCAATCTAACAACCTATCCCACTTTCCTTTCTTTTTGATCTTGTAATGCATCACACCTCCCTAGATCTCATGTCCCACAAATATTATGTTCAAAGTTGTGCACATTGTTCCCCCCAACCAAGGCTATGGTTGATTAGTGATATGCTATAGATCCATACTATTTGCCCTCCTACTCCCGCATATGTTTCCCTATCATTCTTCTTGCACTTCATCTCATGTCCATTCATCTCTCATTGCATTACCATGATTTTTTTAATTTTTAGTCATCATTTGCATCATCACAATTTTTTAAGTCCCACGTGACTTCTTATTTCCATCATCATAATTTTTATGATTCATTTAAAATCATCAATTTTCCTATTATAGTTTTCGATCCATTTCCATTATCATAGTTTTATGTTCATTTTTATCCTTTTTCATTATCATAATTTTAGGTTCATTTCCATTATCATAATTTTAGGTTCATTTCCATTATCATAGTTTTAGGTTCATTTTCACTATCATAATCTTAGGTTCATTTTCATTATCATAATCTTAGGTTCATTTCCATTATCATAATCTTAAGTTCATTTACATTATCATAATCTTAGGTTCATTTTCATTTCCATAATCTTGGGTTCATTTCCATCATCATAGTTTTAGGTTCATTTTTATCACTTTCCATCATCATAGTTTTAGGTTAATTTTTTCCATTATCATAAAGTTAGGTTCATTTTTATCCTTTTCCATTATCATAGTTTTAGATTCATTTTTATCCTTTCTCATTATCATAGTTATATATTCTTTTTAATCCTTTTCCATTATCATAATTTTAGGTCCATTTTTATCATTTTCATCATCCTAGTTTTAGGTTCATTTTTATCCTTTTCCATCATCATAGTTTGTCCATTCATTTTGGTTATCATTTGCATCATCACAGTTTAAGTTCATTTTACTCACCCTTTTTCATCATCATAGTTTGTAGTTTCATTTTATGTTATCCATTTTACATCATCATAATCATTTCATCAGTTAGATTCCTTTTTATCATACATCTCATAAAGAAAGCATGTTATCCTACATCACAAAGCGTCAGTAACATCATGCCTATCATACATCTCATATAAAAAACATCACATACTGCATCACAATGTGTTAGTAACATCATGCATATCATCCAAACATCACATCCTACACAACCCATGTTAGTCCATCTCATACATCTATCCACAAACATCTCATAAATGCAAAATAATACAGTGAAAAATCACATGGCACAGTACGTGGTACATACATATCCCACCCCAAAGAATGCTCCCCATATAAAGAATAAAGAATAATCACCCATCCCTGAAAGAATACAAAATGGCCATTATAGTCCAGTCTAGAACCCATATAGTACATATAATCCATACAAATACATCTGGGTTTGTTCCCATAAAAATACATCTCAAAAATATCACAAATATTGTCCATCATCAAAAACTATAGCATATCACTTCTCATATGTATCATCATCCATTGCCTCCTCACCCTAAGCCTCATGTGGATCTTCCTCTGCACTTGGTGGTGGTGGTGGTGGTGGTGGTGGTAGAAGTGTCCTCATCTTCCCTTCGCTAGTGCCTAAAATCTTTGCTTCTTCCCTCCTCCCACCAATCCCCATGTCTTGTCTGTGGCTCTGCCCTTTTCTATGGCTATGCCCTCTATGATGAGACCGACTAGTCTTCTGTGAGCACCTAGTGCTCCATCCACTCTCCCCACCCCCTTGCATGCCTATGTATGTGCCAGCTATGGCCGACTGTGTCGATCATCTATAATGCTCTATCTAGTTTGCTGACACCCTTGCATGTTATCTGCCTATATAAAATCCTTCCCTCTCTCATAGATCATCCACCTCCCCCCTCAACCACCTCATCTCCTCCAGTTCTCCCTCCACTGCCATCTGTGCCCTCAGTGTGGCCACCTCTATCACCAACCTATCCCTTTCCTATTGGATAAACTCCATCCTACCCTCCAACCTCTGCCTCTCCAATGCCATGATCTCCACCCTACCCTTCTACCACCTTACCTCTAGTAGTAATGTCCCAACTCAATCCCTTCTTAGTCTACCTATCCCTGAGCTACACATGCTCATGTCAGAACTAATCCTACTCAGCTCTAAGCTGGTCTCTCTCTTGTTGAGTATCCCACAATAGCTAGCTAGTGGCATCATTTTCCTACTGCAGGGATGTGTATCTCCTTGCCAATTCATCATCCCCTACCCCTGATGATGATCATCCCCCTCCTCCACCCATTGGCCCCTAGGCCCCCTCTCCTCTCTTTCCCTATGGCCTCCTCACCTCCTCTTATCTACCCTCTCCTCTCTCTAACTGCAATCTTGCATCCTCTTGTCTCCCCTCCTCCTCTACCTCCCTTAGCCTTCACCTATGTGGTGCCCCCCCTTGCAATAGAACCTCATCCCACTATCTTAGACATCTAGCCTCATATCTCCCCTGCCTCATTGCCTGGGCAATCTCATTTGCCACTATTGCTACTATCATCACCTGTGCCTGACCTACTAGCCTCGGGCATTGAAACCCATCCCTGTACTCCTGTGTGGAGCCAACATTTTGTACCCCACCAAACCAATCCCAATCCTACAGTGTTAAGTCTTCCATGCCTGCAATAATCCCTCTTTATAGAGCTGGCCCAAATAGGATGATAGACTCCCTCGTAACTCTTTGGTACCAAACAATCTCTCCTAGTGCAACCTATGGCCATCCAAACTACTATAACACCCTATCTAGCTGATACTGCTCAACAATATACTCTCATCAACCAAAAATAAAGCATGATGAAATGGTATGAGGAAGTTGTTGGCTCTCCTCCACCCATGGCTTGGGACCCATATATGGCCTCCATATCATGGCCTATATCTCATCAAACTAGACTCACTAATAGTCAACCTCTTATGTATGGTTATAGGTGAAAGGATCACCCCAATTGTATATGATAGGCTCCTCTAGCTACCTATCTCTCTACCCGATCATCTTGAAAGCCAAAATGTTCTCCTACACCCACAATTGTAATAGAGTAGGGAAGCCCATGCTCCTCCTTTGGTGGTGCCTTGTGCCCTGGTACACTATCTAATGTAGGTCCTTGTATAGCTCCGCTAGCATTAGTGAGCCCCATGCTAGTAGGGCTCCATCATCTATGATATGCATGATTGTTAGTATCAGCGCCAATGTAACACCTATACCACCTATGTTTGGGGCAATATACCATGACACTAGCCCACATATATAAAAGTATATCCTTCAATCCATGACCACCTAATCCAAATGGTCATTTAATACAAACTAGCCCCTTCAAATATGGAAATGAACTCTGGGTACCACCAGTCACTACACAAGCCCCTCTCCTATGGTCTCCCTAGTTACCATCACCGACATACCTCACACTGGTGGTTGAAAGATCCTATATACATCCTCCATAGTCACAATCATCTTGCCTGTTGGTAGAAGAAATATCCCAGTCTCACTATGCTAGCGCTCACATAACACTATCATCAAAGCTATATATGTATGTATGTGAGGTAGTCTAGTAAGGTAACCAAGTCAAATGAAATCAATCTTCACCTAGTCCACCTATTTAAACTACTCCCCAACGCGAAGCACCACAACATGTCACTCTCGCCACAAGGCATCTAGTGACCACTCCATCAAGCAAAGTGACACTCATGTCATTCCTCTATTCCTCTTACAAAACTATCTACCTATGTTTCCTCACCCTCCCTTTTCTCACCCACTTGGTACCTTACACTTTCCCCACATTCTTGCAAGTGGGTTTGCATTCCCATGAACCATCTTTCCCCTAGCATTCCCCTCGCTGAATTTTTTAGCAAGATTGCTCCATAACCTTTTATAACCCTACCCAAACCCTAACCTACATTCCCATAAATAGGAATGTGTTCCTATTACCCATCTCTATCCCCATGTTCCTACCTTTAAACATAGTTGTGGGAATGTGTCTCATTTTTTTCTCTGCCTAACCAAACCCTAACCCACATTCTTGCTACCCCCATTTAAATCCTATTTTCCTAAAACTATAGATCAACATGCAAACCCATCCTATTCTTTCCCCCTCCTAGTAATCTTCCCCCCATTTTTGTGTTGACTCTATCTCTAGCCCACCCTTATCCGCAGGTATGCATTCCCACTAACGGGAAAATTTCCCCACCTATCTTGTAGACTATTCTAACTAAATTTGTATTCTTGTGACACTTGTAAGCCAAAAATGCATTCTCATAAAAATGGCTTCTAACCCTTTTTTAACCCTTCCCTCTAGACTTTTTTGTGGGATCATTGTCTTGCTAATATTTATTGCAATCTTGTTAGACCTGTGCCTGTGGGAACACATTTTCTAAAATTTGGGATTGTTATAAAACAAACTAGAAAAATTACAAAGAAACATTTTTAGCATCTACCAATCGATCTCGTGTCTATCGTGCCCATAGTCATCAAACCACATCTACCCGATGCTCTGGTCATCCCTATGTAGCCACCATGTCATCCAAATTAGAGCTCCAAATTACAATATCTCACCATAGGTATGAGAGCAACTAACTTTTTCTATCCCTTCTAGGCCCCCTTATAGGCCCCCTGTGGTGCCCTATTTCACTCTATGACCCATCCAATGGCCCTCTTTTCCTTAAAACCTATTATTTTTGCACTCTAATTACAATTTTAACACCTTTTTTGTCCTTCTGCATCCTCCTACTCCCCTTGGCTTGTTGCACCTTTTCAAGAAGTTGTTGAGCCTCATTTTCTTTCCCTGCTACCTTCTTGAGGGGCATCACACAGTCCATTCTCTCCTCTTCTAATCAAGACTAGGGCAACCATGTTGCCTTAAAAATCTCCTTCTCATTGTTTATATTTGAACTTCTTTGAAATAGTGTTGTCCCAACACTATGTCAAAGAGGGGCAAAATGTAGACACCTAAATTTGATTACACCAGTAGGTAATCTTATTTAGTCATCTGCAAGGACATTATTGATTAATTTTTTATATTTAATTAATTAATCATCATCCCTTAGTTAATTAATTAATTAAATTAATTATATTCCAATTGATAAAATCAAATGATAACCCAAAATCAATTGATCAATTAAATCCCCATTCCTCTATTAAATTAAATAAATACAAAAATCTATTTAATTTAATCCCACATCCCCCTTTTATTAAATAAACCATTTAATAAATCAATCTTAAACCCCTAACCATCCTTAGACCCTATCATTAGCCAAATCCAACCCATTCGCCCATGCTAACCTTGCTTAGCTAGCTAATTAACCTGCCTTATTAAACCCCAACCCACTTGCCTCCTAATCCCATCCTAAGCCAACCCTAATCCCCCTCCTAAACATGTGCACAACTTTAAGCAAGGGTTAAGACATTCTAACCCAAGCCAAAGTCAAAAGTCTCCCCTCACCCTCTTACATTCCTATCCAAGAGTATTAATGGCTCTTACATGCCATAAATGCCCTTAAATGCCTCTTACACCCTTCTTCCACACTCCTCCCTCATAATTCCCTTCGACCGTCCATTTTGACCATCTCATCCCCTTGTGACACTTGTCACAAGGCTAGAGCTTTGAAGAAGCACAATCCATGTGCTTCCCCTTCCTTGCATCCTAGCCCTTCCTCACCCTTTCTCTATCCTCACATCCTGAATCTCCATCTCACTACCCCTTAGCCTATAAATTGAGCCCTTCCCCTTTCACAAATCATTCAACTTCTATGCAAACTTATAATGCCCCATTAACCACTACAACATAGCCATTTACAACCTTACCATGTTAAAATATTTCCAAACCTCCATTGTTGAATCCCTCATCCATCTCCACGCTCGATCACTTACCACTTGAATCTTGAGCATATCTAAGCATACATCCCTCATTGCTGGACACATCAACATCATCATAGTTTACACTTGAGGAGCTTACCATTTTTGGTCTACTTTCCTCTGTAGTGTCTCCTTTCATCTTATCATAAAGTTTTGCTTTGTTATTTAGTTGTGAATATTAATTTAATTCTTTATGTTTGTAGCATAGTAACTTCCATAGCTCTATAGGAGAGACTTTATCTCACACATTATGGTTGGTCATCCTATTTTGTGACTGAATTTGAACAAACTACAATTGCAAAATATCCACCCAAAAAAATTGTTATTTCTTTGAAATCTCTAAATAATACAATTTGACATTCTTTAAATTTTATTGACGCTCTTGGTTTGTTGGATCTCATAATCACCCAAATTACATCCTTTCATATTTTGAAGTTAAACATAGTTATATGTGTATTGTGACTTACTTTTTTCTATTCCTCTACTTGAATTGGCTCATCATTTTAGTGACATGAGTTCAATTTGTTTGTTAAGTGTTGTGATTAGACTAATTCATTCTTATGTCATTGATTTTTAAAAATTGTCATTTGCTTAAGTTGTAATTTGTGACTCTTGGTTTATTTAGACTCATGATAACGTAAATCATGTCTTATTTCATGTTTGAAGTATGTATGTATGTGTATATGCATATATATACATATATATACATATTATACATATATATATCTATATATATATATACATATATATACATATATACATATATATACATATATACATACATATACATATATATAAATATATACATACATATACATATATATAAATATAAATATATATATATATATATATATATATATATATATATGTATGTATGTATATAGATATATGTATACATACATATATGTATATATATATCTATATTATACATATATACATAGATATACATATATATATATATATGTATAATATAGATATAAATATATATATGTATATATGTATGTATATATATATGTGTGTGTGTGTGTGTGTATGTATACATATATATACATATAGATATATATGTATGTATACATATATATATGTATATATACATATATATCTATATATATACATATATATATATACATATATATATGCATATAGATATATATATATACACGTATATATATGTATACATACATATATATATACATACATATATATATTAATACATATATATATACATACATATATATATATACATACATATATATATATACATATATACATATATATATATATACATACATATATATATATATATGTATAGATATATATATATATATATATATGTATATGTATACATACATATATATATATATATATATATATATATATGTATATGTATACATACATATATATATATGTATGTATATATATATATATATATATATATATATATATATATATATATACATATACATATATATATATATATATATATATATATATGTATGTATACATATACATATATATATATATATATATATCTATACATATATATATATATATATATATATACATAAATATATATATATGTATAGATATATATATATATATGTATAGATATATGTATATATATATATATATGTATATATATACATACATACATATATATATATATATATGTATATACATACATACATATATATACATACATACATATGTATACATATATACATATATATACATACATACATATATATACATATATATACATACATACATATATATACATATACATACATACATACATACATACATACATACATACATACATACATACATACATACATACATACATACATACATACATACATACATACATACATACATACATACATACATACATACATACATATATATATATATATATATATATATCTAGTTTACTATGACTTACTTTTTCCTTTTACTTTGTTAAATTTGTTTCATCACTTCTTGGTTTTGTCAGTGGCATATTTTAGCCAAATCCTTTTTGGTTTCTTGATTTTAATCATAGATTAACTTTCCTTGATTGTTAAACCTCATATTTACTCACTATGATTTAATACTATCTACTAGTTTGTTCAAGTTTGTTCTTAATTGAAGTCATACAAATATGGTCTTTTTGTTTGGTTTCAATGTTTCACATGTGTATTTTAATATAAGTACATTGACCTATACATATATATGCGTTTCCAAATGCATGTGTGTGTATAATGCCCTTACCAAGGAACCTGAGAGAACAACTCAATAACTAAGGAAAATTCATTAATTTTTTTGAAATAAATACTACAACTGACATTGTCAAGTACAACTTCATAATACACGAACTTACCCAAGATACATATCATTAAATACAAAATGAGAGCTAATCATTAATCCTCAGATAACAAGGTCCTCTTAGATTCCCTAACATCACTATTATGATATTGTCAACATCTACCATACGTGACTAAGCCAATAAGATAACCACGAGTCTATGAAAAATATTACAATATGAAGTATTTTGTTAAAATATGATAATCAAAGATAACATATAGTCACATTGTAATGTTAAAATCATTGTTTACCCACTTCTATTAGTCAATTACATATAATAATTTATGTATGTTTATGTTATCAATTTAAAATCATTTCCTTAAGAAGAATACATCAATATGTCATGTCAAAGATACATATCATATTATATTTAAGAGAAATATACATGAACTTACCCAAGATACATATCATTAAATACAAAATGAGAGCTAATCATTAATCCTTAGATAACAAGGTCCTCTTAGATTCCCTAACATTACTATTATCAACATCTACCATACGTGACTAAGCCAATAAGATAACCACAAGTCTATGAAAAATATTACAATATGAAGTATTTTGTTAAAATATGATAATCAAAGATAACATATAGTCACATTGTAATGTCAAAATCATTGTTTACCCACTTCTATTAGTCAATTACATATAATAATTTATGTATGTTTATGTTATCAATTTAAAGTCATTTCCTTAAAAAGAATACATCAATATGTCATGTGAAAGATACATATCATATTACATTTAAGAACAATGTTAATCATCCTTCCACATGAACAATAAAAATGTATAAAATATGCAAGTCCATCCACAAAGCTCATGAACAAGACAAAAAACATCAATAGGAAAAATATTTGTCACCCAACCATAGGGAACCCTAATGCTCACTTTGTCTGAGTTAGGAGATAGACATAAGGCTCTACACTACACAAGAAACTCAACAAGGATACAATATATATCATAAAAATGAAAATGAAATCAAAGAATATCATAAAATATATAAAAGGGATACACATAGGAGATACACAAGATATAACATGGATTACCATCCAAAATAAAATAAGGGACACAACGAGATAACCACAAAAATACAAGTTACCAAAGGTGAACCAAGAGGCACAACCAAAATGGAATTTTTAAGAAAAGTGTAGGAGAGTGTCATCACATAGCTCCAACTATTGTAGTTTATCTTAAGTATCTCTCTAGACCCTATCCCTTAGGTGAGATTCTATGTAGAACTAACAACCTTTAACAAGGACAAGAAAGCTAATTTTACAACTCAATGCCACAAATATATCTTGGCTATTTAACTTATCAATGATCCATTTTTGGTGCAAAAATATGATTATCTTGATTAATGTGTTTAAAACCTAACCTTATTTATTTTATTATGTTATCACTTGATTGGAACTCCATAATGGGTTATCCTAATCTAACCACTTGAGGTCTCAATCTCCTTTGTGAGGTACTCTCCTACCAATGCTTTTAGAAAACCCTCCCATATGTTCTTAACTAAAACCAATAGGAATAACCAATGAAATCAAAGAAACCTCTAGATTTTTCAAATCCAATGAAATCACAAGGTTAATCTAAAAAAGAATCTTAAAATAAATATAAAGATCCATATGCATTATAATGAAAAAATAAGGAACTCCAATAGATCCTTAACTTACATCAATGTCTCATATATCAAATCATCACAATTACATGCTCATAACAATGTATGGATCCTCTTGGTGGTTGGTTTCCAAGATGTGGGTCTTTGGGAGGCAACTCTTGGTATTTCATTAGATCTCTAGTTGGAGAGGTTGGGTTGTTGGAGGGTGTTGGTTTTCTTGAAATAAGGGTCTTTTATGATCTCATCCTCTCTTACTCTTTCATTTTCTCCAAGAATTCTCTTTTGTAGATTTTGGTCTCTCAAGGAGTTGTCAATTGGTGTGGTAGTTGGGGTGATCCCTCTCCATGGTGTTTTGGATTTTGTATTTTTGAAATGGGGATCCTAGATGTCTTAGGTTTTCATAAGCTAGGGTGACTTGACATTTTTATCCTTCTGGATCTCCTTGTTTCCTTTGGGGTTTCCTTCTACACGAGGTGCCTCATTTATCTATTAGCTCTTAGCTTTTGAGTGTCTTCCCTTTGGGGAATTTTTGGGCTCTAATGGTTGATGTGAGATTTTTTATTTGTGTTGTTTTTAATAAAGATGAGTGCTTTGATGAATACAATTTTTTAGTTCTCCTCAATCATTTTAGGGGTCCTTTTTATATGGAGATGTTATCTTGGTGCTCTAGGAGCTCCTCTTTGGGAGGTTTCTCTTAGTGGTTCAGTGGTGTCTTGGTGTTTGATGTGTGGTTTTTAGGAGAGTGTGGGTTTTAGATGATGGATCTTTATTTTCTTCTTCCCTTCTCATTTGCCTATTCTTCTATTGACTCCTAGTCCTCCTGTTGGGTCTTCTTAGTGTGATGTTGCTCACTCTTGGGTTATCTTCTCCTCATGGGTTGTTGGTTTCTTGTTTCTAATAGTGGGAAGTTTTAGGGGTGATTATTTTCTTTTGTTAGGGGGCATTGATGATTGTAGACCTTCTACTTCTATCCATAACTTTGGGAACCTTTTTCTCTTGGAGGTGAACCCTTTGCTTCTTGAGGTTTTGTCTACTCCTATTAAGGTAAATCCATCTTCTACTGAGGTGGATATGGATGTTGGTGGTGATTCTAATGAAATTAATTTCAGACCTTTTATGATTTTAAAGTTTACTTATTCTTCTCATCTTTTTGTTGAAAATGTAACAGTGACTGAGTGAATGGGAGGGGAGGGGGGGTGAATTAGGAACCAATTTAAATTTCTTTTTATCCCACTTTATTAGATTATCTAATCTATTTGTATTCATGTAACATAAAGAAATAAAGTAACAATATCATAACACTTTGACACAATATTTGGTAACCCAAAAACCCTCCAAGGAAAAAGTAAAATTGGGGTGGGGATGATACCCATAATGCTTCACGAGTGCAGTAATAAAGTTGGCCTGTTAAGGCTTACAATTGTTCACTTTTGGTGATCTACTCTTTTAAGAGTAAGTAGAACTACTAGGTCCACCTTGTGAAAATATTTATACAATACAATAAAGTATGCACTCAATTAAGAGATTCTGCAAGGACTGTTAGGTCCACCTGGTTAGATGATTTGAGATTGATACACCTGTTAGGATGAATCAACTGGTTGATCTCTGTTATGAAACTTTGTTTGCTGATGAAGATCCTTTGAATAATATATTGATCACTTGACTATGATAGATGAGTCTCTACTTTGCCTTTGTATGACTTGATAGCCTCCTAATCAATATGATCTTCTATTATTCATATTTTCTTATGATAATAAATATAACTCCATATTTTTTTGGATGAAACACAGTTTCTTCCTTATATATCAATCAAAATAATAAATCTTCATTAGGTCAGCTATAACAACATTCAATAGTTTCAAAAATGATTACCAAGTCAGCTCTATGTTGATACTCAAGTCCAATAGCTCTCTCGGGTGATATGGAGACACTTAGGCAACATTGTCAACTCTACTAGCTCTAACACTCAATTGACTCTGGATGCTCGGTTCACATTGGTTAGTTAATAAACTTAGCTGGCTTGATTTACACTTCTCTTCCTACTTGATTCTTATTCTACAACTGGAATGCTAAACTCACTCAATTTACACTAGAGCTCAGTTGCCACTATTAGCTCAGTTTACACATGAGCTTGATTAACACTCTTCTATCTAGTAGCTCAGGGTATACTGACTTTACATGATGACTAAGTGTTTTGACACTAATTGAAAATATGTCTTTCCATAGGGTCAACAATCTTCCTCTTTCGCATTAGTGAAAAAAATACTTATTATGCACAAAATCTTCAATCAAAATCTTTCAGTCAAACTCCCCCTTTGTATGTGATCTGTTTTGCAACTTGGTTTGAATTGAAATCATTGTTTTTGTTTTTTCAAGAAATTTTGTTTTTGTTTATCTTCTATAAAATTCATTCTTTTACATATCTTCTATGCAATTCCTTTTCTATGCATATTTCCTCCATTATACATATCTCCCCTTTATATGCATCATATATATTTTCCCCCTTGTTTTTGTTACAAATGCTAAAATTTACAAGGTAATGCTAAAATGAGAGAGAAAATTATTATGCACCTTCAAAATTAAAGACATAGTATTGTCCCAATTATCTTGCAATACCTTTAAGATGTGTAGATCTATCTGAAGCTCCAATGCTAACTCCATCATATGTTCTAACACTAAAAGGTTTGTGTCTTTGACTAGTGTCTTTGCATGTTCAATTCTCTTTTGCATAGTATCCATATGGGGAAGCATTGTGCTCTAATTGTCTACCAAGGTTGCTATTATTCTATCCTCTTCTCTTAATAATTATACCTAAAGATCTAATAAAAAATTTGACTTTTACAAAATGAGTTGAATTGGAACTCGGGTTGAGTGCCAACTGATGGCACTAGCCTTCAAGTCTATATCAATCTTAGCTAGTTTACCCTTGATTTCCTTGGTAAAATTTGTTGTATCACTGAACTTTACAATTAAAGATACACAATTATTTACAACACTTTCTAATGTAGCAATTAGAGTAGACAAGTCTACTTTATCAATTCCAATTTTCTATGCTACATTTTTCTGAACTTTATTTTCAAACTTCCTTTCAACCTTTTCAAGAAGTTTGTCTTGGCCATCTATATCTTCATTGAAATTTTGTGCAATTTCAACTAATTGGTCAATGATAGGAACTTTTTCATTTACCTCTATTTATAGTGCATCCAAAAATATATCTTTGATTTCTTCAAGGACTTTGCTTCAATCCCTTTCTACTCTTAGTTCTTGTTGCTTGACTTTTTTCTTCTAGAGCTCACCCATTATGTCCAATTAATCAGTAGAGAGATTGGATAGATCCCAATTTGGAATCACAATCTCTTCATCTAGGTCAATATCATCAATAATCTTTTCTTTTCTCCTATCCTTGACCACTAATGAAGGTATGACTTCTTTCCCTTTGCCTCTATCTTCATCATCAACCAAGTCCTTCCTTGGTTGTTCTTGGTTATGCCTACCATAGGAGCTTGTTTCTTGGTCACTACTAGGGTAGAACTCAGTGAAGATGTAATATTCTTCACATCACTACTCAGTTGAACTAGGTTCAACTCGATAGACTATAGCTTAGGTGCTGCCTTGATTAACTCAGAGCTTGATGGTGTGGTTGGAAGAGATGCCATGACCTCTACTATAATTTTTTGGGATTAGACTCTTCAATAGTCTAAACTTTTGGTAGATCTCCCTCTTCTTTTATATCAAACCACCTATTGGATGTGGACTGTATAACATCCTCAATTTTATTCGACAAAATTTGAAAAGTTTTAAATCTAGGAGTTTGTCTATTTTCATGCTTTGAAATTGCCTCCTTTATTTCCTTCTTAGAGAGATTTGGGATTAGTTTATTCAGAGTCTATTATTTGATGTCCTCTATTTTTACTACATTAGCCAAGTGGTGAGAAACAATCTTTAGTAGGGCTTTAGGAGATTTCTCTTTGAGTTCATTGGGGTCATATTTCAATTTTTCCATTTTCTCCACCAATGCATTTTCAATCTGTTTATGCTCATCCCTACTTTTGGTTTCATATTTGAGGTATTTGAAGTTAGCCATGCCACTTCCTTCTTTTACTAGTTTCAACCTTTGTTCAAAAGTTGGTGGGGGAATCTTCTGTGAAATGATTAGAGTGTTATCTTCATCTTCATCATCACCATCATCCAACCTCAATTTCATTCTTGGCTTCTTAGGTTTGGTGGTAGTAACCACAGGGGTAGAAGACCTTACTAATTTCCTTGATGGTGTCTTTGATTTCTTCTTTGGAGGCTCCTCTACCTCTCCTTCTTCATGATCACCTTCCTCTTCTTCTTTCTCTTCTACATCATCACCTTTTCCCTTGGTAATCATTAGAGGGGAATCAAATTTGGTAAATTTCTTCTCAAAGTTTTCTATCATTGATTCATTTTCTTTCCTCTCTTTAAGATTTGAGGAATCTATATCTCAAGTGAGATTCTAGTTTTTTCTTCTTCATAAGTTCCAAAATATGTAGTCTTAGGATCCACTGGTTCATTGATAAGGGTTTCAATGATGTATCTTATTTCATCAATGTTAACTTCATATCCCAATGGTCTCACCCATGCAATCCTAGGTCTAACTACTTGAATATGAATTTTGTCATAGTCAACTAGGAAACATATGTCTTGATCATAACTATCAACCAATTATTTAGGGATCCTAAACCTATTTGTCATATTCTCCTTGAAGTTCTCAAAATATGTATTATTGATCCCTTCAAAGTTCTCACCTATTTCATCAATGAAATCATTGATATGATATGACACAAGTGTGTCCTTCTTCCATACAACATTTCCTTTGGATGGAAAGAATTTTTGCACATAGAAAAATAAACACATAAGAAGAGAGCCAAACTTACATGGATTTTTCTTCGAGGCTCATATGCTCTCCATATTCTTCTCAACTAAATATGTTGTATCTCAACAAGATCAAATAATAGGTTCTTCTTCACTACTTTGTTGCTAGGTCAACAACTTAATAAGGAACATTGTTGGGTGGACTTGAATTGTAAATCTTATGAGATATGACATGAGCTTCAAACTTGATTTCCATATTAGTAAAATTATTTAGCTTCATGCCTCTACCATCCCCTTTAGCCAGGGTTCTAGTTGTTTTTGGATTTTTCCAACATTGGGTAACTAGTGATTTGATGGATCATCTTCTTGGTGATTAAGACTGGTTTCTCGAGCAAGAAGGTCATGTCGTGGACTTTACTTAATACAAACTTGATCCACTTTACTTGAAAGTTCCTTAGCATATGAAGGATATGGGTAACACCTTGACTTCCAAGTGCTTGTGTTTGGGTTTCAACACTCCATTCTCACACAACATACTATATGCTTGATCTAGCTTGAAATTACCCAATTCTTAAATTGAACAATTGTAAAATGTCCTTATATAATGAATTAGGAGTACCTTCAAAGGGATGGCTGAGTGTGCTCCCTTGGGATCCTTTTCTTCAGCGATTGTAGGGCAACATTTTAAATTAGGTTCTTTGCAATCTACAATCTTGACCAACATTTCAAACCCCTTCCTAATCTTTGTGCTTGATGAGGCCATGATAATGCTCGATTGATAAAGAACTCTAGATGGTAAACTTTCCTATAAACTTAACTCGTCAATAAATTTACTCAAGATCGCTCGAGGGCTAGAAGAATGCTTGATACAATTTGATCTTTGAATTCATGGTGAAAGAATAAACCTTCAACTTCTCCTTTTATCAGAATTTCAACTTTAGGGCCTCATTAATGCCTTGTACTATGGTAGATGAAATAAGATTGGTTAAGTCTTCAAACTCAAATACATCATGAAGCTCGGTTAGAACTAGCTACCAACCTAGATTTTCTTAGTTAAGTCATATGACTCAGTAATGTTTGATAACCTGGTTATAATTGAGACTTCACTTGGTTAAAACATGATTCTTTCATTTGTCCTAGTGCATCTAATATGCTGATTTGGACTTTCTTTCTTGCTTGACTAAAATTGATGTAGGATCTTATTTTGTTCACAACTCTAGTGGTCTCCTTGTATGCTTACTCAGATGTGATTGAATCACCCAACTCATTGTCTTGGGTGTCAATAACTTCAAATTTTAGACTTGAGTTGTTTGGAGATTTCCTTACCCATTGCTGATTCCTTTGAGTCTTGATCTCATCAATCTTGGTCTTGCCTTTATTTTCTTCATTAGTATTTACAATAGCTTTGTTCATGCGATTCTTTACTAAATGACCAAGTTCTTTGCATACATAGTATCTTTTGGTAGGATTCCTTTTGCTAAAGTGAGTCTTGATACAATTTTCTCCAATGTGTCCATATTCTCCATATAGATAACATCTATACCAAGTGTTGTAATCCGAACTAATAAATGCTCCTAGTCTTGGTCCAGTGTTCCATTGCTTTGTTTTGCACTCTGAGGATTTATGACCTTGCTTGTTGCATGTAAAGGACTTTCCTTTAAACATTGATTTGTCTTTACATTCACTTTCTCTATGACTAGGCTTATTCAACTATAGCAATTTCCATTGAATTTTGACTTTCCATTACTCTAGCATTTGTTTGATGAGTGTCATATCTTTCTTTTGAGCTCCTTATTGTGATGATTATCCTTGTTCAGTGTAACCCAATATTATTTTCCTTTGTGTCTCTTCTAAGATAGTTCAACCAACTGATTCATGCTTTCTTGTGATCTCATCATTCTTTCATTGGTTTCTTTTTGTATTCTAAGATCATTCTTGAGTCTATCATTTTCTATCCTCAAATTGATAATTTCTTGATTTGCACTATTAAGTTGATTTATTATATCTGCCTGATGTAGTGAAAGCTGGTGGATTTCATTATTCTTTTCTTCTAATCTAGTGTTGAGTGAAATTTTTTCTTCATTTTCCACTCCTTTACAATTTTTAGATTTGTTCTTTTGTTCCATAACTTCACATATCCTGACTGAATGAATCTCCCATTCTCTTTTCAATTTTTTGACTTCTTCTTGTAGATTTCAGAATGAGGTTCCTTCTAAGTAAATCTTTTATAGCCACATCTACTTCATCTGAACTCCTTTCTCTACAAATTTCTTCAATTCTTTCTTCTATGTATAGATTTTCATTTATCTGCACTGCTAACTCTTCTTTTCAACGATTTAGAGAGTTGTTTCTTCAGTTTCTTGATTTGTTCCATGGTCACATGTATATCCAATTTTTCATTCTCAATGGCCTTCTCTAGCTTGTACACTTCCATTATTTTTTTATCTTTGTTCTCAAGTTATTAAACTTCTAATAAGGGATCCTTGCTTTGATACTAATTGTTGGAAATGTAATGATGACCGAGTGACTGGGAGGGGGGAGGGGAGTGGTTAATTAGGAACCACTTCAAACTTCTTTTTATCCAACTTTATTAGATTAGCTAATCTACTTGTATGCATCGAACATAAAGCAATAAAGTAACAATACCAGAATACTTTGACATAATTTTTGGTAACCCAAAAACCCTCCAAGGTGGAGGTAAAACTAGGGTGGGGATGCCACCCACAATTCTTCACTACTACAGTAATAAAGTTGGCATGTTAAGGATTACAATTGATCACTTCTAGTGATCTATTCAATTAAGTAGGACTGCTAGCTCCACCTTGTGAAAGGACTTATACAATATAATAAAGTATGAAATTAGTTAAGAGATTATGCGAGGACTATTAGGTCAACCCAGTTAGAGGATTTGAGACTGATACACCAATTTGGATGAATCAAACGGTTAATCTATGTTATACAACTTTGTTTGTTGATGAATATCCTTTGAATAGTATATTGATCACCTAACTATGATAGATGAGTCATTGCTTTTCCTTTGTATTGCTTGATAGCCCCCTAATCAATCTGCTCTTCTATTATTCATATTTTCTTATGATAATAAATGTAACTCCATGATATCCTTTTTTTGGATGAAACAAAGTATCTTCCTTATATATCAATCCATATAGTAACTTTGCATTAGGTAAAATATAATAGCATTTCAACAGTTTCAAAAATAGTTACCATGTTGACTCAATGTTGACACTTGGGACCAATGGCTTACTTGGGCAATACTATCAACTTGGCTAACTCTGGCACTCAGTTGAATTTTCTTCTCAGAAAACTTAGCTGGCTCAGTTCACACTACTCTTCCTATTCAGCTCTCATTCTGAAACTGGAATGCTAAACTCACTCGGATTATACTAGAGCTCAGTTGCCATTGTTAGCTTGGTTTACACATGAGCTCAATTAACACTCTTCTATCTGGTAGCTCAAGCTATACTAAATTCCCATGATGACTAAGTGTTTTGGCATTAATTGAAAATATGTCTTGTCATAGGGTCAACACTTTTAGTTATATTCTTAATTGTCTCATTGCTATTGTTTTTGAAATCAAATCGAAGCCTAGATATGTATTTTGGGGAGTCATTTATTCCATTTGGTTCTCTTTTCTATTGAGATTACATTTATGATGGAAAGCATTGGATTTTTGGACAATTGATATTATGTCTATTGTTTGTGTGATGACTCTTTGTTGACTTTGGGTTACGAGTCTTCATATATTTTCTTCTCTATAGCATTTCACCCTAGCAAGGTTTTAGATTCCCATCAAAATATGAATGTAATGGGTTTCAAGGCCTAATCAAAACTTTCTTTTACTTTAGAAACAAAATTACATGGATCCTCTTAAATAAATGCAAAAGGTTTGAAAGGTCTCTATGACCCAAATACATCAACACATTGTGATAGCTTCACAAATAATTGTTAGAATCCAATAATACATGACAGATAAAATCTCATCAACACACAAGCTTTAAACACCTGTCACCTTGGTTATTGATAGTATACCTAGATCTCCAACTCCAAGACTCAAAGACTAATAACACCATTCTAAAATTATTAATATAACAATAAAATGATCATATTAATGTGTAAAAAAAATCGTGATTTTGTAATTTGAAAATCCAAAGGTATACATTTAACTCACAACTCAACAAAGATACATGTATTGATATTTAAATGTAATATATAACATTATTATGCTAAACATATTTGTGTTTAATAAATTCATATCTTAGAAATAGTTACAATCAATTTCAAAAATACAAATCAATAATACTATATAAAATTCTATCTAATGAAATAAAAAATTAATTTCTCACTTAACTTAATAAATTTACAACTTAAATTGTGCAATAATCTAATATTACTTATTATTGATGAACTAAATTTTTATTACTTACCCGAGAGATCAAAACTATATTTAAAGCATAACTTCTTAAGCAAGACATTGCATATTTTCAATCCACGTGCTCACAATGCAATAATCATTTCAACCAATACAACCATAGGTTGAAGCCTACAAAAAGATGTCAAAGATGTATTAAGATTCTTATAACATTGTGGTCACACATAAAAATCCTTAAGACTCAATGTAATAATACTAATTAATCAAGGTATAACTAGATTAAAAAGGATGAGAAATTGCATCATAGCTTTTGGAATGCCTAATTCAAAACCCAACACAAAAATAATAAAGTTTTCCCATGAAAATTATGATAATATAAAACTCATAATTCTCTACAATAAGACACTACATAATAACATTGCACATACAATATTAACTAATTAGTCATTTACATAAATCAATAATATAATAGTCAACTGTAATATTTTCTTATTCATTAACGAACACCCAAAACATAGTCTAACTAGAAAAACACATTGTCAAGATACTATAATCCATCAAATGTTAGTACATATATTGATATGCCATACCAAATTAGAATACACAAATTTATCATGACAAACTACTAAATATAATTGCAATGTACATCCTAAACCACATCTAACTACATATTAATTTACACTTCACATTCAAATACAAACATAACACAGATTAGTAATATCTTACATTCTATTTGGTACAAAGGTTCAAAATTAATAATATTTTCTAATGACAATGAATTGATAGCTACTTTCCTAGATTTATGGAAGCCATTAGAGATAAATAATCAAGTGCAATTTAAATAAACCAAAGAAAATATGTGTTGGCCCTAAACAAGAAATTTTATAATCAATCTACCATAACTTAATCCAAGTCAAAATAATTGCACATAAAGTTGATCAAGTATTACAAGATCCTATTTAAGGAAACCGTCCAATATTAGCAACCATTACAAATTCATAGAACCTTGAAGAACACCTGCAATCAAGAATGTATCATAGAGAAGTAGAGAGAAGAAAAAGACAAGGGTTTGAATATGACAATATGCAAGATTATATTATTAGACTAAATGGTGTAGGAGCACCTAGTCAAAGCTCCTTGTTTTGGCTTCTGATTTTGATTTTGGAATTTACATACCCTAGTCAAGTCAAGAGTGTGGGCTTTTTCCTTTGAAGGTGATGTTTGAGGTTGTTCCTAGGTGGAGTTGACTAGGTTCAATCCACTCTAGGTGCTTTGGTTTTCTTGCTTTAGGTTGTTTGTGTTTTGGGTGTTAAGGGTTGTGGGTCTTATACCCTAGTAACCTAAGAAAGGTGTGGTATTGAGTTATGTTTTCCTTTATGATGTTTTTACATCCTTGTGCATAGGTTGGAGACTATACCTTGTCATATGACAAAATTTGAGGAAAGATGTCAAAAAGATGTCAAATGTGAAAAAGTTGTCAAATAGGAAAAAATGGTCTAAATCATGTGAATTAATGTCATAAAGGATAACTCATGCCTAGAAATTAGAAATAGGTCATAATGGACAAATTTGGAAGTTCCCAAATGAAGGAAATCAAAGTTGCTAAAAAATGCAAAAAGTTGTCAAAGTTGTCAGCAATTTTGAAAAGTTGCTTGACAATTTTTTGACAGGAAAGTTGGATAACACAAGAAAGAGGTTGATGATTATTCTAACCGTGTACAACCTCTTGAGGAACTTGTAAAATCATGAAGTGAGTCCATCCCAAGGGTTAGAAGTTGTAATAAACAAAGCTTTGCAAGGAGATACTGTTCAGTTTTTTATAGTTTTTGAGTTTCTTAGTTTCATGTACAGATTAATGGATTAAAATAATCATTGTTGTGTTAGATTCTTGTTTCTCATGTTTTTATATTAAGTTTAATTTTAGAATTTAAGTTTTTTAGGGTTCATTTGTACATAGTTAGGAAATCATCTGTGTATAGACTATTTTCTATTTTTGCATTGGCAATTTTTGGAAAAATGGCTCCTCTATGAATCCTCATTGTGGAATCATCATGGTTTTTAAGGACATGAGATGGAGCTGTTGTATAGTGTACATAGAAAATGAGAGGCTTGAAAATCTTTGCAACCAATTTTGAAGTGATTCCCTAGGTGAGCCTTTAGTGCATGTTTACGCAATCACAGAGATAACATGTTGATTTGAGTGGATTGAATGCATTGGGTAGTTCAATCTAAGTATTGGAGAAGAAGGAGGGATGTGTGAGGAAGTCTTGTGTAGGAGGAGAAGGTTCAAGGACTAAATTTTCCTCATGTTTTGTTGGACCCTAATGAATGTTGTTTGGTAATGTTAGAAACCCTTGTTTTTAGGCACAAGGAGTGTACAAACAATTTGGAAATCTGAGACCCAAAAATTATCTTAGCATTTTCAAAAGGGTATCCAAATATAATATTGGTTTTTAACTTTGTGAAGAAAAATTTGGGATTGTAGCTCAAAAACTAACTTTGGAGGCCTAATTCTATCAGGACTTTCTAGGCCAGTTTGGTCTAAATTGGTGAAATTGATAAAGACGATCATGGATTTTTAGATCAAGGGTATATGTGAGGTCCAAACCCCTTCATTCCTTATAGAAGGTGAAAGGATGAAGTTTCATGAAAATGGGAGTTTGGAAGGCTTGTTGAAGTGACTCATTAGAGAATGTAAGAGGAAAATTCATTGGTGTAATTGGATAAGGAGGTGTAGGGGATAAATAAGAAATCCTTTGAGAATACAGTGACAAGGGAGAACCCTAATAGGGTAGGAGTGAATCCTAGGAGGCCCTTAGTGAAGGTAAGGGCTAGTGGAAGCAATCCTATTACATCACTAAATAAATGAGTAAAATATACAATGGATAATACTTATAGAAGGAGATCAAAACCTATTGATATGTGGTGACTAATTCCATAAATTCTTTCGGGTTTAAGACAAAATAATCTAGCCCTAATTTTGTGAGTGACAAAATCTTGTAGAAAATGGCTTAAGGTTAGGGATTTCATGATGTGTGATGTGATAGTAGCTTCTGCGGTAGTATTGAGTTCTAGGGATTACATATTATAATTAGGTTGTAATCAAAAGATAATAAGAAAGTTAGACTTGTTGTTTGGTGGATGTAGCCTAGGAATTTCGTAAACCATGTTATATCTTTGTGTCTTTTTTTCTCTTTTTTGTACTTTATTATTTTTTTGATATTGGTTATATTTTCATTTAATTATGTCTCTTTAAAGCCTAACAAGTGGTATCCGAGGCTAGTTGTTTCAATTATCCTCTCTAGTAAGGTCTCATAGTTGAGAGTCCTACGACTGATTGGGAGCATTGGAAAATGAGGGTAAGTTGAAGGTTGATAAGTTTAATGGGTAGAACTTTCAATTATGAAAAATTAAAATGGAGGACTATCTTTATTAGAAGGATTTATGGTGGCCATTATAAGGAAAATCCAAGAAACTAACAATTATGACAAATGAGGACTATGATATTTTAGATAGAAAGGCACTTGGAAGTATTCAATTATGCCTAGCACAATTAGTGCCATTTAATTTAAAAAAAGAAAAGATGATTGAAGATTTTATGCAAACCCTAGAAAAGTTGTATGAAAATCCCTCTGCTTCAAACAAGGTATTTCTCATGAAGCATTTATTTAATATGAAGACGGCAATTGATGGGTTATTTGCTGATAATTTAAATGAGTTTAATATAGTTACCAATCAATAATATTTTGTAAATGTCAATTTTGATGAAAAAATTAGGGCTCTCTTGATTTTGTTTTCTTTTCCTAAAAGCTAGAATAACTTGGTAATGGGTGTGAGTAATTCTATTTTGAGATTTAATACCATACAATTTGATGAAGTGATTGGTGTTATTCCGAGTGAGGAAAATCATAGGAAAAACTCAGGTGGATCTAAATCAAGAAGTTTTTTGAAGGCACAAAGTAGAGGTAAAAAAAATGAGAGAGGAAATAATTCTAGAAATCATGGGAAATTAAGAGGGAAATCAAAGACAAACAAGTTTCAATCCAGAGGACCAAGAGGTTGTTGGTACTATGGGAAACCAGGGCACAAGAAGAAAGATTGCTAGACTTGAAAGAAAAATGAAGGAGACAAATAAGATGGAAACAAGGAGGAAAATATGGTAAGTAATAAATCTAAAGAGAATACTTTTCTTATTTATTTAGAAATGTTGAGGATTCATGGGCTTCATTTCATGTTACTCCTCATACATATTATTTTCTTGATTATGTCCAAGGGGAGTTTGGGCTAGTTTGTTTGGGGGATAACGGACCTTTTTAGATTTTTGTAAAGGGTAGAATTAATATTAAGTTATGTAGAATAAGAATTATTGGCTACTATAAGAGGTAAGACATGTTCCAATACTAAGTAGGAATTTAATTTTAGTAGGGCAATTAGGTGATGAGGGTTGCATAGTTATTTTTGGTGATAAAAATTGGAAGGTTTCAAAAGGTTCCTTAGTAGTAGTAAAAGGTGTTAAAGTAGGCACCATATATCTTTGTATAGTTCATACTATTTCTTCTACTTTAATTGTTTAAGAGAAAAATGAATGTTTAGGAATAGTTGTTATAGTTGAGCATGGAGAACAAACAATTGTTGTAGATTCTTAAATAACACTATCGCACAATAGACTTGGACACATGAGTGAGAAATGTATAAAATTGCTTCATTTAAAGAAAGTCTAACTAGTTTTGAAATGCGTATATATGAATTTATGTGAAAGTTATGTGCATGAAAAAAAAGAAGAATTAGTTTTGTGAAGAGTAGAAAGAAAAAAAGAAAAGAAATTAGAACTTGTTCATACATATGTATGGGTAATAGCTCATGTATCTTCCCTTGATTATGTTACATTTATTGATGATGCAACTAGAAAAATATGGGTTTAGTTCCTTAGACAAAAATTTGATGTATTTGTAACTTTTAAGAAATGAAAAAACTTGGTTGAAAATTACCCTGGTAAAAAGATAAAATGTCTCAACCCTAATAATGGTGGTGGTGGTGAGTATTGTAGAAAAGAATTTAAATATTATTATTCTACTAATGGTATTCATAGGCATAAAATTATTCCAAGGACTCCACAACAAAATGGAGTAGTTGAGTACATGAATAGGATAGAAATGGAGTGTGTAAGGAGTATGAGGTTGTATGTTGGACTTCCCTTGACTATATGGACATAGGTTGTCAATAATTATGTATATTTGATCAATAAAGTCCCCTCTACTCCTTTGGGTTGTGGTATTCCAAAGGAGGCATGGATGGGTAAGAAGGCTAGTTATTCTTTTCTCAAAACCTTTAGTAGTGAAACATTTGCAAATATAGATTTCAAAAATAGAAGCAAGCTAGAAGCTAAATCTAAGAAGTGTATATTTTTTGGATATGACATTGATGAGTTTTTTTTATAGGCTTAGAGATTTTAAAAATCATAAAATTATAAAAAGTAGGGATGTCATATTCAATGAGAAAGTGTTGTACAAATATCTATTGCAGTAGCATAGGAAGAAATAAAATGATTATGTAGTACTAGATGATACTCCAAAAGATGATGGTCTAGTAGCTCCTTATGCTCCATAACAACATCAACAACAAATACCACAAAACATAGTGAATATTAAATGATAAACAAGGCTAAGTAGACCTTCAGATAGATTTTCTCCCTCTTTATATTCCATTTTATTAATGAGTATTGGTGAAATTTAATAATATGATGAAGCTATGTAGGTGGATAAAAAAATTTAGTTGGAGTTTGCAATGATAGAAAAAATGGACTCCTTGCTGAAAAATCAGACTTGGGATTTATGTAAGTTTCTTGTAGGTAAAAGGGATTTACACAATAAATAAATTTATAGGCTAAAAGATGATGATGGAGGTAAGAAAATATTTAAAGCTAGGTTAGTTCTCAAATGATTTTCATAGAAAATGGGCATTTATTTTGATGATATATTTTCTCTAGTTATTAAAATGACTTCTATTTGTACAATTTTAAGTATTATGGCTAGTGAGGATTTGCATTTAGAGTAGCTTAATGTTAAAAAGATTCTCTCCATGGTGATTTGGATAAAGAAATATATATGGAACAACCACATGGATTTGAGGTCAAAGGTAAGGAGAACTTAGTGTACAGATTGAAAAAAGTTTATATTGATTGAAGCAAGCACCTCATCAATGGTACATTAAATTTGAAAGTTTTGTGCATGAGCATGAATACACTAGGTGTCATTTAGATCATTGTGTATATTTTAGGACGTTGAATGATGATAGTACGTTATTTTATGTTTATATATTGATGATATGTTTGTAGTTGGGTCTAATATGGATTACATTAAGGGGTTGAATCAAAAATTAACACATTCATTTTCTATGAAGGATTTGGGGTAGAAAAATAAATCCTTGGTATAAAAATTTGTAGAGATAGGGAAAAAAAGAAACTAACTCTATCTTAGGATGATTATATTAAGAAGGTGGTGCAACATTTCTCTATGGACAATGTCAAAGCTATTAGCACACCTTTACTTGGTAATTTGAAATTGACTAAGGAGATGTGTCCAAAGACATAAGAAGAGGATGATAAAAGGTCCAAGGTACCTTATGCTTCATTTGTAGGAAGTTTTATGTATGTTGTGGTATACTAGGCCAAATATTGCACATGGAGTGGGATTCATTAGCAGGTATATGATTCACCCCGAGACTAAGCATTGGAATGTAGTCAAGTAGATTCCTAGATATTTGAGAGGAATATCTGGTAAGTGTTTATATTTTGGGGGGATCTACTAATAATTACAAGGTTATATTGATTTTGATTTGGTAGGGGGTCTTGATACCAGGTGGAGCACTACATGATATACATTTACTATTGGTGGGACAACAATAAGTTGGGTTTATTAGTTACAAAAGGTGAATGCTTTATCCTATGAATTTTTTTTTGAAACTAAGGTCAATGATGATTAAGTGGAAAAATATGGAGGAATATAGATCTTGAAGAATACTATTCAAGGAGGAGATTGAGACAGTTTTAGGTTGTTGGTTGGAATTTGATTGAGTGTTGATAAAATTGATGTGAATGAAAATTTGTTAAAGGGAAGGATAAAGAGAAGGTGATAATCAACTAATTAAAAGTACAAAGTAAAAGAAGATTTGAGTGAGAGATTAGACATAGACAAGAAAGAGCAAGGAAGAAATATCTAAACAAGAAAATGTAGTTGCTATTCTTAATAGATGATTTCTACCATTACTCATTCACCATTATAGAAAAAAATATTAGAAGTACTGAGTAGACTTAAGAAGTCTATGAAATCCTATATGGTAACATCAATTAATTATTTTTGTAAGTCCTTTAAATCATAACATTGTTCATTCAAGAACAAGGAGTGATAAGGTCTAAATGATCTTTTGGTAAAATCCTCCAAAAATGTCACATTAACAACGTGTATGTAACCTTTAACAAGGTTTTCTTTTAGCAAAGCTCACTTTAGAAGAGTAATTTTTTTTGGGTTGCGGGTACTAGGTGGTTTTTCCCTTCATAAGGTTTCCACATTAAAAATCACGGTCTCAAAATTGTGAATGTTGTTTGTGTTGCAAGTTATTTTCCATGTTTTATATTTTATTGCTCCTTGGTAATCACTAAGTTTATGGTCATTTATAACTAAGTAATTTTACTGACACTTGATAATGCAAATAACAACAAGTTAACAAGTTTGGAATAAAGAAATTGAAATGGTTAAAAGATAAGTTGAATGTTTGCAATGAGTGATTGCTGATAAATATTATGAAATGTTGGTGGTATTGAAATTTTTTGAAGGGACTGTATGATAATTGTATTGGATTTAGTTAATTTTTTTCCATTGATGTAAAATTACTACAAGAAAG
This sequence comes from Cupressus sempervirens, assembly GCA_028749045.1. Lineage (NCBI taxonomy): Eukaryota > Viridiplantae > Streptophyta > Pinopsida > Cupressales > Cupressaceae > Cupressus > Cupressus sempervirens. The sequence goes on along the minus strand of CM053785.1, from coordinate 138,686,190 downwards.
ATAAGACACTATTGGAGAAGGCTTAGTGGAGAAGCATCTGTGAGATTATCGAAGAAGCTTAACAAGGAAGTTTGGAAGTTGATCTAAACCTAACATCTATGCTCAAGATTAATTTTAGGGTTATCAAATAGGTAATGATATATGAGAGTAAAAAAGAGACAAAAAGAGAATAGAGGGAACACAGAGAGAGACATACTGAAATTAATAGAGCAAACATAAAGAACATTGAAATAAAAAGCACAATAGAGAGAAGACATAGGAACATATTGATCTAAAAAGATTAAAAAACTATATATGTGAAGTTATATTTTATAATACCTAATTAGTTGTTGTAATATTTGAAGAGCCTTTTTAGGACTATTAAGTTCATTAGTGAACTTTTGATTAAACCTCTAATAAGGTGAATATGTAGACATGCATGATTAAATCTCTTAGCAGAGCAGTCTTAATAGACTAAGGATACAATTAACACTATATTAATCACTATTGAAAAAGTGAGTTTCTTGGAAGGAAAAATTGATATATGTCTAATTGACAGACCTTTTTGACTATAGTAAAAAAATTGTGGATTCCATCCCCACCACAATTTTTCCCTTTGCCCAAGGGTTTTCTATGATACCAAAATATTTTTGTTATGTGTGTGAATTTTCTTTTTTGATTTTTAAATTTTTTTTTTATGCATATGAAGTATTAATGGTTAAATGATTAGGCTATCATTACATCTGGATTATCCAAACAATGTTGTTACAAGCTATCGATTAATACAAATTTAAATTATTGCACAAGTACTGATTCACCCTTCGACTAGTTGACCTTTCCTACTTATAATTAAAAATTAGTATCATAGCTTAATTCTCTTAAAATAAGTTTGATAACTTGAGAGTAGATCTGGAAAATGGAAAGATATAACAGGAAAGACAACTTGAAGAAGCCCTAGATGAAGCTATAGCCCAGAATGATGAACTAAAGAAAAAGTTGAAAGTCTCATTTGAAAAAAGGAAAGAACTATAAAAAAGATTACAAAGAAGTCTTGAGGATCTTGTGGAACTTTCTCAAAATAGTACAAGTTTAGAAAAAACTAATGTTGTAGTAGTTGATCTATTAGACATAAATGATATCCTTGAAAAAAATTTACAACAAGAAAAAAGGAACTTGAAAGTAAAGCCCTAAGAATGACTAAATTGATAGAAAGAATGAAAATAATCGAAGATGAAAAAGGAGATTTTGAAACCAATAAGAAAAGATTGGAAAAAGGAATCAAAGATAAGGATAGTACTATCCTTCAACTATAATAGGAAAATAACACACTGAATGGATAAATAAGTGATACAAGTGAGGAAAACCAAGAAGTCATTGCTGAAAATGAAAAGTTGAGAAAATATGTAGAAGATATACTAAAAAAACTAAAGGTGTAAGATGAATTTAATGAGAAGCTTACTAAATTTGACCTCAGCATGAAAAAGATTGATGAAAAATTGAAATGGATGCAACTAGACTTGGCTACATTGATAGAAGTAAATTTGAAATCAATGAATCAACCAAAATTGGAAAAGAAAATATATTTCAACCAAGAAACAATTAAACAAAAAACCTACATGCTATAATTATGGTAAACTAGGACATACGACTAATGTGTGTAGAAGAAGAGTATCAAATGTCTCACCAAAATCATCCTACAATGGTTTTTGCTACAATCACTACAAGTTTGGACACAAAGCAAGAGATTGCATGGTAAGAACACCAAGTACCTCTACATGAAGAAGCTTTATGGGTCACTTCTATAACTGCAACCTATTTGATCATAAGGATGAATGTTGTAGAAATGAAACCTTACAAACAAAAAACAAGGAAATATACAATGCAATAATTATGGTAAAAGAGGACATATCGAAAGAGAATGTCAATATAAAGAAGCAATTACATACACATGATTGACTAATACATCATGTTATATCTATCATGAATATGGTCATACAACACAAGCCTACAGATATCGAAAAACTAAGAACAAAAGCTATGTGAGCATTGAAATAATGAAGGATAACATTAAACAAGTATGGGTCAAGAAGGAATAGAATAATGCAACTGATAATAAATCACCAAATTCTAGTTAGGAATAAACATCTTCAAATTGAGATAGTAGAAGCACCACTTAGGGACATGTAATAATAATAAAAATCTATTACATTCCCAATAGACTAATAAAGTGTAACGAATAAAAAGTACTACACTATTAGTAAGAAAAGTTAAAGACTATCAGCTTGAAGCTTATTGGAGAAAAGTTACTATTGTGAATGCATTCATTACATAATTAACCATTTTCTTACTTTTCAGATTATAAGTACATGCAAAGGTTGATTTATTCAACACCTTGCTTTCTAAAATTTCTACATGTAAAAGTAAAATTCTAAAGTGATTTACAACACAAGTCATTGAGCAAAAGTGAATAGAGTTATTCATGCCCTAAATGTTATAATAGGAAAGATAATTTGATTTTCTTACATTAAATAAAGGATTTTTCTTGAAGAAATGACATGTATGGACAAGAATCTTCTTGTTGTAAGCATTAATGAAAGGTTAGAGCCACTACTAGAAGTCTATCTAGTAAAATCGAATGTACATGATAATGTTGGAGCCATATCATCACTAACACCAAGGGTAATAATGATTGAGGATATTACTACATTCATAACAAGATTGTGGTATTAGGAAATCATGGAATTGAAGATATGCATAGAAAGGAACTTTGTATAAATGGAGAGTTGAAGAAAAAATATAAGTACCTAGAAGTTCAAGGCCTCACACATATGGTGCATATGCCAAAAATATTTATTGATGAATGGATCAAATCCATATTGAGAAGAGTACATGATAGAGCAATATGGTTAGACATGGATGAACCTATAAATAGTACAAGAGAAATTATTAAAAAAAAGTGATAGGTTTATCAATGCAAGGGAAGGAATACCCATTAAGAGTGAGCAATGTGAACAAGCTGAGATAAATAACAAAGAACACTTAGGACAAGAGAGCCATGGTGATAGACAAGATGAAACATGTAGGAACAAGGTTCGCTGCAATGATAATTAGATATAAGATATAGCAATAAACTCACTCTATTAGTGTGTTGGGAATAGTGATATGGATAGCAGATGAGATCACCACATAGGGTAAATCATATGATCTTTCAGGTATGGTTTTTAATCAATTAAGTATAAATATGAAAAGATTGAAGAAGGACTGACAATAAGATATGAAATTTGGTACTCTACTTGTATGTATATATTTCTATGTTAATAATTTTTTCCCTAGTATAGGAAATGTACAATGAAATAAGAATAGACCTGCTATATATCAAATTAATGAGTATGTTGATAATCTAGGTGATGAGTTAAAGACAACTATGTGGAGCTATTTCAAAGAATTTCAACTGAAGATCTAAGTGAGTTATTGAATCCTTGATGGAGTTATCACCAAGTGTAAAGATACTTTATGTTTTATGACTGACACTGATAACATGTAGGATTCAACAAGTAGAGCTAAGAAATCTTTGGGTTCCTTATTTGGATCATGAAGTTTCAAAGAAAGATTTGGTTAGTTATGTTGACCATATACCAAGTCTACCAAAACTACACATCAACAATATGACTTGCGACTTATGAGGAATTTTTCAAAAGAATTTTTTTTGGAGGTCCCATTAGTAAAGAAGGAGAAAAAGATAAAGAGGATATCTAGAGTCGCATAGGAGGCATAACGAAGTCTATTAGTACATGAAGTTACACAAGCTACATCAACACTTTAGCTATAAACACAAGTAAGAAAAGGAAAAGACATCGATATATAGTCTACAGGAGAAGTTGTTACCATCTCAGAACAAGAAGATGAAGGAAGTGAAGAAGAACTTGAAGTTAGCACACAAGGATACACAAATTTAGAAAGAGTGATAAAAACTAATAAGAGATAAGTATTCAAAAGGAGAAAAATGCAAAATGTTACCATAGCGAGAATAATAATGACACAGAGTCAAGTTAAAAATCCACCACCAACAAGGAAATCATAATCTAAAAAAGAGAAAGGGGTAAGTTCAAGAGGAAGGAAATCAAGATGGAGAATGTAAAAGATTCCCACTAATTTGAGAGAGCTCATAAAGTATATCATTGAAACATGACTAGTTGGGAAAATTGATCTTGACTCATTTTCAAAGTTAATTAAAGAGGACAAGAAATTGATCAAAGAATCAATCATAAAACATTCCAAAGATGCATGCAAATATGGATAAGGTGCTACATGAGTTGTACACTATTTTACTAGAAAGATGACACTTTACAAGTCATAGAATAGAAGAGTTGAGGAAACAAGTATTTCAAGAGTTACGACTTGATCTATTGGCTAAAGATGTAGAAATTTGGATGGACAAGTATCACAAATCATTTAGGACTAAGGTACCAATAGATATGTTACATGTAGATGAAGAACCTCTCTTACTTCAAAATATCAAAGAAGTCTAGATGAGGAATTGCAAAAAGAGAAAAGTCAAGCATATGAAGAAGGAGGAACACCAAATGCCAATGACATGTTTAATGTGAGTGAGCTACTTGGAACTACAAGCACATAAATTGAGAAGAATTCTATAGGTGAACAAGTAATTATTGAATATATCATTGATAGGAAAGGAGAATTAGATTTAGGAGGAGATAATCAAGAAAAGATTAAAGAAGAAGAAGTTTGAGTAGAAACAACAGTCATTGGTAGTATTGAGCACAAAGAAGCAAACTCGTTTGACAAGGCTACAATTAGCTAATAAGTAATTATACTGATGAGTAGTGTAGATCAACCACCATGTTGGTGTTTTAAAACTACTAAGAACCAAAATGCTTAATACCAAGATGACAATACTCACACAATCTAATGACTAGCCAATTCTTATTACCAATTGTGTGTGCAAAACCATTTGGGCCCAACTTCAACAAAACCACGGGTGATTTTCTACTCTTCTGGCTTTGCAAAACTAGGGTGGGTATACCTAGGGATGATACAAGATTGGGAAAATTGTATGAGAATTATTTTAGTTTCATTCTGATTCTCATCTCAAATCCTCAAATACATATGCAATTCTTGATAACTTGATAAACACATCCCATATAATAGATATGACCAAAAATTCTTCTATAGATCTGCAGGTGTTCTTAGCAATAGTAGCTAACTAAAGCTAAAACATTCCATGCAAACAAGTACTGGCCAACTTTTAAGATCTACAGGAAATAAAAGTAAAATTGATTTAATTTTGGATTTTTGACAACCATTTGTGACATATTTCTCTTTTAGCTGGATCAAATTTGATCAGTGGCTAATCCATTGGGGTTCAGAGTCTACAACAAATTGTTAGATCTAATTTGTTTCCTTACAACAAATTTTATCAGTAGTTCTTATCAAAATTCATCATTCAAAATCCTTTACACTACTACATCAGCCTTAACAAATTCATCAAAGCTTTTACTTAATCCATTGAACTAATAGTAGTGATGAACATATATACAACCTAACTAAATTGCATTCAATTGTATAAGCCTTTACTCATACAACATCAAGATAACCAAGTAATCAAAAGGAGACAATGTTCAGTAAGAACTGATATGGGGATAGCTCAAAATTTGTATTCATTTTCCTTGAAAATTGTATACAATTTACAGTAAACTCAGAATGATCTTCAGAAAGAAACACAGATCATTCTATATTCATGTATTCTCAAGATCTGACAGAGAAAATATACCACAAATTTGCTCAAAATAATGGACCAAAAATAGACTAAGTATCACTTAGAAAAATAGAATTCAGACCTTTTCTCTAGCCTTGGAATCTCACTTATATAGTGTGAGATGCAACAAACTTTAGGCTAAGAAAAAATGATAGGTGTCCTTTACAAGAAGAAGACACATACATCTATCTGAAAAGAAAAAGATTAACAGAAAGTTATGCGAACCATATATTCTCTTGCAAGCTTCTGTCTATTACCTCCTTTTGTTGATTTAGCTCCAACTATGATTCTGTCATATATGTAATTGCTAAGCTTGTCCCTGACAAAATCTATTCTGATGATTGCAAACTGACTTCAACCCATGGGTTTTACCATCATCACGGTACTAGGAGAAAAACGCTTACTTCCCACTCTTCACTAATTAACAAAACTCCTCAAGATAATGGGATTAACCCTTAAGAAACAATACTCGAGTATGGAAACAATGCGGCTGTCAAATATAACAAAATGAGCAATTTCTACTTAGCCAACCACATCTGCATCCAAAACCAACTTTCAACAAAATTTGTCACCTACTAACACAAAAATATGTGCACTAACAAAAAGTCAAAGGGACTATTTGCATGTAGCCCATGGGTATAAAATCTTCTTCACCTTCTCTAAAAACTCTGCACAGGCTCCTACATACTTTTGCTGCCATGGCATTGAAGTGTGCCATCTTGAAAATTTCCTTAGAGAAAGGTGTTATTGCTGACAGGATTTTTATTTTATCAAGTCTATTATTTTCTCCCCTCATTACCTTAGTAGCTTGATCACAACCCATAAAATCACCTGTGATTACTAGTCTTCCTCGATCAAAATTCCACATACTGACATACGAGGCAAATGTAAGGAAACTTGGCAACAAAGAATATAAACATTTCCACATAACCCATAATAAATATGAAATAAACATGAAATTAAAATCCACATGCAAGAGAATATAAAACATACCCACAAAATTGTGACACAAGATATACCCTGGGAAACCCTCATTGAGGGAAAAAACCCAGCCTCCAAAAGCATCCATCACCATGTATTATTCAGCAAAAATACCATTGCCATACAACCATGGAAGCCTTCATGGCCATAGCCACAACCGAGAAAACTATGCGAACAAGCATGAATCCACACATCCCATGCCATGCTTCCAACCTTCACAAATACTCCCTTGGCTAACCTGTCAAGCCTTGTCCCGCTCGACTCTTTCCTTTTGTCTTCTCCTTGTCACTCTTTCTCTCTACAACAACTACCCTTGTGGCTGCTTATATAGTAGCAAGTCCCACAAAACCACTAAGTGGTATTACATAAAAAATGTGCTAATACCATGTGCTACCTAACCCACTGACCCCACATTTAATATTGGGCATTTAATTCTTTTTCCCCAATATTAAATAATTACATGAAATATTTTCACAATGTTACAATACAACTCATCAAGAATATTCCATGGGAATCTTTACATGTTGCACGTCCATCTAGGCACAAAATTACATAATAAAATCAAATAATAAAATAACAATATTATGCAATGTGTGCAACACCCATTATCTCAACAGCAAACAACTTCCTCTCTGCAAACCACCTTTCAAAAAAAATTAAACTAATTCGAGATGAAGAAACACTAGGGATTCAATTACTCTTTCCAAGTAATCCCTCTGCTATCCACAGTCTAAAAGTTAGTGAGTTCTTTGGAGCCATTTCTACTATACCATGCAAGATTGCAACACTTCAGAGACTACAATAAAATACGCACTTGGAAATCTCTTATCTGTAGTTCTTTTATTCTATTTGGCACTCGTGCCAAAATCTACACAATCCTCTTAGTAAATGATCCTATTCAGAAAAGACTTCAAAATCTTTATTCGCATAAGGTGCAACTAAAAAAATCTTATAAGTTACACCCTATTTTTTCTTTCACACGCGAAACTTTTCATATCTCATTAATATGTAGAGTGCCACCCCCTTCAGTATTTAAAACTTGCACTGTTGATCTTCAAAATCATATGATCATGGGGTACAAAGATAACTTGGCATTCCACTTGATAAGTTGTCCAGTCAATCCAATGAAAATTACCCATGTATATAGCTCTTTCCTTGATGGCACTTCTTTCTGGACCCACTAGTGACTGAGGACACATGTCAGTAGGTTGCTACTTCGTTATACATAAAGAATGGGCACCTTGCCATAGCGAAGCAGCGACAACCATCAATTCATTTTTGATCTTGCGGATGATATATTGCTTGTACTACTTAGAAGATAGTGGTGGGCCCCTGGTCACTATCTCGCTATACGTATCATTCGAGCAACTCTTTATGGCAAGACAACGATGGCTGTTGATCTGAGGTTACATCAAAGGTGGAGAAATTGCACCAAGAACACTGAAAGGAGGTGGGATCCATGCTCGCTTTGTCACATAGAGTAAATATCATGCAAATTTTTATAGCGAGATGGCGAGGATCATTGATTGAAACTTGATCTAACGATTGGGATCTCTTAAATGCTTTATTGGTCCAAGGCACTACTGACATAGGCAAATCTGCACCACTCGCAATCCATAAAACTTTACCTTGAGCTTGGCCAACCTTCCACATTGCCTCGGGTCCTGCCAGCTATTGATTTTCACAATGCCTCGCTACTTTGCTAATGGCAAGATGTCAACTTTTTCCGATAGCGAGGTAGTGAGCTCCAACAATCTTCAACAAAACTCAGCGCTAGGACGTACAAGGACCCATCAAATCGTTATCACTCCTGCCAACTACTTCTGACACAATAGTTATTGCCTATTATGCCACCGGGTCAGACCATGGTTGTCAATGATTTTTGAGGCCATCGTGTTTTGATTTCTCGGCACCTTGCTACTTCGCTAATGGCGAGATGACCAAATTTTTTGATAGCGAGGTAGTGAGACATCGAAAAACCATCATTTCAGTGTTGACTTCTAATTGCTTCCATTGGGTCCCTTTTCCTATTCTGACAGTTCTTGCTAGGTGTTTATGACTTAATGATCAGTCATAAAACAATTGTTCAACTATCGTGTCTTCAAATTATGGTCCCATCTTATAACTTTCTGGCACTCGCTACCTCGCTATACATAAAGAATGCCCATGTTTTCATAGCGAGGAAACAACAACGGTGGATATATTTGTAGAACAAGATTTAGTATGCAAAGAACATTAACAATAAAGTAAACATTCACAAACCAAAACTAAATTCACATATATGTTTAGACAAAGAAAAGCAAACAAGAAGTGCAAACCTCACAAGAGAAAACACTCCATGCTTTCTTGATTTTGTAGACGTGTCCTTTGATGTGGATGTATGCTCAAGATGCTCAAAGCTGCTTCAATGGAGGTGGGTAATGGAAAATTGGTAGCTTTGTGAGCTCTCAATTTGGCATTATAAGGGTAGGATTGATGGCTTTGGTTCTCAAAATAGCATGGTAACTTTAGCTCAAAGATTCTTGTTGAAATGGCTTGGGATGGAATTCAATTTATAGGCCAAGGGGTAGAGGGATGGAGGGCTTAGATTCAAGGATGGGGAGATGGTTAAGGAGGGCTAAGATGCACTCAAAGGGGAGCACATGGATTATGCTTGTTTAGCACCAATGGGAAGGTGACACTTGTCACAAGGAGGATGAATGTGAGAGGGTAGGGTAAAGGGTTGGTTAAAGGCATGATGAGTGGGGTTGAGTATGTAAGAGAGATGTAAGAGGAATGAGTGTGGAAGAGGAAAGAGTGTGGAAGATGGATGTAAGAGTCATGAGTGGGCTTTGTAAGTCTTTTATGGTTTGTAAGAGCACTCATGACTTGGTGGTTGGGATTTTTTGAGGGGAGACTTTGGTTTAGGAAAGTCTTAAACTTCTTTAGGGAATGTGACAACATTAGGGGGTGGATTAGGCTTGGTTTTAGGATTAGATTAGGGATGTTAGAGATGTGCAAGTGGATGGCATTAATGAGAGTGAGTGAGTTAGTGGCTAAGCTTGGTTAGTATGGGTGGATGGGGTGGATTAGGCTAAATGGAGGATTAGGGATAGGTTAGGGGTTTTTGGATTTGAGGATTTTATTTATCAAATAGATTTATTTAATAAATGGAGATTTTTGGAATTAGATAGAAGAATAGGATTTAATTGATAAATAGTAGGTTATTTGATTTATCAATTAGGACTATAGATGATTAATTAAATTAATCAGCTAGGGATGGAAAATGATTAATTAAATAGAAATTTAATTAATGATTCCTTTAGAGATAACTAAATAAGATTATTAAAGCGGTGTAATAAAATTTAGGTGTCTACATTTTGCCCCTCTTTGACATAGTGTTGAGACAACACTATTTCAAAGAAGTTCGAATGAAGATGACACGAGGAAGATGTTTTAGCAATGAGGTTGCCCCAGTCTCGGATAAGAAGAGGAGAGACTAGAATTAGATGATGCCCCCTCAAGAAGGCGGTGGGGAGAGAAATGAGGATCGATGACTTTTTGAAAAGTACAAGAAATTGAGATGAGCTAAGACACAGATTGGCAAAGAGAAGGGGCTGAATTAGCTCAAAATCTCACGATGGGAGAATGATAAAGGAGAATTAGATGTACAAGAGTAAAGCAAGCTTAATACTTTCCAAGATTGGGGGGGGGGGGGGATGGAGGAGCGGAGCGCTATAAAAGGAATCCAGGATAGGGAGATGGATGATGGGATGATAAAGCTGATGCAACAGGATTTCAAAGAGTCAGATTGGCGGAAGATGGGTTTCAGAGATCCCTAGGACTAGGATTGTGGATCTCGAAAGATGAGGCTTGGTGGATTGATTTGATTGGTGGATCCCTAAGACTAGGATTTTGGATCCCTAAAGCTAAGCCTGAGGAGTGATCCAAAGAGATACTGATGCATAAGCTGGGATAGGTGTTGGATATGGATGGGGGATAATGGAGATGAAGGGAATCCATTGAAGCTTTTTGAGCGGGGGGATACTTCAAAGAGAAGTACCACCATGTAGTTGAGCACTAGATTTGCTATAGGACTATTGGTTAATTGCCAAGGTTACCAAGAACATCAAGGCCTTTTCACCAACCGTCCAAAGGACTGACAAACTGACTCGAAACAAACACGCAAGGATTGCCCTAGTATCACACATGAATCCTAGAGGAAGCAGCGTGGAAATGACACTAGGTAACCCACAAGCAGAAAAAGAAAACAAGCAAAAGACCTGATCAAAACCTTACGCTCTGATTGCCCCATTTGCAACATACCATGATATGGAAGATTGTGGCAACCTTGAGGAGGGAACAAGGAGATTGCTTGAAAAAGATATTTCAAGACCCAAAAGGGAAGATCCCAAATCAAAAGAAAGTGAAAATCCAAAAGAGAACCATTTGCCAATGAGATGGGTAGGACGAGGTACTAACGGACCAAGATCAGACATGAGGAAAGCTATATCCTGCAAGGACCTATCGGAGAGTACCTAGGCTGGTGGATTTGGATGAGTGATGCGTCTGGCAAGCTGAACTAAGAAGGATAACACTTTGGTGACAAGAGATCTAGCTAAAGGATGCATTGGAATATCTAACCAAGATGTGCGATGTGTGCAAGATGCTGATCAAGGAGGAACTGACACAAAAGCTGGATAGATACAATGGTACTAAGCTAAAGAGGATGTACAAGCTGATGAACCAAGATATCTTACACATGTACAAGGTTGTTCATGTTTGGGGTTTGTGAGATGGAAATTTTTGTGAAGGGTGGGATGTCTATAATAGTTGATAGGTGGATAGGTAGATGGTTTGCAAAAAGCTTAAGTGAAAATGGGGTTCTTTATGTGCATGTGATAGGATACAAGCTAGGATACAAGATTATTTAGAAGTTGGAATATGGTACAAGCTTTGGACAAGATTTGGATATACAAGGTATGGTACAAGATTTACAAGGTATAATAGAAGCTTTGGTACAAGATTTACAAGCTGAGGTACAAGATTTTACAAGCTGTACAAGAGGTATTTACAAGCTTCATCAGATTTTGGATATTTAGTTGGAACACCAAGGGAACAAACAGGTGTTGTTATGAGATGGTGGGTGAATGGATGAGGGATAGGATAGTGATAGATAATGGATTAGTCTTAGTACACAAGGCACCTGAATTACCAGGTTTTCACCAAGGTACCTATCCAAGGCGCTTGAATTGCCAAGTTTTCACCACTGGATGCTTATTTCTCTTTACTATTTTTTTGTATTTTTCAAAAGATGGGTATACCAAGGATCTTCAAGCATAGAACTTCTTGAGATGAATGATGTTAGTAAGATCATTCAAGAGTTCTCCTTCTGGTGTAGATAATTGATAGGCTCTGGAGCCAAAGGATGCAGTGACAACATAAGGACCAAGCCATGTAGGTTCAAACTTGCCTTTCTTTTCTAGATCTGCTTGGACTTTCATGTTTTCTATGAGGACCATGTCACCTGGCTGAAAGTGTCGTGGGAGCACCTTTTTGTTGAAATTTCTTTTGAGATGAGTTTGGTAGACTGTGAGATGGTCATAGGCTTGTTGTCTCTTCTCGTCTAAGAGATCTAGTTGGGTGAGCCGAGCTACTCTGTATTCTTCATCTAATATTTGCCCTCACAAAGATATGCGTAGTGAGGGAAGTTCAACTTCTATAGGTAATATCGCTTTGGCACCATAGACTAGGGAATATGGAGTTTTTCCTGTGGATGTATGGAAGGAGGTTCGGTAGGCCCATAGAGCCGGATTTATTTGAAGGTTCCAATCACGGCTGAAATCATTGACAACTTTTTTTAGGATTTTGAGGAGGGTTTTGTTAGTTGCCTCTGCCTGGCCATTACCTTGTGGGAAATATGGGCTAGAAAAGTGGTGATGGATGCGAAGGGAAGTGCATAATTCTTCCATGTTGAGATTTTCAAAGTTACCTCCGTGGTCAGTGAAGATGGTGGATGGGATGCCAAAGCGGCAAACAATGTGGTACAAGATGAACTTGGAGACCTGAACTCCTGTAGCTGAGACTAGGGGGACTGCTTCCACCCACTTAGTGAAGTAGTCTGTAGTTGTTATTATCCATTTATTTCCATTAGATGAGAGAGGTGTGATAGTTCCAACTAGATCAAGGCCCCAACAAGCGAAAGGCCAAGGTGGTGCAATAGGCTGTAGATCTTATGCTGGAGCGTGCACAAGATTTGCATGCTGTTGACATGGGAGACACTTTCTGACAAAGTCACAGGAGTCTTCTTCAATGGTAGGCCAATAGTAACTTTCTCTAAGGATTTTTTGTGCTAGGACAATACCACTCGTGTGGGCACCGCAAAGTCTGGTGTGTACTTCTTTTAACGCCATTGCAACCTCATTTTCATCTAAACATCGAGAGAGAGTATCGTGATAACCCCAATGATATAGGGTATTGGCTATGATAACATAGCGGGATGATTTTTGGATGAGGTTTTGGCATTGGGTATGTGTGAGGTGATGGGATATGATACCATCGTTAAGGTAAGCATGAATTTCATGGTACCAAGGGGATTGGGGACCAACCAAGATACAAACACAGTTTGAATCCTCATTCGCAGAGGCAGGTGTGAGGAGCTGCTCGACTAAAAAATCATACTGTGTAGCTTCTTGGGGAATTTCCAAGAGCGAGCTGATAGTGGCCATGGCGTCTGCTGCCTTGTTCTGCATTTGAGGTACTTGTGTAAATTGAAGCTTTGTAAAATGCTGGGTTAGCTGATCAACTAGCTCTTTGTAGGGTAATAGCTTTTCATCTTTGGTTTGATATTCATTTAGGACTTGCTTGATGATGAGCTAGGAATCGCCAAAGATTTGTAACTCAGTGACGTTCCATTCTGCAGCTATTTTTAATCCTACTACGAGAGCTTCATATTCTGCTATATTGTTGGTGCTAGGGAATTGTAGCTTGAAGGCTTTTGGAATATAATCTCCTTGAGGTTTAACCAACAATATTCCTGCCCCTGATCCATGAGAGGTGTATGCGCCATCAAAATAAAATTTCCATGGGGGATGTTCTTCAATTAGGTAGATATGCTCGTCTAGAAATTTGGTGAGCAAAGGATATGCATCTACTAGAGGTGCATCAACTAGGTGATCTGCTATAGCTTGCCCTTTGATTTCCTTTCTATCCACATACTGGATGTCAAATTCATTAAGGAGCATAACCCATTTGGCCAAATGGCCTGTAAGTGCTGTTCTAGAGAGCATATACTTGAGAGGGTCAATCTTGGAGACTAGTTGGATGGTATGACTTAGCATGTAATGGTGAAGTTTTTGAGTTGAGAAAACAACTGCCAAACAAGCTTTTTCCATAGGAGTGTAATTAAGTTCATAACCAACTAGGGTTCTACTGATGTAGTAGATGGCTATTTCTCTACTATAGTCATTGAGCTGTGCTAGAAGTGCCCCTAGAGCAGTAGGTGTTGCTGATATGTACAAAATCAAGGGATGACCAGGAACTGGTGGAACCAAGATAAGGGGATTGACTAGATACTACTTGAGCTGATCGAAGCTGCGTTGACATAAAGGATCCCACTTGAAGTTCTCATTCTTCTTTAGCAAATGTGAAAATGGTGTACACTTATCTACAAGCTGGGAGATGAAGCGCCAGACAGATTGAAGCTTTCCCTGAAGAGAGCGAAGCTGTCGTAGTATCTGGGGAGGAGGCATGTCTAAGATAGCCTTGACCTTTTTGGGGTCAATCTCTATACCTCATTTAGAAACTATGAAGCCTAGAAGCTTGCCAGATGTGACCCCAAAGACACACTTCTTGGGATTTAGCATGAGATGATATTGGGCTAACCTATGAAAGAATTTCTCCAGGTCAACGAGATGATCCATGAATATGTGAGATTTGACTAGGATATCGTCCACATAATCCTCCAAAATGCTATGGATAAGATCATGGAAAATGGCTGTCATAGCTCTTTGATAGGTAGCCCCAGCATTTTTTAGGCCAAAGGGCATCATGGTGTAGCAAAAGGTTCCCCAAGGGGTAGTGAATGCTGTCTTATGCTGATCCTCTTCTGCAATCTTGATCTAATTATGCCCAAAAAATCCATCCATAAGGGACAAAATTTTATGTCCAGTTGTAAGATCTACAATCATATCTATGTTGGGCAAGGGAAAATCATCTTTTGGGAAAGCTTTTTTTAGATCTCTAAAATCAGTGCAGATTTTGATGTCACCAAAAGGCTTAGTGATAGGGACCATGTTGGAGATCCACTCTAAGTAGTCAATAGGTCGGATAACCTTAGCAGCTAGCATTCTTTCTAATTCAGCTTTGACCAGTAATGCCACCTTAGGGTGCATTTTTCTAAGCTTTTGTCTGACGGGCTTGATCTTTGGATCGACTGCAAGATGGTGAACTACAAGCTTTGGATCCAACCCCTGGCATGTCCTAATATGACCATGCAAATCGGCCAATGTTCTCTCTTAAGACCTCAAAGAGGAGATCAGCTTGGTCTTGTGATAGGGATGTAGCAATGTGAACAAGTCTGGGGATCTCTGAAGAATCGATGTTGACTTCTCTAGTATCCTCTATTAGAATAGATGACACCTCTGGTCGATTATCTTGAGGAGGCAATACTAAATCCTCATGTTCTGCTTGTGGCTCTGGATTTTCTTGCTGAGGGGTTCTCTTTGCTGTCTTAGCTAGTCCTGAATTCACCTTAGTTCTAGTTTTGGGTGTATCAGAACTAGGTTGGGGATTTTCTCCAAAATACCCCTTGGGATCTAGTTTATAGATATAGGCAAAATCTGGCTTTGTCTACTTGTGAGGTGTTTCAACTCCCATGAATCTTAGAAGCGCTTCCTCTGATGCAAATTCATCAATTGTATGACGCTTGGTTGCTCCCAATCTATGAGTTGTGGATGAGCGAGTGGTAGGTCAATGTGATGGATGGATAGTTCTCAGAGAACAGAGTCTCCTAGGAAGATTTGGTCTGGGATATCGTCGTAGGCTCTCTTTTCAACTTCCTCAGGAATGTCTTTGATTTCAACAAGGTCATGGTGGATGTTCGAAAAAGCGTGACCATTCTCGTTGGTACCCCCAGTTGTGAGTATGCCAAAGCCAAGACCTGACTTCATTTCCCACTTATGTGCCTCGATGGGACATTGCATGCCCCTTTCTTCTGGTCCTAGTCCACCACCTTGATAGTTCCATTTGTCAGTGATGAGCTTATGTTCTTGGGGATACTTTTGGCTGAAGTGATCAAGGTGTGCTTGATTTCTTGGAGGTGCATCCTTATGTAACCAATTGTTGATATCTGGAGTGAGCTCCTCATGAAGAGGGGTTTTTGAGGATACAAAGGTTGTTGGGCCAAACTATTTGTATCGAGGAGTGGAATCTCCTTAGCTTTGTGATATGTTGGCCATCCATGGGTATGTGGATCAAGTGGGATTGCTCTGACAGCAAATGCATCTGATAAACTATATTCTCCATAGCCTTTTTTGTTGATCTTTGTGGTAGATAGGGTGGAGGCGAGGATGGTTTTGTGCATCATTAAAAGTGTGGGATGAGCTGGTGATGGCTGTGCCGATGTCTATTCTGGGGCAATGGTTTGTATATGAAGCTTCAACCGCATTGCAATAAACAAAGGGTTCTGAATCAACATGGATGGTTACCTCAGTGCCCTGATGCAGAAATTTGATGCATAATGGTAGGTGGATGGAATGGCCTTCATAGCGTGAATCCATGGGCGATCGAGGAGGATGTTAAATGGTAGGTTTAGATCAACAACATGGAAAACTATCTCTTGGATGACCGGCCCAACCTTGATTGGTAGCAAAATAGTTCCTTCTGTGGTTCTTTCCAAGTTGTCATAAGCTTTGATGGTGATAACTTCACTGATCATATCTGCCTCAGTATACCCAGCTTGTTTTATGAATTTTAGGGTGCAAATGTTCAAGGCTGATCCATTATCTATCATTACTCTTTTCATGGAAAAATTGGACACCATGATGGCTATGCGAAGCAGAAGGTTGTGATCTGGCTTGATTGCAGGTATGTTGGTGGGTTTGAATGATAGGGCACATGAGGAGGATAGGTGTCCGACGAGATTATGAAAATTAGTAGTGTTGATATTTGAAGGGACACGGGATTCTATGAGAGCACTGTCAAGGATGTCTTTGTACATAGGACTAGTGCGGAGAAGGTCTAAAATGGAGATTTGGGTTGGCATGTTCCCAACGTGTTCCTAGATATTGTACCAGCTTTTTGATGGAGCTGATGGTGCTGATGAAATTGGTGGGCCTGCGATGTTAAATTGCGATCTTCGAGTGGTAACTACACACTCATTGTCTGGTCCTCGAATATTGATAACATTGACAGAAGGCTCTTTCTCAGATATACAAACTATAAGGCTACCATAGTCTATATAGGGTGAAGTATGGTCATTGTTCTTCCCATGCTGTTGGTTTGGCTGGCAGTTGTTGGTGTTGTTTTGGATAGGTGCTTTTCTAGGATTTTGGTTGTTGTGTGGAGGAAAAGCATTTTGATAAATATGTAAGCCTGCATTGGGAGAGGTTTGGGCACCAAAAGTGATTTATTTCCGATCAATGAGGTCCTGCACATAATCTTTTAGTTTCATTCATCTAAGGGTGGTGTGACCGTTTACCCTATGGAACTTGCAATACTCATTGTCCTTATACCATGCAACTTTGGATTGGCTTGGATCAATTTTCTAGGTAGGAGGAAATTTGATGAGGTTTTCCTTAGCCAATTTCTCAAAAATGACATCCAATGGCTCACCAAGGGGTGTATAGTTTCTAGGTGTGGGTTGGAATCTAGGTTTTTGCCCTGCAGCTACATTGATGGCATTAGCTTGATTGTTAGACCCTTGAAAGTTGGGTCTTGTATTGTGATTTTGATAGCTTTGGTTATTCCATTGTTGGTAATTGATAGCTTGTTGGTTGTTTGTTTGATATGGTGGGTTAGACTGATTTTGGGAAGGACCAACAATATTCACATGTTTGGTGTCAGTAACCCCATCTGTTGCAATATGCTTGTTTTTGTTCCAATACCTAGACTTGTCATTGGAATGTGATTGATTTTGGTTGGCCTCTTAGTAAATCTTGACCACACCATCTTTGATGAGTCCTTGTTCAAGGATCATTCCTTTCTCTTTGATATCTTTATAGGTCTGCAAACAATTCATGGTCATGTGGTGAGCCAAGCTGGGATGTGCATTATCAATAAACATTTTCACCACATGGTGTTCTGGCAAGGTGCAGGATATGCGAGTGGTAAGGGTTTGCCATCTTTGCAGGTATTTGGCAAGGCTTTCTCCACCTTTTTGCTTGGTGTGGACAAGATCAACTATTGATAGCTCTATTTCAACAAGATGGGCATATTGGGCTACAAATGCCTCAGATAATTCAGCAAAGTTTTTAATTATGCCATAGGGGATTCTGTAAAACCATTCAAGAGCTGGTCCAACCAAGCTTTTGGGAAAAAGGCACAAGAGGAAGACATCATTGTATGTCATGTCTTGGTAGTGCATGTAAAGTTCTTTGATATGTGTGACAGGGTCTCCTTTTCCTCTGAATTTGTCAAATTTGGGTACCTCAAAGTGTTTGGGAACCTCAAAGTGTTTGGGAAATGGTTTCATGGTAATGGCTCTGTCAAATGGGTAAGGATAGACATTCTCAAACTTGAATGTCTTCAGATCATTCCCTTCTTGGATGGATTTCAGAGTTGTCTTCATTTGCTTCCATTTTGAATTGATAGGTGATGGCTGGGGTGCCCCCAATGTAGGAGTGCATTGAGGTAGGTATGCACTAGATGGGGCCACTGAATATGGATGGCTGTGAGGGATTTACTAATAGGGATTGTACATTGTTTAGGCAGCTGCATGGTGGATGACGAGTTGTTGAGGGGGAGGTGGCGCATATTGCTGCATGTGTTGCGAGGCTTGCTGTTGATATGGGATTTGAGGTTGGGATTGAGGAACATAAGCTGACTGTGGGATAAATGGATTCCTTTGTGGAGGTAAGGTATAAGATGGTTGTGAAGCTTGGGGAAAGGATCAGGGGGCTTGTGGGGTTTGACCAATATATGTGGGATGCGCCCCCATTTGGGATGGTATCTGCTAATAATTGGTGATTGGCTAGGGTGGTGGATTACCTCCTAGGAGTGGCATTGAAAAGTAGTTGGTAATAGGAGGTAATGGATTAGTTGGTGGTGGAGGTGGTGGGAATTGAAAGCTTGGGAATGGAACTGATGGGGTTTGATAGCTTTGTGGCTGGATTTGGAAGCTTGGTAGAGTGGTGGCAGGAGCTAGGGTCATTTGGGAGCTTGGTAGAAAATTGGCAGTAGCTTGTGGGATTTGATAGCTTTGTGGAGTGAGGGTAGTAGCTTGTGGATTTGTGGCTGATGGTATTGAGCTCCCAAGACCTAATGGAAATGATGGGATTATGCTTTGGGCTATGGTGAACAAGCTGGGGGTGATGAAAGGTTGATTACTTGGCCCCATGGGTGGCATCCCTATTGTATATTGCTGAGGTTGGCCAAAGATGCTAGCACTGATTTGGGAGATGGGTGGATTTGGAAGGCTGGGTTGGGGAGCAGCAGCAACAATAGTGAAGGGGGTGAACGGTGAGTTGTTTTGAATAAAGGGGGTTTGGAGCGGAGAGGTATTAACCAAGGATGGAGTGGTGTTGGCTGGGTTGACTTGCGGCATGGAGATTTCAACTTGGGTGGATGATGGTATGTTTGGGTCTATTGGATCATATGGATTGGTTGGAAGCTCTTCTTTTGGCATATATTGAGGATAATTTGGATCATAAGAGCCTATGGGTGGTGACAACTGCCCAAACAATGGGTGAGATGGATCTGATAATGAAGGGGGTCTTCCAAAGTCAAAGGTCCCTACATTGTCCCTTCGAAAATTAGCCATGATTGTCTCTTTGTTCTTGTCTATAATGGCGTTTACCAATACTACATTTCCTGGTTGGTTCATGAAAGCTTCAATGTCAGTAGGTGATGGCATAGCTTTTTCTGGGCTGAAGGATGGCTGAGTGCTCAAGGGGGGTGATGCTGTTCGATCCAAATGATAGGCTCCATTGTTTCTTTCTTCTTGGCTAAGCGAGTGACAGGTGGCATGAA
Organism: Cupressus sempervirens; assembly: GCA_028749045.1. NCBI lineage: Eukaryota > Viridiplantae > Streptophyta > Pinopsida > Cupressales > Cupressaceae > Cupressus > Cupressus sempervirens. The sequence continues at coordinate 138,666,287 of CM053785.1, read as the reverse complement.
AAATGCTCGTAGGGATGAGATGCAACAAATGCTAGTGGATGCAAAAGGGGGGAAGGCTTTTCTATGCAAATGATTTCCTAGGTTGAGGCAAAGCTATATGAAAAAACCTAAGGAGGATTGGGTTGGGGATTCTAACTTCAAAGATATGTTGCCAAAGCACAAAAGGTCTGCTTTCCTATGTGCAAGCTTGGTGGTGATTGTGTCAACTTAAGGATAGACTGATGATCCTTTAGGAAGAACACAAGATTGACCACTTGTGGATCCCAACCTTTAGCTCAAGGTGATGAGGGATAGCAAGTGACAAAGCTAGATTACCCTAGACAAAGCTCTGTCAAAGGGATAACCTTGGTGAGATTGGTGGATTTGGAAGATTTAGGAATGGCAAACTTTTGGCTAGGTGACAACAAATTTGGAAGCTTAGATGTGAAAATTTTGGATTGCTAGCTAGATGGTTTGATTCTAAATGAGATGGATGAGCTAATAATTCTTAAGGGGATAACCTAAGATGGCTGGCTTTTCTACAAAGATGACTCTAAAGTGAAGCTTATCCAAGAAGATGTAGAGAAACAAGGGTGTCTAATCATAGAAATCATGCCTAGTTGGTAAGGCATAAGCAAGATTAACTCTTGGATGTTGGCTAAATTTGATGATGCGCTCTAACCATGTCTTGAAGTGCTTCGTCGGTAGCTTTTTCCTTTGCTTTGTAGAGTTTGACAATTCGTGGGCTTGGTGTTATTTCTTTTCTCTTGGCTGAAAGTTCTTGGTATGCCAGAGATGGCTTGAGTTTGACTTTGTGAAACTTCTGTTTGGGTTTGGGTTGTTCCGACATAAATTTTAGAATTTGCTTGGCTTTGAGAGATCTCAGTTGTTTTGCTTCGACTCGTTCAACTTCTAAAATAGGCAGTGACTATGCTAAGTGTGCCCTAAGCTAGGATTGACCAAGTTTGGCAAACATTCATCCAACAAGTAAAATAAAATCAAACAATAGATAGGAACACTCAGATAGAAGTTTGTGGTTCTCATAATGTGATACTTGCACCGAGGAGTGTGTATGTTCTACAAATGTTTCGATCAGTCACTTCAAACACATTAACATCCTAGATGGTTGTCTGCAAGGATGATAGTTGGTTTAGCTATGGAGTCCTCGATATACGCAAGGTACGTGAGGCCCAAATCCGTAGATGAGACCAAAAAGATGTCACACAGCTGAGAGGAGCGGTAACCCACTTCTCCTCTTTCACTTCTCAAGGGTATAAAGTTCCTTGAGGCTTACACTGAGTGACAAAATCTTGATCCCAAGAGAGGTGTCTTTCGATTCACCTCTTGGTTCTTATACTCTGCCGAATTGCTGGAGTTGAGGTCGTCCAAGGGGTGATGAAATCCCCAAGCAGGCCTCCTAAAAAGAAACAAGGTTTTGGATCCTAATCTTATGCACCCAAGATGGCCTCAAAAGATGACAAGGGGAGAGAAGACTTGGATGACCTTGGGCTAAAAAACATGCTTGTTCTTTTACCAACTGACTCTTATGTGTGCTAATCTAGACTTTGCAAGCACTCATGTTTAAGAGACAATGTTCAATTCTAACTTGAAGCGCCAACAAAAGTAAATCGATCGAAGAATGCAAACAAGAAGAAGAGTTAGGGTCAACAAAAGCAAACTCGCGCGCCCAGAGGCCGTCCATGTCAAGTATCAATTAATTTTTTTTAAGGCATTCAAGATTGAGTGTGAATTTGTTTTAAGCCCAAAACAAAAGTGTGTGAAATTCGATTTCAAGCGCGCGCCCGGAGGCTCTCCACGTCAATTTTTGTTCAATTTTAGTGCCCAAACTTGAAGTGTGATCAATTTAATCTAGAGTTTTGGTCATTTAAGAATTATTATAAAGCTAAAGCAAATGTTCAAAGACCAAGTGAGTTAGTTAGATTGTGGAACATTTAACACCTTTTTCAAGTAGACCCATCCCCATAAATGACACTGAGATTGCAACCAATGGTTGAATTGATGGGTGATTAGAAAAGAGGTGAGTCCAAGGAACTACTCAAATTGATTTTTACAAATTTGTATTTAACTTAACAAAGTTTCTTAATTGTCCAAAAGTCAAACTTTGCCTAAATTGCATGCAAAAGAGAGATTTGTTTGTTTTTTTTAATGCACCAAAAATTGAAGTGTGAGATATTGCATTGATTCATTGATCCTTTGCATTCAAGATTGAGTTTCTTTGTTTTAAGCATGCATTCCAAGGAAAATTGATTTTAATCCATGGCATTCAAGAGTGTGTTTTGAGCAACATTCATTCAATGGAAAATGTGTTTAACCATTCAAGTTCATTTTAGCAACATGCATTCAAAGACAAATGGTTAAACATTCAAGTTCATTTTTTAGCAACATGAGAACCTGTAAGAAACATGGTTAGTGGTTTCATATGTGCTCCAACCTGCAATGAGACAAAAAAAAAGCAATTTATTTAGTTACCCAAAATCTTAAAAAATGAGAGCTTAACTATGGAAAATTTTTTAAAAACTTTTTTTGCTATTTTTTCTACGCGTAAAAATGCTTAAAATGGTTTAAATCCTATGGAACTACAAAGTGCAGAAATAAATATTTTAAAATAGAAGTGCAACAAAGACAGGCGAAGACGACAGTTCATCAGGCGCAGACGCCAAACTGCAGAGACGCTGATCTGCGGAGACGCTAATCTGCAGAGATGACAAAAGAAGAGGTGGAGATGACAGATTAAGTTGGCAATGGTGGAGATGATAGTCTAGGTTGCGGAGAAGACAGAGTAGCTAGTGGAGACGACAGTTTGCAGGCGCAGATGCCAAATTGCGGAGATGACACTGCGCGAAAAAAAAGCTAAAAAATGCAGATTTTTTCCAAAATTTTTTTTCATTATTTTTAGATTTTTAAGCACATGTCTTCTTCCCAAGTGCGTTCTTTAACCTGCAAAAACAAGCAAAACACCCTCACAATACACTTAAACAACAAACATTAGATGGTTAGTTTAAAACAACATATAGATAGAAATTGATGATTAAATGACCCATAGTGGGGTCCCACCAGACGTGCCAAAATGTAGAACAAGATTTAGTATGCAAAGAACATTAACAATAAAGTAAACATTTACAAATCAAAACTAAATTCACATATATGTTTAGACAAAGAAAAGCAAACAAGAAGTGCAAACCTCACAAGAGAAAACACTCCATGCTTTCTTGATTTTGTAGATGTGTCCTTTGATGTAGATGTATGCTCAAGATGCTCAAAGCTGCTTCAATGGAGGTGGGTAATGGAAAATTGGTAGCTTTGTGCGCTCTCAATTTGGCATTATAAGTGTAAAATTGATGGCTTTGGTTCTCAAAATAGCATGGTAACTTTAGCTCAAAGATTGTTGTTGAAATGGCTTGGGATGGGATTCAATTTATAGGCCAAGGGGTAGAGGGATAGAGGGATTAGATGCAAGGATGGGGAGATGGTTAAGGAGGGCTAAGATGCACTCAAAGGGGAGCACATGGATTGTGCTTGTTTAGCACCAATGGGAAGGTGACACTTGTCACAAGGAGGATGAGTGTGAGAGGGTAGGGTAAAGGGTTGGTTAAAGGCATGATGAGTGGGGTTGAGTATGTAAGAGAGATGTAAGAGGAATGAGTGTGGAAGAGGAAAGAGTGTGGAAGATGGATGTAAGAGTCATGAGTGGGCTTTCTAAGTCTTTTATGGTTTGTAAGAGCACTCATGACTTGGTGGTTGGGATTTTTTGAGGGGAGACTTTGATTTGGTTTAGGAAAGTCTTAAACTTGTTTAGGGAATGTGACAACATTAGGGGGTGGATTAGGCTTGGGTTTAGGATTAGATTAGGGATGTTAGAGATGTGCAAGTGGATGGCATTAATGAGAGTGAGTGAGTTAGTGGCTAAGCTTGGTTAGTATGGGTGGATGGGGTGGATTAGGCTAAATGGAGGATTAGGGATAGGTTAGGGGTTTTTGGATTTGAGAATTTTATTTATCAAATAGATTTATTTAATAAATGGGGATTTTTGGAATTAGATAGAAGAATAGGATTTAATTGATAAATAGTAGGTTATTTGATTTATCAATTAGGACTATAGATGATTAATTAAATTAATCAGCTAGGGATGGAAAATGATTAATTAAATAAAAATTTAATAAATGATGCCTTTAGAGATAACTAAATAGGATTACTAAAGCGGTGTAATCAAATTTAGGTGTCTACACTATTTAGATCGGACGACAGGGGAATTTGAGAGGAAAAGTAGCTCGGGTGTGCAGAGGATAAAAGACAATAGAATATTTTCCCTATTTGAAAATTCAAATATTTCGTACCTGACCACTTAAGAATGGAGTGAAATGTAGGGTTTTCACAAAAAAATTCAAAGGGTAGCAAACTGATGACTTATCTAGAAACCCTATTCACCATTAAAGGAGATAATCTAAATTTTCTATTCCTAAACAAAGGACTTCCATCATGCTAAAATTCAGACCAACAGTGGCTCTGTCTGGGGACATTGAATTCTCTGGATTCAAGTGAGGGCTCAAAATTTCTGGGAGAAGCAAACCATGTTGGAAATGATTGAAAAGATCATGAATGAAGAATAATGGAATTGGTAAAGAATGTTTTCAGTCATTGTTTTGTCATTGATGTCAAACTTGCTACTTGCAGGAATGACAATTGCTTTAGAGATCCAAATACTACAAGTTGGTTGATTGACAAGGAGGTGGCAATCAATAGGACGTAACTAGAGTACCTAGAAAAAGGTTGAGGTTATGATGTTGTAATAAAGTACAAGGATCTACTAAGCCATTGATGAAATAGTGTATTTATGACATAAGATATATCAAAGATGTAAGGTTTAGCTAAGTCATTTGTATAGCCTAACTAAGTTCATAAGAGAGTGCCAAAAAGATTCTTAGTTGAAGCCGAGCAAGTTCACCTTTAGAAAGTGCCAAGTAAATATCAAGTGCTGAGTAAATATTAAGTGCTATGTAATCTTTAGATGCCGAGCAAAGATCAGATGCCGAGCATAATATTGAAGCTGAGTAATACAGAGGGTGCTGAGCATCAGTAAATCAATTATGCCAAGTTGCTGCATTATTTTGAAAATCAAAGATTCGCCATATCTGAGCTGACAAGGTTGCTATCTAGAATTTTTTGAATCAGATAGAAAATAAGAATGATGAGCTGGTGGCATAGAACACTATGTAAACTATTTTTGACAAATACAATTGGATTCTAGATTGAGTTTCTAGATAAGAGCAAAATATGGGATAGATGCATTTTATCTTACATAATCTGTTGGAACCCTAAATTGGAGAGGGAGAATCAAGCTGAAAAGAGATTCCAAATTTCTATTTAAGGAGTCATAAGGTCATGAAGGAAAAATAGAGAGTTGGTCAAGCATGAAAGCATGAAGTGCTAAAGAAGGTGCTAAGGAGGAAGAAAGCACAGAGACTCTGTTTTGATAGATGACCACAAGGATGCTTGCATTGGTGTAATGAGTAAGAAGACTCAAGATGACAAGCTTTCAGAGCTGTAGTGATTAAAGCCAAGCAAAGGATTGAATTGAAGTGTGATCTGTAATCTACAAGATATGTTGTAAGTTGTATCAAATCAAAAGCCATTATTGTTACTCTCTAGCAATTGTAACAGTTAAGATAAATCCTATGAACTTAGGTTGGTTTAATAGCCATGTTATAAATCCTTTAATAGGGTGACATTCCAAGTGAATGTTCCAAAGTCCTTTAACCAGGCCCATTCCTAATAGTATGGTGAAATCCTCTAACAAGGTCACATTTAACAATGTGTTGTAGCCTTTAATAGGGCAGGTCTTTAAGAGGGCAGACCATCAGAAGTGGTTGAAATCAAATTGCCCAGTTATTTTGTGGGTATCATCCCCACCCCAGTTTTACCTTCTTATTCCTAGAGGGTTTCTGGTTTATCAAATTCTCAGTGTTATGGTGTGATGCATGTCTACTTTTCATAGTTGTTTAAATGTTCAAATTACATGCACGATAGTTTCAGTTATGTGCTATTAAGAATTAAGAGAAAAAGTGGCATTGGACCTTGAATAACTGATTCACCCCCCCCCCCGCCCCCCTCCCATTTATTCTAAAAAATTATAACAGACCACATACAAGCTCCCAAAATTTTCCTCTCGGATAGCTACCACTAAGATTATGTATAAACGATGGCCCCGAGCCACCGAAATTCAACAAAAACTTTTACCTCTGTCATAAATCTGATTCTCATCTAAAGATGCATGAGGTAAACTAAAAATATTTCTTTTATCAATTTCACCAATCGGTTTAGCATCATGAATCAACTCTCTTGGTAAAACAAAAACTACAATTTCACCTTCATAATGCATATAAACACTAAATTCATTTTCGACCACTTGCTCATTATAAAGGTTCTGATTAGCATTCTCAAAAATATCAGATTGAAAATCCTCTCCATTGAATGAAATATGCATGGTATCAATATCAAATATGAAAGTTTCATATTCAACTTGAGGAAGAGGATCACTCATACCTTCAAATTGTGTATCCTTGTGCATATCTGGACGGTACTCTGAAGAACAATCTGACTGGTACTCACACATGTCATCAATGTCAGAAATTGAAAATAATCTAAGATCTTCAAATGATTCTATGAGATCAGCAAGTGGGTTAGTAATCTCATTAGAATATTTATCATAAAATTCATTACAAGGTGCACACTGATTTTCATAAACACCTTCATCAAACACCTTGTTATCAATTTCATAAGATGCAATCTCAACAATACTTTCACTATCATATTCGAAAGAAGAACAATCTGATCTCTCACAACAGTAAGATAATGTATGATCATTAAACTCATTCTCAGCTGAATTTGGAGTTTCTATGTCTGCTTCAAAAAATGGGTTAATGACTCCATGCATTGATCCCTTTTGAACATCAGGACAAAACATGAGTTGCTCATCCTTACAAGCATCATCATATAAAACGTTATTATATACTTTAAATTCACTACCCATTTTATTCTCATGGAAAATTTCATCGTATGAAGAAAAGTCAAACTATATGAAGAATCCCTTTCTATTTCTTCTACCAAAAAATATAGTGTCCATAATTTCATCCTCTTTATCCGCTTGTTTAGGATAATTATTACGAATAGACCCTGATTCATTCCTAAACATCTCACTATATGCTGAATCTTTACTGTCTAATATAAAAAAACCTGACAATTCTTCCCTAAAATCTTCATATTCAGACTCATTAGCATCAACTGACTTCACCATCTCTTTATCTTCATACTTTGTGGATAAATCACTTTCATATTTTTTATTTGCTAACTGATTTGTATAACACAAAAATGAGATGCACTTTCTCTTTCAGATTCAAAAGAAGAATTCATACCTTTACTGATAAAAGAGTACTCACTTCTGTCATTTCTTTCTTCTTCCCAATTTGCATTTGATTCACATGAAGATGAAAACACACTAGCACTTTCCTCTTCTTGACTTAAGTAACCTCTCTCATTATTGTCTTTACATGATGCCTCTTCATAATACACTAGATCAACAACTTTATTATCATTAGTTGAAACATGACTTTCAGCTTCATCATACTCACATTGATATGACTGTCTTTCAATATTAGATTTAATAATGTTCTCAACATGATGCACTCTATGAAGAAGATAAATCATTTCTTGCCTATTTAACTGATCAAGTGAATCTATATTACCATCTACTACTGAGACATTAGAAACATGTGAACTCTTTTCTTTTGACTGTGACTGCGATAAGTGTGATTCATATTCTTCATTTTGTATCACCTTTACATAGCATGTCAGATCAGCAATACTAAACTCATGATCAAGGAGACAACTCTTAGCTTCCTTACTTGCACAAAACTGAGATCTAGGTGCAACATCTTCATTAGCAATAGAATCATGTATACAATCAACATCATAAGAAATTGCTAATGTAACTAATTCTTGATCTATAATATCAACACATTGCTGAACCCTATCAAAGTCTGAGATACATCCTACTATTGTAGCATCATGAACATGTGTGTCATCATTTGTAACCAAGCTAACCTTGCTTATACACATATTCTCATCTAAATTTTCCATTTGATTAAAACCTACAACAGGGGTATTGACATGCTTATTTGAAAATGAAGCATCAACACCACATTCATCCTTTCTTTCAAACACATTATACCGGCAATTGTACATAGAGAAATGACCTCTAGTCAATCCGTACTTCAAATTATTTTCAATATCCCTAGTGGTCACAAAAGCTTGATATAATATTTGTGGTTTCTTTATCCCTTAGTAGATGGTTCATTTTCTTGTCAAATGCATCAAAATACATTGGTAAAAAAAATGATCATCAGGTCTATAATTCTTAGGGATTTCATTCAAAACTCTTGCAAATATGATGTTAAATTGAGAGACAAGATCATCACTCTGAATATGAATCTTTAAGAATTTTTCATATGAATCAGATATGCTTACCCTTTCTCCAAATTGCTCCATGAAGACAGAATGCAATTCACTCCAAGATGAAATAGAACATGCTGGTAGGAAAGAAAACTAGTCTCTAGCATCACCTTCTAAGGTTTGAAAAAATAACTTCATGTGCACATCCTCATGGGAAATCTCACAGTCACTCACCAAATTAACAAACAACTCACTATGATGACTGGTTGGAACAAGATGGTTCCCATTAAACTTAGGCAAACTTTTTCTAACATCACTAGGAATGACATTCGGGAAACCAAGAATACCATTAAAAGACAATGGCATATATTGCTTGGTAGAGATGGATCTAGGAATTTCATTAACTGGCTGCATCTTAGGTGAAATGAATTTTGACATTCTTGAAGGATACAAAACTCATTCACTAATAAGTCTGATTTACAACTTGCAGGAGATCTACACAACCCTCTACCAAATGAACACTTCAAATACACTTCACAACTTTAAAACAACAAGCTGAAACTTAATCAATGAAGTATACCAAACTTTTCAAACTATTCTCCTCTTCTTAATGCTGAAACTCACTTGACGGAGAACACAAATGTAAAGCTTACTTTCATGTAAACAAAATCACATGAAATTGTAAAATACCTCAAGTGTTGCTACTGAAACATTGATCTGCTGGTTGGCACAGGTGCAAGATTGAAAATCCTTTACACACTGGTCAAACTTTGTAGACTTTCCATCTCCTTGAGGAGAGTTAAATGAAATCACAGATGTGATTCATTTTTATCATTCCAAAATCTTATGACAATAGATCAAACAACACTTTGAAACTTATTGGTCAGAAACTTATAAAGATCTCTCTTCTTGCTTGAAAAATTCACACAACTTTCAGATCTACCTATTTCAATTGAAAACTCTTGAAAACATTTATAGGTAACCGATCTATACAGGTTCAGAGATCCTTTTAGAGAGAGTTGCCACTCACTATCGTGAGAAAGATTTTGAAACACAAATCATACATGACAAATCTGAACTAGAAATTCACTTTGTAGAATTTTGCAAAACTTTTAAACACTTACAAGAGAGAAACCATTGTTAAACAATTTTGAATCTTAAATTACAACAATACTTTGGAAATAACAACTGGCTGAATCAACTGAGGATGAACACCTTTTAGCAATACAATTTACATGCAACTTCAAAGTTACTGCTGCAAATGGATAAAACTTAACTGGGGAACATGACACCTTGCATACAAAACTTGAATGGGCACAATATACACCAGAGATTTCTAGATCCTTATCATTGAGTTCCTTCATTGACTCCCCAACAGAGTCACCATTTTTTTGGTGTTTTAAAACTACTAAGCAACAAAATGCTTAATACCAAGATGACAATACTCACACAATCTAGAGACTAGCCAATTCTTATTAGCAATTGTATGTGCAAAACCATTGGGGCCCAACTTCAACAAAACCATAGGTGGTTTTCTACTCTTTTGGCTCTGTAAAACTAGGGTGGGTATACCTAGGGATGATACAAGACTAGGAAAATTGTATGAGAATTATTAAGTTTCATTTTGATTCTCGAGTATGGAAACAATGTGATTATCAAATATAACAAAATGAGCAATTTCTACTTAGCCAACCATGTCTGCATCCAAAACCAGCTTTCAACAAAAATTTGTGACCTACTGACACAAAAATACATGCACTAACAAAAATTTAGAGGGACTATTTGCATGTAGCCCATGGGTATAAAATCTTCTTCACCTTCTCTAAAAAATTTACACAGGGTCCTACATACTTCTGCTGCCATGGCATTGAAGTGTGCCATCTTGAAAATTTTCTTAGAGAAAGGTGTTATTACTGACAGGATTTTTATTTTATCAAGTCTATTCTTTGCTCCCCTCATTACCTTAGTAGCTTGATCATAACCCATAAAAACACCTGGGATTACTAGTCTTCCTCGATCAAAATTTCACATATTGACATATGAGGCAAACAACTTCCTCTCTGCAAACCACCTTTCAAACAAACTTAAACTAATTTGAGACGAAGAAGCTCTAGGGATCTAATTACTCTTTTCAAGTAATCCCTCTGCTATCCATAATCTAAAAGTTAGTGAATTCTTTGGAGCCAATTTTGCTATACCATGCAAGATTGCAACACTTCAGAAACTACAGTAAAATACGCACTTGGAAATCTCTTATCTGTAGTTCTTTTATGCTGTTTGGAACTCATGCCAAAATCTACTGAATCCTCTTAGTAAATGATCCTATTCAGAAAAGACTTCAAAATCTTTATTCACATAAGGTGCAACTGAAAAAATATTATAAGTTACACCTTATTTTTTCTTTCACACGCGAAACTTTTCATGCTAGAGTTACCTTGGTAGTCTCCCAATAGACCCCGACCCCCTAGTGATCCCTATGCGGCCACTAGTATCCTCTCATATAGATGAGGCATACTACAGAATGAAAGGTCACAACCAAGCATTCTCTCTACTCCCATCCTAGTCTGTACTAGCACTCGAGGCATGGATGAGAACAAATAATTATCTTATTAGGTTCATTAAGTCAATATTAGGTGTAATGTTTTCACTTATTAAAACAACTTACAATGAGTTACCCTGGCAGCCTCTTAGGGCCCCTGCCCCAATTGCAAGCCACTTTTTGACACTACAAGTAGATAACCTACCCTAAGCTCATGGAATCATAAATCACAAAATCACCACAATCCTATACAAGCAACTGGAAAAATACCAAAAGATAATCCATAATAAGAGCATCAAATCTCCATGAGTAACTAAAAAGCATAAATAGATAATCATGACCACAACAATTCTCTATTGAAAACTAAAGGTATCACTGATAATCACAATTATCATTGGTCCTCAACAAGAAACCAAAAAGTGTCTCAAAGTAATACTGATTGAAGACTCCAAAAAATGGTTGAGTCAAAACATGTCACAACATGACATCATCAAGAAATAAATCAACACTTCAGTTCCCATCATGGCGACTGGAGAGTAGTCCAAGGATAACTGATCGATGACTCAAAAATGGTTAAGTCACGTGTCTCAAATACATAGACCTCAGCTTCACAAAAGAAGACTAGAAAGCAATAACAATTAGTAAATACACACATCTCATAGAGCATGCCATCACATTACCATGGTTGGGTTTTAAAAGAATTAAGACCAAATAACATCAAGATGCCATCACATTCGCATAACTCCCAAGCCTCTGGTAGACATCCTAACTGGTCAACACTCTAGGACCACCCCAAAACCCCAAACACATATAGCATAGAGTGTAAGGAAACTCAAGTGTGGAAACAACTTCCTACACTAATCTCATAAGGAAAGTATGATGCAAATCCTATTAAAATCTTCTACACTTATAGATTCAATATCATATAGACAACAACATTGCAGCCAACCATGCATACAGAAAATAGACAGAGAAAGAAATACATAACACAAAGATTTTTTAGTGGGGAAAAACCTTTCGGTAAAACAACCCCACCCCTCCAGAACCTGCACAATGTATTATCTTCAACAAAAGGTTACAATACACTTGCAGTGCAAGCTCAATAGCGACAATAGAAGACTCCAATAGCAACTCATAGTACCAACAATACACTCTCATGCATCATCTCTCTTCCCAACCCTAAAAATGCTTATAACATGTGCTTCACTTTAGAGCTACTCCCAAAGGTAAACTGTATTAGGGTTTTACCATTCTCTGAGAAAATAGGAACCCCAAAAAAGTTTTCGCCGAACCCCACTATTGGGGTAGAGTGTACAGTACTCAAATATCTTATTTGCCACATGTCTTCACTTGTCATTAAATTTTCCTAACATAGCTCTTATGTGTCATAGGAATCCATCATAGCCGTTTTAGCCATGATCTCCTTACACACAATTCAAGATGTCGACACATCAACATTATTCGCAAGAAATACATTTTATAAAACAAATAATAAGAATAGGAATTATACAAGGTTGAGAGACCTTATTCCTAACATAGAGAACCACAAAATGCAAGCACATGTGTTGGTTAATCATAATCACCTAGTTGAGATAAATGTGGGGTTTCAATCTCTTTTCCCAAATGTATTTTAAGTGTCTAAGATTCTGTGATCAACCCACTTGTCCCCTCGATCAAGACATAGAATTATCCC